>OW203984.1:27942211-28593882 GCA_934047225.1 Ypsolopha sequella | reverse complement strand
GATGAGAAAACACACACAACAGGATGTGGGCAGAACAAATAGACTGCTGAATGATAATGATACCTACCCCAGTCAAATGGTGAGGTAACACAATACTTACCTAGTAAAATGTTAACTGGGGTTGGATTTAGTATCGTTTGGCAGTTGTATGGGGGTGAAAGTGGTTAAAGCTGGTAAAGGGGGGGTCCCCGATTATAATGCTATCACACTTATTAAAAGGTAATGCACATTTTTCGAGAAATAAATGAAAATTGTTTCTTACCTAAAATCAGGTAAAAGGCGAAAACGGAACGTTAAAATGGGCGTTTGACAACCAAATCTGTCCTAGTTTATTGTCTGTGGTGCAAAATATTGTGCAATAACGATGAAACGGAACGCAAAAAAATAAAATGCGTCATGTGTTACTGTCATTCGTAATTCATTTATTCATTCCGTTTCTCCTCGAGTTCCGTGAATGTTCTCCCTGTGCTGTGTGGTGTTTTTGTTTTGGTTTTATTCGACGACTTTGGCTTGTTTCCTGGACTTGTTTGCATTCCCGATTGAAATCCTGCTCAAAAGGAGGTTAGTGTACCCCACTTCATGATTAAAATAGGTTAAATCTGTTTCAAAACCGAATCAGAGCACCCCGACTCTATACAGTCTTGTGGCTACTACCCCTAGAGTGTATATAAAAAGTCGAAGGCGCGAAGGGAGGGCAGCCCCCGCCCGCCGTAATAAAGCTTAGGCACCTGCGTGAGCCGTAGCGGCTGAGGCTGGTCGCCGAAAGCGACCAACAAGCCGAAGCTGTGGAGGCGAGCACAGGTGCCTGTGCTTTGTTACGCAAGGGCGAAGGGGCTGCACTTCCCACAGCGCCGTAGCCGATGCAGAAGTGAATTTGTGATATAAAAGTGACTTCAGTATTGATAGGTTCAAATGGTTCAAAAATTTACTTCTGCACTGGTAGGTTCAAGGTTAAAAGAAGGGGGGTTTCTGCACTCCCAGCTTATAAGGAAGTTCTTCTATCTCCCCCCTTTACTTTAAAAATATAACCTGAATTTGTTGATTATCTCAAGAATACCTCAAGAAAGTAAAAAATTTATTATAAAAAAACCATGCATTACCTTTTAATGGGGGGGTACCAGGGGGTATGGGTCCACCCCCCACCCTCCCCCCACCCCCACCACCCCCCTCCGCCTGCCAAACGATACTAAATTTTAACCGTTAACTGTTATAATGTATTGAATAAATGATGGTAGGGGATATGGATATAAATGGACAGACAATGGTATTAATTCGGCATAAACGGTCTTAACTTATTTGACAGGACTAACCTTATTTTAAGCGTCCTGTCTTTTTCTTTCTTTATCGAAAAGACAAAGACAGAATGCTTAAATTAAGTTTAGTCCTGTCAAATAAGTTAAGATGTGCTTCACTGAATCGGTACCACTCTAACCTAAACAAGCACCTTTTCACTACAGGTGGCACCGATAGCCCACTATGCAGAGGATGCCTTCAAGAGGAACAGACAGTGCAACATTATTATCCACTGCTCTGCAACTGAAGATACAATACAAAAGACAAGGATAGAGACAAGCTCCACTTTTCAGTTCAGCTCTACTTCAAGGACCTGCCCTGGCTGAAGTGCACAACACCCACCATCATGAAGAGTTAGTGCAGGACTTATACCGCTATGAATTTCGAATTTTTCAGCAAAAATGTATAGTTGAAGTGTGAAAATTAAATAAAAGGTGAAAAAGTACTTGTGAACAAAACACAATTTGTTGATAAAATACATTGAATGTTCTAATGAACCCGTACACACCCAATATATTGTATGTTATTTATATTTTAATTAATTCAATACAGTTTTATGATCAGCATTTGGTTTCTGCACTAGCCAACAAATATTATAATTTGATAGATTATTCTAATATTGAGGGTACTTAGTAAATAAAAGTAAATAAATTGTACATGAGCACATTATTTTATTATTTCTTATCACCATTCACAATATTATATTTCCAAGCATAAAGCATAAGTACACTAAAGAGACTATGCTGCTCATTGATGTAAAATATTGTTCTGAGATGGTGCTTGATAAATATCTGAGAATCTTGTTTTGGTAAGCCCAATAATCCTTTTATGTGAATTCTGCTTGATGATGTTTTCTTACCACGGTCAAGCTTCAAACTATAGATTTTTTTCGGCAAGTTTAAACGGCACCCATTATGTTTACATTTTTGGACTAACAGTATAAAAAGTTGCTCCAAGTTATAAATACACGGCTTACTAATGCCTCACTTATTATCATTTTCATTGCATTTCATTCTGATATCAAACGTAAAACAATTTATTTTGCATGTTGTGCCAAAACTACAATGGTAAGAAAAGATACATAGGCAGGAGTCTTGTTCATTATCCAGGCAGCCTGATGGATACTAAACGAGATCATGCACTAAGATATTGAATACAAGCTGGAAATGGTCTTGACAGGCAAATTCTGTATGACATTTGAGTTCTTCTTTGCTGGCTTCTGCCTGGATGTTTTCAATACAAAACGTCTTTTTAATGCAATGAAACTGGCTGGTTCTTCGGTCTTGGTTTGGCCGTAAATTAGAAAAGAAATCCTTGAATAAGTGAGGTTATAAAATACCTAATTATTTATTTTTTGATAAATATATAATTTGTCTCTTTTTTATAAGATTTTTAATGTAGTTTTAGTTAATTAAAAGTTAATAATATAAAGGTAAAAATCTTGTGTAAAATTTTAATTTTTACCTTAGTTAATTAAATTAAAGTTAATTAAATTAACTAATTATTTATTGTTATTGTAGATTAATAAAAATTGGCAGGTTATTCACTTACGTTTCCGGAATCCAGAGGCTGTCTAAAGCTTTGATTGTACAAAATTTTGGTTTCTAAATAAAATTATTGTCTCTTTTTTTTGGCTATAATCCTTCTTTTTCTTAATTGTTCATCGCTTGGAAACCTGTGTGCTGACTTTCTTGAGGAAATTATGCATTTTATGTTGACAAATTAATTTTATCTTGAAAGAAAACAAAACTTTTTCAATAAATATCTTGTATGTGTCGTCATGTCAATTCAGTGCAATGCTACACTGCCATTTTAAAAAGAGTACTGTTTCAAACAAATTATAATTCGCAAGTGTCTTTTTAAATTGATTGTTTATTAATGTAAAGATCAGCGCTCATTGAGAATAATCGATTATTTTTTCGATTTAATCCAATTTTAGACAAACTATTCTGTGGATGCGATATAGCGAGAAATAGTACATTACGATACGAGAGCGATGAAACGTTTTCTGACGAGTGTGAGTTTGCGGACGAGCCGAAGGCGAGTGCTGCAATCACACGAGTCGAGAAAAAGTTTCTCGCACGAGTTTCGTATAATTTTTTATAGTACAAGTGCGGAAAATGCCGACTTTACGCACGCGCAGCGTGCGTAAAGTGGTCATTTTACGCACGGTGTGCTATAAACATTTTTTCGACACCATTTTTTCTTCTTTTCTTTGCTGCCATGTTAGCAAAAGTAGATAAATCGGGATTTTAGAAATAATCTTGTAGAAATAAAAGAGTCGATAAAATTTTGCCATGTTAGCTATGCAGGAGACCTTTTTTTGTCGGTTGGGACTTCTTTGGCGGTTTTTGGTCACCATTGTAGTCTACTTGGCGTGGTCCGTTAAATTACAAGTATGTTGCTGGTTGTATAGAATGGAAGCGGCTTGCGTTTTTTTTGAGGACGTTGTTTTTAATATTATTTCGGTGGATCAAATTTTAGTGTCTTGTTTCGTTCATGTCATTTCCGTTTTTTATTTTCAATTCTAGTTTTTACTTGATTTATTCATATTTGTTTTCATTTCAGAGATAAAATTCATGCAGAGATAAAATACTAAAAATAAAAAAATCGAACCAAAAATAAATTTAAAAAAAAGTCTCTTCCATAGTAGCCATACTAATTTGACTTCGAGTGACGGATTATTAGTCATTTTTGACCAATGTTCAGATTTATTTATTAAATACTTTTGAGTGTTTTTGATTTAAAATTTTAGTATCATTGGTTAAAAATTATATTAGAAATCTAAAAACAATTTTTATTTGTTCATTTTCTTTTGAATTTTAAGTATAATAATGTATGTTGTTGAGGACCGGTTGTTTCGGTTAGCTCAGGGAGTATTTTACTTTTGATTTTCTGCATAGTTTCCCTAGTTTGAAAGTATAAATATTTTTTTCCTGAAACAATAAATAATCGAGTAACTTGCTAAAATTAAAACACAAATACTAAATCTGTCAAGAAGATCACAAAAAAATTGTAAAGTTGTGTAATTTTTGCCACTGTTTTTGACATCCCTTGGTTAAAGTAGATATAAGTAATTCAATGTATAGTTTAAGTTTATGTTAAAAAAAAGACATGATCTTGCCAAGTTTCTTGCCCGTTCTTCTTAGCAAGACTAATCGAATGGGCGGAGGTAGGCATGTATTTATATACGTAACCTATTACTATGTAGTATATAGGATGGGATTTGGTCGGCCGCCTGGATTCGTGCTGGGGGCTCGGTTGGTGATCATTGAACCTTGTTCCTGGTCCCTGGCCGGGTCTCCGGTATGGGTTCGGGCGGTTGATTGGATTTCACCTTGTATAATAATATTTTACCTATAATTTTAATTGTATATATATTGCTACATAAATTAAATAAACATTTAATCTAAGTAGTTCATGTACATTTATTATTTTATTACATATATTTTTATAAGATTAAAATTTGACTTGTGAAACGTGTATTATATATACCTACTTTGCAAAATAAACTTTTTGAATTTTGAATTTTGAATTTTGTCTATTTTTAAATGAGGTTAACAAATTGAAAGTAAATTCAAAAATTCAAAATTCAAAAAGTTTATTTTGCAAAGTAGGTATATATAATACACGTTTCACAAGTCAAATTTTAATCTTATAAAAATATATGTAATAAAATAATAAATGTACATGAACTACTTAGATTAAATGTTTTTTTTAATTTATGTAGCAATATATATACGATTAAAATTATAGGTAAAATATTATTATACAAGATGAAATCCAATCAACCGCCCGAACCCATACCGGAGACCCGGCCAGGGACCAGGAACAGGTTCAATGATCACCAACCGAGCCCCCAGCACGAATCCAGGCAGCCGACCAAATCCCATCTTATATACTACATAGTAATAGGTTACATATATAAATACATGCCTACCTCCGCCCATTCGATTAGTCTTGCTAAGAAGAACGGGCAAGAAACTTGGCAAGATCATGTCTTTTTTTTTTAACATAAACTTATACTATACATCAAATTACTTATATCTACTTTAACCAAGGGATAAGAAAATACAAGACAGCAGGAATTCAGGTTAATGAAAAAAGAAAAACATATATATCTTTGCCTACCTGTCTCATATAGTCTATTTCCTTTTACAGTCTGTAATTAATTAATGTTAACTCTAAAGAGGAATCAAAAGTTAGGAAATTATATTAATTAATTAAATTATTACCTACTTTCATTAAAATCAGTATCACTATAACACCATGCTTCACCATCATCCAAATATTCATTTATTTTATAATATGCCTTTTTCAGTAGGCCCTGCTTAATATACTGTTTAAACTTATTCTCTGACAAAGTAAGGACCTCCTTTGGAAGTTTATTGTAAAATCTTATACCATGTCCTACGAAAGAGGTACTCACTTTGGCGAGTCTGATTTTTGGAAAAGCCAGTTTATACTTATTTCTGGTTTCCTTACAATGTTGCTCACCAAGCCTTGGGAGAGACTCAACATTTTTTCTGACATATCTAAGGACTTGGTAAATATATTCACAAGGAACAGTTAATATATTAATTTCTTTGAACTTTTCTCTTAATGAATCCCGGTGCTTCATATTATAAATAGCCCGAATTGCTCTCTTCTGCAAAACAAAGACTGCGTCTGTATCCGCGGCTCTACCCCATAACAGCATGCCGTATGACAAAATGCTGTGAAAGTAACTAAAATAGACTAGTCTAGCAGTATCTACATCAGTAATTTGCCTTATGCGTCTAACAGCGTATGCGGCCGAACTAAGTCTACCACATAGGGCTTCTATGTGGGGACCCCACTGAAGACGAGAGTCTACCGTAATGCCCAAAAACTTAGTTTCGTTAACTAACTCCAGCTTGGACCCCTGCAAAAGCAAATTACAATCCACTTGAATTACATTTGGTAACGTGAATTTTATACATTTCGTCTTTTTTGCGTTTAAAACTAAATTATTTACAGTAAACCAATCAAGCACTAGTGATAAAGTTGTATTCGCGTCGTCAAGGATATCTTTACGTCTATTAACTTTAAAAATAAGTGACGTGTCGTCTGCGAATAGTACTATCTTAGTTAAGTCTTTAATTAAATAGGGAAGGTCATTTATGTAAATTAAAAACAGCAAGGGCCCCAATATGGAACCCTGCGGGACACCCATTTTAACTAATGCTCCACATGATTTTACCCCGTTAATGTCTACCTTTTGAATACGATCACTAAGATACGACTTCATTAACGCCAAAGATTTGCCCCTCACTCCGTAGTGATCTAATTTACATAAGAGTGTTTCATGATTAACGCAATCGAAGGCTTTCGAGAGGTCACAAAATACACCAAATGCATCCTGCTTTTCTTCCCAAGCATCAAAAATATGCTTAACTAAAGCAACTCCTGCATCTGTGGTTGACCTCCCTCTAGTGAATCCATACTGTTCACAGTGAAGCAATTTATTTAAATTAAAATGAAATAACAATTGATTAAAAACAATTTTTTCAAAAACCTTACTCAAAACCGGTAAAACTGACACAGGTCTATAGTTTGATGGGTCACCGTTGTCGCCTGATTTAAAAAGGGGGATCAATTTACTAAACTTCATTAAGTCAGGAAAGACACCATCATCTACACATTTATTAAAAATTAATGCCAAATAAGGAGCTATTAAATCAATAACAGAACTTATAACTTTCACAGATAAGCCCCATAAGTCCTCGGTTTTTTTCAAGTTAAGCGATTTAAATGCTTTAATTACAGTTAATGAATTAATATGTTTAAAAGCAAATACAGAAAGACACTGCGGTACGTTATCTATTAAAAGATCCTGCGCAAGCCCAGGGCTTGAATTTAAATCTTTAGTTGTTAAGGAAGGAATTTCAGTAAAGAATTGTTCAAAGGCATTCGCAACCTCTTTATCTCCCGTAACGACTTCATTGTTAATATTAATATTTAATGGGAAATACTAATATCTTTGTAACAATTTAAAATAATTAAATATATAGGTATAAATTAATGCAAAAAAAAACATATGTTATCGCTTTAATTGACGGGTTTTTCATATTGGTTACTTTTATAACCTTTTGAGTAGGATCTCCTAAAATACCTTTTAACTTTAGGTTTCAAAAACATAAGCCATCGAGTAACTAGCCCCAAGAGAGGATAAGCCAATCCGTCCAATTCCGCCAGGATTCCGCTAACTAATCAGTGTTTTGCATATACTTGATTATATACATCTTACTCCCGTTTACAGAGGTTTCTCTATTTCTATCACCGCGTGGTGTTGGCTTAGCCAATCAGAGCGCCTTAGAGCGCGACAAAGTTGGCAAAATTTATTTCGAACAAACCAATGTCATTTCGCCTCTTTATCGTTAGTTGCTCTGTGATGCAAGCAAACAAGAGAACTAATGACATGACACTGACATAGATATACAGTCCATTAATTTAGTTAATGGAAGACAAAGCGAAGCGACGGACTCCCTCCACCTTATTCATGTTTATGTCACAAGCAATATGTGGAACAGATTCAGAGACACTTATTTGTTTTCCTAAAAACTGTGTCTGTGGTCTGATGATTCAAACGTCACGACCACTCTCTCTCTCGTCTCGACTCGGTTGCAGGTTCAAATCCAGTAGGGGCGCGTTTGTGTTCGGTCAGCGCGTGGGTCCATATTTGTTCCAGTGCGGCGATAAGACTCACCATCCATCACGTTGGGATGTCTTAAGGGTCCCACGAACGCTTTTTTAAAGTTAGTACTTTCAATCCCATTTCATGATATGAATCAATTTGTAGGTAAATGAAATAAAATGAAATGTATTTACTTGTGAAATGTAGGTGGTGTGGTAGATTAGTGATAGACGGGTCTACTGTTATGTAGGTATAACATCCCCGGAATAGAGTTTATACGAAACAGAAGGTAGCAGAGCGTGGTTCTTTAAACACAAAGCTATATCAGATACACTTATTACAGGTCGGTTTTAATGTAATATAATTAAATAAATAATATATGTGTATAGGTAATAGTTTTATGTCATAAATAATATGGGGAAATACGCATGGGAATAATAAAGGTTGGGCTTACAGAAATAAAAAAAGCACTTAAAGAAAATAAAAATGTAGGAATAAGGAATAAATAATATTATAAACATATGCAATACATATAATAAATATATGCCAAACTCCGCCCCAATTTTATGTCTTGAATGATTATCTCGGCAATATTAACGAGAAATACCTGCTGTTGCAATTGTGAGTAGAATAGATATTATCCCCGAAAACAGAAACTCAATAAGGTGTATTTTGTCACGTTTGATTGAACTAGTTTTCTGATTCCTGTGTATTTCTTGTCCAAAACATCGTGGTAAGGGGCTATATGTTGCAAAAGTGGTGCCACTTTAGAAAAAAATCATTATTTACTTACTAGAATAGTTATTGAAAATCTGCTCAAGTAAATGCGTAGATAGCAATAAACTATTTTTAAATAGCATAGTTTTCATAGAAAACGTCATTGAAGAGCTACAATTTTAACTTTTGCTAAAAACGGCCGCTTTTGGCATACGTAAAAATTTTAGCTCATTTGGTAGGTGGTAGAGCTAATGCCGGGCTTGACTGTGAAGTTACCACCATGAGTAAGAGGACGGCTCACATGCAAAAAACCAGGAAGCCTACCATGCCTAGGACCGATGGATGGCGGTATATCCATCCCTAATAGCCGGGCTTTATATGGAACAGACTGGTGACGGGCAGCGGCGTCACTGGTGCGAGGGTTCCGACACCGCGCTCACCAACCCGCCTGCCCAGCGTGTGTGAGTATGGGCAATTCTTCCAGGATGACCGCCGGAAGTGGCAAAGTCCTGGAAAGGCTTATGTCCAGCAGTGGACGAACTAGGCTGATGGATGGAAATAGTTATATATGCTTTCGCAGCATATAGCGCCTTAATAAAAAAGAACAGGGACTTGCAAACATAATGTGTTAGATCAAACTTATCTAGGTACCAATAAAAAATAAGGTAATCTGGAAGAATAACAGAGGAACTCAGCGGGATCTCCTTACGTACAACCCTTAATCATCGGTGAAACGTGGGTGTTCGAGTGTGGATTGTAACTTACGTTTGACATTTTATTTCTATATTTACTCTATTAATTTTAAAGCTTTTGTATTCAGGTTATAATATTTTGCCGACAGTTGTTTTTAGGCATAAAGCATCACAATTAATCCACCCTTTCACCTCATCTTTCTAAATCCCCCCAGAAATAAACAACAAATGCTGGGAATAATAGAAAAGAGGGAGTAAATTGATATCATCTCGTAGTGTCGGTATAAATTAATCCTGGCGTCGTCGGTAGCGCCATCTTGAACAATAACATTGTATAGAAACGGTCTATAAAGACCTGCGATAAACTTTGCGCCCGTATCTTACAAAGTCTAATAAATGTTGGTTTGTTATGGATATTACTAAATAAAAATGCTATAGATACGTATGTAGTACTACTTTTTCTTCTGTGCTTTATATATATAGAGTATAACTGAACGAGCGAGCGAAGTTCTCTGAATCTACTTGAACAATATATGTACAATCTATGGCGTTTGTATCTATGTATGTACGAATGTTTTAGACGGAGAGCTAGCGACCAAATCGATCATGTGGCTTCAGCTGTATTGAAACTCCGTTAGCTACTTCCCTGAACAACCTTTTCCGATAATATTCGTGCTGGCAGGCCGCGGGCGGTGGGTGCGGGTGTAGTGGGGCGGGGAAAAAAATGAAAAAGAATGTGGGCTCAGCGACTTAATTTTTTTTTTCAAACAGTTGCTCTGTACTCCCTGTGCACCCAAAAAAGAATTTAAATCGATCGGGTGGTGGGAAGGGGTTGCCAGCGTTAATTAAAAGTACCAAAATAATAATAATTTTCATGTGAGCTCAGATATAAGCCGGCGAACGCGTCAGCGCACTCACGGCTCACGGCGACTTGGTACTTTTAATTAACGCTGGCAACCCCTTCCCACCACCCGATCGATTTAAAATTTTTTTTGGGTGTACAGTGAGTACAGAGCAACTGTTTGAAAAAAAAATAAAGTCGCTGAGCCCACATTTTTTTCATTTTTTTCCCCACCCCACTACACCCGCACACACCGCCCGCGGCCTGCCAGCACGAAGATTATCGGAAAATGTTGTTCAGGGAAGTAGCTAACGGAGTTTCAATACAGCTGAAGCCACATGACCAATTTGGTCGCTAGCTCTTAGACTATTTGTTCGACGACAACTCGAGTATCGTTATTCGAACGTCATGAAATTTGGTAGGCGAGTAAATAAGACAAAAATAATTTTCAAGTTCGAACATGAGCCAAATCGGTCATGGGGTTGCCGAGGGTTGAGATTCCGCGAGTTCGCAGTTCGGGGCGCACTACTACTATTATTGAAAAAGTGAGCGAAGCGAGCGAAGTTCTCAGAGTCTACTCGAGCAATCCGGCGTTCGTATGTATAGGTATGAATGAATATTGTTTTGACGATAACTCGAGTATCTTTGATCGGAAAGTCATAAATTTTGGTAGGCGAGTAAAAGACAAAAAGAATTTTTAAGTTTGAACATGAGCCAAATCACGAGTTCACAGGGCGAGCGAAGTTTTCCGAGTCTACTTGAACAATCCGGCGTTTGTATGTATGTATGTATGTATGCATGAATGTTTGTCCGACGATAACTCGAGCATCGTTGATCGGATTGGCAAGAAATTTGGTAGGCGAGTAAATGAGACAAAGAAGATAGAAACATAAAGCTTGGAACATGCCTCACGGACACAGAACGAGACACAATAGAAAGGACAAAGTAGTGTCCCTGAAAGAGTTAAGGGGTGTATATAGTAGTGCACCATAAAATTATTTTTTGAAATTCACCCCATAAAGGTGTGAAACGGGGTAAAAAGTCTTGTTTCGAAAATGCGTTTCGAACGGGTAAAATGGACTGTTTATATCCCAAATCTACGCGGTTGAAGTTGCGGATGTCAGCGATATATAATATATATATGTAAGCGTGTATAGTTTATTACAGAACTGTGTAAGGAACACCTTTATTAAATAAACTAAAACCACCCAATAGCCATTCCTTTAGCTATGTCGGTATAATGCCTTATCCACTATATCCTTTCTCCAAGAAGCTCACTAAGGTATCCCGTTAATTTGTTGACCCTCCGCTCTTAATATCGTGATATAAACATTAAATATCTGAAAGGACTGCCTGTGAGCCGTGAAATAGAGCCATAATGCCTTCATAATTACTATCTTCCAAGGCCTACCAAGCGTTAATGAAAGGCCATAACTTGAACATTTTGGCTGTTATTGAATGAAGATTGCAGATATTGGCTAGTCAGTATTTACCAGCAGTTTGTCTGTTGGTATTATTAATACTTAGCCTGGCTTTATTAAAAAGCCTTTCTTCTTCTTCTTCTAAATTCTTTATTGCACAAAACACAGTTTAATGTACAACAGGTGGACTTAATGCTAGAAGCATTTTCTCCCAGTCAACCCGACAGAAAGTACAAGAAAGTAACAGAGGCAGGTGTGCAAAAAGGCTTTACAATTTTAAACAAGAATTTTTTGTAATTAAACACTAATAATAAAAAAGTAAGCTTCAGAAAAAAAATATATATATGTAGAGTAAGTGCGGCAAATATAGCCAACGCGGGTATTATCGTCCACCATGCTTCTTCTCGATTGGCAAATCGTAGAAGTCAGTAACACAACGTAGGCGAATCATGTCCTTGCCGGAGTTGCCGGTAACGCTTCAGTCGACCCGCACCACCGGGATGTAGCAAACAAATTTCAAATTTCAAATTTTCTTGTTTTTGATCGTTATTTTCGGTGAGTTAAGTGTTGCCTCTTATATTGTTGATTTATTATTGCGGTGTATTAAAGGCATTGAAGTATGTAGTATTTTTGTCAATAAAACACATTACTTGGTATGTAATATTGGTATTATGTAGTATTTGCTTATATAATTAATTGTTCCGAAATCTTTTATTTTAAGACCCTTGAACTCACTTTTTATTTAAAATGGGTAGGCTAATATCAACGACAACATAGCCCGTTGGCTAATATGGACCGATATAGTTGAGGTAAATATGGACTAGTAGGCCATAATTGACATATAGCTGTATTTATTGCACCGGCTTATATTCTGAAGATCGACAAGGAGAAACATGTGTATCATGCAACCTATGGGCTCACGAATATTGTTCTGGAAATTTGTATGATTATTTTTTGTGTGATTTTTGCAAGTAAAACCTTTTGTATTTTTCAATTATGCTCTGATAAATAATTGTGTTAAATATGGACCACCTTTAACACACTGTGGGCCATTTTACCAACAGGTAAGGGATTTTTTCAAAATGGATGTCGGTTAGAAATTTTACTTTTATTTGCGTTAATTATGTAGAAACTCCTATTTATTGTTTTTATATGATGAATGATTAAACATAAAAGTGATTAATAATAAAAACGTTTGGTGGAAATTACTGACGACATACGAAGGGGTATGGATGATGGACAGCTCACCGTTCTGACTCTACTTGATTTTTCAAACGCGTTTAATGCAGCTGACTTTGACATCCTTCTAGGCCTGCTTAGTTCTCTTAACATATCTCCGGCGGTGATTGGCTGGTTTCGTAGTTATCTACAAGGACGCCGGCAACGTGTCCGCATTGATGATACTTTTTCAGAATGGTGTGACACTACTGCCGGTGTTCCTCAAGGTGGCGTCTTATCTCCTCTACTTTTCGCTATATTTATTAATAATATTTCTCAGTTTATATCTTCTTCTTACCACCTTTACGCAGATGATCTCCAAATCTACACACAAGCTAAATTAGAAGATCTTTCACAAGCCATAATCACAACCAATGCTAATTTATCTAGAATATCTGTGTGGAGTAATGAATATGGTTTGAAAATCAATCCCACCAAGACTCAAGTCATTATTATGGGTAGTCCCTGGTTTACAGCTAGGATTGACTGGCAACTGCTACCTAATATTGTATTTGAAGGGACATTAATTCCATATAGCAACAAAGCAAAAAATCTTGGTCTCCTGTTAGATAGTTGCTTGTCTTGGGATCCACAAATAAATGAAGTCTGTAGGAAATTGTTTGCGGCAGCAGGAGCTCTAAGAAGGCTTCGAAATTTCCTTCCAACTGCCACTAAAATTGCGCTTGCACATTCTCTTTTACTACCTTTTCTCGACTACGCCGATGTCTGTTACCTTGACGTTACCGAGGCACAACTTGATAGACTCGAACGTCTTCAAAATTTCTGTATTAGGTTTATTTTTGGTCTTCGCAAATTTGACCAAATTTCTGAATTTCGTTTCCTACTTAAATGGCTTCCTATTCGTCATCGCCGTAGTGCTCATATCCTGTCCCTCTTGTTTTCTGTGTTGAATAATCCTTCAACTCCTTCTTACCTTAAAACTCGCTTTCGTTTTCTTCATGATACCCATGACCGTATTTTACGGTCTTCTCAGAATCTGCTTCTTGCCACGCCGGAGCACTCATCGTCTTTCTTCAATAAATCGTTCTCGGTACAAGCTGTTCGTTTGTGGAATGATCTTCCTTTACATATAAGAAGAGCCCCTTCCCTGCCTATCTTCAAGAGACTAGTTAAAGGACACTATCTTTCACTCTGATTACCGAAATATTCATTATCATTATTTTTTATTTTTTCCAGTTGACAATTTATTTCATGACATATACATATATATATTATTTTATTGTTTGTTATATATTTTATTAGTATGTATTTATCATTATATATCAATCCCACGTTTATCTATTAATATTGAAATTATCTATTATTAAAAATAGTACACCACCATTTCAGCAATCATTCTAAATAGTTTCATCCACCCTAAGGTTGTCTGGAAGAGATCGCTTTAAGCGATAAGGCCGCCTATTTGTGCTACATAATACGTTAGTAAAAATTAAATATTTATATTTCTGTTCCTTTTTATATGGTGTACAAATAAAGTTGTATTGTTGTTGTTGTTGTTGTTGTTTCAGTTTACATATATTTCTTGGTTTTATTTTGGAAAAAGTTATTGGTGGTCCATATTTGCCTCACTTATTATAAATATAAGAAGATAATATACTACATAGATACTTATTACGTTACGAATATGTATGTATGAATATATATAAAAATATACCTATACTTACATAAAACAATATTAAAACATATGCATATATAATATAATTAAAGACGAGAGTAAATTACTAGTAGTGAAATTTTCAGATTGCTATGTTGATACCAGATCTAATGAATTTGGCTAAGATAATGTCTGCGCAACGAGACGGGGCATTTCTTATTTCAACAGGAAGATCGTTGAATTGTTGAATCTTTCGTATTGAATTTCTATTTCAGACCGCCGCACACTGGTTCCATATCACGAAATCGTGGACTTAGGGTGAAGTCAATTTGAAGGTCAAGGAATCGGACTGATTTTTTTTTGGTAGACTGCTGAAACTATTACAAACACCTTTTACTGATGTATTTTTTCTGAAATATGCATTAATTTAAGAGAAAAAAATCATTGAATTATTTTTTGTATGGAGAAAATTATGTTTTTGTCAATTACTTGCGTGCTTCATGTTTATTTAAAATGAAACTTACTACAGGTCATTGAGGAAGTTACGGCCAACATTTTTTTTCCTTACACTTATCTGCGTAAATCTGCTCTTTGGAAGCTACAGGCACTTGAAAATATTTAATGAAAAGGTCAAGGAATTGAACTGATTTTTTATTTTTGGTAGACAGCTTACTCTATTACAAACATCTTTTACTGATGTAGTTTTGCAAAAATATGCATCACTTTCAAAGAAAAAAAAAATTGAATTATTTTTTGTATGGAGAAAATTATGTTTTTGTCAATTACTTGCATGCTTCATGTTTATTTAAAATAAAACTTAGTTCAGGTCATTGAGGAAGTCACGGCCAACATTTTATTTTCTTACACTTAACTGCGAAAATCCACGCTTTGGAAGCTATAGGCACTTGAAAATATTTTATGAAAAGGTCAAGGAATTGAACTGATTTTTTATTTCTGGTAGACTACTGACTCTATTACAAACATATTTTACTGATGTAGTTTTGCAAAAATATGCATCATTTTCAGAGAAAAAAAATATTAAATTATTTTTGTATGGAGAAAATCATGTTTTTGTCAATTACTTGCGTGCTTCATGTTTATTTAAAATTAAACTTAATTCAGGTCATTGAGAAAGTCACGGCCAACATTTTATTTCCTTACACTTATCTGCGTAAATCTGCGCTTTGAAAGCTACAGGCACTTGAAAATATTTAATGAAAAGGTCAAGGAATTGAACTGATTTTTTATTTTTGGTAGACTGCTTACTCTATTACAAACATCTTTTACTGATGTAGTTTTGAAAAAATATGCATCTCTTTCAGAGAAAAGAAATATTGAATTATTTTTGTATGGAGAAAATTATGTTTTTGTCAATTAATTGCGTGCTTCATGTTTATTTAAAATTAATATTTAATGAAAAGGTCAAGGAATCGAACAGATTTTTTATTTTTGGCATACTGCTGACGCTATTACAAACACCTTTTCCTGATGTAGTTTTTCTGAAATACGCATAACTTCCAGAGAAAAAAAAAGAAATTTTTTGTATGGAGAAAATTATGTTTTTGTCAATTACTTGCGTAATTCATGTTTATTTAAAATGAAACTTACTACAGGTAATTGAGGAAGTCAGGGCCAACATTTTTTTCGTTACACTTTAGTAAGCTGTCTACCAAAAATAAAAAATCAGTTCAATTCCTTGACCTTTTCATTAAATATTTTCAAGTGCCTGTAGCTTCCAAAGCGCAGATTTACGCAGATAAGTGTAAGAAAATAAAATGTTGGCCGTGACTTCTTCAATGACCTGAACTAAGTTTAATTTTAAATAAACATGAAGCACGCAAGTAATTGACAAAAACATTATTTTCTCCATACAAAAAATAATTCAATTTTTTTTTTTCTTTGAAAGTGATGCATATTTTTGCAAAACTACATCAGTAAAAGATGTTTGTAATAGAGTAAGCTGTCTATCAAAAATAAAAAATCAGTTCAATTCCTTGACCTTTTCATTAAATATTTTCAAGTGCCTGTAGCTTCCAAAGCGCAGATTTACGCAGATAAGTGTAAGAAAATAAAATGTTGGCCGTGACTTTTTCAATGACCTGAACTAAGTTTAATTTTAAATAAACAAGAAGCACGCAAGTAATTGACAAAAACATTATTTTCTCCATACAAAAATAATTAAATTTTTTTTTTCTCTGAAAGTGATGCATATTTTTGCAAAACTACATCAGTAAAAGATGTTTGTAATAGAGTAAGCTGTCTACCAAAAATAAAAAATCAGTTCAATTCCTTGACCTTTTCATTAAATATTTTCAAGTGCCTGTAGCTTCTAAAGCGCAGATTTACGCAGATAAGTGTAAGGAAAGAAAATGTTAGCCGTGACTTCCTCAATGACCTGTAGTAAGTTTCATTTTAAATAAACATGAAGCTCGCAAGTAATTGACAAAAACATAATTTTCTCCGTACAAAAAATAATTCAATGATTTTTTTCTCTTAAATTAATGCATATTTCAGAAAAACTACATCAGTAAAAGGTGTTTGTAATAGTTTTAGCAGTCGACCAAAAAAAAATCAGTTCGATTCCTTGACCTTCAAATTGACTTCACCCTAAGTGCACGATTTCGTGATATGGAACCAGTGTGCGCCGTCATACAGACCTCTGACATGGCTAATAGGAAATAGCAAGTTTTAAGTCAGGTTCACATTTAAGCTGGCTATCTATTTTATTTATAATTTATTAATTATTCCAAAACGGCTCACCTCAATAAGTATTTTTGATCGGGATAGCCGACCAGTTTCAGCAGATTCAGACTGCCTTCTTCTGGGCGAGTAAAGACGCTTCCGCGACGACGTTGCGCCTCGCAATGTGAATCTACTGAAACTGCGGGTCTACCGCGTAATTCTGATTTTCATCAACATCAACTTGATATTGAAATTGGACGTGCGTGCGACGACGCCCGCCTAACATGCCATCTCTTTTGCACGCGTTGAATTTCGCATGCATTTGCTTGAAGTTGATACAAATCAGAATTACATGGTAGGGCCGCTGGTCTGGTCTGGCTGGTTTTGTAATTATCATGTTTTATCCTCAAGTTCCATTCAATTCCATAACTATTAGTTATTAATAATTATTAATAGAGTTATGATTATTTTGATTTAAGGGGATCAAAAGTCATTAAGTAATTATATAAACAAACCACTCACAGCTAACCATGTAACCAGCTAAAAATGTTTACAAATTAGATTTCTTAAGTTATTGGTAGACAAAAATACAAAGAATAAATGTAAAAGTAACTATAATAAACTGTTTAATATCTGTAAAATAATCCCTGTACATGAAAAAGTAAGATTTTTGATAGCAAATGAAAATTTTGGTCCTAATAATCAGTACAAGAATCCTGTGAATCACAAATATTACACTAGAAAAGCCGCCAGAAATGCCTTCCAAATTTATAAATTCAAAAATTATTATGGTCAAAGAACAGATAAATATTTAATACCAAAAATATTTAACGCCTTCCCTGTTGTCTTCTCAGAATGTAATGTAACCCGTGCTGTATTCAAAAATAAGTTAAAATCATTAATATTGCAGAAATATGATATCTAAGTGTAGATAAAACGATTATCTTTTCTTTTTAAGTAAGCTTTTTAGGTTAAATTGCAACTGTTTAATTTAATTTTTTCATTGTTTATTTTTATTTAAACAGAGAGTTTTTTCCGCCTACAAACTGCATTACAGTTTGGCAGAAATATTTGTATGTGCTAAATATTTTCGTATGGAAATAAACGTCTATTACTATTAAAAAAAAAAAAAAAAAAAAAAAAAATGTTTGTAGTAGCAGTCAACTGAAGGCCTCACTGGCGCGTTCTCCGTCCTCACATGCTCGTTTTTCGGCCTCGCTATTCTGGGGGTACGGCAGTGCCCCCGCCGAGTCTCGCGGAACGGCCGTACCATCCTTTTCTCGAAGCAACTCACGGCACTTTCAACCCCCCTGTATCTTCGTTGTGGGTAAAGCTAGAAGTCTGAAATTTCAGTAACCAAGAGTACTTACTGATCCTACTTCTGACCCCAAATTACAACTTTGTACCTATATTTGATTACGAAATATCTCAAGTCAAAGTTCCCTTATTTTGTCACTGACTGACTGACACATCATCAAAAGTATAAAGGTGTTCTAGCAGGCCTACAGACTTGAAATTTTGCATGCGGTTAGTGTTAAGTGTACATTGCAACAAAAAAATATAAAAATGTTATTTGCGGTTGGTAATTTAATATTTCCATACAAAGTCTATAGAAAATGTATGTTTCCAGCTGCATCTATAAATTTGTATGACACTAGATGACGTTGGTGGTATGCTGCTTTGCATTAAAGACATCTACCACAAAAAATTCTACCTCGTGACGCTATATGGTAAAAAGTATAAAAAATGTATACCTTTATTTCCGAAAATAGAGCAAGTAGTAAAAATAAAAAATAAAACCGTTAAAGTGCGAAAAAAAAAAACCGGTAAAGTGCGAATCGAACTCGCGCATAAAAGGTTCCGTACCCCTACACAATACGGGTACGGAACCGTAAAAGTAAATAACAACCATATAGATGCCATAGCAACATTAAGGCGACAAAAATAAAGCGATAAAACGGTAGCGCCTGACAAACAATTTGGTACCTTTTTAGTACGGAACCCTAATTTTCATTAGTTTACTTTAAAGTATTTACTACAGACTGCCCAAATTTAAAACTTGTACTTGTATGTATTACCGTTCTAAACATAGAGCCTTTGTTATAATAATCTGTTCCTTGGGTAAGGAACCCTAAAAAGGGTGGTTTATAATGTTTGATACATTCACAATTTTATTAGTCAATTTAAGAAGAGAATATCAACATTTCGTAATTAAGTCACTAAAAAAACGGTAAAGTGCGAATCCGACTCGCACATAAAGGGTTCCGTACCCCCACACAATACGCAATTGCGTAAATTGCAACAACATAGATCTATGCCATAGCACCATCAAGGCGACAAAAAACAAAGCGATAAAACAGGATAAAACGGTAGCGCCTGACAAAAAATTCGGTACCTTTTTAGGAAGGAACCCTCATTTTTTATTATTTGTTATTTTACTTTAAAGTAGTCTGCCTAAATTTTCAACTTGTAGGTACTTGTATGTATAACCGTTCTAACGATAGAGGCTTTGTTATAATAATCTGTGCTTTGGGTAAGGAACCCTAAAACACATTTAGTCTATTTAAGAAGAGAAATATCAACATTTGGTAAATAAGTCGCTATTAAACCGGATAAGTGCAAGTCGGACTCGCTCACGAAGGGTTCCGTACTACCATCACACAATATGGGTACGAAACCCCAAACCATTATGGTAAATACCAACAATAAAGATGACATAGCAACATAAAGGCGACAAAAAACAAGGCGCTAAAATGGTAGCGCCTGACAAACAAATCAGCACCTTTTGAATAAGGAACTCTAACATTTATCTGCCCAAAATTGTTATATTATAAAGATAGAGCTGAAACAAATAACGTCGAATAATTGGACCCCCCCTTGGATTTCCATTTCATATTATTATTTGCCGTGATAGAGGCCAAAGTAACATATATTATGTGAAAATATTTACGCGCTATTCACCTATACCGCCTGAAGCTGTAGACTCCTGTGATAGATGGATAGACAGCGAAGGCTTAGTAATAGGGTCACGGAATCTTAGGATACGGAACCCTAAAAATCAAGGTAAAAGGTTATTTATCCAGTAAAGCTTACAGGAAAAATAAAGCTGCTAATCTTATATTATTTGTATATGCATCCTCTATGATGTAGGTATAATGAAATGTCTTTGTACTCGTTAGTCATTGAATAAAGACCAGGTTTAGACATAATGAAAAATGAATATTGCAATGTAGCCTGAAATATTGTCCACACCTAGTTGTCCCTATACCTGGAGATGGTTTATATTGGTTCCATTCTTTGTCATTCTCTATGTATGAGAACATTGAGTCGTCGTATGACATTAGGTTTGCGGTAGTCGAGTATGTGGAAGCGCATTTGGATGAAATGCAACTTTATACGTGTGACGAGCGTGGAGACACATTGACGCTGACCTGTACTTGACAGCAATGATGAAAACTACCACCTACGGTTCCGTATCCGAACTTATGGGAGCCACTTCTTTGTATCCATTTACTTTCGAGGTTTACAAAAATAACCGTTTGAGAGGATCATTTAGTGGCGATCCTGGGACGCCAGTGAAACGTTTACAATCCTCTGGTAGTTTCTTAGGTGGTCATTATGAAGTGCTCCTTCCCGATACTAGTTTCTCTGGAGTATGTCCAAATGATCAGTAAAAGGGAGTGGGCTTTAAGAAAATCCGTAGCAGACGTGCAAGAAATATTAACCGAGAAGAAAAAAAGGAGGACTACCTACAAAAAGAAATGAGATCCCATCAAAAACATAAAATGTACAAAAATGTCGAGTCTCGCAATGCAATCCTTCCACCGTAAAAAGTTGTGAGATCTTATGTAAAGCCAAGTCTGTTATTTCAGTTTGTATGGAAGCACCTTTTCATTTTAGTTAGTATGGGAGCACCTATTGAACAAATGTATCATTAATTGTTTCCTAATTTCCTAATTCCTACCAACATTAAGTGACTGTATTAATATTAGTCATCTTTATTTCTCTAATAAAATATAGTGACTTGGCAATCGCAGAGCACAAATAAAGCGCTGATGCGTAGAAATATCTTCTCAAATCGCTAACAAATTGGTATTAGGTAGATATGTTGGTGTGCGATTGCGAAGTCACTATATTTTATTATAGAAATAAAGATGACTTATATTAATACAGTCACTTAATGTTGGTAGGTAACTAATTAGGAAACAATGAATGATACATTTGTTCAATAGGTGCTCCCATACTAACTAAAATGAAAAGGTGCTTCCATACAAACTGAAATAACAGACTTGGCTTTACATAAGATCTCACAACTTTTTACGGTGGAAGGATTGCATTGCGAGACTCGACATTTTTGTACATTTTATGTTTTTGATGGGATATCATTGATAGCAGCAGCGTCAGTTTTTTTTTTTTTTCTAAAATAAACAACCATTTGTTTTGATAACTTTTACAAATGGAGGTCTGACCATAGACATTGTAACGGATATATCCTTTACGGTTGTTACTGAGATGGTGACATGTTGTAAACTTGTTTTGTAAATTATTAATGGAATAACTTAACTTAACTTAACTTGTAAATGTGTAAAACGTACGTACATTTACAAGTACGGTAAAGAAATAATCCCATCAAAAACATAAAATGTACAAAAATGGCAAGTCTCGCAACGCAATCCTTCCACCGTAAAAAGTTGTGAGATCTTATGTAAAGCCAAGTCTGCTATTTTGGTTTTTATGGAAGCACCTTTTCATTTAAGTTAGTATGGGAGCACCTATTTAACAAATTTATCATTAATTGTTTCCTATTTAGTTACCTACCAACATTAAGTGACTGTATTAATATTAGTCATCTTTATTTCCTAATAAAATATGGTGACTTTGCAATCGCAGAGCACAAATAAAGCACTGATGCGTAGAAATATCTTCTCAAATTAAAGGTTAAACAAACTTACCTGTAAGTGAAGTTTGACCATAATTATACGAGACGTTGGATCCGAAGAGATTTATTCACCAGGTAGTACACTCTTTAATGTACTAGGCATTGCACACATTTTAGAGTAATTAGAACAATAAAATTAAAAATCGATTCGGTACACGATACACTACTTCCCATCCCTAAGCGCCCACATATACCCGTGCTCGTCGTTCAACCGTCATTCTTTTCAGAGCTCCTATTTCGCCTTACTTTGGGACACATGAACTATCATAGAGGGGAGGGCGGGTAATAAATCTCTTCGGATCCAACGTCTCGTATAATTATGGTCAAACTTCACTTACAGGTAAGTTTGTTTAACCTTTAATTATACTTCGACGTTGGATCCTCAAGATTTATTCACCAGGTAGATGTTTAGAGTTACTGCGAAATAGACTAAGAATGGAAAAAACACAAATTTTTCCTTTTTTAAATAAAGTTTTATATATTCTTTTAATCAATAAACAACCATTAAAATATTTACTTTTCTAGATTACAAAACAATAAACAACTAAGTAATTACATAACTTATTAAATCTTCATTACAATTATGATTATTCTCAGAATCAAATATTGCTTCAGCGAAAGCACTATCATTAATAACTATAACAGGCCTATTATAAAAACGGCCAAAAACATTGGAATCACTAGTCCAGCCAGCAGCTTTTCTAATGACATCAACTAACAAACCCCTACGATCAGCCGCCGATGTCGCGGCGTGTCGGGTGCTATGCGCCGAGAATATAGAGGTGTCTACTCCGCTATCGGACATCACGTGCTTGATCCAACGACTGATCGTCGAAGCGCTGACATTATGTATAGGCTTTTTAATAGTAAGTAGCAGCCTATCAGTCTGAGAGTGAGTTCTTGTGGCCTCCATGTTACTTATCTATGATGTTACATATTAATGCAACAGCGGGACAAATTTGTTCTTTATCCGGAAAAAAGGGCATTATTAATCGCGGTAAGTATGGGTAGTCCTGGTGCTGAAGTCAAAATTAAATAATTTATAGTAATGTCCATATGTGAAGCGTTAACTTTTAACATTCGACAACCAAATTAATGATAGCGCCTGTATGCGTTGTGCACTCAATAACGCTACAAAAGCTACCAACTTCTTTGTAAGCGAGTCCAATGACAAACTCTCATTGTCATAATGTCGAAAGATATAATTTAAAACTAAATCGGGATTCCATGTAGCTTGATATCTAGGAAAACAAGGCTTACTTTTATAAACACCTTTTAAAAACCGTAATACACGATCATCGTCACTAAACGTTTTACCCATAACTAAGGCCAATGCTGAACGGTGATTATTCAAAGTAGAATAACAAGCGCCTGATCCATTTAATATAATTAAAAATCTACATATGTGAGGTATATCAACATCATAACAGTTGAAATTATTTTCAGTACAGAATTGTGACCATTTTTTATATACACAATCATACTGTTTCATAGAGGAATCAGCCAGAGATGAAATCATGATTTCAACCGTTTCTCGAGTGAGTGACTGCCGCGTAAACGCTTGCCTGACAAATAAGCTACCACCAGGGTAAGCTGCCTCCAAAGTGGGTGTTCCGCTCTGAAAGGTGATAGTAGAAGAACACGTTCAGATGTCAAACAAATAATGTTTGAACAAGACAATGATACGAAGAGAGGATACCATGGCTAACAAGGCCAATGAGAAACCACCATGATACCATTTGCTTTGTCTTCAATTATCTTTCGAATACTTTTCAAAATTAATGAAAAGGGAGAAAACGCGTAAAAGAAATCCGTTCCCCAATCTATAGTGAAAACATCTATATTACAGGCTTGGGGGTCTCGTTTCCATGAAATATACTTATGACATTTAGCGTTTATCCTGGAAGAAGGAGGTCAATGTTGGGTTGACCGAGAGATTCGGTAATCTTTCTGAAAGCAGCAAAAGACAGGCTCCACTCAGTTTCAATATTGGAGCGCCTCGATTCCTCGTCAGCATCAACATTATCGTTTGACTTTTTATATGATGCAAACACATATAGCCGCCGCTCTTCACACCATTGCCAAATTTCTCTAGAGATACTATTGAGATGCTTATGTTGCACTCCACCCATTCTGTTTATATATGATATTGCAGTCGTTTTGTTGATCCGCAATAAAATATCTACATTAATAAGGTCGCGAGAAAAACATTTTAAACCTATAAGAGCTGCTTTAAATTCCAAAAAGTTAATGTGGCTATTCTGCTCTTCTGCGTAAGAGAAACCGTTTGAACGCTCACCGTAGATGCCCCAGCGTTACAATGAAACATCCGAAAATATTTCCAAAACATATTGCCTGTTACAAATCGAGGTAGTACAAGATATTATTTGTCCACCAAGTAAAATCCGGTTATAAATAGTGACTATCTATTGTCATAATCATCATTAGCATTTTTCAAAGCCAGAAACTTCTCTCTTTCAAATCGCTTAGTGCAAACCCAACCATAACAGATGGCTGGATATGCGCAGGTAAGTAATCCTAAGAACTGTGCAAACTCGCGAATAGACAATATTTTCTTCCTGGAAATCTTTTCAACTAAATCTAAAAATTTTCTACGTTTTTAGAGCGGCAATTTTAAACGCATTTAATGAGAGTTAAATTCAAAACCTAGAAAGGTTCGTATCCAATCTGGGATTAGATTACTCTTTGAGTAATTAATGATAAAGCCTAACCTTTGTAATAATTCCACAGTTTCTGAAACACACTTCTGAAACACACTTTGCACATTCATTTGATGAATGACCTATACATAAAATATAATCTAAGTAAGATGACTAATAATAGACCTTTATTCACAACTGGTTTAAGCAATTTCGTAAATACAAAGGGCGCCAAAGATTCACCGAACGGAAGACATTAAAATTCATATGTCTTAGCCCTTTGTTCATGTCCCTGAAATTTAAACCTCAAATATTTTTTACTGGCACCGTCGAAAGCCAATAAAAAATATGCCTCTTTGATATTAATAGAAGCCATGTAACTATCTTTCAAAATTAATTTTGTGGCGGTACGATAATCCTCCATTTTAAAATGTTGAGGATCAATGAAATTATTCAGTTGTTTCAAATTCAAGATAAATCTAAATTTACCGTCACTTTTAGGGGTTAGGAAATAACTCGATAAGAACTGATTTGAAGTATCAGTACATTCTCGCACTGCTCCTAATTTACATAAATTTGAAATGGCTGAAGATAAACATTCAAGATAGGCCGTATTAAACCTTCGTTGAATAGGTTCTTTATATTGAACAACCAGAGAATTAAACAGAATCTTTAGTCCTGTTACATAACCCAACACTATAAGGTCATTCGTGATTTTTCTCCAAGTAAATAAGAAATGGTGAAGTCTACCAGCTGGGGATGAGTCCGTTTCTGAGACCCTGGCCTCGCCTTCGACGATGATTGTTGAAAACGATGCATTGTCGCGGCTGGTCTCCTGAACGACTGAGGTCGTTTGTGCCCACCCTGTCTGGGACCCCTCTGGCCATGCTGTTTAGGTGGGCCCTTCCAGTTTTCCTGGTCTATAGTATACTTCTTGATTTTTTTTTTTTTTTTTTTCTATACTAGTCATCAACAATTTTCTCCTTGTTTTTGTGTTTTCGAAATGCAAGTGCAAAATTTCGGAAACTTTCTTAATAACATAAATTTTGTTCAAGTCACTTTGTATCAATGATGCAATAAGGTGGGTTAGACCTGCAATTCCCAAACCAAGAGTATTTTGGTCCTTTTCAAGTACTATGTCTCGACTTCTAACAGAATCACTTAAAATAGGCGAGATTTCCGGGTTCAGAGTTGGCGCTCTAACCAAATGGAAATTGTTAGAGACAAGGGTTTTCTGACTAATTTCTAATCTCTGCTCCTTAGTTAAGCCATCCACCAGAATATGACCCCAACGTTGAGAGATCTTTTCTGGAATGTTCCATCCAAAAACCTTCAACCTTTCCTTTTGGATCCCCTAGGGCCTCCAAAATGTCAGCAGGTAATGAAACTACAGTTACATACCGAGACACTGCTAAGTCAGACAGCGAAGGCGCCTCTGCATCACACGGAATCGCCAACATTGCGCTAGTATTGGGGGCCGCTACTGTACTATCGTTACTAGAACCCGGCAGCGGATCATTTGTACTTGGTCCAGATAGTGCTGGTACCTCATGGACGGCAGGTCGAACATTTTGAGTATTTCCCGTCGAGTCTGTGTCTGATAAATTAACCGCTGGTTTGTCTGAGGCAGGTGACAAAACCCTGGTATCTTCATAATAGCGACGGCGGTACTCTAAAAAGAGTATTGCCCAAACATGCCATAAAATCCTCATGAAATGAGATATTTTTAGATTTTAACGTCACTGCGTATAATCGCGTTATACGGCGGGACTGATTTGTTATCAACCAACGTGAGCGCGTCACGGGGAATAACAATAGGGCACTAGGTATAGTTTTTCCTGGAAAAAAAATATGCAATAACAAAAGTGGGTAGAAAATTATATAAAAGACTAACCTTCTTCGCTACTCGTACTTGAAGATTCATCAAGACGTTCCTGAAAACGTCTAATCTTTCTTTTTATTTCCCTTTCTTTACGTTTTCTTTTGCCCATGATGCCTAACACACTTTTAAAACACTTTAAATTTAATACAGCCGATGTGATGTGACAATGCCTGCACACAAAAAGTGAATGACGGTTGAACGACGAGCACGGGTATATGTGGGCGCTTAGGGATGGGAAGTAGTGTATCGTGTACCGAATCGATTTTTAATTTTATTGTTCTAATTACTCTAAAATGTGTGCAATGCCTAGTACATTAAAGAGTGTACTACCTGGTGAATAAATCTTGAGGATCCAACGTCGAAGTATAATCGTTAATAAATTGGTATTAGGTAGCTGATATGTTGTATATGTTGCTGTGCGATTGCGAAGTCACTATATTTTATTAGAGAAATAAAGATGACTAATATTAATACCGTCACTTAATGTTGGTAGGTAACTAAATAGGAAACAATTAATGATAAATTTGTTAAATAGGTGCTCCCATACTAACTTAAATGAAAAGGTGCTTCCATAAAAACCAAAATAGCAGACTTGGCTTTACATAAGATCTCACAACTTTTTACGGTGGAAGGATTGCGTTGCGAGACTTGCCATTTTTGTACATTTTATGTTTTTGATGGGATTGTTATTTACTTTTAGGGTTCCGTACCCGTATTGTGTAGGGGTACGGAACCCTTTATGCGCGAGTTCGATTCGCACTTTACCGGTTTTTTTTTCGCACTTTAACGGTTTTACTTTTTATTTTTACTACTTGCTCTATTTTCGGAAATAAAGGTATACATTTTTTTACACTTTTTACCATCTAGCGTCACGAGGTAGAATTTTTCGTGGTAGATGTCTTTAATGCAAAGCAGCATACCACCAACGTCATCTAGTATCATACAAATTTATAGATGCAGCTGGAAACATACATTTTGTATAGACTTTGTATGGAAATATTAAATTACCAACCGCAAATAACATTTTTATATTTTTTTGTTGCAATGTACACTTAACACTAACCGCATGCAAAATTTCAAGTTTGTAGGCCTGCTAGAACACCTTTAGACTTTTGATGATGTGTCAGTCAGTCAGTGACAAAATGAGGGAACTTTGACTTGAGATATTTCGTAATCAAATATAGGTACAAAGTTGTAATTTGGGGTCAGAAGTAGGATTAGTAAGTACTCTTGGTTCCTGAAATTTCAGACTTCTAGCTTTACCCACAACGAAGATACAGGGGGGTTGAAAGTGCCGTGAGTTGCTTCGAGAAAAGGATGGTACGGCCGTTCCGCGAGACTCGGCGGGGGCACTGCCGTGCCCCCAGATAATAATAATCCATCCATCCATCAGCCTAGTTCGTCCACTGCTGGACATAAGCCTTTCTAGGACTTTGCCACTCCCGGCGATCATCCTGGAAGAATTGCCCATACTCACAGACGCTGGACAGGCGGGTTGGTGAGTGCGGTGCCGGAACCTTCACACCAGTGACGCCACTGCCCGTATTGATAGAACTCAGTTATAGCAATGAACAATCTTTCTCATACAGTATTTATTACAGTAGTTCCACAGTATTTATTTGTAACTCTAAGTGACCGGTTTCGTTTAAAACATCTCCAAGTTCTAAATCATACGGATAAGAAGTAATTTCTGTGTTTTCTAAGGATTTGGTTTGTTTACATTAGTTGCAATAAAATGTCCATCCATTACGCATACACCCTGCAGACAACTTGGCTGCGTTTAGTTTGATCGCCGGACGACGCTCGCCTAGACTAACAGCATGACAGAGACGACAAAATAATAGATAACATAATACAAATTCAACGCGTGCAAAAGAGATGGCATAAATGACTATTTTATTTCATTTATTTAATTTTTGTTCTGTATTAGAGACGTTCGTCAAATAAATGTACACATAATACACAATTTTTGGGTTCATAATTATAATCAGTATTTCAGGGTATGAGCGTACATAAAGAGAATTTAACTAACAAGATTAACGTATGAAAATTTAACGTAATCACAGATATATATTATGGATCTTTACGGATTTGTAGCCGCAAACTATTATTGGCTTAATTCGAAAACCATTTCGAGATTTAGGTTTAATAAGCCGTATTTTCGAAGTTTTGGTCTAAAAAATCGCATGATGATGAATATTTTTACGAAAAGGCTGCAATTTCACTTGAATAATGGCTGTTTAGAAATGTGTCCTTTGCTATCAAGATAAATTATAATAATTTGCTTCAGACTAATTTGACATCTAGATGCCAGATGAGTAGACAGACAGAGACAGGCTACTTTTTTTTATAAGCAATCACACATCACAATCTGTATAATGTCTAAAATTCTCAAGTGAAAAGGTCATCGGACAATTCTTTAAATAATCATAAAAAAGTAATGGTTAATTTATATACCAAAATAATTAAAACTTTAACCTAAAATGGCGTACATTCTCTGAAAAAAAATTTAAAAAATCTAAAAAATTAAGCTATGTGAATTGTCTTATATTCTGTCACTCACAGTGAAAGCATTTTTATAGTATATGCATGAGCTTTGAAGTAAGAAGTAGCAATGAAGAACTTAAACAAGTTTAACAAATTCATGTAAACAGAAAATGTCAAATTCGATATTCAAAAAATTCAAATGTCATATTGTTAGCGTAGGTAACGTAACGAAATTTTTTCCTTCGCGGAAAATTCTTCTCACTTTTTGCATATTCGATAAAAATTTCATATTCAAAGCTGTTCCTTCGATTGCCGAAACAGTTCGGCCAAAGTTTGTGTCAAGTTCGGCCAACCGGAGGTTTCCTCTGAAAATTAAATTAAAATGCTACAATTTATGGGTCAGGGTCCGTCATAAATTTAAGCGTCTAATTGGCTCTCCGACTCGCGCCGCCATAAACTCTTTTACAACTCAATAGCTAACTTTATTAAAGAAGTAAAAACCATGTTTGAGATATTCTTACACAGCAGAACATGCCTTTTAATTTTGAATTTTTAATAAAATACGCCATAAACATGCTAGAATCATGTACAGTGGAGACCGCATCAAGTAAGACACATTGGACTTTGTACCTATCTTATATTCTTCTCTGTAGGAGCTAATTTCGTACTGCAAGTGTATAGCTTGATGTGATCTCCACTGTAGGGTCAGTCCTTGCATTTTTAAGCATCCAATCTGAGCAAAACTGGATTATGCTTGTTTTGTCCGTTAGTATTAAAATAATAAAATAAAATTTCACTAAAAATACAATTTATCCAATAAAGATGATACATTTAGTTAGTGTCACCTTGGCAGTCTATTTTTAATTAAATGTCGGGAAAATCTGTCAAAATTTAGACATTTACAATTATAAAATATTATCTCTGAAGAAAGTATAAAATGTCAAACGGAACGCACAAGTATATTGTTTTCTTAGAATAAGCAAAATCTGAGATTGTTTTGCATTTTCTCTATTTCTGAGTTGACACAGTTTTTAGGGTTCCGTAGTCAAAAACAAAGAACCCTAATAGTTTCGAAATGTCGGTCTGTCTGTCTGCCTGTCCGCGGCTTAGCTTAGAGACTATTAGTACTGGAAATCTGTAATTTGGCATGGGTATACATATTTATCATGGCTACTAGTGTTTTGCGTGGTGCGCGGGCTGCAGGCAGCCCGCGTGAGTTGTAATTGTTCTTTGTTGTACTCTATTCATTGTTGTTTGTTGTTGCATTTAGTTGTTGTTGTAACTTTTTCGTTAACGTGACAGGACAAGGTATCGAGTAAAAAACACGTTTGAAATTGAGTTGCAACAAATTATCAGACGACATTCAAGTAATAGGCAGAAGTCAATTGTATCACGAAATGTCATCGGCCATGATCGGGTGGGAAAAAAGTCATCGGTCATGATCAGTTTTCAAAATTGTCATCGTCGTAACCGTAATAGCGCGTTGAAATACGTGTGGCAACTTTGATTCCATTGAAATGGACTAATATTTTGCTATTGTGTACTCTGACAGTTGTCAAAGGTCCAAAATGTACACGGTCGAAATGTGCTGGAACCAACTTTCAACGGAGTCGAATCCCGCTAAGCCCAATCTCAAACGTTTTCGAGATAGGTCCAAATGAAACAGTATTGTAATGCCCCCGGGGTAATGTGAACTCGGCCTCATCAACTCACATACTCGGCTTTCGGCCTCGTATGTTCGTTTATCGGCCTCGCTTATACTCGGTTCGGCCTTCGGCCTCACAGGCTCGGCCTCCGGCCTCGCCGCTTGGTACTGTTTGGCCTCCGGACGATTCCTACGAGGCCTCCGGCCTTCGGCCTCCCTAGTATGACATCAGATATGACTCTGGTAGCCGCGGTATCGTGCTCGGCCGAAAAACGCGCATGTTCGGCCTCCGAACGCTGCCAGCTCGGCCTTCGGCCTCGCTGGCGCGTTCTCTGTCCTCACATGCTCGTTTTTCGGCCTCGCTAGAAAGACACTTGAAGGCTCGGCCTTCGGCCTCGCCATTAGATCCGATAAAATGTCCAATCCATTTTTTTTTCGAAAAAGTGTCAAAATCCCTGTCGGTTGTCAAAAAGTGTCAAATTTGACAGTGGATTCGTAATCACCGACCCCACCTGCCCCTTGATACCGAGTTTCAAGCGAATCGGAGCACTTTTTTGGACCTGTCAAAAAAATGTCAAATTCTGTCAAATGCCAAATTTATTTATGCGGTCGGGTAGCGCTCGGCGGACAAATTACTAAAGTCGAAACCGCAACTCGCTAGGACTTACGGTTCGGGAGATATGGCCGACCAAAGTTTTCGTAAAAAAAACTTTTTTTTTCGACTTTTTTTTTTTTATTTTATTTTCAGAAAGATCTCGCCGAGCCCTTTTCTCAGAGTACCATGAACATGGGTCTAGCTCCAGCCGTTTGGGAGATACGGGCCGTTAAAGTTTTGACACCCGGGGGGGCTAGATCTCGGCGAGACCTTTTCTTAGACACCCATCAACATGGGTCTAACTCAAGCCGTCTCGGAGATACGGGCCGTTAAAGTTTTGACATTTGAAAAAAAAAAAAAAACTTTTTTGTCACCCTATGGTCCGACCCCTAGGGATGTACCACCTTCCGTTCCGAAGATATGGCCAAAACAAAATTTTTTTGTAACAAATTTTAGAAAAAAAAAAAAAATCCCATCCCTAGTGACCGGGGACATCCCTAGGAACTGCGCCCGCTCGCGCTTCGCGCTCGCGGGCTTGTTCCGGCGAACTTTCTGTCAATAATGTCAAAAATGTCAATTTTTCCCATCCCTAGTACCCAGGTACATCACTACGAACATCGCCCTCTCGCGCTTCGCGCTCGCGGGCTCGTTCGTGCTCGTTCGTAGGCTCGCCCTTCGGGCTCGCCTACTCACTCGCAAAACTCCCATACAAAATCCCATACAACGACCCGCCTCACTAAAACGTCAAAAAACCATGTCAAATGTCAAAAAATGTCAAATGTCTGATTTTTTCCCCACTCAGTATTAGACATCCGACATTCCATACATACATCACTACCACCCCAAACGACTCCTTCCAACTAAACAACCATGTCAATGAGTGAGTCAGTCAGTTACCGTTTTGTAGCTTTATATATAGTCAACAACAATCAAAATCAATAAAGTGGTACAGTAAAATTTTGAAACAGATTTTTTTCAGGGTATCTCCCCCTACACGTAAAGTGGGGATGATTATTTTTTTCTCGTCTATCCCCTAGTGTGGGATGTCGTTGGATAGGTAATTAAAAATATAGACCATTTTTAGATCCAGGGTTTCGTTCAAAAAATTCAAAATTCAAAAAGTTTATTTTGCAAAGTAGGTATATATAATACACGTTTCACAAGTCAAATTTTAATCTTATAAAAATATATGTAATAAAATAATAAATGTACATGAACTACTTAGATTAAATGTTTTTTTTAATTTATGTAGCAATATATATACGATTAAAATTATAGGTAAAATATTATTATACAAGATGAAATCCAATCAACCGCCCGAACCCATACCGGAGACCCGGCCAGGGACCAGGAACAGGTTCAATGATCACCAACCGAGCCCCCAGCACGAATCCAGGCAGCCGACCAAATCCCATCCTATATACTACATAGTAATAGGTTACATATATAAATACATGCCTACCTCCGCCCATTCGATTAGTCTTGCTAAGAAGAACGGGCAAGAAACTTGGCAAGATCATGTCTTTTTTTTTTAACATAAACTTATACTATACATCAAATTACTTATATCTAATTATCGTTTGCGAAATATTAAGCTTAAAAGTGTTAATTTTTGTTAGAGTCAAGTGTCCCCCCCTTCTGCCAGCGAAACTACAGAAGACGTATTTGGAGACGTGAAAAAAATTAAGGCAGTCGTATACATAACAAAATTAAAAAGAAAACTTTCACAGCTAAGTAGGCTTTACGAGTACAGATCGCGCCAAACTTTTAGTCCCCTCTAAACAGGGGGCGATTCGCATCAGCAGGAACAAAATGTATGGGCCGTTCTTGGGAACAGCAACTTCCGAGCGTACTAGAAGTACGTGCGCTTTTATTCGCTTGATCTCGAACCATGAACGGCGTGATATAGTGGAGAAGAGTGATGGTTAATTATGATGGTTATCGTCATTCTGAGTAATTTAGACTGTGGATCCTAGGTCATGGGTTCAAATCCTGTAGGAGCATATTTGTGTCCAGTGTGCGTACATCGGAAGGTAGCTTAAGCTGTGGGCCCATTTGTCCCCAAAATACGGTGATATTTGTCACCACCCATCACGCCGGGACGTAATAAACGTCGATGTACGAGCGTAGACTGTGACTTGCTCTTTGACTAAAGCATACGGGAAGACACGGTCATAGTAAAAACAGAACAGTAGTTTAAGTCACGCCCCGTACGAGACTTAAATACCTACTGTTGCAGGGTTGTCCCTTCTTTTAGTTTCGTATCATTGTTCGTAACTAATAAAAAACAATACTTAAAATGTTTTGAAGCCGATTATGACAAATGAGCTATCAATTGACGATGTAGTGAAACATCCAAACATGCATACCTACTACAAACAAACATACATTCATATCATACATAATAAACACATAGACACTATAACTCATAAAGAAATCTTACTTGCTTATCTTAATTATTGTAAGAAAAAATATTGGCTCCTGAACTTTACTTTAAAAACATGGGCATCGTCAAAGGGGGGAAGGGGGTAGCTGTCCCCCCTTAGAGAATTGAAAAACTTTTGATATTTTAATAATAAAGTAGTCGAAAAATTTGCGAGCAACACAAGAAGATTATCTTAAAAACTTAAAATTTGTTTATTTTACCTACAATTTATGTCATCTTGCCCCCCCTGGCGACGCCTTTGCTTAAAAATCTTTGTCATTGTTACCTAAATTAATCAGTTAAATTCAAAGTACATAATAAGTATCAAATCAAACATTGGCTCCTAGTCTAAAATTAAAAAATCTTTGCGATTTCAACCATATCAGCTCCACGTTAAAAAATACCTTGAATAATTAACAAACATAGCACAGTTATGATCATAGGTACCTATGTTTACAATACACTACAATACAAAACGTTTATTTGCTATAAAATGTGTGTAAGTATAACATATGTTCGTAAATTTATGTCCAATCTCATTTTACCATTACTGGTATGCAACAATTTTTTATTACTAACTACAACTATTACATGATCTATAATATTATATGAGAAGTGCAACATTTTATTATATTTATTACATTAAATTAAAATTGAGAATGATTAAAATGTCAAAATTACATTAATTAATTTTGTATGATTTAGTAGTATGAATGTCATTCTCATTTAAATATTCATCAACCTTATAATAGCACTTATTGACTAAGATGTTGTACAATTTGTTTTGGAATTGTGTTAGATTAAGCTCTCTCATTTCGTTTGGAAGATGATTATACATTTTTGGAGCCATGGCATAGTCTGTATTACAATAGAATATTGTGTTTGCGTTATGAAATGGGAATACTTTATAATTACTCCGTGCTGTTCTTAGTATTCTAGGGTGTACAACTTTAAATAGAATAAGGTTTCTGTGAACGAATGTACATGCTTCATATATGTACATGCTAGGGACCGTTAAAATATCTATTTTTTTAAATAAAGGTGAACCGTGATCTCTTTGTTTGGCACCGAATATGGCTCTCACACATTTTTTTTGCATTCTTAAGACAGGTAGCACATTTAAATGTGAACAAAGAAAATATGGTTTACATTTCACATTATTATTTATACCATCTTTTCTTATTCACCTTTCTTGTTGAGTAGGTATTGAGAAGAACGATAATTCTGGATTTGAGGAATTATGTATTATTGAGGCATCCGAAGACAGTACAATATGTTCGATTGCGTGCTGTCGACATATTTGAATTGGTCGGTGACGCGTGGCGCACGGCTTGTTCGAGAGACTTGACTGAGCGCGACCGCGGCGTGACCCCGACTAGCGCCTACCTTGTATACTAAGATATTGCTGTTGTGTGCGTACTGTAGTTCGTGCGTACTAGCACGCACAGATGTTAGCCGCGCGATGTACTTTTGGTTGAAGATAAACTACTGTTCTGGTTTTACTATGAGACGGTACCGGGCCTCGATAAGTGGCAGAGCAAAACTAACACAAATTTACTCAGTACGCTCTAGTCGCTCGCGGAACGTCTTAGAGGTTAGATGTGCTTTCTACCCGAGTGATTATTGTTGTTTTACGAATGATGCGCTTTTGATAAGTGCAAAACTTACTACGTGAAATGTAATAAACATGATGGAGTCACATATCATGCGTAATTATGTCAAAAAGTCGTTTTTGAGTAGAGATTTGTGTAACGGTAGCCGGTCTTCCCTTATGCTTTAGTCAAAGGACTTGCGTTTCACAGTTCATGCTCGGCAACACCTCTGACACCCCCGCGGGGATTCATATCTTGATGATGTTTATGTTGTCAGCAGGTCGTAGAATTTGGGCAAATCATGATCTGCCTCGGCATATCATATTTCTGGTAAAACTTGGGGGGTCGCCTCGCTCCGCTCGTCATCGCACCTATATTTGACTTTTGGCATTGATATAAATGAAGAGGTAGATGCGGTACGTTATGCGGTGCGGTTATATCGGCAACTAGAAAAATGGACCTCTTTTGTGAACGAGCGCCACCGAACGAAAGAGATAGAGTGACGAGCTTTGACAGTAGCGCGAGCGAGACGAAGCGAGTAAATGCAGGTACATGGGCCTGTATTTGTAGGTCCACGCGCGGTAAGCGGAGTACCGTGTCTTCCCTTTTGTTTTGTCTTAGACTTTTTGTGAACTATTTTATTTCATACTTTACGGTCTGCCCACGACATATTCAGTGGATAATAATAATTTGACCAACTAAAAAATACTGAATCAGCAGCTAAATTACTAAGTTGACATCAACTAGGTTAGGTTAGGTTTGAATATATAATTTTTTGACGCCAATTTACTAATTTTGATGCTGATTTTTGTATTTTTGACGGTCAATTAATTACAACCCATATTCAATCTTCACATTCTAGAGGTACAATGTTTATTTTGAGTTATGTTATAAGTAAGTAAATAAATACGTTTCATACGAGTAAGAAGAGAGAAAGGGAATGTCCGCACTGTTTAAAAACAGATAATATTGTTTTTTTTAGCCAACTCATGGTGATATCGCGGTCGCGCCAGAAGCGGCCTAAATATTAAAATGTGATGTAGGACGCAAAGTAATACAAAATTTATGGAAGATTGCTGAATAAATGCGCTAACAGATGTTTTATTTATGTGATCACAAACACGTCTGTATTCCTGAGAGGCGTTGAAAAGTTCGTTTGGGGCATAAGAAGCAACATTAATTGAATAATTTTTAAAGATAGTCTTTTGCCCACGACTCCGCCTGCGCTTAAGGAGTAAACTTAAGGCGAGGGTGTTCGTGTTTTCCCTGATAAAAGTCGTATCCTTCGGTTTTATTTGTAAATTTCAAAGATTTAAATTTACAAAAAATATACGAGTATGTCATATTTCACTCTTTGATCTTAATATTTAGCCGTTCTATACACGATTTTCCAACATCCAATAAAAGTGAAAAGAGTATACCTAAAATATGGTCCTGCGATATCACTTAATTTGAGTTATATTACGTTTTGAACAATAACATTTATACCAAAATCAACGACGTAAAATGTGATATAAAACGCCTAGTTCCTTTATATTCCAAAATAATAAATAAATCAACTTAAAATGGCGAGTTTTCTGAGCGGCCTGCTTCCACAGAGCAGGATAGACAAGAGTAAAATGAAAAAGTATGAGCATGATAGATTTCTCTGAATACACATCCCATGTCACAAAATACTTATATACATAATATATATATTATATATATGATATACATAATATAACTTACTTGCCAAATTTTCATTTTTATAAAACTCTACAATTTCGTGAAGACTCATGTTATTTTGCTTTTATACATATTAATCTATAGACATATTATTTGGCACTTATCAGTGGCGTGCGTATAACTTTATTCAGGAAAAGCAACCAGAAGGTCAAGTTTGACAATTAAAAAAATATGAAATAAATTAAATAAAACCTTGAAAAAAGAAAATTTGTGTGACGTGACTGCACTGCCTACCCCAGAGTGAATATTTTCAAACAAACTTTTTTTTTGAAAGTGTTATTTAAATTGTTTCATATTTTCTTTTATTGTCAAGTTTGACCTTCTGATAGCTTTTTCGGAAAAAAGTTTTATGCACGCCACTGGCACTTATTAGCCCTTTTTGCTCGCATCAGCGGTGCCGCCCTGTCGGTGAGAAGGTATTTAAATTGGTATTTTGACATTTTGTTTTATTCTATACATGTATTGTAATTTTTATATTCCTTTTTGACATTGGTGTAATCAAATATGGATCTTGTTATCTGAAATAAATTAAATTTATTATTTATTTATTCATTATAAACAAATTTTTAGGGTATTAAACATTAATTCCTATACTCAAATGTAGAGTTAAGGAACTCAACAAAAAGTGTCCGCAAACGCGAATCCCGAAGCCATCAGTCAAACGTCCATAAACCATAAAATATCCATCAACCCATCAAAAAGAGTTTCCGAACGAATGTGGAAGCATTGAATTAAGGGTTTCCGAACGTAAATATGGCGGCTTTGCGTTTCCATCGCACAGCTGTCACTTAACGTCAAACATAAAACGCTAACCTACTTTCGCGTGTGGGGCGAACTAGCATTTTATACAGGGTGTTAAGATGAAGTTGCGGAAGCCGAAAACTGGCGATAGTACTCGTACAACCGAAAAACTTTCCGTGAAATTGATAAATTGAGAAAAAAAAAACAGTTGTTTAAATTTTTATTGCGATCTGGATCCAGTTTTTTATGTGTAGTTTTTCTTTTAAAGTTGTAGGTATTGAAAATTTAGACTTAATTATTTTTTTTATAATATACTAATTTTACTATTTTAGGTCATCTTTAGGTTTTGAATGTTGTTTAAGTTTTTAGTTAAGTTTCTTGTTTCAAATAAAGTTGTTTAATATATTTTGGTCGGGTAGCTATGTAACTTTTGTATGGAACAGCTGATTTTCTTTTTTGCGATTCGGGAGTTGGCTCCATATTATAAGTTGTTTGTATGGACGAGTGCTATCGCCAGTTTCCGTCTTCCGCAACTTCATCTTAACACCTTGGTATTGTTTAGGTACCATGTTCACCAGAAAAATTAAACTTGATTTTATTTTATTTTCTTTCATAATACCTATATATAGACCATTTATTGATCCTAATTTAAACCAATTTAAGTTTTATGCAGTCAACAATTTTTGATATTTTTTATACTTTCATGGCTTGTGACGTCATTCGCTTCCTTTAGACATAATAAGAATAATAACCAAGATATCGAGGTAATTCTGTGAGGTAATGTTATTCTAAGGGTAATGTCTAATTAATCTATGGTCAAAGCATATACGTATATCCTTCGGACGAAGCATATATCCTAAGTCTACGAGTCAAAGAGAAGGAAGTGACATGAGTCATTATATCGACGTGCCCTACATACAAGCACAGTACAAGTCCGTAACTGGCAGATACGAAGTTATACGACTATTGTATTTTAGTAATCTACACATCATAAAACATAACATAAAAAGAAAAAAAAATTAATCTTTCTTTCTTTCTTTATTAGTCTCTGGCCAATCGTATAACTACGTATGTGCAGTAGGTAAAATAAATATCCTGCGTATAAATATGTATCTGTCCCTTTCGCACTATTACGCTGTCGCTACAAGATACTCCCGCGCGGATCTGACAGTTACGTTGATAGACGTGCACGTATTAAAAATTACTTGTTCAATGAGTGATAATGGCTAGTTTAAGATGAAATTTTATGAGTAAATTAAAAAGCAATGTAAAAATTGGAATGAATAAACCAACTCAAAAGAGAAAAATACTTCACATTGTTCGAGGTAAGTAAACATAACCTAACCTATATTTTTATTTGAAAACTAAAAACTTTCAATTACATTTTTACATTTCTTTTCTTACTTAATAAACGGTTTATATTACTGAATGGCAAATTTTTCTACTAAAGTTTCAATATTTTTAGTTTGAATGGGCTCAAATAAGCTTTCCGTCGTATAAATTCGTATGTGACTAGTTACGAGGTTATACATTGGATGTACAATATAGTTTTTATTTTGTATCTTCCAAATACGAAGTTATACAATGGACAATGGTGAAATATTTTATTGTATTTTTATAGTAACAACTACTTTATTGCATATGTTGGTTACTTTTACTTACTTGTGAGGAATATTTTTGGAGATTTCTATATTTTGCACTGAAGACGAACCCTTTTGCTACAGCAACAACTCCTTTGCTTATTAAGATAGGTATATATATAAAAGGTAGGTATGTATCGATTACTCCCAGATCGCTTAATTTTTTTAAATAATAATTGCTTAGAACCTTTGTTGCTGTTGAAATAACTTTCGTTTTCTTCATACATAAATCCCACGCCCTATTCCAGTTTTGGTTTTATCTTATTTCAAAATCAGCTTAAGAGGCTGGTGCAGTAATCCTAGTTCATACAAACGAAATATCAAAACCATTTGTTCATCATAGATATTCTTAGGACAGTGTGTTTAAAAATAATCGTAAAATTCTTAATTATAGACATTTACTTTAGCAGATTTTCAATAATTTATTCTAGCAAGTAAAACATGTTTTTTTTTTCTAAAGTGGCAATACTTTCGCCTGCTATAACTCCTTAATTTCTGTTGTTCACGCTTATCCGTATTTCGATAAAAGGAAGTGGATTAAGTACCTACTTGCATTTTAAATCAGCACTTAATTGATACAATTGCGATGTACCAAGAAATCACTAGACCAGTTGGTAAATGATTATTCTGGCATAACGATATATGACAATAAATTCGTTGTTATGACTATTTCATTCCATGATAGTAAGCAATTTGACAATAATACACTGAAATAAAATATTTCAAAGATTTTGTTCCGATTCATTATCGATTTTACAGCTGTGTCCCCTGTGCCTCGTGAATTAACTGATGAAGAGTTACTGCTGCTCAATGAAATTATAGAAGACAGTGATGACGAATCCAGGCAAAAACAAAAAGAACTCTTGTGCACTAAACCTAGTATTGAAAAACTAAATAATAAAAGCTCATTAGCAAAACAATTGCTCTCATTAGAAAATGCAGGTGATAAAGACTCCTTTACAGGTAATGTTATGTATGAAGATCCTTTGTATGACACAGCTTTATTACATTCAGTCAATCCTACGTTAGGTATAAACAGCATCCCAGCATCCGCGGTTATTTTTAACAATATTAATAAAAATGTGATTTACGATTCACCCAATTTATCGCCATATATATCAGACCAAATACTGCAAAACTTTCAAGGTTTTATGCCTTCTTGTTTCAATGTATCGGAGTCAAATTGTACAACATTACATTTATACTCTTTTTTGACAGACTGTACATTATGTGAAAAACTCCTTTGTTCAGCAAATTATAAATATTTCTGTTATCTTAAGTTAGTTTGCTGCAGAAACAAATATCAATAAAAACGTTTTATCTCTAAACAGTTTTTCAATCAACATGCCCTTGTATAAACTTTCCATAACTAGTTCAGAAAATTTTATATTTAAATAAAACTAATATTTTTTTATTGTAATATTTTATAAAAAAAAATATTGTTTATTGAAAAATAAAATTACTTCGTGAATATAAATTTACTAGTTTATAATATTCGTTATTATCACTATCACTACTAGTAATACTTTATATTCTCTGCTACTAGTATACAACAAAGTCGCTTCCCGCTGTCTGTCTGTCCCTATGTATGCTTAGATCTTTAAAACTACGCAACGAATTTTGATGCGGTTTTTTTAAATAGATAGAGTGATTCAATAGAAAGGTTTATATGTATAACACATGCCCGTGCAAAACCGGGGCGGGTCGCTAGTAAACTATAAAAGATCAATCAGAAACAAATTTTAAGTGAGACAAGAAGTCCGAGGAAATTTTTGAAAATATTTGTCTTGCTTGTAATTTGTTTCTTATTTATCATTTTTAATTTGTAATGCAGTCTTATAATATTTAGAATATCCAAAGCGATAGATTTTGCTTTAATAAAAAAAACATGGAGGTAACCCTGATATCACAAGAGTACCCTTAAGGATTTTAATCAAGTACCCAGCTTTTATTTAATTTATTATCGTAATTCATAAATTTGGAAACTTAATTTAATCACCTAAAACAAAATTAATAATATTAATTAGGTACATAAAACACTTGATAACACAATGAAGATTTAACGTTAATTTAAAGACGATACAAACGTTGTTATTGCGTAATAATTCTTTTAAACGAAGTTTGAACCATATGTACCTACATCATGAAATTTTGTAGGCAAAAAATTTAAGATTTTAAATTATATACAAATACGTTTTTTATTAAACGTTTTAGGCAAAGACGATTGTTTATTTAACATAAAAATGCGAAGTTTAAAGAAGGACCGGAGGTCGAAAAACGAGCTCTCATTTTTGTTTTTTTTTTTATTTTTTCAGAGATTTTCTAGCATATATATTTGTGTTATTTTATGCATTATTAGGGTTCCGTAGTACCTAAAAGGTACAAAAGAAACCTCTATCCGTTCGTCCGTAAGTCACAGCCTCATAACTTTAGCACCGTTGAAAATAAAGACTTGAAATTTGGCACGAAATAGCATTAATTTGCCCACAAAACACGACGTAAAAAAAATTATAAAATTTTAAATCGTTCAAAATATTTCTAACATAGAAGAGAGAAAAGAAAATGAAAATTATCAAAAAAAAATTTTAACAAAGAAATAGTAGCCGACTTCAATAGTAACAGCAGTCATTCACTAAAAAGTTAATAATAATTCTATAAAGACCAACGACATACGAGGGGAGGCTGAAAAGTAATCTACCTAACTATGAAAGAAAAGACGTAACTGGATAGTTTATTTTTATTTTTCTATATAGTCCCCTGCTAATAAAATGCACTTATTAAATTTTTCAAATATTGAATTTAAGCCATTAAAAAAAAATGTTTTCGGTTTGTCGTCAAAATAGTCAGAAACCGCTGCCTTCATTTCGTCATCGGTCATAAACCTTCGTCCCCTGAGGTCTTTCTTGAGAAGTCTAAACAGAAAATAGTCACAGGGGGCTAGATCTGGACTATAAGGGGGGTGGTCAATGGTTTCGAAGCCATTGTCTTTAATTGCTAGCTTTGTTGTGCGTGCGGTATGCACTGGTGCGTTATCGTGCAAAATCAGAATTCCGTTGCTTAGTTTACCTCGCCGTTTTTCTTTTATTGTCTCTCTTAGTTGATATAATAAGTTTGAGTAATAATCAGCATTCATTGTAGTTTTCTTCGGTAAATAATCTATGAGCAAAATCCCTATGAGCAAATTTAAGATTTTAAATTATATACAAATACGTTTTTTATTAAACGTTTTAGGCAAAGACGATTGTTTATTTAACATAAAAATGCGAAGTTTAAAGAAGGACCGGAGGTCGAAAAACGAGCTCTCATTTTTGATTTTTTTTTATTTTTTCAGAGATTTTCTAGCATATATATTTGTGTTATTTTATGCATAATTAGGGTTCCGTAGTACCTAAAAGGTACAAAAGAAACCTCTATCCGTTCGTCCGTAAGTCACAGCCTCATAACTTTAGCACCGTTAAAAATAAAGACTTGAAATTTGGCACGAAATAGCATTAATTTGCCCACAAAACACGACGTAAAAAAAATTATAAAATTTTAAATCGTTCAAAATATTTCTAACATAGAAGAGAGAAAAGAAAATGAAAATTATCCAAAAAAAATTTTAACAAAGAAATAGTAGCCGACTTCAATAGTAACAGCAGTCATTCACTAAAAAGTTAATAATAATTCTATAAAGACCAACGACATACGAGGGGAGGCTGAAAAGTAATCTACCTACGTAGGGCGGCTGACATGTAATCTCCTTGGTCAGAAATATATACAAAAATAATGCTGGCTGGTATGGATTTATATTCGTTTGTTATTCTATTTTCAAAATGTATTACATTCATTTGTTTATTGCATGACGTTTATTTGTCTCCTACAATTGTTTCGAACATGTCGGTAGAAAAAGTTAAAATGGATAAAATCGAGCAGCGTGCGGTGATTAAGTTTTTGACTAAAGGTAATACGCCTTCGGGGATCAGACAGCGTATGTTACGTGTGTTTGGCAGTTCGTGTTCTTCCGAATTTGTAATAAAGTTTTGGTCAAGGCAGTTTAAATTAGGTCGTGAGAGCCTCGAAGATGATCCTCGTAGCGGAAGACCAGTTTCGGCCGTTACCGATGAAAATGTAGCCAGGGTGAAAAAAATTATATTAGAGGACCGACGAGTGAAGCAGTGGGAGATAGCTAGAGATGTGGGCGTCAGTAAAGAGCGAGTCAATGAAATAATTCATGAGCATTTGAACATGTCCAAGGTTAGTGCACGTTGGGTCCCTAGAATGTTGACTGCATTTGACATGGAGAGGCGTGTCAAATGTTGCGAAGAGTTTTTGGACATGAGTCGAGGGAAAGAGGAAGAAATAATTTCTAGAATTGTAACATGTGATGAGACTTGGATTCGACAATGGGACCCGGAAAGTATGCAAGAGTCGTTACAGTGGAAATTTAAGGATGAGAAGCCGCCTCGGAAATTCAAGGTCTGTCCATCGGCCGGTAAACTTATGGCTACAATCTTTTGGGACACAGAAGGGATTTTGCTCATAGATTATTTACCGAAGAAAACTACAATGAATGCTGATTATTACTCAAACTTATTATATCAACTAAGAGAGACAATAAAAGAAAAACGGCGAGGTAAACTAAGCAACGGAATTCTGATTTTGCACGATAACGCACCAGTGCATACCGCACGCACAACAAAGCTAGTAATTAAAGACAATGGCTTCGAAACCATTGACCACCCCCCTTATAGTCCAGATCTAGCCCCCTGTGACTATTTTCTGTTTAGACTTCTCAAGAAAGACCTCAGGGGACGAAGGTTTATGACCGATGACGAAATGAAGGCAGCGGTTTCTGACTATTTTGACGACAAACCGAAAACATTTTTTTTTAATGGCTTAAATTCAATATTTGAAAAATTTAATAAGTGCATTTTATTAGCAGGGGACTATATAGAAAAATAAAAATTAACTATCCAGTTACGTCTTTTCTTTCATAGTTAGGTAGATTACTTTTCAGCCTCCCCTTACAATGTCGTTGATAAAGACCGATGGTACCGAAGCAACACTTTTGCCGACTTCTTTCTTCCTGAAACATTGACACCTATTCTGGGAAGCACACACTTAAATTTAGAGCGTCCTAAAAAATCACAATTTTAGGGAATCGCAATAAATTTTGCTATTCTGAGAAGCACCAAACTTAAATTTAAGTCGCTTTTTAGGGCGCTCTAAGCTGCTCTAAGTTGAATTCACAGATCAGATAATTGATGTAAATCTATGATTTGTATCTGTGATCAGCTAGAGTGGAAATATTATCGATTATTACCGATTCATGAATAAAAGTTCTAATATTAAGTTTTAATGATTTTTACTAGGAAAACAACAACAGTTTATGATTTTTTGTCACTAATTATCAATAAAATGATATTTTGGAGCTTTCTTTTACAGTTTTCATAAAAAGCGACAGATAGGAACCAAAAAAAAAAAAAACCTCCGAATTTTTCTACATTAGAACTATTTCGTTCGAACTTTGTTTGTTATTGAGATGAGAGTTTGTGTAAATTTCAACTGGAAATCCTCCAGTGAAGTCTTTTTACACGGAGACACATTAGAAAGCCAGATAAATCGGCTTTGATTGATTCTTCCTCACCAATTTTACCATGGAAAACACTGATGATGAAATAAAAAAGAACAAGAAGTGGGAGCGGCTTCAGTTACAACCTATGCTGTTGGCAAGCGATACGTAAAACTACAACGACAGTAAATATGTGAGAGGAGCTTGCTCGGGACCCCAACGTCCTTGGATGTGCAAGAACTGGAAGACACAGCAGAAGGTATGAATTATATACTTTACACATCTAAACAGTAATAAGAACTTACAGTGAAGTCTACACAGTTCACAGTTACAGTGAAATGAAGTTGTTTTAACATTGAATGTGTTTGCTTTTTACTAACAATCTATAATTTATTAGGTATTACTTATGAGACGGGATCGAAAATACTTTTTCTATTACATAAATTCATAATAGGTCTACAACAAATACCAACAACTTACTAATCATTCAAATTGGGAGGCAAGGGTCATATGTAATGGAAATGACTGGTCGGGCAGTAATCGACAGGTTCTGTAGTCTGAGACTTCACTGGCAAAGTTACGAGTTACAATATATTGCAGTGGCTATCGATTATCTTTCAACGTTATTGTCTGAATGAAGTATGGTTCAGTTGTCTCATCTACAATATGAGCTCTGAACCAAAGGAAACTACTGATGTGATCATGTGACTAGACGGAACAAAAACATGATGACACTTTGAATTCCAGTCCTTCGAAAATCCCATTTGTTCATATTGTAGTGAAATTTTTGTAATACATTACAATTTTTGTAATACATGCGTTAAATGATTTTTTATTTTTTTCAGGGATGCCAAAGGGTGGTGGAGTCTTTATGCCTGACCAGCCCACTCTTATTCTACCTACTCTACCTAAGGACCCATGGACGCCTATTCCTAACCCAGATCTAGACCAAGCACCCTTCACAGAGCCCGTGGAAATTGCCCCGTCCCCGCCTGCGCTTGCATAAGGGACATAAACCAAGTCAACGGGCGGAAGGCTACAGTTTAATATATAATTTGTAAGAATAAATAATTTCTGTATATGTAGAATTTTATTGTTATAAGTATTTTAGTGCTATATTTACGTATAATTATACTCGTTTGGGAATTTTTAATTTTTAGTAATTTTAATTAAGATTACTGATTCATTCTAAACAATCTTAGAGAGATAAGCTCGCCGCTGTATGCACCTTTAAATTGCAATGCTTGCTTGTTTTTTTACCTTTTTCTGTGTATGTACAATAAAGAACAAGAATATGAAATAAAATGTATTATTTTTTAACATGAAATTTTAATAATAAATATAAATACTTTCCCTTTTATATTATTTACTGCTGCAGCTCGATTATACCACTACCTTATTGGCAAACCCACCCGAGTAAAGTTATTCGGGGAGAATAAGAGGACAGCTCTCAAACAGGCAGCCCACAATGTCTAAGACCCTTATAGCTGGGCGTTAAACAAAACAGACTGGTGACGGGCAGTGGTGTCACTAATTGCGAGAGTTTTGGCACCGTGCTCACCAACCCGCCTGCCCAGCGTGTGAGTATGATGGGCATCACTTCCTCTTGGACCAACAAGAGAGGCGAAATCTTGGAAAGGCCTATGTCCAGCAATGTACGAAGACAGGCTGATGCATAGATTGACTTTTGCTGATTGATTAACACATGGAATATGACAAAATCATCAAATTTATTTGATGAATTGCCCTGGTACAAACAAAATTCACATGAAATCATAGTCGTTTTTTCTCACAAATTTTAGCTAAACTGCTGGATTATATAATTAGATAAAGTGCTTGCACACACCTTTGATTGTTCTTATCGACCTAGAAACCAAATAAAAGTTACCAATACTGGTGAGAATGCTGAAAAAACCTGCATAAAGCTTAGTAAATTTTTAGGGCACACCTAAAAAGGTGCAACCTAAATTTTCCTAATATTAGAGCTGTCAACCCAATTTAACGCTCTAATTTGTTGCTTCAGAATACCAAAAACGCTGAAAACCCTTAAGTTGAATTGTTTTAGAGCTGTCATCGTAAATTTAGTTACAATTTCAATTTGACGTTTCTAAACGCCAGCTTCAGAATACCAAAAAAGTTTAAGTCATGGAAACTTAATTTTAGAGCACTTTTTATAAACGTCAGATTAGGGCACTTGCTTCAGAATAGGGGTCATTATGTTATCTAGAAGTCGGCGCTCTTATAATGGTTTTTATGTTGCTATATCGTAGGAAATACGCCGACTTCTAGATAACATATTGTTTCAGGAAGAAAGAAGTCAGCAAAAGTGTTCCTTCAGTTCCATCGGTCTTTATAGAATTATTATTAACTTTTTAGTGAATGACTGCTGTTACTATTAAAGTCGGTTACCTACTATTTTTTGTTAAAAGTTTATTTTATTTCAGACGTTTTTTAGTTTTGCTGGGTTAAATTGTGAAGTATGGGTAGTTCTTGCAAACGTGGAGTTAAAATGAAACGAAGTTCAAGTGAGTATAAATAGCTATGTTTGAGTAGCTTCCTGCTATCAGCACACTAACACAACATGATTACCGCAATCTCGAGTCATGTGCTGTCATTCGTTGAAGAGTTCTACGGTGATGAAGCCAAGATCGAAAGTCAGTTGGGTACACTGGCAATTTTCAAGCAATGCCCTGCAATGAGCACCCTATCACAAACTGATTGCCGCAATCCAAAGTTATGTGCTGTCATCCGTTGGTGATAAAGCCAAGATCGAAGGTCAGGTGGGTATTCTGATAATCTCCAAGTAATACCCTTGAATCAGCACCCTAACGCAGTGATTGCCGCAATCTCGAGTTATGTGCTCTGATCCGTTGAGGAGTTCTATGGTGAATATGGTGATGAAGCCAGGATTGAAGATCAAGTGGAAGAATGTCGATTTTCAAGTAATAAATTGTAATCAGCACCTAGATACAAAGCGATTACCTCAATTTCGAGAGGTATGCTGTCGGTTCAGAAATGACGGAGTTATGGAGTAACAACGCCAAAAAAAAACGTACAGTCGAATTGAGAACCTCCTCATTTTTTGAAGTCGCTTAAAAATACAACATGGGTCTCAAATTGTTATTATAAAACTATACACCTTTACTGGCACTGATTTCGACAAATATTTGAAAAACCACAAAAAAATGTATGTCCCTCCCCCTTATCTCCCAAACCGGTGGACCGAAAAATATGAAAAAAATCGGTTATAAATTATTGCTGGCCGATTACAGTAGAAATGAGAAATATAAAAAAAGTTTTTTTTTATAAGAATTACAATATTTTAAATTGTAGGTATTAAAGAGCTGATTATTAAAATATATAGTTTAGCTATAGTTACTTGCATCTATTTCGAGAAATCCTCAAAAAACCACAAAAAATTTATGTCTCCCCTTATCTCCAAAACTGGTTAACCGAAAAATATGAAAAAAAATAATGGTAATATGTATATTTATGTAAGGATTACAGAAAAAAAATAGCTGTTGAGAAATTCATAAAAAAAAGATAAAATTAAATTTTCTGTTCCCAAAACCGTCGAATTACGGAACCCTAGGTACGCGAGTCTAATTCGCACTTGACCGTTTTTTTGTAATTGTTTATTAAGCATGCTAGTATATAGTTGTTAGCATCCAAAAGATAAATAAATAAAAATCATTAAAAAATCCGGCCAAGTGCGTGTCGGGCTACGCGCAGTGTAGGGTTCTGTAGTTGCTCGTCACAATAAGCGAACTTAAAAGGTTAATAAACTTATATTTACTACTTGTTCTACACAACTAATAAAGCTGATTTTGAAGGTTTTAGTTTTAGTTTGACGTATCTAAATTTACACTAAGTGGTGATTAAAACGAAGAGCCATTTTCAAGTCATGAATTTATAAACGTCAAACCTAAAATCTACTAAATTTATGTTTGACAGCACTAATTTACTCAACTTACGTGTTTTGGTATTTTCAAGGCAAAGTTTAGAGCTGTCATTTGAGTAAATTTAGTGTTTTAGTAAGATTTTAATCACCTGCTCATAAGGTCCCTCATAAAAACTGACTATATTTTCCGACGACTTTCCCTGTAGTATTTTACAGTTTTGTTATAGAAATAGATGTGTACCGTATTAAAAACATTCTTCGACACGTTCACACTTCAATCAAATACATTTTTGAATTGCAGTTTTGCCAAAATTTGTGTTATAACCTGATGACACATCTACGTTTTATTTCCATTGAAAAGAGTAGTGTTGTCCACTTACATACAGATTGCGACCCTTGTATGATGGTAAGGTATAATAAGGGACAACATCGTAGTTGCTCTCGACACGTACACACTTCAATCAAATACAATTTTTAATGTGCAGTTTTTCCAAAATTTGTCCATTTACATACAACTTGCGAGCCTTGTATGATGGTAAGGTATGATGAGGGATAACATCGTAATTGCTCTCGTATACAAAAACTATAAGAAACACATCCTAAGGTTTATGGGAGCACTAGCATCTGTGGTGTCGTTCAACCCTTCCGAGCTATGAGGTGCTACCCGAATAATAGATTTCATTGCTTGTTAAAGCACCAAACTCTCGTGAGACAGCAGCAACAATTTTTTTGGCCTACTATTGGGTCACTAGGCAGATGAATTGGGTTTAACGAGAAATAACCATCAAGCCGAGGTAGAACATGTCAAACAGATCCACTTTTCATCTGAAGGGCAAGCAAGATGTTGCCGAGTCATGGAAACTCTTTCATTTTACTAATAGGATTTGACAAATTAAAAAATAAACATTTTATAAATTAGATTTATTATTAATATTTATTAAATTTAATTCATAGCACTAAAACACCAAATGTCAAAATAATACATGGCAGTCCAGAGCGGGGCTCAGATCTATGTTACTTATGGTTTCTATAGGGTCCTGCCATCTTCGGGCGCACCAGCCTCATACCGACTAGGAGTAAATTTTGTCATCACTCAAGATCTCTACTCGTAGATAACAGCAGCATCCAGGAAATGTTTTCGGCCATGCTCAGAACTGTAGGATCAAGTGTTCATTCATTCACTTAGACCATCTTCACTGGACCTTGCATTTCATGTATCACTTGCATCAATGGCCTCGGAATCATGCGCTGGACTGAAAATAAATATATCATGTTTAATTTTGTAAGAGATTTTAAAAGAAACTATTTGGGGCCAAACACACAAAGCACGTTTTGCATACTGAATAATCAGAATGCACCTTCTTGACTGCCATGGTTTTGTAGATGTACAGATCCAAGTCGTCACAAAGAATACAGTAACAGAAAGCCGCTCTATGTGGGCGGTCCCTTAGAAACTAAATGTGATTTCAAATTAGTCAGGGATGTAAGCAAATACAGGCTAAGATGGTGATTGCTCAGCTCACAGCCTTGAGCTTACTTTTGCAAGGAATACCCTAAGTAAGATGAAGTGGAAATCGCATCAAAAGCGTTTGTTGGGAGTAACCATATATAATTAAGTTATAGAAGATAAATCTTGCCACGGCTTAGGCATACTGGGCGTATCTAAAATGTTAAGTGATGTCATTTGATTTCTGGCTTCAATTAGGCTTTGAAAGGAAAAAAAATAAAGATAGATACTTACTTGCTTGCTCCGTTATATCCAAAGAGTACATTATAGGTTATATCTCTGGCACGTTCCAAGGTATTTTGAACAGCGAGGTCTCTCCATATCTGCACCACTTAAGGATAAACCCCGTTTCCTAGAAAAGCAGATAAACGTTAGCACCCAGTCCATTAAAGGTTTTTTTAAAGGTATTTTTGATTTTATCTATAACAAAACTTACCACGCACTTAAATCATGAGCATGTATGTAGTCTCCAACATGAGCTTTGTCTGCCTTTCTCTTGTTCGACCTTCTCCTGCTGTTACTCATGGTCATTTCGTCATTTCGAAAATTTCAAAGAATTCAATTCAATGCCATTTTATCTGGCTTCCGATAATTTCAAAGAAAATAATTTATCGTCTCGTCTCGTCCGTCAAAGTTGTTAAGTTTTGCCAGCACAATAATCTTAAAAATAACTTACATAACTAAAATAACTATGAATGTGACAGATAAAATTATTTAATTTGGATAATGATCAATTCTGGTAATCTTTCTTGAAGAACTTTATCAGTAGGTTGTCCAAAAACAATGTTCCAGTGAGTAAAACCCTAGGGAATTTACAAAAATATTAAAATAAAATAATTTACAACATGGTCGTAATTCTACCAAGAAGTAGAAATACTGATTGCTTGCCATACTGACCAAATGGAATACCCGTAATGTTGCATATTGTCAATATTATTGTTGATTAATGGTGCATTCTTGTCTGTGGTCTGTTATCTGTGAATTAAACTTAGGAGCGCCCTAAAAGCTTGATAATTTTAGTTAGTGTGCCCTTCAAAATAGCAAAAAATAGTGCTGTCATTTAAAATTAATTTTTTTAGTAGGTTTCTTATCTTAAAACTAAAACCTTCAAAATCGGCTTTATTAACTCCATTTATTTTTCAATGGAATTTGCACGATATCTTTTTATGTTGTTTGACTATTGCTTGTTAACTTGCTAACCCTACTTAGTTGGGATAGTTTTCACATATTCAAAATCAACCGTTTAGCTCTCAGTCATGAAGCAACAAGCTTGTTGCTTCGCTTGTTGCTTCATGCTCTCAGTGGAGGGACATGACTTACAAAAATTAGCAATACCATCATGGTTAAAACAAAATAAAATAATAAAATATTATCAAATTGATGGTGAAATAAAATATAGTTCTTCACTGACTGTTCACAATAAGATTCCACTGATGCCTACAGCGATTCTCCAGTGATTCTCCAGCGCAGTGGGCACCGATCTCGTAGTCGCTATAAAAACGAGTAATTTGATCATTTATAAAAAAAAATCATAACATGAATTCAAATAAGTGTACAAACACGCCTAAACTAAGGGTGTATTTTTTCCTGATTAGACCTTTATAAAAGTTATAGATAGAACGAGTCGAACATTAACCTCTAAGCTAGGTATTATATTATCTGTGCCTCTGGTAATACAAGTACTCGCGACCTATTTGATTATTCCCATTTCAGCGCTGATCGCTGCAGTGAGTGACGTGACGTAAGTGTACTCGGTACAAACATCTAGACTGTGCACTATGACACAAAAAACAAGCCGAGCGAGAAGGGCACAAGCACTCGTTTGTCCCTTTTTTACTAATATGACCACACGTTGACCACAATATACTGGCAACTTGCTAAACAAGGACACACAAGTAGCGAGTGCTTCTCTCGCTCGGCTCATTTTTCGGTTGAATATGCTATCATAACAATCATTACCATATTTGTAGGAAAATAAAATCTACTTTAGTTGAACAGACATTGGACAGTGCGCTGTCTAGTTCCCTATGTAACGTCTTTGATTCGGAACAAATGATAAAGATGAGAGAATGTCATTCTCAGAATACTTTATCTATTACAATAGTGTGAATTTTAGTTCACGGTACGTTCGGTGGTGGTGGTGGTGGTTGGTGGTGGTGGCGCTTTGAATAGGCACAAACAAGAAATGTATTTTTTTATGGCACAACATGTCCAGCATACTTGTATTACTGAGGTCAGTGGTTACGAACCAGACTAAAACTTAAAAAATACATCATTAGGTACAATATGAATCCCCGGAGAGATTTAAGTGGTGTTTCAGAGTATGGACTGTGAAATTTCACAAATTTGAAACATGAAATTTGCATTTATGCAAGTCAAACTCATAGACCGTGCCCAAATCTACCCCTACGGGATTTAATCCTGCGAGTATTTGAATCACTAGCCCCCCTATTCTGTATCTTTAGTTGCCAACTGCACGAGGTGCCTATCATCAAAAACATAGCTAAAAACTGAAATTTCAAAATTGCCTTTAGTGGGTATTGAACTATTAACAATCTGTGTCGTCACTTCAAGTGCGAAAATATCCTTAGGACATCGGAATTCGATAATATATCTATGTTTTTGATGATAGACACCCAGTCTAGGAGGCAACTAGAGATACACAATAGGCCCGCTGATCACAAAGGCGGTGAAAAGTATGTTAAAAATATAAGGGATGTACCAAAAAGAAACGTATCTTTATTTTATTTTAAATTGATAATGGTGTCGATTCGGCGCAACACAACTGATAAGACTAACCTTATTTTGAGCGTCCCGTCTTTATCTTTTCGATACAGGAAGAAAAGGACAGAACACTTAAATTAAGTTTAGTCCTGTCAATTAAGTCAAGTTGTGTAGCGCCGAATCGGTTTTAATACCGTTTTACTAGAAAAATGTGGTTCTTGTAGTTTTCATAACAAAAATATAAAAGCAAAATTGTTCAACTTCCTGAGTATGTAAATCTATATGATTTTTTTTTTTATTTATTTATCTCATTATCATATTTTGTACATATTTTGTCTTATGAAAAAAGAAAATCACGTAAACCCTTTTAGGTTTGACATCTATGTCTTGCAACACTTTACCTGGTATACTATTTAAGATTTCAGGTAGCATGTAGTTCCAAGTGCGCTTTCCATAAATATTGTTGCATTTGGGCAGAACATAAGGAGGTAGATAAGATAGGCTACGAAAATGTTGCGGTCGCGTTCTCTTTTGAAGACAGTTGACATTATTATATTCTTCACACACAAAAGCTAGTTTAATCTTATTGAATACATCAATTACTCTGCAATATTTAAATAATCCTTTCTCATCTTCTCTGAAACGGTTTCTTATGTTGATAGGTACAATGTTTTTTAAGATACTTCGTCAAAGTTTATAAATTTTTGCAATATAGGTTTTATAAGTAGGGCCGTAACTACTTAGTCCATAACTAATAATATAATCCGCCATAGACATATACAGTAATCTCACTGTAGAAAAGGGTAATTTATATTTCAATATTACTAATTTAGCTAGAATAGCTCGTAGTTTTTTACTTATATGTTCTATATGCGGTCCCCATGTAAAATGTTTGTCAATGATTAGTCCTAAGTATGTATGTTTGTCGACTGATTCAAGTGACTCACATTTACAATCAGATTTATTGTTATTCATATGCATACATAGTGTAGCATTCGCTACACCTTGTTCATATATTTTTAGTCTTTCTTTATCGTTGGCTGCTTTGCTGAATTTTCGAATTCGAATATTTGGAATGATCTTGTCAGATTTTTTTTGTTATTTTTCTCATATCAAAGAGTATCGTGGTACAGGAAGGATAAATCTGTTACAAAAATAACAAATTTGGAATTTGAAAGCTTGAAACAGAGCACATTTGCTCTGAGCTTTGTGAAGGCCATTTTTTTTCTGCATTTCCTGGTAAGTTTTGTGTAATTTTGGTTTTATTCTCTGAAAATCCTTTTTGTCCCGTTTCCAATACGTTAATTTCCTTTCCCTCATTTCATAAGCATGTCTTGACGCTGTTGTTTTATTTCTTTACAGCGACCCTTCAGGTTTATTCTTTAAGGGTTCTGGTTCTTCCCAGTTTTCTGGGGTTTCTACTTCAATTCCTCCCGCCATCTCGTACGGTTGTACCTATTGAAGCTGGATATAGAGACTACGTACTCTGGAGGGCTAAAGCTTCCGGTATTAAAACAGAAGTCGGCTTGGCTTCATCGAATACTCCCAGGAAGACTGGAAACACCCAAGTCACGAAGAGACCCTCACCAGGTTTTTAGTATCCGTAGCCTAACATCCAGTAGTCTGGATATCCAGCATCAATTATTTTTCTTCCTTAGTGTAAAGCTAGATAACGATTGCTCTTAACACCTTAATATTACGTTTTCTTTCGGATTAGAAGTTATTAAAACTTCCGTGTAATCTTAGTTTCTGGGATCCTATAAACTAGTTTCGATATCCAAATTTAAATCCATTATTTTGTGAACAAATGCGTCGTTTAAGCTAAAGGAAAACCCAATACTCTTCAGATTTCATTGTGTTTTATACCATATTTTTCTTACTTCAGTTTTGTTATTTTTAGTTTATTTAAAGCTAAATTATACGGTTTCATTATCCAGATTTACCTCTTTTTTTGGCTGTCACCAGGCTTGCCTGGTGGCAGTCCAAATTTAGGTCGAACCGACGAAATTACGTTCGTTAATATGTAGAGCCTAAAAACCAAATTTTTTTAAAAAAGAAACGCTATAAAAAATGGCGCCCGAACTAAAGGTAAGTACGTATTTCTAAATATTACTTGCTGTACTCTAACATTTTTTTTCTCAATTCGACGGTGGTGTCTACGCTTTCGTAGACTAATTTTCCAACCTACTTTTTGTTTGTTTTCAGGCAGCGTTTTCTCTTCTAAGGAACCCCAATACCAAGCTGTCGAAAAGAACCAAATATTTCCAACGATGAATATTTTTGTCTTTATGGATACCCTTAATTTGTGAAATCTATGTCTTACAAATTTTAATAAAGGAATAAAGTATTTACACACTTTTTGTGTATTACCTGTTTTATTTGTGTGTGTATATTATCCTATCCCTAACCTAATTTCCTTATGTATAGTTAGGTAGGACCTGCAGGTAAGTGCATTTCAATATTTAGTAGCCTATTACTTTCCAAATCTATCATTAATAATTGTTACCTGTTCTAGTAAATAATTTACACTGAGTTTTCAAGTCAAATAAATTTATTGTAATTTATCCATAAATGTGGTAGTTACTAGTAAAACATATTTATTGTGTTTCCAGCATAATTGTTGATACCAGTAGATCCGGGTGGTCACTTTATTCATTTTCTGTTGATCCCTAATCCAATATAGGCAATCTCATTTTGTTACAAATTTTCACAATAATATTGAGATTGGCTCTCTGTAAAAACCCACCCAGCACTAACTAACTACCCAACTACCCTACAAGCTTAACTGGTACTGAACATACTAAACACCCAAATAAATAAATAAATAACAACTATTTGCATAAGACATTAAATGTAACCCCGTAAAAACTTGCTACCCAGGGAAAAGCATTCCAAACTGGTTTTATTTTGGCAGTGTGATCGTCTAGTTCTGGTGACTCTTCGTTGTAAACCGTAAACGTGTGTAACCTTAGTCCTTTTAATAAAAATGGGAATGGCCTAAACTATCACTTCCTATGCTCTACACCTGAGGTACTTAAAAATAAGATTACAACGCTATAGTCTAAATCATTGGGACCTAAAATAAATACAGACACTATGTAAAGGTTAATCAGGTTCAATATGTAAGTAGTATGAAGAAATAAGAGACTGAAAACTTACAAGAATAGATGAAGTAAAGGCCGAAACAAACGCTGCATAAATTTTCAATAATCTTCAAATGTACTTCAACTAGTATTTGTACATACTCAGATGAAATAATAGAAAACAAAGAAGAGGAATAACAGAAACCTTAATGCAATACTAAAAGTAAATTCACGATGTAAGATTTTATTGGAAAACCGACCAACTACAAATTGTTTTATTACGAGATTGAGTTATATCAGGGAAACTAAGACCATACAAAGGCCATAAAGAAATTAAATGGTTTTTTTTTATGGGGGGGGGAATAAAACCAGCCCACTCCCCGCTGGTTCAAGTGAGACCCGACTCCGGACAATGGTCTCTCCCGAAGAGGATTAAGAGAATGTACAATTAAGTACTGAATTATTGTGAGGTATAAAACCATCATATATTTCATTTTAAAAGGGCCAATCCTGTCAGTTCAATTACATCTTTCTAGGAGGAACCGACAAAAGAAACCTAGAAGAGTTTGCTGGATGTTTGTTCTCAGCATAATATAGATAGAGTACAAAATAAAGAAACATGCCACTTTAAAGGCAAATTATGACTTCATTTAAGGGGCAGATCCTGTCCGTTCGATTACTCCGACTAAGAAGAAGGACAAGAAACTTAGCCGGGCTCATCCAGAGCATGTCTGAGTATCTCAGCAACCCAGGGTATAAATAGGTAGATGAAGAAATAGAAGGTTGATTTTTCCATATAAGAAATGGGTAAATGTAGTATGACAATATGTTATGGCAGTTAGAAATTCAACCTATAATGAAATTTACTTTTTCTTATTATAAATATATGAGGAATCCATTTCAGCCTTCACCTCATTGACTTGGTTGTTTCCTATCAGGTTAAATTACTCTTCATTTTAAATAAGTACAAATAACTATTCAACTGTAAATAAATGTGTTAAGTGATAAATTGTGTGAGTAAACAATAAAACTTTTATATGCTGATCTATCATTTAAACCACACACTATTTCGGATGAAAATGGATAAACTTTATGAATTGTACATTTATTTGCTGAACTAACAAGTATGTCTTAATTTGTAAGACAACTAAATTAGTCGTATTGATTCCTGACCAGGTCCTGGATGTTACCAGTGGAACAAGATCATAATTTATCTACTAATATTTCTATGAGTATCTGTTAAGCTGCCCTGTATTTCAGGTACCAGCTCAGCTGTTGAATGGATGTATGGAAAACTCTTTCTTTCACTGTTAAAGGTGATAACTATTAATAAATATACCAAGATGGATTCTAACTTCAGAGTCTGAATAGTTTTCAACAAAAAGTATTAATAAAGACAGTCTTTGCCAAATATTTGCTTTATAAAATTAGCGGCATAGACAAAGAATCTGACTTTATATATGAAGAGTATGATTCTCAATGTGTCAGGACGTACCTACAAAAAGTTACTTTCCCATTTTAAATGTTAAGTAATATAAATAACTACAAAGCATAGCTATATGCTACATGTTTGGTCCACAAAGTCCATAATGTGGCTGTATAGGTACTTAACATAATCAAAATTTTAGATTATTTAATATTTCAGTGATACTTGGACCTGTTATCACTGGTGTATAATTTTCTTAATTTTCAAGTCAAACTTCAGTTGTCAATGGAATGTAAGAATAAAGACAAGCATTGATCCAGCTATTATGATTTCCATGCTTCCAGAGTCGGAATAATTTTCGACATTATTTAAGGTTGTTTCATAGCCATCTTTGAATTATATTAAACAACAAACTAGGAGATGGATCTAAAATATGCCTGACGAATAGTAGTTTCTACCCCGAGTGGTGTATAGAAATCTACATAAGGGCTGAGTTGTCCCTAGCATAGATAAACCCATCGACCATAAATATACCTCTACTTTTCAGGTATCCACTACATCAATTTGTAAATTAAAATCATTCCTTCTCCAGGATACAAGAAACCACACCAGAACAATCTAGGTAGTTGTGTAATTAAATGATTTCTTTCCAAAATTATAAAATCTGATTTAAATTTTCTAAGGCTTTATTCTTCTTTAAATAAATTGCCTTTACTTGAATCTTTGAAATAGGTAGGTACATGATTTATATATCATAACCATTTAATTCATTAAGTAGGTAAATTCAATAGATTTTACCAGCCTTTCACTGAATGAAAGACAACATCAATAAAAATGTTTCAACTGAAAAACTGTTCTAGTAAATACAGGTTTGAAATAATTTCAATATTTCAGTTCATTAACCTGTAGTCAGGCACTATTATAAAACAAAGTCAAGTTCTCTTATTGTTAGTAAGTCGGATAAACTATAGAAGAATACCACGACACATAATGAAAGAAGAATATAAAATTACTAGTACCTAAAACTTTTCGGTCACATAAAGAATATAAAGTTAGTGGTAAACCACTGGAAATTCATGATATTGAAGCACAGTATAAAGAAAATTATACTGTGTATTCGGTAAGTAAATCACAATACCAAAAATAAAAAATTAAAGACCAAATTAATACAAAAACCATAAATAATAAATTCAAATTTCATAATAAAATAACCTGTAGGAATTAAAGGTGAATATTAAGTAATGCATTTAAATAAATGCGTCGCATGGAAGATTTTTAAAATAAAAGTAAAATAAAAATGTCGCACACAAAAAATAAAAGAAATAAAACACACGTAAAATGAAAAATATCAAAGTAATTTCATAAAGCGCATTAAAAAAAAAATAAAAATATAAAACACCAGAAGGAAAAGTAAATTTGTAAAAAAAAAGGTCAATTTAAAACACCAAGCTCGTAATAAAAAAAAATAAAAGACATCAGAATAAGCACACAGAAAAAATAAAAAAATATCAGAACCGTCAAATAAAATAAAAATAAAAAATATAAAACCCCAGAATAAAACACACACAAAATAAAATCGTAGAAAAATATCAGTAGAAGCACACAGAAAAAATAAAAAATAAAATCAGAATCGTCAAATAAAAATAAAATAAATAAAACACCAGAACAAAACACACACAAAAAAAAAACCGTAGAAAAATATCAGTAAAAGCACACAGGGAGAGAAAAAAAAAATATTAAAAATAAAATCAGAGCCGTCAAATAAATTTAAAATAAAAGAAATAAAACACCAGATTAAAACACGCACAAAAAAAAAGAATAGATAAAAGCACACGAAAATTTTGAAAAAATATTAAGATTCTGAATAAAACGAATAAAATTATAAAATAAAAATCGAATAAAATCCCGAGAAAATAAAGGTACTAAAACAACCGAAATAAAACGAAAGCCGCGATAATTAAATTAAAATATTACTAAAAAAAATTACAAGTCAAAAAAAAAAATATTTAAATAAAATAAAATTCGAAAAATTCAAATTCAAATTCAAATTCAAATAGTTTATTTTGCAAAGCAGGTATAGATATATACACTTTTTACACGTCAAATTTAATCTAATAAAGAAAATATATGTAATAGAATAATAAATGTACATGAACTAAATTAAAGGTTTATTTAATTTATGTAGCAATATATTTACGATTAAAATGATAGGTAAAATATATATTATACAAGGTAAAATCCAATCAGCCGCCCGAACCCATACCGGAGACCCGGCCAGGGACCAGGAACAAGGTTCAGTGATCACCAACCGAGCCCCCAGCACGAATCCAGGCGGCCGACCAAATCCCATCCTATATACTACATACTAATAGGTTACATATATAAATACATGCCTACCTCCGCCCATTCGATTAGTCTTGCTAAGAAGAAGGGCAAGAAACTTAGCAAGATCATGTCTTTTTTTCAACATAAAACTTATACTATACAATATATGACTTATATCTACTTTAACCAAGGGATAAGAAAATACAAGACAGGAATTCAGGTTAATGAAAAAAAGAAAAACATATATATCTTTGTCTACCTGTCTCATATAGTCCTTTTCCTTTTACAGTCTATAATCAATTAATGTTTACACCTTAGAGGAATCATAAGTTAAGAAATTATACTATTTAATTAAATTATAACTTACTACGAGTATCATTATCACTGTAACACCATGCTTCACCATCATCCAAATATTCATTTATTTTATAATATGCCTTTTTCAATAGGCCCTGCTTAATATACAGTTTAAACTTATTCTCTGACAAAGTAAGGACCTCCTTTGGAAGTTTATTGTAAAATCTTATACCATGTCCTACAAAAGAGGTACTCACCTTAGCGAGTCTGATTTTTGGAAAAGCCAGTTTATGCTTATTTCTGGTCTCCTTACAATGTTGCTTACCAAGCCTTGGGAAAGACTCAACATTTTTTCTGACATATCTAAGGACTTGGTAAATATATTCACAAGGAACCGTTAATATATTAATTTCTTTGAACTTTTGTCTTAATGAATCCCGGTGCTTCATATTATAAATAGCCCGAATTGCTCTCTTCTGCAAAACAAAGACTGCGTCTGTATCCGCGGCTCTACCCCATAACAGCATGCCGTATGACATAATGCTGTGAAAGTAACTAAAATAGACTAGTCTAGCAGTATCTACATCAGTAATTTGTCTTATGCGTCTAACAGCGTATGCGGCCGAACTAAGTCTACCACATAGGGCTTCTATGTGGGGACCCCACTGAAGACGAGAGTCTACCGTAATGCCTAAAAACTTTGTTTCGTTAACTAACTCCAGCTTGGACCCCTGCAAAAGCAAATTACCATCCACTTGAATTACATTTGGTAACGTAAATTTTATACACTTTGTCTTTTTTGCGTTTAAAACTAAATTATTTACAGTAAACCAATCAAGCACCAGTGATAAAGTTGTATTCGCGCCGTCAAGGATATCTTTACGTCTATTAACTTTAAAAATAAGTGACGTGTCGTCTGCGAATAATACTATCTTCGTTAAGTCTTTAACTAAATATGGAAGGTCATTTATGTAAATTAAAAACAGCAAGGGCCCTAATATGGAACCCTGCGGGACACCCATTTTAACTAATGCTCCACTTGATTTTACCCCGTTAATGTCTACCTTTTGAATACGATCACTAAGATATGACTTCAATAACGCCAAAGATTTGCCCCTCACTCCGTAGTGATCCAATTTACATAAGAGTGTTTCATGATTAACGCAATCAAAGGCTTTCGAGAGGTCACAAAATACACCAAATGCATCTTGCTTTTCTTCCCAAGCATCAAAAATGTGCTTAACTAAAGCAACTCCTGCATCTGTGGTTGACATCCCTCTAGTGAATCCATATTGTTCACAGTGAAGTAACTTATTTAAATTAAAATGAAATAACAATTGATTAAAAACTATATTTTCAAAAACCTTACTCAATACCGGTAAAACTGACACAGGTCTATAGTTTGAAGGGTCCCCGTGGTCGCCTGATTTAAAAAGGGGGATCAATTTACTAAACTTCATTAAGTCAGGAAAGATACCATCATCTACACATTTATTAAAAATTAATGCCAAATAAGGAGCTATTAAATCAATAACAGAACTTATAATTTTCACAGATAGGCCCCATAAGTCCTCGGTTTTTTTCAAGTTAAGCGATTTAAATGCTTTAATTACAGTTAATGAATTAATATGTTTAAAAGCAAATACAGAAAGACACTGAGGTACGTGATCTATTAAAAGATCCTGCGCAAGCCTAGGGCTTGAATTTAAATCTTTAGTTGTTAAGGAAGGAATTTCAGTAAAGAATTGTTCAAAGGCATTCGCAACTTCTTTATCTCCTGTAACGACTTCATTGTTAATACTTAACTTAAGTTCGTTATCTCGTTTCTTACTTTTCCCAGTTTCAGTATTTATGATGTTCCATACTGTTTTTACTTTGTTATCGGACCTTTTAAGTTTTTTATTCAAGTAGATACTTTTTGCTTTTAAACACACCAATTTAAAGATGCGTGAGTAATTTTTCACGAATTCAGTAAATTTAACATTATTATTGTAGGACTTTATGTCGTATAATTCGTATAAATGATTTCTGCTTTTATAAATACCTGGTGTCGCCCAGTCACTGAAGGTGATTTTACTTTTGTTAGAAAGTTTTTGCATCTTAAACGTATTTTCGAACTCTTTAGAGACTATGTTGAAAAGGTCTGTAAAGAGAGCGTTTGGATCGTCTTGGAGAAGATTAAAATGTGCTAATTTAACTTCTAGATTTGCTTTGAAACAATCTACTTTGAGAGTTGTAATAGGTCTGCAAAAGACTTCTTTGGGCAGTTGTTTTACGCTTTGTTTAATGGTTATAGTTTGGCCACTGTGATCGGACTGCAAGCGGTTGATTACTTTATTGTCTGAATACTCACAATCACAGAATATATTGTCGAGGCATGACGCAGTATCCCGAGTAATTCGAGTAGGTTCTAAGAACACATTAGACAAATTAAATGATTTGAATAAATGTAATAATTTTGAGCGCATAATCGATTTTTCTAGTAAATCTACGTTAAAATCTCCACATATAATAACTTTTTTCTTTGTATCAAATAATAATTTTAAAACCTCTTCCATTGCTTTTTCAAAAATGTTGTAATCTTGTCCTGAGGGTCGGTAAACACAGAGAATAATATATGTACTCATTTCTATGCAAGCTAATTCTAGTTGATGTTCTACAGAAAGTTTTACAATGTCTTTTCTTTCCTTTGCTTTTATACTATTTTTTACAAGAATCATGGAGCCACCTTTTTGTATTTTTAATCTATTGTAGCAACTAAGAACACTAAAATTATTAACATTAAAATGCATATTATGTTCATGTAGATGATGTTCGGTTACACACAAAATATCTGTTTTTGATTCCTCTAAGAACAACTCGATTGAAAGTATTTTGCTGAGAAAGCCGCCTTGTATGTTTTGATGTACCAGCTTTAATACAGGCGGCTTTCCCATTGTCTTCAATTCTAAAAAGAATTTTTTACAATTTTGTTAGTACTTGTACTAACCGTGTCAATAGGGACAAAATTATGTAAATAATTAACATTACAAATACCATCAATTATAACTGGTATTGGAAAATTTCCTGTTACACTCTTTGTAACAGATTCACTACCTTCTAAAATGCATGCTAACTTAGTAGCTAATTGTTTTTTATAATAATTTGCAAGGTACAAAGTACCTTCTGTCAAAAAAAAATCACGAATGTAGATATTCGTATCTAAGTAGTGCACCTTGTCACTGTGACCAGCTGAGAAGTTGTGCATGCACATATTCAAATTATATAAAGTAGTTTTTTGTGACCCTGTAAGTAATTCTGAATAAGGGAATTCACAAATGATGATTTTTTTAACACTAAGTTGTAACATTAGCTCGAGATATTTTATAAGGTCACTTTGTGTGATACCTGTACTATTTCCTATTAGCAGAACAATTGTAGTATTTAATTGATATTCCATTTTGAGCAAACGCTCTACAATTTGTATGAAAGATGCACCTGGCATACAAATATTGGTGACTTTCTGCATAAGTTTATTTCCTAATAAGGGCCCTAAGTTTTTTCCAATAGAGTCTGTAAACACAACAGTATTATGTCCTTGCGACGCCGAGGATTCAGCCGCTGACGCAGCAACCGACAAGGGCTCAGAAGGCTGAGGGGAAGAGCTCGGCGTGGGCAGCGCGTCAGACGTAGGTGCAGGGTCTGACGCGGTTTCCACTGCAGGAGTGGATGATGGTTCTGCGCCATGACCGGAGCCACGACGAAGGCGAGCAGAACGGCGACGTTGCTTTCGACGGGTAACCTTGCTCTTAGGTTCAGGTGTGGAGACTGGTGTTTTGGGACCCTGGTAAAGCTGACAGTCCTCACTTACGGACTCGGACGGAGGCACTGACACTCCAGGAGAGCCTGGGGATACTCTCAGACCAGTGACAGAGACGTGCTGTCTTAAACAAGTCGCGACTCGCGGAGAAAATTAAAATCAAATTAAAACACGACCCGAAAAGAAATAAAACTGCAGAATAAAATATTGAACCGTCAAATAAATTTTAAAATTAAAATAATAAAACGCGCACACAAAAAAAATTCTAATAAAAATCAAGGCTGAAAATAAAAAAAATATTAAAACAAAAATAAAGCACAAGAAAATTTGAAGAAAGGAAAAAGAAAATTAAAATCGCTAAATAAAAATTAAAATAAAGAAATAAACATCAGAATAAATCCACACAAAAAAAAGAGAAAAAAAAAATAAATCAAAGTAAATCTCAACAGCCACACAGGAAAATTTGAAAAATAAAAATTATCAAAATAATTCAAGAAACACGCACAGGAAAAAAAAATAGAAGAGATAAAAGCACACGATAATTTTGAAAAAAAAAATATTAAAATTCTGAATAAAACGAATAAAATTATAAAATAAAAATCGAATAAAATCCCGAAAAAAATAAAGGTACTAAAACAACCGAAATAAAACAAAAGCCGCGATAATTAAATTAAAATATTACTAAAAAAAATAAATAAATAAAATAAAATTCGAAAAATATTAAACAAGTCGCGACTCACGGAGAAAATTAAAATCAAATTAAAACACGACCCGAAAAGAAATAAAACTGCTGAATAAAATTTTAAACCGCGGTAAATAAAAACCAAATAATTAAATTAAATTCAATCCTCAATAAATTAAAATAAAAGGAAATAAAACACCGTTTTAATTTTAAAAATCACGCGAAATAAAAAAAAATTGAAACACGCCAAACGATAGAAAATAAATTCAAATTAAATCAAAAGAAAATAAAAAGAATCCTGAAAATAAAAAAAAAAATAGGAACACAAAAAAAAAACGGAACCCGGCACACTGGATATTTTAAAAGTGAACACAAAATAAAAACATCACACAATAAAACATGACACACGAACAAGAAAATCACAAAAAAAATAAAAAATTTAATAATAAAGCATGCAACTTAGCTTTATTCTGCTACCCGGAACTCAGGAACAAAGCCTCGGATGAGACAAAAAAATCCACGCGAAAATTTAAGTTTTCAGGCCAAACGATTTTGCCTATCACTCGCGAACTCTATTCAGGCCAAGCGGGTTTGCCTATCACTCGCGATCCCTAAGTCTCTGAGCTTCCACCAGCTATCACTAGAGAAAATCCTACCAGTCGTTTACCGAAATCACTTCACTTGAGAACTTGGCTTCGAATCTAGCCTCCGCAAACGGCACACGCGTTACTTTTAGGGTTAAGCAGCGGTTCTGCAACCCTTTGTTCGCGACTAGGCAGCGGTTGCCTTACTTCCGGAGCCCTTTTCCAGGGAGGGCTTGTTGCTTGAACTTGATGACCGACGAAAACTGAATTTTTCAGGCCGTGTTCCTACTTTTATAACCAAATTTTGCTACCCCTTCCCTGCTAAATTCCCCACTTTCTTATTTTTTCTTCAATGGTTATTTCATAAAGACCATTTTCTCAGAAATTTTCATTCATATCTTTTTTTTTTCCTTGGCTGTTGATTCATGAAAATTATATCAACTACTGTCTTGTCTTTAGTCACAAATCAATGGTCCATTCACTAGGTTTGTCTTAATCATTCACTAAAACCATTTCATTGACCTCTACAGTGCCTACGATTGGTTGTCATTGGTTAATGACATATACAGAGCCTATGATTGGTTGTCATTGGTTCATTCATTTGAACTTCTTTATCTATCGTCTAGATCTACAGATACTTATCAATGATTATTCCATTTTAACTGTCGCTTAGTCATTAATGACAATGGTCAATGAAATTTAGTCAATGGTCTTTTATGCCACCTAGTGGAGTCACACAGTATCTCATTCATTGACAATGGTCAATGAAATTAGTGAATGGTCTTTTACGCCACCTAGCAGAATCAGACAGTACTTCTTAATATTAATCTCGCCTGTCTAGTCTAATTCAGTACCCATAAGTTCATGGCTTATTTCACAGATGGCGTTGTCTTCACAACTCAACTATTAGGTATAATAACTGATGACGTCACGCATGCATCCCGTTACATCTCCCATGCTAGAAATTTTGTCGCAAATCTTCGAATTAATCTTTTTGTTTTTACAGAACAAATGTTGAATTTTTCCTGAAAAGATTTTGCAATTTCTGAAATCTTTGTTTACATTTTCAGTCTTGTCAACTGTCAAAGTCGACATTTGAATATTTGTCTATTATTTTGAACTTTCTGGTTTTCATTTTTTTAACAAACTATTTTCGCTGTATGTAGGTCAATTGAATAGCAAAACCTTTTTTTTGCACATATTATTACGGCCTCCGGTTTACACTATTTTTGATAAATTTTCCTTTTTTGTTAAATAATGTATCCTCACGATTTTAATTTGTTGGCTCTTGGTTTGATGGTTGTTGATTAGTTGGTTATTGGTTTTCTTGATCGTTAATTTGTTGGTTGTTGATTTGTTGGTAGTTAATTTGTTGGTTGTTGGTTTGTTGGTAGTTAATTTGTTGGTTGTTGATTTGTTGGTAGTTAATTTGTTGGTTTTTGGATTGTTGGTTGTTGAGTTGTTGGTTTTTGGTTTGTTGTTTGTTGATTTGTTGGTTTTTAATTGGTTAGTTCTTGTTTTGTTCATTGTTGGTTTGTTAGTTGTTAGTTTGTTGGTTGTTGATTTGTTGATTGTTAATTTGTTGGTTGTTGATTTGTTGGTTGTTAATTTGTTGGTTGTTGTTTGTTGGTTGTTAGTTTTTTGGTTATTGATTTGTTGGTTGTTAATTTGTTAGTTAGTGGTTGTTAGTGTGTTGGTTTGTCCTTCTTCAGGCAGCAACGGAGCAACGTTTCTACGTGATTGTTGCCTGAAGATAGTTTGTGGGTCAGAGAGCAATATAGGCTTGTTTTTACTTAATCAAGTCCTTTTGTTTCAAGGCATTTCGATTAGTTTAGGTGTTTATTCGTTTGTTTATCCTTCTGGAAGTTAATTTCCTTTAAGCTAGTTTAAATTTTTTTTGTGTCGTTTAAGGATATTGTAGCATTCGCTACAAGTATTCAACCTTTTTCATATATTTTTAGTCTTTCTTTATCGTTGGCTGCTTTGCTGAATTTTCGAATTCGAATATTTGGAATGATCTTGTCAGATTTTTTTTGTTATTTTTCTCATATCAAAGAGTATCATGGTACAGGAAAGATAAATCTGTTACAAAAATAACAAATTTGGAATTTGAAAGCTTGAAACAGAGCACATTTGCTCTGAGCTTTGTGAAGGCCAGTTTTTTTCTGCATTTCCTGGTAAGTTTTGTGTAATTTTGGTTTCATTCTCTGAAAATCCTTTTTGTCCCGTTTCCAATACGTTAATTTCCTTTCCCTCATTTCATAAGCATGTCTTGACGCTGTTGTTTTATTTCTTTACAGCGACCCTTCAGGTTTATTTTTTAAGGGTTCTGGTTCTTCCCAGTTTTCTGGGGTTTCTACTTCAATTCCTCCCGCCATCTCGTACGGTTGTACCTATTGAAGCCGGATATAGAGACTACGTACTCTGGAGGGTTAAAGCTTCCGGTATTAAAACAGAAGTCGGCTTGGCTTCATCGACTACTCCCAGGAAGACTGGAAACACCCAAGTCACGAAGAGACCCTCACCAGGTTTTTAGTATCCGTAGCCTAACATCCAGTAGTCTGGATATCCAGCATCAATTATTTTTCTTCCTTAGTGTAAAGCTAGATAACGATTGCTCTTAACACCTTAATATTACGTTTTCTTTCGGATTAGAAGTTATTAAAACTTCCGTGTAATCTTAGTTTCTGGGATCCTATAAACTAGTTTCGATATCCAAATTTAAATCCATTATTTTGTGAACAAATGCGTCGTTTAAGCTAAAGGAAAACCCAATACTCTTCAGATATCATTGTGTTTTATACCATATTTTTCTTACTTCAGTTTTGTTATTTTTAGTTTATTTAAAGCTAAATTATACGGTTTCTTTATCCAGATTTGCCTCTTTTTTTGGCTGTCACCAGGTTTGCCTGGTGGCAGTCCAAATTTAGGTCGAACCGACGAAATTACGTTCGTAAATATGTAGAGCCTAAAAACCAAATTTTTTTAAAAAAGAAACGCTACAATAGGTGATCATGGGCAACGATGCGTGGTATAAAGGGTGATTTTAAGTATGGCGAATGAATGTACAACAATTTGGTTTTTTGTGCATTTATAACCAGTCCAACATCGTGTGCCCATTTACATAGCTGATCATAGTTGTATTGCAGAGTATTTTGCACGACGTTGATATCTTTGTACGCTGTCAAAATACATGACGTGTCGTCAGCAAACTGGTACACAAACCCATCCCGGAATATGTTGCACATATCGTTTACATAAAGTAGGTATTCTGTCGGGCCCAAAATTGAACCTTGAGCGGTGCCTTCTTCGGTTAATAAAGTGTCACTGAGTTTGCCAGCTATAGTGACAGCTGTGTACCTGTTTTTATGATAATCTTTAAACCATTCTAGGAATGGACCCTGTATACCATTTTGCTGCAACTTTGTATAGAGTGTTTCATAATTTAAAGTATCAAAGGCCTTGCTAAAATCTATGAAAACCGCAAGCACATGCATTTTAGAGTCCATGTGCCTGTTAACTTCATTAGAAAATTTTGCTAGTAGCTGGGTGGTATTTTTATTTTTCTGAAAGCCGTACTGGTTACCGTTAATTATATTATTCTTAATAAGGTAATTTTGTATTTCAAAACCCAGGTACTTTTCAATAATTTTATCAATACATGATAAGATCGTTATCGCTCTATATTTGTTAATATCAGTAAAGCTACCCTTTTTATGAGAAAACACTTGTTATCTATATCTGAAAAAAAAAAGATTATACAAAATAATAATACCACGCAAATTGCATACGTAACATTAAATAAAAGAAATATTTTTTTTATTAAAAATTGGAATTTTAACATTTAAAGCTAACATGTTAAAGAAAAAAAATATTAAAATATTTTTTTGTATAAACTTTAACTGTAAATACGCATTATACGCGTACCGGTATATACATAATATACTCAGGCCTGTCTCTCAGAGATAAGCTTTCGCTTCTTCCACATCCATCAATCTAGTCATATACACTCTTCTATTCCGGGTACATTTGAATTTGCCCTTCTTCAATATGTCACCAATTTGGTCGGCATTCGTCCTTCTGGGCAGCCTGGTCGAGCTTTACCTTCCACTTGTGTATCATACATTTCTTTCGTCACTCTACATTCTTTTATTCTCTCTTTAAGCCTTGAACAACAATATAAAAATTTTCGCACAGTTGCAATCAAAACAATATAAACAGAGGCTCTGAAAAGTTGCAAAATTTTTGGCTAAGCAACTGTAGGCTCTCCTAGCAGCCAATATACTATAATATAAATTGAAATGGCTTTCTAATGGTACGCTTATATTATAATCATAATCATATAAATACTACGATTTTCAAGTTGTTAATGCAATTTTTTTTAAATCTACAAATTTTGGACCTCCTTGCAACCAAAAGACTTGTAACTCCTCGTTCAGGTAACGAAAAATACGAATCTGAGTGGTGGCGCCATCTATAATTATTGTAACCGCTTTATTTTGATACCTTTTACTGATTGGTCTCCATCGTATTTCCTCTGTTTTACCGACGAGTGCTGCCACCTGACAGGCAGCGAGGATTCGGAACTAATCCAAACACACGTCACTAGGACTTGACTTCTGGACGTTTCGAAAGAAACATCGTCGAACCATCGCGCACCGTTTATGGACTCCCGCTTATAGTTGAGCCCTTCGGTTACCCAAAAAGAAACTGCGAGTGTTGTTCTGGTGTCGATCTTCACATAATTCAATGTGTTAAGACTCTTGGAGCTGATCAACAAGGATTCTCAGTGATCGCTGTTACGAGACAAAGACGCGGCAGACTCCAGCATCTTCCTACGTCTAAGGTCAGTGCACGATTGCTTCCCTTGTTTTATTATATATATTTCTCCATTGAGCCCAAACACTTTAAATAACCCGCGATACAGTCCACTAAAGTATAAAGATTGGCAACCGGCGCTTCCACTGAGAAATCAAGGCCATCCATCTATTATGATGATCGCCATATCTACGTCTAAATATAAAAAAATTGCGAATTGTACCGAGACAATATATCCTATATTCCAGTTCGTTGGCGGATTCTCAGATAGCTACCCAAGTTTCACTAGGTATATAACGCCCTTCGCACCCCGAAAAAGCGACAATGTAGCAAATTAATGACGCAACGCGAAAATGTACAAATACAGCGAGATACAACATACGCGATATGTTTTTACATATTGAGATAGAATTTATCGCATTTTCTCTATGTGTACCGTGTTCGTAAATTATTTGTTCAAATGAAACGTAGGATTACGTAGGTATTTTCCTTATCTCAAAATTTCTCAGTACAAACATTTTCAAGCGAAGTCCTTCAGAAACTGTAAATCATTTCCCTTGCGCTCAATTTACGCGACGAAATCGAGGACTAATTGAAGGAAATCGCGCCATCTTACCCTGACGAAGGAACACTTTGAACAAGCAGCTAATTTGAGACTTGCTTCCCGTTTGTACCCTTGAGATTGATGGGTTTGCCAAAGTTTAGGCAAAAACATGACTTCTTTGTGTAGAATAATGTTTCACAGTGAGCTTTATTTGCTCAGTGAACTTGCATTATAATCAAATACAAAAATGCTTGAAGATTACATCACGGGGCCCACGTACAATTCGTTGTTCTTAACTTTACAAGAACTTGCTATTTAACTACCATTAGAACTTTAATTTTAACAACTACATGAATTTTTCCAAATTATGATGTGACTAAATTCAGGATTCCTGAGAAAAGATAACCGATACGCTCATAAAAATCTAGATTTTTTGAGAAAAATAAACTTAATGCCGGGTGAATTACGGGACCAGATAGGCAAGTTCAGTTCGGAAAATGTTCGCAAAATGAATTAATGAATTGAATTAAAATCGAAATGAAAAAGCAAGGTTATAATGGTTATCTCTTCCTGATCATTAAAACATATAAAAAAAAGAAAACATGCCAAATTTCTGTTTTTTTTTTATTTTTATTTAATATTTTAAATATCAATTCGACTTCGGGTTGATAGTGTCATTTTAATTTCGTCTCTTAATATTTTTTGTTTATTTTCCTCAAAATAATTTAATGGCATATAGTTACTCTAAGTATTGAAAAAAAAAATGTTTATTTTCATGCTCTCTCATGTATCTGTATATATAAAAATCAAAGTCCTGACTGACTGACTGATATATCAACGCCCAGCCTAAGCCGCTGGTTCTAGAGACTTGAAATTTTGCATATATAATGTTGGCATCTACTAAGAAAGGATTTTTCAAAATTCACCCACTAAGGGGGTGAAACGGGTGTCTGAAGTTTGTATGGGGAAACAAGATTAGTTAGACCATTTAATTCGAGACTTTACAGGCGTACTCCAATTTATAAATGAAAAAACACATGTTTCAGGTTTTTTCAGAATTTCAAATTTCAGAAATGGGGTAAAAAAGTCTGAAAATCAACATGGGTATCGTTTGTTATGGTTTATCGGGTCGCCGATTATGAAAACAACAATGATTTTAAAATCCAACGTGGTGGACGTGAAAAAGGCTTTTCCAGAATTCAACCCCTAAAAGGGGAAAATGGGGTAACAAAGTCTGAAAATCAACATGGGTATCGTTTGTATGGTTTATCGATCGGGTCGTTGATTACGAAAACAACAACAATTTTAAAATCCAACGTGGCGGGCGTGAAAAAGGCTTTTCCAGAATTCAACCCCTAAAAGGGGATAATGGGGTGACAAAGTCTGAAAACCAACATGGGTATCGTTTATATGGTTTATCGGGTCGCTCACTACGAAAACAACAACGATTTCTAAATCCAATGTAGATGAAAAATTCTTCAAGTACAAAAGCAAAGCCGAAAAACCAAAAGAGAGGGCTAAGAGAAGGAAACTTAAACGGTTGGAAAGGGAGCAGAAGTTCGTGGAAGAAGCGGGGCAGGAAAAACCTGCGACTTCTGAACCCAGTAGACCGACTAAGTTGAAAAGGCAGTCTACGGATCCTGATGATGGACCAACGGAGCAGCGTCCGCCAAAACGCCAGAATCGCGGCAAGGAGCGAGTGGAAGGACTAGGAAGCGCCGCCAAGGAACTTCGCGGTCTGGCCGTCGCGATCTGTCGAGATGATGGTCTTAGGGTAGACGAGGCTTTGGGTACCATTATCAGAAAACGTCTGTCTACTCTTGTTGTAGAAGCCGTGAAGGACAAAGTCGACAGCAAGCATCTTAAGTTTGCGGCTTCCGGCTTCCGGATTGGTGTCGGAGGGTTTTTACCTTGTAACGATTGACGGCTAAAAGATTGGACCGAGAACGGGTGTCCATCTGGATACCGGGTAAAGCAGAAGATATGCTTGAAGATCCTCTCCTGATGCTACAGGGACAGAACTCAGAGAGAGAAGACCTCAGGATCTCTGAATGGTCGCTAATCAGCAAGGATCCCATGCCAACAGGGACTCGCTTGCTGATTAACGTTCCGTCAGAAGCGGCTGAGTCCTGGAAGTCGCCAGTCGAAAGGCTCAACTACGAGGCGACTTTAGTACAGGCTAAGCTGATCCGTAGTGGGGAAAAAAAGAATGCAGCAGTAGCCATGACAGCCAAGACTGTAGTCACGCCAGCCACGGCCTTGACATGTAGCCACTGTGGAGCACATGTCGAGAGCGAAGCTGACAAGGGAGCCGAGAGGGAAACACGGGGGAACACCAAAGCACAGGTCACACAGACAGATGATGGAGGGCGATCTGAATTTCGATCTGCACGAGCAAGGATCGATCCCACATCACTACAAATGTTTTCTTTTTCTATTTTTGTGAAATATTTCAAAATTACCTACTTGTTTTTTTATTTGATCCATCAAAATGATTATTTTTCATCAAATTCAAGAAAATTATTCGATGATGTGACTTTCTGAAGAATCATGTAAGGTGTACTTACAATTACATCCTTTCAAGCAAACTACTTTTAGATTGGAAAACACATTGAATTATGGGAGAAACCCGCGAATTGAGAGAGATGATGTACCAAACTTTTTTTATCTAAATTCATAATATTTACAGGTAATAAACAAATTATTTTACATAAATAATGCTGTTGATATATGCAATGATATAAGCATAATAAGAGTATAATCACATTTTTATCCATTATAAAATCATACAAAAATGAAAAAGCTCTAATGAAGCTCTAATAAATTTTACGAACGAATGCTGCAATTTTTAAAAAAATACTAAAAAAACTAGCGCCATCTGTTAGAACCTATCATAACTTCGTCGTAACTGGGACGACTCCATCTCGCTAAATAAGGTGACTGATTGATATTTGAGTAGCCAAATTCATACTGGAGACTCTCCTCGGGGTTGTTCTTGAACAACATAAACATAACATAATGCACTCTGAAAAGTATAACATGTTGAAGAACATTTTAGAAGGGAAAATGGACGGAAAACGGGGAAGGGGGAGAAGGCCGATGACATGGAGTGATAACGTAAAAACTTGGACTAACATAAAAGACGCTGCCAGTCTCTGCAGACTGGCACAGAATAGAGAAGAGTTTCGTGTGGTGGTCGCCGACATCCGCTAGGATATGGCACCCCCAAGAAGAAGAAGAATGCACTCTAATTTTCATAATACAATGCGTAAAAGTACATAGATCGGCTTGTAAGTAATCAGTATTACGGATCAATAACATATGCGAAATTTAAAAAAAAAGTTCGTGGCTGTATTATCTAGGGGCAGAAAGAACGCTGTCCTCTCAGTCTTGCTTGAGATCAATAATCCGTCCAAGACAATTAGACAAATGGGCCAACTAATAATCGCCTCTGTCAAAAGGTAATAAAGTCTACGCCATTCGTCTAATTAGTTTAGACGTTAGTAGATTCAATCCCCGGTCGGGCGACATATATGTATGTGCATAGTATTTGTTCTTACTTACCACTTGCTGAACGGTGAAGGAAAACACTGTGAGGTAAACCGGCATGCCGTAAAACATGTATTTTTGTCCCCGAAGTACGGCAATATCTTTAAACTGCCCAAGCTAATGAGACGAATATACTTTATTGCCTTGTTACAGAGGTGATTATTGGTTGGCCCGTTAATCTAATTATTTTGGAGTATCTATACTTAAAAGTATAAAATAATGTTCGATGAAATGCGGGTATACCGAGTGTGTTCTGTGATTTGCAATTCATAGTTCACACTCGGGAACACCTCTGACACCCCCTCGGGGATTCATGTCGTGACGATATGTTGTTGTTGTATAAATCGCTGAACTTACCGGGTCTTCATATTATGAATTTGCCTGTATAATAAGTTGAATAGGTGACTTTGTTTTATATGACCAAATGGATACTGGAGACTTTATAAGTGATCAGATCAGTAACAAGGTTCGATTACTTACCCTACTTTCTGTGAAATACAGAAAATACAATTTAGGCTTTCTATACTGAGTCGGGGACTCGGGTTAGACCATGAATTTGTATAGAGAACAAAAAATATTTTTCGTATTTCGTAAAACGGGTCATTGAACCTTGATCTTGACTATTCTTGACGACTTATCGTGTCTCCAACAGCGATATGAATAAAAAAAATATTTATGATACTTTACATCACTGGTCTCCAATATGAATTTGGTCATATAAATCATAGTTACTTTATATATATTTATAATATAAAATAATATATAAATTAATACTCGAGGCTTGGTAAGTGATCAGTATGACGAATTTCGAAAAATAAAATGTTAGTAGGGATTCGGTCTGTGTAGGGTCCGTGCTGAAAGATAGTAACTACCTACTTACCTACTTACTTACTAGCCAAAATGTGGTGCCTAAAACCTTTGAACGTAGCGAAAGCGTACGAAGTTAGTGTTGCCATACTCATACTCATTTATTAGTAAAAAACAAACTTATTAATCGAAAAACTTATTAATCTGACTGACCTAAAAATTCTGTACCATAGAAACAATATTTATACGAGTAAATAACTATGAAATCTATCAAGATTAGCGATTATTTTTAACAAACAAACTGAAAATAATGTTGAAAATTCAACATTTAGGTAGGTACAAAAAGGATAATTAAAGTCCCTACCTCTATGAAGCGTCCGAATCTCTTCCAAAACTTTTGGCGCTAAGTAAAAAAACCTCCGTACAAACTCGTTTCTCCGTACATAACTGGTCCAATCTGTTTTCTGTAAATGTTCCTAAATCCCTAAAAGTACAGATAAATCTATGTTTATGGCAACACAGAGTCGTCGCCGGCCGCGCGTGCCGTCCCTTTGATATTTGCCGACATTGCTCGATAATGGCGGCTTGAATGAAAGACGATTGTCCCTGCTGCATGTAACCAGGCTCGCCGCTACCTATTTGAACACCCGTGTGGATACCGATTTGCCGCCCTGTTTATCTGCGAATACCCTTCTCCCTGTTACGATATAGGATATAAATGCGAAATAAAGCGTGATAAGTAAGTATTTATCCTGATGAGAGAATACCTAGTGAACGTTATTATTTTCAGCTCGGAACGAAAAGCGTTCGTTTAGGACGCAAGAAGCCGGAAGTTCTAATCTCCGAGGACAACGTCACTTTTTGTGTTTTTTTAATTTTATTTTATTTATTCATAAAATAACGCCAAAGCCGAAAACGGGGAAAAGTTGACTAAACGTGGGCGGAGCTATGGGCAAAAGGCTAGTGATAAAATAAAATATAAATCACAATAATAGATTATTTTGCAAAGATTGCAGGAAAAATGTAGCGGTAAAGAAATTCACAAAAATCATTTTTTCTTTTATTATATTTTTTTATTAATTAAAAACTTAGCCGCGGTTTTTTTTCTTTTGTAATTGGTAGGTATGTACTTGCAATCAATTCTTTTTTTTTGTCTTCATAATCAGTTACTGGCAAAATTTTAAGTACCTACCTACTATTTTCAATACGGAACCCTAGGTACACGAGTCTGACCTGCACATGACCGGTTTTTGAAAGGATCATTATTTCATTGCGAAAAACTGAGCCCTTTTATGTAAAATCACTTTGTTGTTCATCTGTCGGTTTTTAATTAGGCACGAACAGCGGCTGGGCACGAAGGAATTTATTTTGGCACAAGTGAAGGAATAAATCCAATAAATAATTTTTATTTTTATTTACAATTCTGGAGTCAATAATAATAGACAAAACAAAAACAAAATAAATACATGTGACAGGAATGGAACTCTGAACCTTATGATTTGTAGCCAGACAGTATATCACTTATGCTATTGAAGTATTTTTTATTGGCGTGAAATTTAAGTACAATTTAGTACGCAATTTAATCATGCAAAACCGTCATGTAGTTAAACCGCACACACGTTAAGCATATTCACACACATCTAACAGCTTTATAGTATGACATCCACAGCTACACACGTAAAATGATGAACATTTAACTGAACTTTAAAAGCTAAAATAACCCAATTATTGTTGTAAAATATAATTTTTATTCAAATTCGCGACATTCTTGTATTAAAATGTAATATTATTTAATATTAAAATGTAATATATCAGTCAGGTTCAATAAGAAAGCTAGTTAGTGGTTGGAAGGTGGCCTCAGAAGACACAATGTCGGATCACAGATGGATCACTTTTCAACTTAACCGTCATACAGAAATAGTTAAACTAAGAAATCCTAGGAAGACTGACTGGATTAAATTTGAAGAAGAGATAAGCAAGTGGAATCCCAGTATGTCTTCCTATAAATCTGTAGAAGAACTAGAATAAGGAGCCATGGAGCTGGAAAAGGTATTAATACAGGCCTACCACAAATCCTGTCCATTGAAGGACCTACCATAGCGAAGGTCAAATCTGGTGGAATAAAGAATAAAAAAAATGAGGAAAAAGACTGGTAAAGCTATGAGAACAGCCTTGAAAAAGGATGACGATCATAGCTGGGATGAATACAGAAAGTTACGAAATATATATAGTAAGACGCGTACAAACGAAAGTAGGAAAAGCTGGAGACAATACTGTAAAGAAATAAACAATTACTCTGAAGCAGCACGTCTTGTGAAACTGCTCGCTAGGGACAAGATGTGCCAACTTGGAAGTATAAAAGTAGGAGAGCAAGTGGTAACTGAACCTCGTAAAGTCTTGGAAACTATGCTCAAGACCCACTTTCCGGGGTGTAAAGAAACCATTGAAGAAGAAAATGAACAAATAACGAACATGGCGTGGATGAACTGCTCGGACGTTATTAAACTAGAAGAAGTAGAATGGGCAATCAAATCTTTCGCTCCTTACAAGTCTGCAGGGCCGGATGGTATATTTCTGGCTCTACTGCAACACGCATGCAGATTCATAGGTAAAAGTCTGATTGAACTGTACCAAAGCAGCATTAGGCTAGGACATATACCTCGAAACTGAAGGAAAGTTGAAGCAGTCTTCTTGCCAAAATCTGGGAAAAAGACATATTAAGACGCCAAGGCATACAAGAGCATAAGTTTATCCTCATTTGTATTAAAAACACTAGAGAAAATAATAGATAAGAACATTAAGAACAAAATAAAAGAGAGTGGATCTCCGTTACATGCTAATCAACATGCATATATGGCGGGGAAGTCCACGGAGACTGCACTTCACAGTATCACTATTAAGATTGAGCGTGCTATTGAAAACAAAGAATATGCCCTCGCGTGTTTCTTCGATGTAGAAGGAGCATTTGACAGGGCAACATTTGGAGCAATAGAAGCATCGCTCAAAAGGGAGGGCATTGACGAAGCAATAGTCAAAGTAGATAAGAAACCTTTCCGCTATGCAACTAACTCACTGTATCATGAATCCAAGCTCTTGCGGGTTCGGCAGCTATACATCATAGCAGTAGTCTTAAAGTTCCATAAAACCGCTCTAGTTACAACCCATAAAAGTGTTCATGACTCCCGCCGTGTCACATGGAGAACCCCCGTAACGAATACAAGCTTTGCTCAAAAATTTTCCCCTTTCTTAGGTCCCTTTCTATATTCAAGGACAAATAATACCATATCCCTTCTTCATCTAACACGTTACCCATGCAAAAAAATTCTACACGATTGGCTCTCCCCCTTAGATTACGAACAAACCGAGGATATCCTTAAAATTGACACATAAATCCTAACACACTTGTACCGGTCTGTGAGTATCAAGTATTTCAAAACTCAGGCATACACTTTCATATAACACACTCTATTTTACTCACCCTTTCACACACACTCTAATAACATTCCACATACAATCATCACTCACACGTCATACATTACTCAACTAGTTTTATTTTGTCTCTTCTGTTACTTTTTTAATGTTTTAATGTTATGTTACTTTTAAATATTTTATAAATTTATTATCGTCAGACTCACCAGGAAGGGTCTAATTTCCTACAACCCAGGGAATCCTAATGTGGGGATTAGAGTTTACAAAAGACACACTTGTCAAATAATATAGAAATAGTGCATAAAATATTTTTGTATACATATTATCTTTTTGGTTGCAAATAAACATATTTTTATTTTTATTTATTTTATAGTGAGATGGGTAATTAAAATGCTAGAAAACAGAGTCATATCTGCACATCTAGCAGGAGAAACCTATACTATAAAAGCAGGAAGAGGGTTTCCGCAAGGAGGGTGTCTATCCCCTCTACTGTGGTGCCTCCTGATAGATTCAATAATAACAATCATTAATAGAATGTACATCTATTTACAAGTGTACTCGGATGATGGAATTATTATGATAGTAGGAAAAGACTTAAGCACGGTGAGATCTCGGATGATCACCGCAATAAGAAAAGTGTTGGACTGGTGTGAAGATAAAGGACTTGATCTAAATCCCAGTAAAACTAAACTAGTTCTCTTCACAAACAAGAGGAAGCCTAAGGAACTACAACCTATCAAATTGAAGGGCACAGTTCTAGAAGAAGTTAAAGAAATAAAGTACCTTGGAGTGATTTTCGACCACAAACTGAGATTTGACACTCATGTTAGATCACAATGTAGTAAAGTCATAAGAACACTTTTCCAATGTAGAAGGGCAGTGGGTAGTAAATGGGGTCTGACGCCTAGCATAATGCACTGGATATACAAGGCCATCATTCTACCACGAGTGCTATATGGAGCAATTTTATGGTGGCCAAGAACAGACATACAATCCACAAGAAAAGAGCTAGACAAGGTGCAAAGATTGGCATGCCTCATGGTCACTGGAGCCCTAAGAACAACTCCAACCAGGACTCTGGAAGTGATAATAGGCCTAAATCCCTTGCACATTGAGGTCAAAAAGAGAGCTACCGAGCAATGGTACAGAATGAAAATAAACAAAGAGTGGAAGGGAAACTTTATGGATAAAGGGCATGCCTCCATAGCAGATAAATCAGGCTGTAATTTCCTGATTAATATAATATATATATATGGCAATAACGACCTGATAAAGAAAGAAATATTATTCGATAAAAAATATCGCATACATATAGGAACCAGAGAAGACTGGGAGTTACCGACAGACCGACCGAGCATTAATTGCTATACGGACGGCTCAAAGAAAGGGAGTACAGGACTAGCAGGAGCTGGTGTCTATATACCTGATAAAGATGAAGAAGAAGGAAGCGCATCCTACTCACTAGGTACCTTGGCTACCGTATTTCAGGCAGAAACATTTGCCTTCATGGAATGCGCCAGTATGGTACTGTCAAGGTCGGACATAAACGAGAAAACAGTCATTATTTACTCGGACAGCCAAGCAGCACTTCTTGCGCTTAAAAATCCAGTAAATAAATCGGCTCTAGTAAGAGAGTGTAAGAATACACTCAATAAGCTAGGTGAAAAAACTGAAACAATAGTAGCCTGGGTCCCAGGACATCAAGGAGTTGAAGGTAATGAAAAAGCAGACGAATTAGCTAGAGAAGGTGCAGAGGATAGGTTCATTGGACCTGAACCTAGGCTCCCTATTCCGGCAAACGTCACTAATAAGGTAATAAGCCATCTCGCTTCAGCAGAATCAGCAGATGAATGGAGGAACATTGAGGGCTGTCGACAGTCGAAAATGTTTCTCTCGACTATCGTCTACAAAAAAGTAAGGTACACTCTTAATCTAAGTAGAATCAATCTAGGTACGTTGGTGGGTATTCTAACTGGCCACTGATATACCGTTTAGAAGTAGCTTTGATAATACAATAACTAACTTTACGTAAATATTGGCATTTAAATGTATGAAAAATAAAAAAAGCTTTGACAATTAAAAGCTTTTCTGTGACAGTCTACATGAAGTGCCGGCGATTGAGTGAACGCGTGCTTGTTGAATACTGAGCGAGTTCGTCGATCCAATCTTTATTGACTGGCAAATATTCGCTTCGAAGCCAGTCTGTGCATGCGCATCGAGGACACGTAGTATCCTGTCATCTTGAGGTCAAAGAATATAAGTACTAGCGTTACATAGCTACAAAAGACGGTGTACCAAAGTTTTATACCAGCTCTGGCGCACGGACGCCGCCAGCATGACAGACGGACAGGCTGTCTATTTTAAAATATTGTAAAAGTGTACCTGTACTTAACTTGGATTGTATTGAACTGAGATAATGATCTCAACACCGACGGATAAATCCTACGAGGTTTTTGTCATGTGGACTACCTATACTTATTTCGATAGCATAAAAATAAACTATTGGACGTTCTTATTATATCTTTTTCTAATAGGGAGTTTGAACTGCAGGTGACTTTAAATGAAGAATTAGTAAAATTAACGTCGAATTTGTGTGTATAATTAAGCGTCAGTTAATACTCAATGTAATGAGCAAGTTTTCTAATGGAACCATCAAAATTTTTATTTATGTATCTTAGAATGCAACGACATTAGAATGCTTCAAAACATATTTGTTTTGAAGCGATATGTTTCATTATGTTAAAAATGGTAGACTTTCTGGCAGCGGCAGTAGCAGAAACAGTAGTAAGAAGTTTCTGCTATTGTTATGTTAGGGTCATTCGGAACCTGCCGCCAAATTTTGATTTATTTGTTCAAATAGGCTTGGTTTTTAGGGTTCCGTAGTCAACAACAAGGAGCCCTTATAGTTTCGCCATGTCCGTCTGTCTGTCTGTCTGTCGACGGCTTAGCTTCTCTAAGTCTCTACTTTTAGTACTAGAAAGTTGTAATTTGCCATGGCTATACATATTTATTACGCCGATAAAGTGGCACAGTAAAATTTTTAAAAATATTTTTTTGGAGTACCTCCCCTACACGTAAAGTGGGGATGATTTTTTTTCTCGTCTGTCCCCTAGTGTGGGGTGTCGTTGGATAGGTAATTTAAAAATATTGGGGGTGTGAGACAACAATTTTTCGTTACAGGGTTCCGTTTGCGAAATATTAAGCTTAAAAGTGTCAATTTTTGTTAGAGACAAGTGTCCCTCTGCCAGCGAAACGGTTGTATTTGGAGACGTGACAAAAATCAAGGAAAAGAAATAACGAAACTAAAAGGAAAACTATCACAGCTAAGTCGATCGCGCCAAATTTTTAGTCTCCTCTAAACACAGCGCGATTCGCATCAGCAGGAACAAAATGGGCCGTTCTTGGGAAGAGCAACTTCCGAGCGTACTAGAAGTTTGGTGCGATCTGTATTAGTCGACAAACTTATAAAATGTACTTGGAAAAGAAGTTTGCATATTGTGCAGGGCAACTACGGAACCCTACACTGCGCGTGGCCCAACACGCACTTGACCGGTTTTTTACTGTTTAAATTTCAAACTATTTACAATCCCACAAGAACAATCAAAAAGTCTCATCACTCCATCACATCACTATAGGCTGAACAGAATAATGAAGGTACAGGAGGACTCCTCTTGCCCGCACTGCGGCGAGGAGGAAACGAGTAAGCACTACTTAGGTGAATGCTTTATATATTCTAGCCTAAGATGGGAAGTATTTGCTAATGATCACATTAAAGAAGAAGACCTCAAGTGCCTTGGGTACTCAGACATATTAAGATATATTAAGAGAAGTGGAAGATTTGAGGAGGGAATGCAACTGGGACAATAGGATACCAAAGCTCCAAGCAATGGGAATTGGATGGAATAGCTCCAACTGGAGAGCCGACCATCCGCCTGTGCCCAGCAGGCGTCCCACCTCTAAATCATCATCAAATCCAATGTAGTGGACGTGAAATACTATCATCACCTGTTGGGGTGCGATGGGGTTGAAATGTTGAAATGTGTAAATATTAATATGGGTGTCGTTTTTGTGGGATGTTAATTACGAAAATGGCGTCGATTTTGAAATTTAATATAGTGGACATAAAAATTCTTGAAAGTATGTGTGCCAGAGCAAATCGGCTGTAGCAGACGGACAGACAGACAGCCACACAAGTGATCCTTTTAGGGTTCCATTTTTTCCTTTTGAGGTATCTATCTATCTATATTCTATCTATCTCTATATATATCTGTCTATCTATCTATCTATCTATATCTATCTATATCCCAGCAAAATATCTTTGGAACGGAAGGTGGCACATCCCTAGGGGTTGGACCATGGGGGCCAAAAAAAATTTTTTTTAATGTCAAAGCTTTGACGGCCTGTATCTCCCAAACGGCTGGAGTTAAACCCATGTTGATGGGTGTCTATAGCTTGTATTCTTCGTGCTCGCACCGCCCGCGCGGTTGGAGGGTTGGGGCGGACGAGGAAGCACGCCGTTTATGTGCACGGCCGAGCGCATGGCTATACAGGTAGGGATTTGCTATCGAGATATATCTTGAGATTAATTTTTTTATGAATAACCCTAGAATTATGTTAAAATCTATTCATGTTAAGTAGACTACGCCAACACCTGTTTTACGGAATTGACCCTTAATATAAATATCTTTGGATTTATTACGAAGTATTTTGTACTGTATAAGATGGTTTTTTAGCTACTTTAGGTGGGTATGAAGTGATGATATTAATAAATAATAATATGCGTTTTAGCAAAATAGGTAATCAATGTTTAATTCTACATCATACATCTTTGCTTCAGACACAATTTTTGCTAAATTGACATCATTCTGGTATTCCTGCGTTGATTTATCTTTTTTACGTTCTTTAAAGAAGTTGTATATGTCGGCGCAAATCGTGAGACATGGTACAGAATATAAGCAACGATGCAGATGACAATAGTTTAATACTTCTAGTAGCAGAGAAAAATGTTACCATATCAGCGCGCCACCTCTGTTTTATATCACAAAGTCAATAAAGCTATTCTCTTTATTTAATTATTTAAAATAATCACATTTACTAAAACCAATTACTGAAGTATTACTTTTGTAATTTAATAAAACAATTCGATATAGCAAAAACCTCAAAAAGCTTCATATTAATAAATTATATTTATAGCTAGGTTTGTCTTGGCAACCAATGTATGGAGGAGTCGCCGTTCGGTATCGGATGGATTCACTTGGCACAGATGTATATTGGGTTAATCTCAGCTGATTCACTTAGCAGATATGTATAATGGGTTAATCTTAGCAGATTTAGCCCGGTAGCCGTCCACCCCCCCATTGTGGGTAGGGGGGATATGCACTCAAAGTCTTACGTCGCCGCGCTTCAGACAAAAATTCATATCGTCTTCAATTTACCTACTATCTCAAGTGTGGTATCATTTTTGGCTAAACATGAAACGAGGAATTCATTTTTAAAACATTTTGTGTACAGTTTCATACAAAAATCATAAGATATTGTCGAAAGTATGTTAGTTGGTCTGCTATTTTTTTCATTCAAAATTCCATATCCTTAAAAATAACAAGTTTTTTTTAATAAAAAAAAACACTTTCTTAAAGTATATTTAATCAGCTTTATATATATATATATACATTTTATGTACTTACTATAGAACATCTACTTGAAAAAAAATCGATATAAAATCGTACGTTTCTTACACAGAATTCCAGGGCAGATCTCAGGACACCCAGGTAGCAAGTCCCCGCATAAAGTTCAAAGCCTAAAGTATGCATGTGTATAGCACTGCGAGGTTGTCTTCCGTATGGATTTTTATGTCAATGTATTTTTATTATAGTTTTTCATACTCGTTGCTAGAACTACAATTTCCACCACAGTGACATAATTAGGTGCATTTTAATTTTAAAAAATTACAGTTGCATCTCGCACCACACCGTGATTTGCACTTGCACCGAATTAGTTCTAGACAAGCGGTAGCAGCTACGGTTGCCGTGGTCCACGTTGGTATCCAGTCATCATTGAAGTATGTTTCCCATCCCCAATCCACTGGACTAGGAAGATTTTGAATTGCCCCATACGTGCACACCCTGGTAAACAGCTTTTAGGAGATGCTGTCGAAAACTGGCTTCCGTTGGTGGAATATTCTCTAGCTGTCGGTCTTTTTTAGAGATTAGTTCTCTTCTACATTCGTTCAACGATGTGCACTGGCAGGATCTGAAATGTAAATTAGGTAAGCAACTGTGGAGTTAAAAAATAAGTTTTCAAGACAGAATAATTTCTAACCACGCAGGTTTCGTTTAATTTATACTTACTTATCATACATCGCTATGATAAATTTTTGAATAATTGTATTCGCGTTTTCAACGTCTTCATCAGCTAGCATGATGGACCCGCTAGTTGCTGATGGAAAAGCATTCCATGCTTCGTACGCAGTTTTTTTCTTCTTCCACTAAACGCTGAAACTGTGTCACATCCAGTTACCGCATTAAATACCGGCAGCGCTCTTGCTTTTTCAGGGCTTTTAATAAAATAAGATCAAGCTTTTTAAATTAGTTAATTAAATGAACGTAAGAAGAAACATTAAGGTAATTTAAATTAAAACCTAAAGAGGCTGCAATCTTGTCACATGATAAAAACTGGTGGTTTTTTCCTATAAGCGATACGCATACGAGTATGCCCAAACACAAAAATACCAAAAAGATGGGCCAATTTTGGGAAAAAAAACTGCGTAAGAAGCATGGAATGCTTTTCCATCAACAACTAGCGGGTTCAATATGCTAGCTGATGAAGACGTTGTAAACGCGAATACAATTATTCAAAAATTTACCGTAACGATGTATGATATAAGTATAAATTCAACGAAACCTGCGTGGTTAGAAATTATTCTGTCTAGAAAACATTTCTTTTTAACTCCACAGTTGCTTACCTAATTTACATTTATTTTCCAATCCTGTCAGTGCACAACGTTGAAAGAATGTAGAAGATAACTATTCTCTAAAAAATACCGACAGCTAGAGAATAATCCACCAACCGAAACCAGTTTTCGACAGCATCTCCTAAGAGCTGTTTACCAGGGTGTGCACGTATGGGGCCAATCCATGGTGCCAATTCAAAATCTTCCCTGTGCAGCGGATTGGGGATGGGAAACAGACTTCAATGACGACTGGATACCAACGTGGACCACGGCACCCGTAGCTGATACCGCTTGTCTAGAACTAATTCGGTGCAAGTGCAAATCACGGTGTGGTGCTAGATACAATTATAAAAAAAAAATGCACCGAATTATGCCACTGTGGTGGAAATTGTGGTTCTAGCAACGAGTATGAAAAACTATAATAAAAATACATTGACATAAAAATCCATACGGAAGACGACCTCGCAGTGCTATACACATGCATACTTTAGGCTTTGAACTTTATGCGGGGACTTGCTACCTGGTTGTCCTGAGATCTGCCCTGGAATTCTGTGTAAGAAACGTACGATTTTAATTGACAAACTGGCTAATTTGCTTGATAGCAGTAATTTGGTAATAGCAGTTCGTCAATTAAAACCGTATGTTTTCAGCTGTCAAATGAATACGATTTTCTTATACAATTGCACCCTTGGTCTTCAGACCATAAACAAAGGCCAACGATAAAGTTAAATTTGTATTCTATATATTCTTTATTAAAAACCAACTTATCTTTGAAACTCACTTTTAAACCAAAATATTCACAGTTTAAATTATTTTTTATATTTAAATTAAATAATGCTGTCTTAAGCATACTGGCATTAACCATTAACATTGATAAAAATATACATACAACTTAGCTTGCGTGGAACTGGCGGATCGAAAAAATATTTCGCAGCCGTCGCAAACCATGTTCAATTTTTTTTCAAGTAGATGTTCAGTAAGTACATAAAATGTATATATACATATTTAAAGCTGATTAAATGTACTTTAAGAAAGTATTTTTTTTATTAAAAAAACTTGTTATTTTTAAGGATACGGAATTTTGAATAAAAAAAATAGCAGACCGACTAACATACTTTCGACAATATCTTATGATGTTTGTATGTAACTGTACACAAAATGTTTTAAAAATGAATTCCTCGTTTTATGTTTAGCCGAAAATGATACCACACTCGAGATAGTAGGTGAATTTGAAGACGATATGAATTTTTGTCTGAAGCGCGGCGACGTAAGACTTTGAGTGCATATCCCCCCCACCCACAATGGGGGGGTGGACGGCTACCGGGCTAAATCTGCTAAGATTAACCTATTATATATATCTGCTAAGTGAATTCATCCGATACCAAACGGCGACCCCAAAGGCAAGACAAACCTAGCTATTATTATCAGAAAGTGTTTTGATTAGTTGCATGTCGGACCAATATATTGAAATTCACATAGAATAAGAGTTATGTGATTATTTTGCTTATAATCTATATAAAAACCATAATCATGCCAGATTACAAGATAAGAAACAATAATTACACATAAATTAATCGAATAAATACATTTTAGTAAATGGCGCGAAAGGAAGTTATCACTTATCATTATCACACAGCTGTCACAAGTCTAGGTCTATGCTACTTATTAAATTATAACTTATAAGAAAATCACTGTTATCAATTTTACTAAAGATAAATAATAATTATGAATTAATTACAAACGAATTGCCCAAATATTACAGTGTTATAGCATTTTGCTAGTATTGACCATAAACATTGCTTAACGCAAGCCAAGAACATTACATATTAATTCTATATGATAACTTTGAGGAAATAATCAATTATCTAACGTTTCTAAAATCATGAAAATACTTATTGTCATCTTCGAGACAACAAGCGTCCACATATACCTTATACACAATTTCTTTTGCCTGTCTTCCGCGCGGGCGGTGCGAGCACGAAGAATACAAGCTATAGGAAAAGGTCTCGACGAGATCTACCTGCCGAAAGTGTCAAAACTTTACAGGCCCATATCTCCCAAACGGCTGATGCTAAACCCATGTTCATGGTACTCTAAGACAAGGGCTCGGCGAGATCTAGATGAAGGTAAAAAAAAAGTCGAAAAAAAATTGCCAAAATTTTGATCGGCCCTATCTCCCGAACAGCTAATTGTAAGGAGTTCGGGTTTCAACTATAGTGATCGGTCAAGCTGGTACTACATGACCGAAAAAAAAATTGAATTTGACAGGCTTTGACAGTTTTTGGCAGGTCCAAAAAACTATTTCGATTTGCATGAAACTCGGTATCAAGGGACATTTGGGGTCGCCGATTACGCTGCCGTATTCAAATTTGTCATTTTTGACAACTGATAGGGATTTTGACACTTTTTAGAAAAACTTTGATGGTGAGTCTTCGTATTTGGCGAAAGGCTAAGCCAAGTTCCACGAGGCCGAAAAACGAGCATGTGAGGACGGAGAACGCACCCGCGAGGCCAAAGGCCGAGCAGGGTGCGTTCATAGTACGAGCATGCGAGTTTTTTGGCCGAGCATTACACCTTGACTCCCAGAGGGAGTGAGAGCACTTATAATGTTTATTTCTGGAAAAAAAAATGTTTCCTGTAGGCCTCGCGGGTGAAGCCGCGGGCAGAAGCTAGTTATAGATATGTTAAAACGTTTTATTTAACTGTTACCCACTTGTGGTACTGCCATTTGGCTTTGAACATATAAAATAATTATGCTATGTAAAAGGATAATATAATATTTATAAAAAAAAAGAACTACTTGCAGTAAGGTAGACAGAAGAGAGTAATTTGCGAATAAACCGTCTCATCGAGTACGACTGGTGAGTATCGTTGTATATTGAACAAAACAACTAGTTTTAGTTTGTTTGAGTTTTCCCAATTTACAAATTTTTATTATGTTTAGACAAAACGGGCTATCATAAATCAATGTCTTCAATAAAGGGAACCGAGAACCATCTAATACATCCATAACATGTATATTATCGGGAAACATTTTAGAGAAATATCAAACATTACCCAACCCGGCTTTTGAAAGGTGAAAACTAGATTGGAAGAGACCAGTTTAAATTATATTAGAGAATAGTGAATTTAATTAATAGTGTACAAATTGGATTGAAAGAGAACTTTTGTATCTTTTGGTCAAAATGTACGAGGGAGGCTGAAAAGTAATCTACCTAACTATGAAAGAAAAGACGTAACTGGATAGGTTATTTTTATTTTTCTATATAGTCCCCTGCTAATAAAATGCACTTATTAAATTTTTCAAATATTGAATTTAAACAATAAAAAAAAAAAAAACGGTTTGTCGTCAAAATAGTCAGAAACCGCTGCCTTCATTTCGTCATCGGTCATAAACCTTCGTCCCCTGAGGTCTTTCTTGAGAAGTCTAAACAGAAAATAGTCACAGGGGGCTAGATCTGGACTATAAGGGGGGTGGTCAATGGTTTCGAAGCCATTGTCTTTAATTACTAGCTTTGTTGTGCGTGCGGTATGCACTGGTGCGTTATCGTGCAAAATCAGAATTCCGTTGCTTAGTTTACCTCGCCGTTTTTCTTTTATTGTCTCTCTTAGTTGATATAATAAGTTTGAGTAATAATCAGCATTCATTGTAGTTTTCTTCGGTAAATAATCTATGACCAAAATCGGTTCTGTGTCCCAAAAGATTGTAGCCATAAGTTTACCGGCCGATGGACAGACCTTGAATTTCCTCGGCGGCCTCCCATCCTTAAATTTCCACTGTAACGACTCTTGCTTACTTTCCGGGTCCCATTGTCGAATCCAACTCTCATTACATGTTACAATTCTAGAAATTATTTCTTCCTCTTTCCCTCGACTCATGTCCAAAAACTCTTCGCAACATTTGACACGCCTCTCCATGTCAAATGCAGTCAACATTCTAGGGACCCAACGTGCACTAACCTTGGACATGTTCAAATGCTCATGAATTATTTCATTGACTCGCTCTTTACTGACGCCCACATCTCTAGCTATCTCCCACTGCTTCACTCGTCGGTCCTCTAATATATTTTTTTTCACCCTGGCTACATTTTCATCGGTGACGGCCGAAACTGGTCTTCCGCTACGAGGATCATCTTCGAGGCTCTCACGACCTAATTTAAACTGCCTTGACCAAAACTTTATAACAAATTCGGAAGTACACGAACTGCCAAACACACTTAACATACGCTGTCTGATCTCCGAAGGCGTATTCCCTTCTTTAGTCAAAAACTTCATCACCGCACGCTGCTCGATTTTATCCATTTTCACTTTTTCTACCGACATGTTCGAAACAATTGTAGGAGACAAATAAACGTGATGCAATAAACAAATGAATGTAATACATTTTGAAAATAGAATAACAAACGAATATAAATCCATACCAGCCAGCATTATTTTTGAATATATTTCTGACCAAGGAGATTACATGTCAGCCGCCCTACGTATATTTAAATGTAAACGGGCTGCCAGTACCCGTTTGACAACGACGGTGAACGCCGCGTCGTCTTCCTAAGAACGACACTCGCCTTGATAATGCCGAAATTGTATCGGTGAAACGGTTGGCATATAGTCAACAACAATCACACGTGAGTGTTCAAGCCGTATGTAATAATAATAATATAATAATTTAAAATGTATATTTATTAAAATTTTTTAATTAATAAAATAGGAATAGTATAAAAGTAGTTTAAATTATATATAATAGTACCAAAACGAAATTAGTATATTTCGTGACGAGTATAAGATGGCGGATTTTCTTATCCGAGGAATGAAGCTAGTTTCGACGTGAGCCAAAGGCGAATATAAAAAGCTTACATTCCGGGGGTAAGAAAACCCATTTTTATTCGTTGCGAACGATACTTTTTCTACTATTTATTATTTATATATTTAAATATAAAATTTTTCCTTTCAAATTTAATGTATTTTATGACTTTGCAAAGCGCGGTGCGGTTTTAGCCGGTTTTTTTTTCAGGCTTCGGCCGGCGGCTTTTATTTGTGGCCAGTATCATTTTATGAAAAAAGAGTGTCAGACGCAATATAATCGATTATGTCGTGAATCGGAACTTTATTCGTCCAAGATCGGAACGCAGGGAATTTCGATTGTAAAGACTAACGACAAACTAAGGACGTCAAAAAGAACCTGATTTCGCATGAAATGAAGAAAAACGTCAAAACGAACCTAATTTTGCAATAAATAAAATTTCAATTCCACAACGGGGCCCGGAAAGTTTGATTTTCGAAACTAATTTCGAGTATTAAATGGAACGTTTTAATAGAGGTAGTAGAAAAATAATATTTAATTTGTATTTGATTATTTGAGTTCCAAACAGTATACTTATTTTATTATTAAAAAACTCATAATTAATTATTTCGTTCGAGTAGTTTCACTGTAATTTGTACAGTTTGGCACTAGGAACTATCGGTAACTAGCTCTTGTAAGTAAGCTTTGGTTGGATATATCTCAGAACTTTGAGCAAAAATCTACGGCTTTTTAACATATTTCGATTATTATAATAGATTTAGATTTCGATTATAGATTACGTTTTTTAATCGTTCATTATTTGTTATTACTTAATGCTGATTTGATTGGAATAATAAAAATTTGGAAATGACTCAAGTGAAAGCGTTGCCATCACTCACAAAATTATAATGCTCGGAACATTTGTTTTCCTAATTCTAAGTTATAATGCTGATATCTATGACCACCATGATTGTTACATAGAATAACCTTTTTCTTTGGATGCTTACCTCTGTGATTGAGTTATAAAGAGGTTCTCTGACACAACCCGGTGATGTTGAGGTTGATTTGATTACAATTTCAAGCAAATTCATGCTGGATACACTGAGTGGGTAAAGTCTCACAGTTTTCACAGTTTAATTTTTGTTATTTTTTCCAAGGTGATAAAGGCGAATAAAAGATCTGCGCAATTTTTCTAGCTAGTAACAACTGATATAAATTAGATATGGTTTTTGAAAAATCCGTCATTTCCTGCTGTTTATTTTGTCGTTTTCAAACATGTTTACAAAATATGGCAAATATTTGGTTCCACAAACAACAACTGATAGCCAGTAAAGTTGCAGTAAGATAAATCGTGCCGGAAATCTATTCTAAACCAATTGTTATCAAAAATCAATAATACTAATATTAACTACAAAATCATAAACAGACTACAGATGTACTATACGGCGTCATATAGCGGACTTAGTCTTGTTATCAAGAATCGCAACAGGCTTTATTGATTGTCCTTCTCTTTTAGAAAAATTTAAGTTTTATGTCCCAAAAAGATCGCGACGCAGTTAACCTGTATTTTGTTTAACAACTGTATCTTCAAACTACAGGCAAATTGCGTACTTGTGGCGAGCGTGTAACAAATTTAATGCAAAATCTCAGGAACTTGATCTTGATTTGTTCCATCTAATTTAATCTGTAGCAGGGATAAGATCGAAAATAAGTGCAAATTTCCTTAAAAATTTAAATTTGTTTGGTTCAATTATTAAATTACTTAGTTTACCATGTTTTTTTTCATGTTTAATTTTTATTTTTTATTTTTACTAACTTTTACATTTACTTTCATAATAACGTTTGTGTTCAGAATACCGGTTTTTATTTTGTTATTATATAAAAAAAATAAAAGTGTAATATAATAACTAACTACTAAACTAATAACTACATTTTTTAGAATGAGGTAGAAAATCTAGTACTATGTATAAAGACTTGATCTACAACTATAAGTGGAAACTTGTAATTGGCCTTCTGTAATATTACTTTTAAGTTTATATGCCGTTACGTGTGCTGTAAGTTTTCCGAATAAATAAATAAATGTAAAGAGCCATGCCCGAAGTCCCGCAGATTACGGGAATATCGCTCTTATCGCGTTGTGTAAGATGGCTGATAAGGTTGTAAAGTACGAGTTACAAATAATCTAGCTGAATCATTACCGCCACATTGATCATCATCAGTATGTCCATTGGAATAAATCCAACGCAAGCGAGCGCTAACAAAATAAAAATATTACTCACGCGATAACTCCACACCAATGAACTGTACATGGACTTGCAACGATGTTTTTTTTTTATTATTATTACATGTGGCTAGAACTCACGTGTGATTGATGTTGATAACCGCCCATAATAACGAATAATTGGAACAATTAAGGCTCTAGTCCCCTAAAAATCAGTATTCTTGCAGAATTATCAGAAAAGAAAGATTTTATTTTAGTTAGTAAGAAAGCAATAAATAAAATACATTTTACGTTAATTTGTAGTGTGGAATTTGACGATTTCAAAACATATTTTTTCATTTATTTTTAATGCTACTTTTAATAGGTTTTTTAGGCTTTAAACATACCTTTATTTATGTTCTACGCGTTGAGAGTCTCATTCATGCACACGTCACGTAAAAATTATGACAAAAACAAAAAATTTATTCAAATAACATTTATTCTCATATTTTCGATAATAATCTAATCTGGGTACTTTTTTGGATAATGCTTTAGTTTTCTTATTTTGAGTGCTTTAAGTAGTTACAATTTTATAAATTCGACTACTGCTTAAATACATTTTTTTTACTAGAAGATTATCGTTTAGCGTCGTCAAATTTAAAACACGTAGAATAGAACTATGAAATAACAAAAAACGGTATTTAAAAAATTATTTTAAGAATATTTATCAAATCGAAATTTATCGAGAGTTTAAAACACAAAACGCGTCGAAATTTCCCTCAGTTTCGCTGGGACATCGCAGCGTTCAGACGTGTATTGTGTAGCTCGACGTCATTTTACCTCCCGCTCGCACGGTTGGTCCCTTTCCTTCGCGTAGATTCTTATGGAGAAGCGAACTGTGTCATGTCAGTTGCTGTACTTGAATATTGCACTTATAAGTAAACAACTATGGATAAAATATTTTTTAATATTCTAAGAAAAGGAAGAAATATCCTTGTTTCGATAAAATAAAGTCTAATCTACGTGAGTCCGTATTTCACAGCATCATAACTTTAGCACCGTGAAGATAAAGACATGAAATTTGGCACAAAAGTTGCATTAATTTGCCTACATTGTAAAAAAAATATGAAAAATTTGAAATTGTTTACAATATTTTCAAAACAAAAGCGAGAAAAATAACTGTAGACACTATAAAGGTGATTGTAAAAATATATACTTTTACTATATTTACTGGCACTGGTTTCGTGAAATCTTTAAAAAACCATAAAAATGTGTATGTCCCAAACTGGTAGACCGAAAAATATGAAAAAAATTACGATTATAGATCATAACTAGCCAATTACAGAAAAACTAAAGTGATTTAAAAAACGTAGAGCATAATTAAGAAATATAAAAAAAGTTAAATAAATAAATAATAAATAATTATAAAAATACAATATGGGTATCACATTATAGGTATTAAAAAGCTTATTGTAATAATATATAGTTTGGCTATATTTAATTGCATCTATTTCGAGAAATCCTTGAAAATCTATAAAAAAATTGTATCTCCAAAACTGGTGGACCGAAAAATATGAAAAAAAAACATGGTAATATACGTTTATGTAAAAATTACAGGAAAAATAAAGCAGTTGAGAAATTCACGAAAAAAAATGACAACTAAATTTATGATCCACAATACGGAACCCTAGGTACACGAGTCTGACTCGCACTTGGCCGGTTTTTTCAAGATGTTTGCGGTAGGCCGTTTTATGGGCGGTTTTAATTTAGTTTTCGGAGCTTTTATTACTAACCTTAATTTTTACCAAAAGTATCCGGTTATCCGGATAATACATTATCCGTTATCATGATCGATGGTAAAAATCTGTGAATAATTTCATGCCCTAATTTGCTTAGATTAAGTTATGTTAAGGTGTGTTAATTCGAAAACCATTTCGAGATTTAGGTTTAATGAGCCGTATTTTAGAAATTGTGGTCTAAAAAACCCACGGGGATGGCGTGACACAAATTTTATACCAGCACTGCTGTCGCCACTTTTTGGAATAACATAGTATTACCTAGTTAGTAAACATACGCGGCGTACACATAGATTCACCCGTCTTCATACAGCAAAAATAACACCGTAGGTATTTCTATGAAGCTTAAATGTAAAATACCAAACACGTCATGGCACTGTGCCAAGCTATTACACGTGTGTGTTAAAAGCCATGACCAGCTAACGTACAATGACACAGTTAGGTCCGTGTTGATAATGTTTGAAAAAATATACATTACGGCGTTAATATTCTAAATCAATGTGTGACACTCTTTATAACTTGCAATGGACAAAATATTGTCTAATTTCAACGCTACTCGCTACAACGCTAAAATATTTCATGATAAAGTTGAAATTCTACTAACTGCAAGGTTTATTCTGTAAATATCACAGTAAATACATGTTTAAATGACTTACGAGTGAAATAAAATGCCTTTGGATGTCTTATTTGCATTATTTGAAAAGATAGAACAATTTGCCACGTTGCAATACACCATTTTTACAATATGTTTATTCTAACGCGTTCGGCTGAGAAATGAGAGGACCGCGGGTTATCTCTTGACGTATTGATCAAATCGGTGCGTCGCAGTCACGGCTTTCATGGCATTTCTATTCCTTATTATTAGTTCTGTGAAAAACCTCATTATGATAAATATTTTTACTAAAAAGCTGCAACTTCCATTTGCCTTCGTTTGACGTCACTTGAGAAATGGCTGTTTAGAAATGTGTCCTTTGCTATCAAGATAAATTTATAATAAGTAATTTGCTTCCGACTGATTTGAAAACTGGATGACAGCTGAGTAGACAAACAGAGATGGACCACTTTTTTTATAAGCAATCACACTTCACATTCAGTAGTATAATTTCAATAATTCTCAAGTGACGTCATTTCGGAGAATTATTAAAAAAATCATTAAAAATATAATGGTTAATTTATATACCAATATAATAAAAACTATGTCCTAAAATGACGTAAATTCTCTGAAAAAAATATTTAAAAAAATCATTTAGAAATTAAGCCATGGAAATTGTGCTTAAATATGAGATCGCTCTTACTGCTATCTATAATTCCAGGTAGATATTTTTCATTTTTTTTCATTTTGGTTTTGTAAATTAATTTTGTTAGTTCCAATAAACATACCAAACTTTGTAAATTACCGTTATTTGAATAATTAGAAATTATTACATGTCAAATTTTAAGTAATCGTTCACTCATTTAATGAAGTAGAGCAACATTCACGAGCGGTCTCTAAGGTCTTAATGCAGCGGGGGGAGCGCCACTTCTAAAGCCTCAGGTAAGATAAAAGCTAAATGTTGAAAAGGGAGTCCGTGGCCTTTAAAGAATCAAGTACATCCACCATCCCACCTCCATCGACAGCGCAGCCAACGCTCAGCGCACGACCCGCGCGTGCAGAGCGCCGATCGGCGGTTGCCAGTGCCCGTTTGACAACGACAGTGAACGCCGCGTCGTCGTCCTAAGAATAACACTCTCCTTGATAATGCTGAAATTTTATCGGTGAAACGGTTGGCACATAGTCAACAACAATCAAACGTGAGTGTTCAAACTACTTGTAATAATTATTAACTATGTCAGCTCACACGCGAGTTTTAATAATATTAACGTTTTTATTTTCTATTCCTACAAAGGGTTTTTACACTTGGCCACTTCGGCGCTTGCATGGAAAACGCAATGAGACCTAGAACCATAGAGAAACTACCCCGAAAGAGGTGCAATGACACTTGATTTGTACGAACTTCCACAAGGTCTGATTGGCTAAGCCACGCAGTAGTAGAGAAAGTGATAGAGAATCCCCGGTTAGTAGAAGTGAGATGCATACGTCAAGTCAAGTCTATGCAAAAAAAAGGATAAGTTGATGAAATCGAATGGCACGGCGGTTCGATGCCTATAACAAAGCCTACTCGCCCAGAAAGTAAGAGAGTGAAAGCAGGCGAGGTTCTCCCGCAAAATCTACGGAAGTCGGTACATATATTCTATCTCAAAAAGTCTGTTGAAGTATTGTTGTAGTAGTGACATGTACAGATAAGCGTGTTTGAGTGTATGGCTTGTTTTAAGGGGGTATATCGTGAAAATTTACACTTTTTGAAGTTATTTATCTGCTCTTTTAAAGAAGTTCCAAGTAAAATAAATTAGTAAGGTGATGTGGGGAAAGTCCAGCTACGGGGCATGGCCAGCTACTCCCTCTAGCGCACGTTCTACTAGCATTTGAAATTTGATTCCTCCGTCATTAGAACGGTCTTTAGATAACTGTTTCACCGACATACAATAGATTGCGCTGCTAGAAATATATGATGGTAAAATCGTCGATGAAATTTTGACACTTCAAATTTCTGATAACCAAGTTGCACATGTCTTTGAAATCATAGGCTATCTTCACAAAAACAAGAGATTATTTTTTGAGTTGTGGTGAGTACACTCTCTGATAGTTACCTTTTTTATTGTCATTTAGATTTTGTTTAATACTTCTGTTTTCACAACACTTTAAGCCTCACAAAAAAGTTAACCTAAAACGTTCAACTGGGGTAAGTCCAGCCAAGTCAACGAGGCAAGTTGACGATTGAAGATATCGACGATGAAGTGACAAGAACTCCTAAGCTCCTAACTTACATTTTGGCCAAATTGAGTTTTCTTATGTAGATGAACTGAAAATGCAATTTTACGTGCACTAACAATCACAGCTAACTTGATTCTCTACATTTATGTTGTAATCAATATAAATCCACGTAAGATATTTTTTTTCATAAGTAATTACATAAGCAAATGAAAGGTTTTTTTCGTTTCCTGTAAAACCATGTTAGGAGTTCTTGTCACTTCATCGTCGATATCACGGCCTTGCCCCAAAGCAGAAAATGCCAACCTTTTTCTTTAAAGTTTCATTTCAAACTACATGCTGTACTTTCCCCGGCTTTTTTGCAATGCATTTTTGAGTAGATGGCCATCATTATGGTATTATGGGTAATTTTATTTTTCATTTTTCTTGTAGCTCTTTTGCTTAATTTTGTGCCTAACATAGCAGTGAATCAAAGTGAATCAAATCAATCACCTGTTACAAGTTGGTGATGAGATTTTTTCCGTGAATTTAGCCTTTCTCACTTTTCTAAGTATTTTTTTGTTTATTTTTTGGTTAGTATTTTTCCTAATAAATTTCAAATGAATGTAAGTAATATTTTTTCTTTACTTTCTTGCTCTGCGCGGCTTCTTCTTCAGTGCCGCCCGCCATATTTCCTTTATTTCTTTATATTTATGGTAATAATTGTTGCACCATAATAGCTGGGCTATACCGTGAAAATTTACACTTTTTGAAGTTATTTATCTGCTCTTTTAATGAAGTTCCAAGTAAAGTAAATTAGTATAACAATTTTGGGACCTTTTACTAGATTTTGGTCTATCAGAAACGCGATAGGAGGAATATCATTCGATAGAAATAATTATTGAAATCGGGTCTAAATTTACCTTTTTTTTGATATTCTGACAAATTAGGATAGCATACAGACTTGACAAATATTTATTTAGATGGGTTTTAACTACACCTAAATTATTGGTTATGGAATTTTTTGTACCTATTTTAGTTAATTTTGAATTAATTTAAAACCGACTTTTTGACAATTTTCCCCGATTCCGTCCCATTCGCACTGCGGGTCTTTCTGCCTGGAGTAACGGGGACCTTTGCTAGCACGGTATATCACCTTAAATATGTTTTCAGGAGTCAATATACTAAGGTAGGGCCACTGAGTGATGGCACTTATGACAGCTGCATTTAGTGATGAGGTACATTTCAAATTTCGGTTAAAAATAAAAATCAAGTGTAAGTTTATTCAACATTAGACACGTCATTCAACATTCAACATAATGATACAAAAGGAAAATGTGCCAAAACCAGTGGCGTAGCTATCGGAGGGCTATGCGGTGTAGTGCCCCGGGGAGAGATGTTTAAATATCTAAATCGAAAAAAGTATTTTACTATCATTTATTTTCGTTTAGTTTAACTTCGTCATTGTTTTGTTTATAATAAAATATTATTGCGTAACTTGGCGACCTCAAACACGACCTATAAAAAATGATAAACTTTTTAAAAAAAAATTCTTTGTTTCTATACGAATTCTATTGCACAATAAAGCAACATTCAAATCGAAAAATAATAACCAAAACAAGTAGTACATCACTATCAACAATGAAGTATTAATTTTTTTAATTCACACATGCTTATAAATAATTACGATACTTTGTAGGCATTTAAACGTCATAGGCGCCATCACTCAGTGGCTCTACTGTAGTGTATGTATACCCCAAGTCTATGGTCACTACATACTCGAACTCATTTTTAATTTCTGAGAAAAATTCTCCCCCACCCACGACAACGGCGCGCCACACTCACTTTTTCATAAATTATTTGTTCGACCTCTTTGAATAAATAGCCAATTGTCATTTTTCGAATAAGTATAACAATTTTGGGACTTTTTTCTATATTTTGGGCTACCGGAAACACGATTGGAGGAATTTCACTCGATAGAAATAACTATTGAAATGTGGTCTAAATTTACACTTTTTTTATATTCTGACAAATTGGGATACCACACAGACTTCAAAAATATTTATTTTGATAGGTTTTAACAATACCTTAATTATTGGTTATGGAAATTTTCGTAGCTATTTCAGATAACTTTGTATTAATTTAAAACCAACTTTTTGATAATTTTCCCCGATTCCGTCCCTCTCGCACTGCGGGTTTTTCCACCTGGAGTGACGGGGATCTTTGCACGGACGATATATCACCTTAAAGCGCTCCCGAGATTACGCACCTAGGTGCGTGCGCAATGTGCACGCACTACTGCAAGTCTGCAACCCCAAACGGACCCTCCACAAGTTTTCACTTCATGTTAGGGTAAGATAGTAAAAAATCCATTGAGATATCTTTATATGCTTATTACAAAACACGTTTCAATATATATTTTTATTTATTAGTTTGAGAGACATTTTGAAAAAATATCAAAGTGTAAGGATGTGGATGAAAACAAACACTTGTACACTGTTTCACAATTTACTTGATTACACAATTAACCCAACTAGTTTCGCCTTATCGGCATTCTCAAGGGAATTTACATAATAATTAAGTTCTTAACACTAGTTATCTATCACACAAGCATTGTCTGAGAATGACAACAAAACCCAAACAAATATGAGGGTAATTAAATACCGTTATAACAGTCAACAAAAATTCGATGGGTAGTTTGGTACTTGGTGTTTCCAATGAGATCATTTTCCCTTAAAGTGGGAAAAATTTTACATTATATAAATAAATTCAAAAATAATTTAAAAGTCTAGTCTATAAAAGTAAATAAATTGTGTATGTGAAAGTCAAATTATTGTACTAAAAGAAATGTCGAGATAATTTATCTAGTGAACAAGAAGTAATGTAATAAAATAAATGTCAAATAATTTATTATTAAGCAAAATAATTCAACAGTGGGGATCGGTTTAAGTAAAGTTGTTCGTTTAAAAGATTTTTAACGTTTTGGTGACTTATTTTATTTATTATTAATGCTTCTAGCGCATTCATTTTCTTTCTTTTATCGCAAATATGAAGTAGTTTGAAATTAATGTTTGCATCAAATTTATGGTTTTCAGCTATTAAATGATTGGCAAAATTTGAATCTTTTTTCTGACGGCGCCAGTATCTAATATGTTCTTTAATACGTGTTTCAAACGATCTCCCGGTTTGTAAGGATGTGGGCTGAAGAGCTTAAAACTTTTACCTTGCAATAAATAAAAAACTAGCTGTTAATATCAAGTGTCACTGACATTTGATATATCATTCTCTATGGTCACGCCATTTTTTAATACTAACAAAAATAGTTACTGGCAAATGTACGAGAGTCATTAAGCCCACAAGGTCTTTGTTCAAAAGTGCAAAATTAAAAAATGTATTAATGTATGTAAAAATCCAAATTTCGGGAAAGGGCAAATTACAAATCCTTTAGCATTTTACCTACTTTCATTATAGCTAATAAAATTAGCGGGTTAATAGTTTGAAATTTTGTGGATTGAAGGATTGACCGATATTTTGCAACCCCCTGTAAGCACTCTCGCGGTATGGGTTCATAGCATAGACTGAGGATATAATGGCGACTATATCCTAAGTCTGTGGTTTATAGTATATCCTAAGTCTATGGGATTGACTGATATTTTGCAACTGCCTGTAAGCACTCTCGCGGTACGGATTCATAGCATAGACTTAGGATATACTCGCAATTATATCCTATACTTGCGAGTATACCTTAAGTCTATGGTTCATAGTATATTCTAAGTCTATAGGATTGACTGATATTTAACAACTGCCTGTAACGACTCTCGTGGTACGGGTTCATAGCATACACTTAGGATATAAGTATATCCTAAGTACGGGTTCATGGAACACGACATTACAAAGTAAGCTCTGCATTAAAATGACAGTGGTTTTCGCAATAATTTTAATTCTGGCCATATTCTTCCTTCTAGCCATAAATTGAGGGTGTGTATTTAGGGTTCTATACATATATTATATAGAAACTCTCATACCAAAGTCTTTCGTTGTTTATTCAGGCGTCAGTCTGTACGAAAATGGCTACGCTAATTGACCTGTTGGAATGAAAGGACTTCGAAGCGTAAAGATAAATCTTTGATGTCCTCAATCTTCAATTCTCATAATAGTATTGTGATGATATACCGGTTAGGTATGTCATACACGCTCTTGGGACGGGTTGTATATGATTAAAACACCAGGGCACGGTAACACAAACTATAACTATCTTTATTCCTTCGTTCTTCAAAAAGGTTCCTTAACTTAAACACTAGCAGAGTCCTTGCTGTTTATACAAGTACACGGTTTCACTTTTTTGTTTCACTGTATGAGTTTGGGGTCCTCCACATTCGGTTGAACCGAGGTGGAGAGAAGAGTTTTATTTGATTTAGATGCGGTTATTCGGAAACAATTCTGTCCAGCCGCCGCCCGCGCCAAAGGCTGGGCCTCGCGCCTCGACAGTTCCTGTCGCCCCTATAGAGGGCTGGACGTGCTCAGGTCTTCCGACCTTTTCACAACCAACTCCCTATGGAGCGCCGGGGTGACTTCAAGTCGCGGGCCGTAATGCAGGCTAATCGGCTGGACAGCAAGGCAGAAGGGAGCGCGGTCGCGATTTAAAACTCTTTACTCCTAGCCGGGGTCTATCCCGACGGCACTGCAATCCAGGTGTCACAAATATCACTGCAATCCTCGTCTCACTGTTAGCACTGTAATCCGAACGCGGGGGGGGCACAATCAGGGATCCCAACGGGAGGGAGTCACGAGCGCGGAACCGGTCACTTTCACTTTTCGATCTGTCACGGATGGAGATAAGCACGGAACTGCCGGCCGTGATTTTTTTTTTTTTTTTTTTGCGCCCAAGCAAGGCACCCTCCGGAGGACACGGTGGGAGGGAGGTGGAGAATGCTCATAGCATACCAACGTAACCGGTTACGTTGGTTATGTGGGACTCACTGAGTGCCTACCCACTAAACTCCACCTAATTTGGTTTGGCCCTTAAGGGTCTTAAAACCTTTATCGGAAGCGACCCCCTCTGGGGAAAGGGGGCGCTAGCGGAGCCCTATAGGGGCATCCGCTGGATAAGAACACTAAGTGTTAATTTAATTTCTGGGTTGGGAGGAAGAGCTAGGCTCTGATCGTTTGGTTTGGGCCTTCAGCTCATCGAAGGCTTTCAGAAGGAGATTGAGATGGGCTGAGAGTTTGTCAGGGGGATTGGAGAGAACGTTTCTTGGTCTTCGAACCTTGTATCGGGATGTAGACGGAGCAGTATAGGAGACTGTCTCGCGTACTAACGGATTGGGGTGTTCTTCAGAAGATTTGAAGAAAGTCTCTGAGAGGGATTTCATGAATTGTTGGAGGGTGGGTAGCTCCAAATCACGATGGAGGTCTGCGTTGCACACGTACCAGGGTGCGTTGGCCGCTCTCCGACAGAATATGTTCTGCACTACCTGCATTTTATACAGGACTTTGGGGTTCGCATGTGCGAGGACAGGGGAAGCGTACGTTAACACAGGTCGGATGCAGACCTTGTATAGTGTTCGCTTGTTCCTGAGAGACATTTTACTGTGCCTGCCTAACATGCTGTTAAGCCGGTACAGATAGAAGTGGGCTGTGCGCGTCACTCTATTGACGTGGGGTGCAAAAGTTAGTCTCGAGTCCAGAGTGACTCCTAGGTATTTGGCAGTGCTATGCCAAGGGACTGGGGTACCTAGCATTCGGACATTGGGGTTGTCATGGTGACGGCGTTTGTAGTCAAAGCGAATCGCGGAACTCTTTTCTGGGTTCACATCGATGCGCCATCTTTGAAACCATTCTCCAAGGTCATCGATAGACTTTTGGAGTTTGGCGAGGATAGTCGGAGGGTTATGTCCTTTGACATAGAGAGCAGTGTCATCTGCGAAGAGTGATAGCTGTACCCCGTTTGTGGGGACGGGAATATCGTTTGTGTATAACGAGTAGAGGATAGGGGAGAGAACTGATCCCTGGGAGACTCCAGCCCTTAGGGGGCGTGGAGAGGAGAGCAGCCCTTCATGTCTGAAGCGGAATGAGCGATCTTTGAGGTATGATGCCACCATGCGGACAAGACGGTCGGAAAGGCCTGTCTTGTGTAGTTTAAATATGAGGCCTTCATGCCAGACTTTGTCGAATGCTTTCGCAACGTCAAAGAAAACAGCGACAGTAGGGTACCGTCTTGGATAGAATCCACTTAGGATGTATTCTACTATACGGTGGACTTGTTGGGGGCATGAGTGCTTGGCTCTGAAGCCGAATTGATAGGGGTTGATGATCGGGTCTCCATCTGTTGGGAATAAGTGGGTTTTCATGCGTGAAAGCATAACCCTCTCCAATAGTTTCCCCAATGATTTGAGGAGGCTAATTGGGCGGTGACTGGCAGGGAGGTTGAGTGGTTTCCCTGGTTTGGGTATACCTATGACTATGGCTTCTTTCCACGCTTTTGGGAAGTGGCCGAAATCAAAGCAAGCGTTAAATATAAGGGCTAGCAAGGTGAGTACTTGCTGAGGAAGGTGCTTGAGGGCTTTATTGGAGATCCCGTCCGTGCCTGGCGCTTTCTTGGGCTTTTGACCTCTGATGAAGAAGTGGATTTCATCTTCGGTCACTGTGATGGGGTCTGAGGTGAGGGGGAGGGCGTTTCGATAGTGAATCTCGTCCTCCACCTCTTTTATGTGGGAGGGGTCAGTTGGTTGGGAGCTGGGAGAGCACTGTGAGGCAATGCTATCCGCAAAGCATTCTGCTTTTTCCTCGTCCTCGAAGGCTGTTGAGCCATCGGGGCAGGTCAAAGGGGGAATGTGAGTGATTGCGTCTATCCTGAGAGCTCTCGCCATTGACCGGCCGTGACCTCTGCTCTCGTTGATAAGGAGTCGTCCCCACCACGCGGCTGCCGGGGTCCTGTAGGGGGTGTGTGGCCGATGACCCGCCGCTTGGGTGGGGACTACTTCATTGCACTCTCCCCCTCGGTGATGAGATTTTTTCCTGTAAGGTTAAAAAAATCACTGTAAAAAAAACTCGGGACTGTCCCGCGATATTTCACACCACCTTAACACTACGACTTGTATGTTTTAACCTTCTTCGTACAACTATTTATAGACTTCGTTTCTCATCCGCGTTATTATACCTAATCGTTTACTTGTTATTTTCTGGGTAAACGTAGGACTTTTTGACATGCTTCTCTTCATATTCGTGGTTACATGTTATATGGTTATATGGTTATACCTTATACGTACGCGTTCTTTGCGTTATCCATGTATGTCGGTTGTCACATTATCGGTTTTCACTTTTTCTCACATATACTTGCACGGGGTGATTAATTTTGAACTGACACGCGTCTACTTATTAGCGAAATTCCGATATGACTAATTCGGTTGTTGCGGTCGGGGAGCAGGTTTACGTTGATACCAGTCGGCCGTTCGGAATGAATGTTATCTTCTATCGGTGACTAATATTGGGACAAATCCTTTTGTTTTGCTTGCAATTAACCCGATATGTTTGTTAAGGCGGTGATTACGGTCTGGGTATGATGGTGTGATTTAAGTTTTAGCCGGTAATCGGATGTTATTAATGGTCTCGTTTTATGATATTTTTGCTGATTTGACTTTCTGAGAAGTACCGGGTGTACTTTGAGAAGTACCGGGTGTACTCTGACAAGTACCGGGTGTACTTTGAGAAGTATCGGGTGTACTTTGAGAAGTACTGGGTGTACTCTGAGGAGTACCGGGTGTACTTTGAGAAGTACCGGGTGTACTCTGAGAAGTACCGGGTGTACTTTGAGAAGTACCGGATGTACTCTGAGGAGTACCGGGTGTACTCTGAGGAGTACCGGGTGTACTCTGAGGGGTACCGGGTGTACTCTGAGGAGTACCGGGTGTACTTTAAGAAGTACCGGATGTACTCTGAGGAGTACCGGGTGTACTCTGAGGAGTACCGGGTGTACTTTAAGAAGTACCGGGTGTACTTTAAGAAGTACCGGTTGTACTCTGATAAGCACAGAGTGTACTTTGAGAAGTTTCGGGTGTACTCTGAGGAGTACCGGGTGTACTTTGTGAAGTACCGGCTGTATTTTGACTGGTTCTTCTAAATTTTCGTTGGACTGTGTTCCCGCTCGGTCCCGCGCTCGTACTTTCTTGTTGGCCTTTATCTGTATTCGTTTGGCTCAGCCCTTTGCCTTGATGAATAATCTTTTTGTCTATTCTCGTTTATTTTTTCATAATCTCTGCACATTTTTATCAATTCGTTGATAGTTGTAAAGTCTCGCCTCTTTATATATAGCTTGTAGTTTGGTTCTAAATTTTCGTAGATCCGTTCTAGCTTCTCTGTTATTTTCAGTTTGCCATAACGACGCATTAATGTTTGTATCTCTGTTAGGTGATCTATAAATCTCTCGCGGTACTGCTGTTTCCTCGCTATGATTTTTTCTAGTAAGTTGTCTTCGTAGTCCCTCGGGTAAAAATATAACTTGAAGTCGTTTGTAAAATTTTCCCATGATGGCCAGTTACCACAGCTGTTCCTATACCATAGATCTGCTTTTCCTTCCAGCAGTCTGGGTAGTAGTGGTATCAGTTGGTCGTTATTTGCGTCGCATGATGTTGCGTAGTTCTGTAGTTTTTCTAGGAATTCTACGGCGTCACCCTGTCCGTCAAATCTTATATCCCAACTTTTAATTACGCTGTGTAGGTTCTCTGGCCTGTTTTCCAGTTTCGACTTTTCTTTTTCCTGGTTATTCCCGTCGTCACTCATCTTTACGTCTGTTTTCTCGTTCAGTGTTCCCTGTTTGAGGTCTTCGGAGTCACTTGACTTTATATCGTCTCCGGTTAGGCTTCTGTACTCTTCTACTTTCTTTTCTAATATAACTTTCTTTAGCTCTGCTACTGTTAGTTCCCTGTTTGTTCCTGCTTCTTTAGTGGGTAACCCTTTTTCCTCGGCCAACTCTACGAGTTGAGCTTTCCTCAAATGTGACAATCCAGTCAATGACATAAGCGCGGTTTCTGTAGCTAATATTCTATTATCCTTGGTGTCTATTTACAACCGTCCAGAGCTTTCCGTGAGTTCATTTGGGCGCCAGTGTGATGATATACCGGTTAGGTATATGTCATACACGCTCTTGGGACGGGTTGTATATGATTAAAACACCAGGGCACGGTAACACAAACTATAACTATCTTTATTCCTTCGTTCTTCAAAAAGGTTCCTTAACTTAAACACTAGCAGAGTCCTTGCTGTTTATACAAGTACACGGTTTCACTTTTTTGTTTCACTGTATGAGTTTGGGGTCCTCCACATTCGGTTGAACCGAGGTGGAGAGAAGAGTTTTATTTGATTTAGATGCGGTTATTCGGAAACAATTCTGTCCAGCCGCCGCCCGCGCCAAAGGCTGGGCCTCGCGCCTCGACAGTTCCTGTCGCCCCTATAGAGGGCTGGACGTGCTCAGGTCTTCCGACCTTTTCACAACCAACTCCCTATGGAGCGCCGGGGTGACTTCAAGTCGCGGGCCGTAATGTAGGCTAATCGGCTGGACAGCAAGGCAGAAGGGAGCGCGGTCGCGATTTAAAACTCTTTACTCCTAGCCGGGGTCTATCCCGACGGCACTGCAATCCAGGTATCACAAATATCACTGCAATCCTCGTCTCACTGTTAGCACTGTAATCCGAACGCGGGGGGGGCACAATCAGGGATCCCAACGGGAGGGAGTCACGAGCGCGGGACTGGTCACTTTCACTTTTCGATCTGTCACGGATGGAGATAAGCACGGAACTGCCGGCCGTGACCTCTGCTCTCGTTGATAAGGAGTCGTCCCCACCACGCGGCTGCCGGGGTCCTGTAGGGGGTGTGTGGCCGATGACCCGCCGCTTGGGTGGGGACTACTTCATTGCAGTATAAAAATAATAGTAAAACAATAGATTGCAGGCGAAATCGTGGCTCGAACACATCTTACAGACTGAAACAAAGGTAATAAAAAAATGGTTTGCGTCATAGTTCTCTGAGTCAAACACGAAACAAAGCTATCGGTGTCGATTCAGCGCAACAGAACTTAACTAATTTGACAGGACAAAAATCAAAAATTCAAAATTCAAAAAGTTTATTTTGCAAAGTAGGTATATATAATACACGTTCCACAAGTCAAATTTTAATCTTATAAAAATATATGTAATAAAATAATAAATGTACATGAACTAGATTAAATGTTTATTTAATTTATGGAGCAATATATATACGATTAAAATTATAGGTAAAATATTATTATACAAGGTGAAATCCAATCAACCGCCCGAACCCATACCGGAGACCCGGCCAGGGACCAAGAACTTATTTTGAGCGTTCTGTCTTTGTCTTTTCGATACAGAAAGAAAAAGACAGAACGCTCAAATTAATTTTAGTCCTGTCAAATAAGTTAAGTCGTGTTGCGCCGAATTGACACAATTATAACCAGAATCAGAAAACTTTGGGAATAAAAATGGCCGCCTGCCCTTGCTGTACTGTCAGCATGCACCAAACGCACCCTGCCATATTTCATCACTGGTGTAGTTTCTTATGTTATTTGTATGGTCGTGTGCGAATATAGACGGCGATAGTGTGTAAGTGAGAGGTAGATAGAATGGTCACCATGTTTATTCCCAAGGTCTATTGATTCGAGTTATACGTCTTTTAGAGATGAATACATATGAGGTAAAAAAATATGAGAGGTATCATGAGACACCCGGTTGGAACAAAGCTCCTTGAGTGAAAAACGTAACAAAGCTACAAGCAAAATAATTGGCACAAAAATTAAATGTCACCTATTTTCTAACTCTTAAGCTTAGGTTAAGACAAAATATTTTTTTGGGATTGTGGCATTACCGTACAATTAATTGCAAAGATTAAGGTCAATCCACTTAAAACATTTATCAATTTCCACAATCAAGGAAACGAATACAATGAAAGAGAAGATGCAAGTCGTATAGTACCGGAAAGTTAAATAATCGACATGGCAAATGCTACACTAACAAGAGCATCGCTCTTAAATTCACAACGACTTACTCAAGACCAAGTAATGCATGGAGGAGTAGCATTTGTGCTACGTCACGTTCTTTTAGCAGGCGATCACAATAATTACCTGTCAAACTTTGCCCTGCGGGAAAATTATTTCGTTGCCCTTAAAGTAGGGTGGTGGTACAATGTAACGCCGCGCCGCCGCCACCATGATGGGTTTTAATTCATTAGAGACTACCTTCGGAAGACAGCGCTATGCTTTTAGAGTTCTGTCGAAAACTTGGAACCTTTCAGTTGAGGTTTTGCTGAACTGCATATTGGTCGCCGTGCGTGACATTATTTATATTTTTGTCGTGACAGTGGCAAAAAAGAGGATCTTGGGCGCAAAATGCAATTCAACAAATGAACATAATCGGAGCCCTTTAAGGCTGGAATAAGCGTGGATTTGGTAAAATTGCGTATATTTAGCTCGATTTGTAGGCCAAACTGGCTACTAGAAAATTCTGGAAAATATATATGTACTTAATCATGTTTTTCTGACGAATTAAACCTTTATAGACTATCGAAATTTTATATCTTTACTCAAAAAAATAAACATCTTTAGGTACCTAATTTCATTCTGTACAGTTAATTCGCTCGGACACGGAATATGCGTTTGAAATGAATCTTTCACAAAATAAAAGATCCCATTATTATCTACAAAAAAGCATTTATTTTTATGTAAGTTTTAACATGTGATTAGTATATTTTCCTTATAATTTGTCGACTCCCAATCTCAGCGAGACCTTTTCTTAGACACCCATCAACATGGGTCTAACTTCAGCCGTTTAGGAGATACAGGCCGTCAAAGTATTGACAGTAAAAAAATAAAAAAATTAAATTTTGACACCCAGTGGTTCAACCCCTACGGCTGTACCACCTTCCGTTCCGAAGATATGGACGAAACAAAAACTTTATTTAGACGTCCAAAAAAAAATTGACGCCCTCTGGTCTAACCCCTAGGGCTGTATCACCTTCCGTTCTGAAGATAGGGCCGAAATAAAAAAAAACGGGACATCCCTAGTGTCAAAGTCAAAAAGTACATCCTTAGTGGCGGGGGACATCCCTAGACACTGCGCACGCGAGCGCGAAGCGTTAGAATGTCAATTTTTCCCAAGCCTAGTGTCAAAGTAAAAAAAAAAGGCCAAGTACATCCCTAGTGGCGAGGGACATCCCTTCGGGCTCCCTAAAATGTCAATTTGTCCCTCCACTAGTGTAAAAGAAAAAAAAAATCAAAGTACGTCCCTAGTGATGGACACACCGGCACGTACTGTACTAAATTAACCATTACCGTTTTATAATTTTTTAGAGAATTATCGGTAATGACGTCACTTGAGAATTTTAGACATTACACTAATTGTGATGTTTGATTTCTTTTAAAAAAGTGGTCTGTCTCTGTCTGTCTACTCATCTGTTATCCATCTGACAAATCAGTCGGCAGTAAATTTTTGGAAATTTATGTTGATAGCAAAGAACACATTTCTAAACAGGCATTTCTCAAGTGACGTCACACGAAAGTAAATAAATGGAAGTTGCAGCTTTTTCGTAAAAATATTCATCAACATGGGGTTTTTTAGACCACAAGTTCTAAAATACGGCTTATTAAACTTAAATCTCGAAATGGTTTTCTAATTAACAAACTTTTACATAATTTAATCTATGCGAATTGGAATCCACCATATTGATATTTTTGTACTCGTGTTATTAGCACGATAATCAAAGACAAATTCCATAAATAAATATATTTTAATTACTTTGATCAATATGATCAGGCGCAGGTTTTATTGCGCTTGCATAAGGGTTAAAAATACGAAGCTTAAACTGCAGGTGACTGTACACTAGTTGGAGAATTCTCAGCAGGCAAGGGAGTTGAATTATGTAAAAGTTTTAATTGTCCCAGTCACCTTGCGCGTTCATTAAAATTTGAGAGTAAGATATGTCTGCAAGTTCAAGAAAAAGTGAATCCTATTTTCAAAGCTTGAAAAGTGGGTTTTGTTTGTTAATTTATTGCACAATTCCGTGGCTACGGTGGCGCAAGCAAGAGAAATTGAGGGCGCCGTTTGTAAGGCGTTTTTGTTTAAGGGAAGCTTATGCAGGTAATTTTGTAGTTGGCTCTAGAATTATACTAAACAAACTTCATACAAAAGAAGTATTTTTAGAGGTTCAGTAGTACCTAAAAGGTACAAAAAGAACCTTTATGGTGAGACTCCGTTGTCCGTCAGTATGTCACAGCCTCATAACTTTAGCACCATTAAATATAAAGACATGCATTTTAGCACAAAAATTAATTTGCCCACATATGACAGTGTAAAAATAAAAAAATAAGGTTTGTAAAAATTTAAGGTTTGAAATTTTTCAAAACATTTCCAAAACAAAAGTGAGAAAAATGAAAAGTATTATTCAAAAAAAATATGGTTAAGTATCAAATTGTTGATATCAAAAAGTTAATTGTAAAATACCTATATACTTTTACTATGGCAATGGTTTCATGAAATCTTTAAAAAACCACAAAAATATGTTATCTCCGAATCTGGTAGACCGAAAAATGTAAAAAAAATGTCGTTTATAGATCATAACTGGCCAATTACAGAAAAACTATAGCGATTTAAAAAAAGTTGAGCACAAATAAGAAATACCTATAAAAAAAGAAGTAAAATAAATAAAAAAATATTTTATAAAAAAATAACATGGATATCAAATTATAGGTATTAACAATTTGATTGTAAAAATATATAGTTTTGCTATATTTAATTGCATCTATTTCAAGATATCCTTGAAACACCATAAAAAAATTATGTCTCCTTATCTCTAAAACAGGTAGAACGAAAAATATGAAAACATTATGGCAATATGTGTTTACGTAAATATAACAGGAAAAATAAAGTGGTTTGGAAATTCACGAAATAAAATTGCTAAATTACATTTATCATCCACATTACGGAACCCTAGTTACGCGAGTCTGACTCGCACTTGGCCGGTTTTTTTTTTTGTAAGGAATTATGGTATTGAGTGTATTGAGTTTTTTTTTTACGAGGTGGTAGAGCTGATGCCGGGCTCTACTGTGGAGGTACCACCATCTTACTTGGAGACCCCCTCGAAGTGATTCGGGGGAGAGTAAGAGGAGGCTCACAGGCAAAAAACCAGGAGGCCCACCATGCCTGGGGCCAATGGATGGCGGTATATCCATCCCTAATAGCCGGGCTTTATATGGAACAGACTGGTGACGGGCAGCGGCGTCACTGGTGCGAGGGTTCCGGCACCGCGCTCACCAACCCGCCTGCGCAGCGTGTGTGAGTATGGGCCATTCTTCCAGGATGACCGCCGGGAGTGGCAAAGTCCTGGAAAGTGTCCAGCTGTGGACGAACTAGGTTGATGGATGGATGGATCGATGATGGATGTATAAACGATGTCGTCATAACAAATCACAAATCACCATACTCGAGGCACAGTATAAGAAAGTAGACAGTATCATATATACAAACGGGCCAAAACGAACCCCTCCCAAAACTCGGTTCAACTCAGTTTACGATAACGGTCGCACCTCAGTTACGTACTGTGATGCGCACCGCGCACTCGGGATCTTATAGGGATATTTCTGAATCACACCACTTTATTTTTAGTTTATCTTCTTTTATATTTTCTTTTTATATCTTCATATAGCCTATTTATCATGCGTATATTAAGGGAGGGGAGCTCCAAATTTGGTAGAGCACTCGCTTCTTATATTTCTTCAATAATTTATGGATGGAGAAGCACATTCGCACTAGTCGGACTCTCCAAGGAATCTTTCTATATAGAGAACTATGTCCGCACTAATCGGATTCTCTGAGGTATCTTGCTCGTGTTTTGTCTGAAAGATCTTTTATACTCGATCTGTATTTATTTTTGGAAAACATCAAATAATTCAGTCAATGCGACGTATGTCGATCCATAAAGGTTATCGATTGCCAACTAAACACGAACAAATAGTCCTTTAACCTACCTATAAAACCTAGCCTTACCTAAACCTAACATATTGCCTAGCTATATGTTACATCTCCCCCCTTAATGAGAAAAATTTTGTTTGTAAAATACAAACAAAATTTTACTTTACAAAATCACCTAACTACCTACAAGTGCAGGGACATTACAATGGGTGGATGGCCTTCACTGCAGGCAGATACCTTAAAATCTTAAGTTAGAGTCAAAACTCAAAGTAAAGATTACAAAGTAGCTTAGCCGACCAAAACCTGCTGAAAAGATCGACCCATCCAGTTTAGTCTCTCTAAAGTCCAAAGCTACCTCAAATAAACAAAGATCAAGTTCATTCAGATAATGAACCAACGTCTTACTTTAGTGTTGAGGTCCTGGTAAATCTCGTAACCTATCTCTGCTTTTATACAATTCAAAATAATAAATGATTAGTAATATGAAATGAAAATTTAATCCATCATGAGGACAGATAATGTCGCTAAGAATAACTAATATTCTTTCATCCAAGCAAAAAAGAATCTTTCGACATAAAGATGGTGTTAATTATTTTTTTTGAAATTATTTCTAAGTTGAAAATCAAAATCAACAATTGTTATGAGATGTCATCATCAATTTGTTATTAACTTCTCATTTATACAAAGCAAAGTTTTTGTTTCTAGAGGAGTCTTAACATGAAATTGCTGCTTCTTAGCTTTTGCGAGTCTCAAGTGTTAATTTACTTAAGCAAAATTGAAATTTTATAAAAAATCCTTATTTGGTCGAACTGACCTAGAATGTGAGGGTGTATATCAAATCGATATACCTCGCGAATGGAAATTATTTCCTTAAAGCGAGTTCTCACAGAGCAGCCAGTCTTCCTATTGATCCCTAAATCCTTAAGTAAATAAGTAAAGATATTTCACCTATAGCTTTGTGACCCGCTCTTATATCTGTAAAGCTCCTCTGGAAATAGCCTATAACTATCACTTTGACGAAACATACAATAAAATATAAAATTTATTGTTACCTTCTTTGATGACATCTCGCCTTAAATTTGTTACTATATTTATCGATACATCATTTAATTATAAAGTCTTCATGCCTCTTTGTCCTCGCAGTATCGTCACATGTAACAAATTATACATCTATTACTATACAATACAGTAGTCATATAATAATGAAACTAATTTATATACATGACATGTTTTCTTTTTACAAATAAAATAGATAATTATATAAACAATTAAACTCGTGAATGAAAGGGTTTCAATCTATTTACATGCACAATGTCTCTATATCTATTTGTACCTATTTTCTTTATTACATAATTCGTATCGGAGACCCTTCTGACAATCTGGAATGGACCCTTATATAATCGACGTAATTTTGTACTTATTCCAGTTAATCTATTGGGCACATAGATCATAACTAATTGACCATGTTGAAAATTTATTTGTTTGGCTTTCTTATCATATTGCCTTTTTTGATAAAGTTGTGCCTTCCGTATGTTAAGCAGAGCCTTATGACGAAGCGCATTTACACTTTCCATCCTATCTGCCAAATTATTTGAAAAATTATTATCATTTATATTCAAGTCCAAATCAAACTGAAGTTGGGGTTCCCGTGCGAACATGAGTGTATAAGGTGATATTCTAGTTGATGATTGTTTACTAGTATTGTAAGCGTAACACACCAATGGATCTAAACCGATTTTATCAAATGATTTGTCGACGGTCGTAGGCTGTAAATTAGTTATAGCATTAACCTTTCTTTCCTGGCCTACTAAGCAATTCTTTACATGCTTCTTGATTTCTTTTTCCGTATTTTTCATATAAAATTCGTCCTTTTCTTCTATTAATGTTCTCGTTAAACTTTGTTTCGGGGAAGTTTGATATAGTGCTTTATGCACGGGAAAATCATCATTCAATTGTATCTCGACGTCCCCTAAGTTACACTTTTCTAATTCATTATCTTTTAATTCAACTTGGTCCTTAGATTGCGAAAGTAAACATTCTAAATTATCTTTTTCATCAGACGTTAGATTCTGATTGACATCAAATTTGACAAGTTGGCTTTCATCCGATTTATGGTCAAGAAAGTTATTACACAAGTAGTTTTCATTCTTTTCAATGAGGTTGCAAAAGTATAGATAATCACTTTTTGACAAGTGTGAACCTTTTTCTATCTCCGACCTATTTTCAACAATGGAGATCGAATTTGATACAAAATCTATGCTTTCTAAAGACTTCGTATCTACAAACTTGGCATGACATTTATTGTCAAATTCTATGAAATTTTCACCAAAGTTCATGACGGCATGAAATTTTTGGAAGAAATCTTGACCTAAAATAATATCTTGTTGTATGCCATCAATCACGACGAATGAATGATTAAACAGAACAGAATCTATCACTAAATTCAGGTTCATTTTCCCTTTAGTGTCCAACATAACACCATTGACAGCTTTTATGAAGAAATCTTCGCCTTCGGTGATTCCTTTACCCAACGAAGAAGCTAGGCGTTGAGACACGCAGCTGACCGATGCACCACTATCGCACAATGCGTAATTCACTGAGTTATTGAAATTATTTACACTGACCTTAATGAACGGTTCATAATGAAGACTCGTTGGCTTCACATTTTGATTTTTGGGGATTTCTTCATAATTTGCGGACGAAACCGATGCTCCCTTTCGTTCATTGGCATTCAGATAAGCCTCCTGTCTTCTTGTATATCTTAAAAAATATGGGGAGGCATTAGTACATGGAGACCGCTGTTGCGCGTTTTGAGGGACAAATTGTTGTTGCGGTCTGAAATTATTTCCCCCCTGGTGAAATTCTTGTCGCTGAGGACGAATATTAAAATTAGGTGAAGGAGGTGTCTGACACACATTAGGCACGATTCTTTCTAGTTTAATGGGGAGATTGAGTGATTGCGGTTCATTATTTTCATTATATATCTTTTTTAATTGTAATAGGGCTTTCTTTAAATCATTTTTAGTGTTGAAGACACTCGTGGCTAATTTCATTTTTTCCCCATTATTAATTGATTTTAGGAATCTTTCGATGAAGATCCCTTCGTCAGTCAGTTTTGCCTTATCGGCCACTTCGCTCAAGCTGTAAAAATACGTAAGAAGGTCTTCTTGCCCTTGATTTTTTCTGAAAAATAATTCTAAATGATTAGTGGCGGGAGGGAACTCTGCTTTGAGCTCTTTCATTAGTTCATCGTACGATTTCTCGTCCGTGAATTTTTGTCGGAAGAATGATAATGCTGGACCGATGAGGTAGCTTCCCAAAGCTACTTTTTTCTCGTCGTCTGACCATTTTTTTATGACAGCCAGGCTCTTGAATTGGAATTCAAATTCCGTTATGTCGGTGGAGAGGCCATCAAAGCGCTCCATCTTTCACTTTATTAAATAAATATGCAAAAACTTAGCTTTTCTTTGGTATCCACGTCACAAGTTTGTGGAAAATCGTCTCTTTGACACCCGGCAGGATACACTTCCTTTGCACCCTTTGGATAGGTATATCGCTCTTCTCGCGCTATACTCGTCAATACACCGCTCTTCCAGCAATGCCAATTACCCGGCGCCTCCACCAAATGTGATGCGCACCGTGTACTCGGGATCTTATAGGGATATTTCTGAATCACACCACTTTATTTTTAGTTTATCTTCTTTTATATTTTCTTTTTATATCTTCATATAGCCTATTTATCATGCGTATATTAAGGGAGGGGAGCTCCAAATTTGGTAGAGCACTCGCTTCTTATATTTCTTCAATAATTTATGGATGGAGAAGCACATTCGCACTAGTCGGACTCTCCAAGGAATCTTTCTATATAGAGAACTATGTCCGCACTAATCGGATTCTCTGAGGTATCTTGCTCGTGTTTTGTCTGAAAGATCTTTTATACTCGATCTGTATTTATTTTTGGAAAACATCAAATAATTCAGTCAATGCGACGTATGTCGATCCATAAAGGTTATCGATTGCCAACTAAACACGAACAAATAGTCCTTTAACCTACCTATAAAACCTAGCCTTACCTAAACCTAACATATTGCCTAGCTATATGTTACAGTACGCACGTTGCCGCGTTGACATTGTAAGCCGCTCCCGCGCATTTTTGTAAATAATGGCACTAAATTATAGAATATGTTGTGCATTGTATGACTGTTTAAATACAATTCTATCGGACCCAAAACTGACATTTTTAAATACGTTAACACTCAGTTGGCAGCCCTAGCGCGTGTTTAGGCACTGATAAGCAGTAAGTATTGATTTCAAGGACACCGCCTAGTAAAACTATGTACTGGCTACTTCCTTATACTGTGCTTGAGGTTAAAAGATGAAGTTACGCTGCATCAGTCACTGTTGCTCCATGCGGAAAAACCCGCATTGCAAGAAGGACGGATTCTGGAAGAACATGAAAATGTTCATTGATCTTTGTAAATCTGTTAAAAATAAATAATTATCTACTCCCATACTGCAATAAGGTAATTGCAACATCAAAAGCAAATTTAAAAGTACTTACATTGTTTATTCGATGTTATAATATTACATTATAACACCGCGATTCTGCAACAGAGATGTTCTTACTTGCCACTTGCTGAACGGTGACGGAAAACATCGTAAGGAAACCTGCAGGCCGTAAAAAAGCATTTATTTGTGCCCAAAGTACGGCGATAGAGCTCACCACTCATCACGTTGGGACGTAATAATCGTCGGTGAAACGTGGGTGTACCGAGTGTGGACTGTGAACCTCTCTGACACCACCTAGCGAATTCATGTCGTGACCATATATTTACATCCATAAAACAAAGCAGATCCATAAAACAAAGCCGAAAGAAAAAGTGGGACCACACTAAAAAAACACTTTCAAAGTAAGTTGAAACGTGAAGCCTTTTTTATGAGAGGATAATTTCAAATGAACCCCATTCACTTATCTCTGGTATTAAAATAGTTGATGCGCAGGAAAAGTCCAGGGCTAAAAGTTACTGAACCCAAAATAATTTAGTAGTTTGAGATTGTAGCGTAAACGTACGAGTACCGTAGTGGAAAAGTTTACTGATCCACTTTTCGCTCTTTATACTAAAAAGTAAAGATCGAAAGAAGGCGAACGCCAAATACTCTGATAGTAAAAGGTCCTCAGAAAAGTGTCGTGCTGTCAAAATGCCTCCATCGGTGACTAGGATTTTTTCACTTATATTTTCGTTCCTATTTTATTTTACCTTGTAATTAATAAATATATATTATCTACTCCCATACAACAATAAGGTAATTACAACATCAAAAGCGGTTTTATAAGTACCTAAATTGCCTGACCGATGTTATACTTAATAGTTTCAACTTGATATTTCTCAGGCGCGGCGCGGCGGGCGCCCGCGCAAAAAGATCTTGACAGACGGACAGACAGACAATAAAGTGAACCTATAAAGATCACAATCATTGCTGACATACGTTTGTCGTTTTATGGCTCGTATGTTAAAATAATAACTATTCTGTATCCCCTGAATGTTGGATTGATTTCCCAAGCCGGTTGGGAAGTGTGCAACGGGAAGTGTGCAACAATAGTACATTGTTCACCGAGGGAAGAAAGGGGAAGATTACCAACGAGGGTGTAGTTTGAGGCCCGAGGCGAAGCCAAGGGCCTCAATACACACGAGTTGGGAATCGCACTTTCTCCCGAGTGATACATAGTGCTTTATACTACACCTGCGAGGAAATAGTATCATTTTACTTTTAATCAAGATACAATAAAAGAAACCGACTGACTCGCGTGCGATTGTCATTTTTTTTTTTTTTCATTTTCCCACTAAGTGGAAAGGCAAAGGGATCTTAGCCCATACAGCCATGTTTGACGTTATAGTTTTTTATGTTTATATGCACTATCCTCTTCTGTTGAGGATCATCTGAAAGGTCTGTCCTGTCTAAGTCACTGTCCTGTCGTTTCCGCTATAATGATAGCCTTGTAACGCAAATACAACAGGGTTAGAAAAAACACACGAAAAGGCACAGCCCGCACTTTTGTTCCATTGAACAACACACTACACAGGTTACGGCGATTTTAATTCACAATATCCTATCACTATTGTTGATCAAAACACCCAAAATGCAATATTTTTTCAATAAAACAAAAAAACGACGCCATCACGTCTTCGCGCCTTTTTTCCAACCTTTTATTTCTTTCTTATTTTTTATTATGTGCAGGAAAAGCAAGTGGCCAGTATCATTTTTCGAGTTTTATGTACGAGTTCGCAAAATAATACTGGCCACTTGGCCACTTGCTCATTCTTTATGTTATTTAAAAAAAAAAAAAGCACGTTAACAATGGATTTGCATATACTTTTTCTGCCCGCTCAAGCACGTTAACAATGAATTTTCATACACTTTTGCCGCCCGCATATTTGTATGACAGTAATGACGTACTTTCTGCATCGTTTTCAACAAAGAAAGAAGGTACTTTCCGAGCAGGTGTAGTATAAATATAATTATGTTATGAAACAACTAGTACAAGTGTTTGTGTTCAAAATCAAGATGCTATAAAGGTTTCATTTTTTCATTTTGAGGTATAGAATTCAAAAAATTGAGTCTAAATGATAGATGTTTATCACTTCTAAAAAACCCAGTGGCTCTATTTTTTTCTTAGACTGAAATGTAGAAATAACTGAATATAATAAAATAGCTGGACCTACAAAACGAAATAAGTTTTGCCTCGTTACAACGTCAATAACGTTCTTTCTACGGGCAATCGATTCATCTCTGTCATTAACAATAGACGTGAAAGCAGCCTTTTCCCATTGCTTTACCAGCACAAAAAGGTAGAAAAAAATCTTTACTTATAGTTTCCGTAAATGTAGAACTAATCTGTTTAAAAACACTAGGCAGTAGGCACCCTACTTTGTATGTAAACATTTTCTAAATATGATTTCATTAATGATCCACCTTGCCTTTTTTGGGTATTTCTTGCTTTAGATTCGAGCATTGTAGTATTATGACATTATCACCGTACCAACATTTAATTTTTATTCCGTGCTGTCATACCGTTATAACTTCTTCCTTCTTTTAGTGATTTATTTTTTTGTTTTTAATATATGATTATTGCAAAACGCCTCATTTCAGTAAGTATTTTTGATTGGGATAGCCGACCAGTTTCAGTAGATTCAGACTGCCTTCTTCTGGCCGAGTAAAGACGCTTCCGCTTTTGTTTTATTTGCTTGGTGGCTTCCGCGACGACGTTGCGTCTCGCACTGTGGGCTCGGGCCCGCGGCCGCGCTACGCGGGACGTCATCGGTGCAATTGGCGTGGGTGGTCGAACAGGTTGGGCGTCCGTTCAATTTATTACTAACGGGCTTGCGTTATCTCGACTGTCACCGAACAGCGATAGACACGCAGAACTCACGGTATCAACGTCACTTTCAGTATATTCTGTGCTTGATCTAGTAACTGTTTTAAGCACAGGCTTCCATACCGAGGGCAGGGCCCAACCACTGTCTCTATTGAAATTGGGACGTCAACAAATTTCGATGGATTCGCGGTGGCACAGATAACTTTTCAGTCACTAACAATTTCGTTTTGTCGAATCGCATGAAATGTGTGATATCTGAATTTATTATGGTGAGCCGTTTTGCAATAATCATGTTTTATCCTCAAGTTTCATTCAATTTGATAAGTTTTTAATATATTTTACAATAAACTATGTCTGTATCCCATTATATGAATGAACAAAAAGTATTGATAAGCGGGTATTTATAATACACATGAAATTAAAATAATACATGATTTTGCTGTCTCATACTCCCAGCAGTTAGGAAAAAAAAACATTCGTATAGGTCGTCAGACTTGGTTAAAATATTTACTAAGGGACTTTGCTTCTTATTATTGTACAGTTGCACACTGCGCTGGCGCAAGAAGTTTTAACTGGGCAGAACATGGAAAGGAGATAAAAAACATACGAATAGATCGTCATTTGTGGATTCATTCGAACATGGATAGCAAAGCGTTGTTATGAAAATGGAGAAAAACGAAGTGAGAGCTGTCATCAAATACGCTTGCTTGAAAAAACATTCTACGAAAGAGATACACGCAAACTTGGTGAAAATACTAAGGAACTATGCTTCTTATTATTTCACAGTTGCACACTGCGCTGGTGCAGGGACATGTACAGAAGATGAACATCGCAAAGGACCCATCCACGTCCCTCACCAAGGATAACATCAGAAATATACAAAATGTTGTCTTAGTAGACTAAAGAAAGTCACAAGGATTTCATATAACAGCGAGGACCAGCCTCCCACGAAAAGATCCTTGGTTTTTGATATACTAGAGTGTACATAAAAATCCCCCCTCTCCCCCCTCTAATCCCCTTTTTCCTACCCCTCAAAGCCTGTGCCTGGATTCTAAGTACCACGCCTACTAGTGAGGGTAGGGTATTTTTTTAAAGATTTGTGTGGAGCACGTTTCTAAGCCTTTTTTAACGTGTTTTGATGAGAATAACCCAGACAATCAGAGAGCGGAGTCGGCATACTCGCGTGCAACGATTTACGTTAACATTTCACGACCCAGTTACTTACTTGTAAATGTGAAGAAAAGTGGATCTAATTTTAGCTTTCAATGAGTACATTTATTAAAGACAATCTGGGAAAAAACTTGCTTTGTTGTACTTTCACATAAAACATCTTGGGAATATACTCGTATATCTCCGGGAGAGTGTCAGGGGTATTTCCGAGAGCGAACTATACGGATGATGAACGAAAGAAAAGATGAACCTTTGATGCTCGCCAAATAGTGGCAGTAGGGCGATTGGGAATAAGATCGTGGGTAATAAAAAACAGAGGGGTAATCAATTTTGCTACGATGTTTCAGGCTTTGGTTTTTAACACTCATTATCGATTCATTGCCAATGAGTCTCATTGCACGGCGCTCAATCGAATCCAGAGCAGACAGCTGATACTTGGCAGAGTCGTCTTATGAGTGCTTGCAGTACTTCATACATGTTCTAACTTGAGCTTTGCGTCACGTTTATTTCCTTGTGGGACGCCAAATTGAATGTTAAAACTCCGAGCTCTTTGTGTTTGACATGTTTACAACCTTTTGAATGAATCTAGGAACCTGCCTTACAGTTTTTCCGCGCCGTTTCAACCAGGGGCACTATCTGATTGTAAATTTGAAACAGGGACCGAGTTCAATACAGCTAGCGCAGGATTGTCGGCTTACTTATAATTTGACATAAGGAACCTCCTCAATGTATTTGATGTCAATTTTGTTTTCGGCAAAGATAACAATCCTGCACTGCTTTTGTACTGAATTCGGGCCCTTTTTCACATTTAGAGGGATACATATACGTATATTTTATTATGTCTTGAGCTGTTTTGGTAGCATGCAAATAAATATTTCGATACCGATTTTATTTGATTTTGAGGTATAACATCATCAGGATTCTGGAGCTGCAAAAACTTTTTTTCGTAAGCTTAAACAGAACCATAAAACCGGCTAAGTGCGTGTCGGGCCACACTCAGTGTAGGGTTCTGTAGTTGCCCGTCACAATATGCGGACTTAAAAGATTAGTTATTGCAAAACCGCTCACCTTAATAACTATTTTTGATCGGGATAGCCTTAAACCTTAAAGATTCATGAATTTTCATTGCTACCTGCTTTAAACTACTAGCAACTACATATAAGTAATTTTTATGAAATATGTACGAAATTTTCATTTTAAGTCGGGCGACTATTACTCGTTAACTTGTAAGGCTTACTTTAGCTGTGATAGCTTTCTTTTTAACTTCGTTATATATACTACCGCCATAAATTTTTTCACTTATCCAAAAACAACCGTTTAGCTCGCAGGGGGAACACTTTACTCTAACAAAAATTAGCACGTTAAAGCTTAATATTTCGCAAACGGATCCCTGAATCAAAAAATGGTGATCACACAACCGCAATATTTTTGAACGACCTATCCAACAACTAATTTACTTACTTACTTTATTTACTTTACTTATTTCTACATATAATCTAAGCTGTACCCAAGGAGTAGCCCTGTTCCCTAATCTAAGTAAACTTGAAACTTAGGGTAACAGTGTCAAAAATCCCATGCAAACAAAAAGTTGACAAAAAAATACTTTTTTGTAAATCAAATAAATTAAATTAAATTAAAACAAAATAAAAGCCTATACTGAAAGTTAAAATAAATGAGAGCGTGTGTTTTAGGGTTTGTGTATCGTGAGTAAATGAGTGAGAGAGATCAGTATGTTAAGGTATGTGTATAGAAGTTTTGTTAGTCCTATTTATTCCATAGAGAGCAATAGCAAAAATACTTAAAACCAATTAAGTTTCAACTTTCAACAAGTTCTCTGTTTGATCAAAATTCAAATGAAGTAGATGTTTATAAACCATTTGTGGGCATTTTTTTCGGGTTAAGTGTATAATCTTGAGGTCCTTGCTCAAATTATTATACATAAACAGAGCCAGAAAAGTGGCACGGTTTCAAGCGAAATTGGTTCGAGTCAAAGGGGTGTCAAAGATACTATCTTGTCTGCGTTTTGATTCTAACTTAATTTAAATTTTTTCATAGTCAGCAGTGTTGTGTAGGTGACATTAGATTGCTTTTATATATTTGGAGGAGCTGTGTTCAGGATTAGGATAGTTAAACTCAGTGTTGAGAATGGAATGAATCTTTGGAATGTTTGACCACAATTCTTAAGGCCTGGGCACATGCGTGGGAATTCGAAGAGGCCAAACGGCGTTATGATGGCAGTCTTCTCTATATCTTCTTCTCTTATCATCAGTTGCTGGTAGGCTCTGTTCAGGTCAATGGTGGAGAATATGGTCGTCCCTGAGAGCATGTGAGTGAAGTCCTTGATGCGTGGTATTGGGTAGCGGTCGGCCTTGGTGATAGAATTGAGTTTTCTGTAGTCGCCGCAGACTCGAAGATCGCCGTTCTTTTTAGGTACGACGTGCAGAGGTGATGACCATGGGCTTTTGCTTGGACGGCATAAGCCCTGCTGGATCATGTTTTCAAACTCCTTCTTAACGTGTTGGTAACGATGTGGAGGTATTGGACGAGCACGGCAATGTACTGGTTGCCCCGTGGTTTCAATAAAGTGCTCGACGTTGTGTGACGGGCTCAGCTTCATTGAGGTTAGTCGTGTGATGCCAGGGTACTCTGCCAGTATTTCGTGAAATGATTTGTCGAAGTCGATGCTGCGGATTGTCGGCATGTTTGTAGCTTGAATTGGTGCGTTGACTGCGAGGCTTGTACGGCCGTCGATTAGTCTTCGATTTTTCATGTCGACAATCAGCGCGTGATGGTTGAGAAAGTCTGCGCCAAGAATTGGTTTTGACACATCGGCGACGATGAATTTCCATTTGTACGGACGCCGTAAGTTGAAGTCTAGCTCTAATGTTTTCTTGCCGTACGTTGAGATGACTGTGTTGTTTGCGGCGTAGAGTTGGAATGATAGTGGTTTTGGTTTCTGTCCGGGTTTCCTCGGGATGACGGATATGTTGGCGCCAGTATCGATCAAAAAGGATAGGTTAGTCTTCTTGTCTTTGATGAATAAGCGGTAGGATCTGTCTTGAACATCGGAATCCGCTGCTGCCAGTGTTCTGTCTAGTTTTCCGTTTCAGTCTTGACGAATGTACACGGGGTCGTGCAGCGTCTTGCGCTTGCTCCGAAACGTCGATGGTAATAGCAAACTGTTGTTGGTGAGTCAGAGTGGGTGCGGGAACGAGAAGAGTTTCTTGAAGTATTTCTTGAATGCGATTGATAGCGCTGGCGGCGGTAACCTTGGTTATTCTCATTATAGTATGATCTTTTCTTCAGCTCTGCTATTTCTAGTGATAGCTTCCTTAATTCGTTGACCAGGAACTGTGTGTCTGATTGATGTGATGGTCCTGGTGCCGGCGAGACTACGGAGACTTGGTGCGCGTTTTCCATCATCTTGTCTGCGAGGAGAGCTAATTCATCGAGTGCAGCCTTGGACTTGAATGTCTCACTAATGGCGAGTACTGATCGGATGTGTTGTGGTAATAGGTTTGCTCACATCATACGCAGGGTTTTGTCAGGGAACTTGTCGTTGGCTAGGCTCTGCATACGCCTGAGCAGTTGACTCGGCTTTTGTCCACCGAGCTCCATCTCCGACAAAAGTTTCTGCAATTCAGTGTTGTCTGATTCTTGAATGAATGAATTGACACTTTATTGTACACAAAAGACATATAAAAGAAAACAGAGTATTGAAAACATAATTTTGTACAGAGGCGGACTTATCACTTGAAGCGATTTCTTCCAGCCAACCTTTGGGTGGTGAAGAAATAGTCACTAGAAAAGTAAAAATAGGGGGATAGACGTAATAGATAGAGTAAATTAAATGAAAATCAATAAAGTGTTAATACAAATAACCTAACAAATTAAACTTAATTTAACTTAATTATTCTTCATACATGGTGATTAGACGTTCTTTGATAGTTTTATAAAAGTCTACTTCAGGCGGGTTGTATAGGAGATCGGTGATCAGGTCGATGTCCTGTCTCTCCAATTGCGCGACTACCATCTGGGCGAGTCTTTGTTGTCCTCTTTTTAAATCGCTGGTGGCTGCTTCGAATGTGATGAACCATAAGCGTGGGCGATCACGCCAGAATGAGGGGATTCTCAAGGAAAGCGAGATGTTCGCTATTTCTGCTGATTTGACTTCAACTTCTGGTTCAACAACGGATTTGCTTTCGTTCGTCATGTTGACTGAGAACCGGAAAGAGCTTCTGGGTGTTCTTGTTTCGGGGTCACCACTTTGGAGGAGCTGTGTTCAGGATTAGGATCCGACGTGATAATCCACTGTTACCACACGACCGTCTAAGAGAAACAGAGATGGTGGCTCTGATAAGAACCGCATCGTCATGGAGAAACAGAAGTTGGCTCTGAAAAGAGCCGTTCCACGCACCTGGACTTTGGAGGAGCTGTGTTCAGGATTAGGATAGTTAAACTCAGTGTTGAGAATGGAATGAATCTTTGGAATGTTTGACCACAATTCTTAAGGCCTGGGCACATGCGTGGGAATTCGAAGAGGCCAAATGGCGTTATGATGGCAGTCTTCTCTATATATTCTTCTCTTATCATCAGCTGCGTGGAACGGCTCTTTTCAGAGCCAACTTCTGTTTCTCCATGACGATGCGGTTCTTATCAGAGCCACCATCTCTGTTTCTCTTAGACGGTCGTGTGGTAACATATATAACTAGCTTTTGCCCGCGGCTTCGGCCGCGTTGATTTAGTTTTTCTGTGGTACTTTTTATAGAACGTATTTAAATCTGGTTTGGATTGTTTTTGGTGCAATTATTTGATCTCCAGGTAAAGTCTCTTTGGCGGGGCCTATTACCTATTAGCTTTTTTAATGCATACTTAAAGTACCTCTGTATATACTACACACGACCAGGCTGCTAGGTGAGCTCACTCTCGAGCAGGCTACGTAAAACTGGCCGTGCGAAAAGCAGTCCCCCCTAAGATCAATTCCTGCTGTTTTCAGTGACTGACCCTGAGACTTATAATCGTCATTGCGAAAAGGAAAAAATGGAACCCTAATAGGATCACTTGTGTGGCTGTCTGTCTGTCCGTCTGTTACAGTGGATTTGCACTGACACACATACTTTCAAGAATTTTCATGTCCATTACATTAAATGTCAAAATCAATGGCATTTTCGTAATTAACATCCAAAAAAACCATAAAAACGACCCCATATTGATATTTACACATTGCAAAATTTCAACTCAATCGCACCCCAACAGGAAATGATGTTATTTCACGTTCATTACGTTGGATTTAGAAATTGTTGTTGTTTTCGTAATCAGCGACCCGATAACCCATACAAATGATACCCATGTTGGTTTTCTCCCTTTTAGGGGTTGAATTCTGGAAAAGCCCTTTTTCACGTCCACCACGTTGGATTTTAAAATCGTTGTTGTTTTCGTAATCAGCGACCCGATAAACCATACTAACGATACCCATGTTGATTTTCAGACTTTGTCACCCCATTTCCCCCTTTTAGGGGTTGAATTCTGAAAAAAACTGAAACACGTGTTTACTCATTTATAGATAGGAGTACTCCTGTGAAGCCTCGAATAAAATAGTCTAACTAATCTTGTTTCCCCATACAAACTTTGGACCCCCGTTTCACCCTCTTGGGGGTAGAATTTCGAAAAATCCTTCCTTTTTCCTTGTTTCCATTACAAAGTTAAGCTCTGTGTAAAATTTCAGTTTTCTAGGTCCAAGGGTTTGGGCTGTGCGTTGATGAGTCAGTGAATGAATCAGTGAGTCAGTCAGGACTTCTCTTTTTATTTATATATATGATTGTCTTACAGTTAATACTATTTTCTCGCGATAGAGTTCTTCCGTGGGATATCACCTTGGTTTTACAACACACCACATCATGGGACCGACGAGAGAAAAGAATTCATTTTTATGCCCTAGGTACATAAACATTTTTTTTTTCAATGTCTTGTCGGCGTGATTAATTCGTATACGCATGCCAAATAACAGCTTTCTAGGACTAAGGGTCTCTTAGCTAAGCCGCGGACAGACATACAGACTGAACATAGACGGTGAAACTATAAGGGTTCCTTGTTGACTAAAGAACCCTCAAAGAACATGGAGCATCCATTATTCATACGCCAAAATAAGTTTATTTTCAAAGAAAATTATGAGATTCATAAACAGAAACTCAAATTGTTCATTATATTCGGCTTGTGTTTGCGAATTTCTAATGAAGTAACTCGAGTCTGTATGTATCCTTACTTTACAAGCTTATTATAAAATTACACTTTTCCAACGAAATCTGAACTCTATTGCCAGTCATTAAGAATCATACCAGTGATACTCTGCCGTTGCTGGTAGAACTTCAGAGCGTACTTCTCGGACGGCCCACTTTTCTGACCCATTTTGTACGTTTCGTTGTTGCCTTTCTATTCTTGTGGCGCAATGGATTAAAATTGCTTTTTATTCAAAGCCAGAAATTGCTTTCACTTATATAATGATACATACGTATATATTTTTGTATTTACCATACTAAAGTGGATTTCTATAGCTGGTATGCTGGTACCCTATTTATCTCCAACTTTTCAGATAGAGATACAATTAAAGAGAATATAAGTTATTTAAATTATTATTACATGCGGCTTGAACACTCACGCGTGATTCTTGTTGACTATATGCCAACTGTTTCACCGATACTCGCCAATCGGTGGCGGTAGCCAGGGCCCATTTGACAACGACGGTGAACGCCGCGCCGCGTCATTGTCCTAAAAATGACACTCGCCTTGATAATGCCGAAATTTTATCGGGGAAACGGTTGCCATATAGTCAATGACAATTACACCTGAGTGTTCAAGCCGCATGTAATAATAATTTAGTATGTCATCTCACGCGAGACTTAATAATATTAGAGGTTATTTGTTTTACCGTGCCGATTTTAATAGAGGTCATCACTCCAGTTAGGTTATAAGCGTTTTGGGTGTCATCTATCTAGCATAACATAGGTGTGATTGATAACACAGTGATTGAGAATCGAATTTTATCACAACTACAATAATTTATTTATCATTTTGTCGTTTAAAAGTAAAACCCGGTTAGGTAAGGAATTTCAGATCAACATGGGAACACATCACAATCCGAAGTAGAAGTTATCTTCACATTGCGAGTTGTTTTCATGGTAACAATGATTAACGAGTGTTGAGGTGGTTGCGTCAGGGTTCGTTCCCAGACAAGCAACTATTTTTTTATAAAAAGCATTAAATAAATGTGATTTATGACAAGACGCGACAGACAATAGTTTTATATCAAGTAGGCTTTTTTAGCAATGTTTTGTTCTTTTTTACATTACATTGTATTTATCCTGCATAACAGATTTTAAAGTTGTTGTGCAGGATCATTAACAAAGTAATATATAAAATAACACAACTTTGCTAGAAAATCTTAACCACAGTATAGATATATTGTGGCTTAATTTACATTAAACTATTGTCGCGTAAAGCCATAAATCACATTTATTTTTTACTTTTTATTAAAAATAATAATTAACCATATAAAGTTTTGCGTTTGGGAACAAAAACTGACGCAACCACCTTAAACCAAGAGTTTTAGAAAATATTTATTGAACATTGGTCTTTATTGCTCTATGATACAGCATTGTTTTTTTAGTTCCGTATTTCATCAAAGAAAAATGGATGGATAATTTTGTTGTCTGTCTATCTATCAGTCCGTGAGCGAGTATCAGAATCAGAATCAGAAAGCCGTTTATTAACATAAAACATAGCATGCATAATGGATTATTGAATAAAAAAAAATAAACTTATAACTATAACGGCCTCCCCATCTAGAGTAGAGGAGGGTGTGGTTACCAGCCTTTCTGGCAGAAAAATTAATACAAAATTAAATTAAATAGAAAATGTCATGCAACAATTCAAATTAAAATAATTCGCGAACTTTTAATAATTATGTAATTACAATCGTTAATAATTTAATTTAATTTAGGGAACTACTTAATAGTCATTACAATTCAATCATGTTCAGGTCATAGAAAATGAAATAAAAAAAAAAAAAATTGATTGTAAATTAAAATAAAATATAGCTCTTCACTGAGTGTCCACAATAAGAGTCCACTGATCACTACAGCGGGCACTTCTCCGCCACATCGGGCACTGGGCTCGTAACTCGCCGTCCCAGCGCGCCACCCGGTCTGCCCACTAGGCGAGATCCATACCTAGGCCTCCACTCCGTTTTCCTGATAGTCTATCGGTTATCCTTCATCCTCATTACGTGTCCAGCCCAATTTAATTTTTTCTTCTGGACAGTTTCTAAAACATCATCCACTTTTGTTTGGCATTTATTATATGTGCTTTTTACTCTATCAGCCTTTTTGATACTTAGCATGCTCCTCTTCTCTAAATCATCCGAAAGCTGACATTTTATTTCTGTTTGTATTTGTGTTCCCCAGAAAATTCCCCGCGCTTTTGTTAAGGGCATCGGCTCTTCATCAAACCCAATTAAGGGTGCGACAAACCTTAAATTGTTTTCACGATTTGATGCTTCGGTTTCAATTTCACTTGACACTTATGTAATCGACCGTATTACCGACAACTTACCATCGGTGCAGGTGGATTTGTGTACGCTTTCGTATTTAAAAGATATCACACTTGCTGATGAAACATTTTACTTACCGGGTGAGATTGATATTCTTATCGGTGCATCTTTATTCGCGGATATCTTGTTATTAGGCCGCGTCTCTGGTCCCCCGGGTACGCCGGCGGGATTTCACACCATCTTCGGTTTTACGCTAATTGGTAATACGTTCAATTTCGTTATGCTCTTATATGGAGATTGAACCGCCAATAGATTTTAGTTTACAAAAATTTTGGCAATTAGAAGAGGTGCATTGTGAACCTGCTTCTAGTCCCGCAAATGATGAATGTGAAAAATTATTTATCAACAATGTATCACGTGACCCCGCTGGTCGCTATTCGGTTTCTTTACCGTTCGCACGGAATCCTAATATACTAGGAAACTCGTACCATCACGCAAAAAAGTGTTTTATGTCTCTTGAGCGTAGGTTTGTTTCTAACGCAGATTTACGTTCCGAGTATAACAATATAATAAATGAATACCTAACTAAAGGTTACATATCCCCGCTTCATAATGATGACCAATTATCTCTTGGTTATTATATTCCGCATCATCCCGTAGTGCGTGTTGATAAATCAACGACAAAGGTGCGTATTTGTATGAATGCCAGTACTAAGACTGACTCCGCTGATGGTACTCGTGTCTCATTAAATGACACGCTGCACACAGGTGCTAATTTTCAAAACGATTTGTTTTTAATTTTACTTGACTTCCGCTTGTATGAAATCGCTTTTACCTCGGATATCAAACAAATGTTCTTACAAGTTTTGGTTAACGCCGATGATCGCAAATTTCAAAAGTTTTTATACCGCTTTGACACGTGTTCACCGCTTATCGCTTATCAGTTCAATCGCGTCTGCTTTGGACTACGTAGTAGCCCTTTCCTTGCTATGAGAGTAGTCAGGAAACTCTGTGAGGATGGGAGTTCATCGTACCCGCTCGCCGCTACTGTAGCCGCACGAAACTGTTACATGGACGACATCTGCTATAGCACGCCCACCGTGCAGGGCTCCTTACAGCTCATAGATGAGTTGGTAGGATTGCTTAAGGCCGGTGGCTTTGAGCTCGTCAAGTGGTCTAGTAACTGTCAACAGTTACTAGATACACTGCCTGATACTCACCGCTTAAATTCTAGTAAGAATTTTGAAGAACAAACTCAAACTCTTAAAGTTCTTGGCTTACAGTGGTCGCCTGATTCTGACGAGTTCTCTTTTACTGTATCGCTAGATAGTCGCCCATGTACTAAACGCAATGTTTTGTCCGTGATAGCACGTCAGTACGACGTCCTCGGCTTTACCGTTCCTGTGATCTTGTACGCAAAATTACTCTTGCAGAAAATCTGTATTTTAAAATTAGACTGGGATGAAACACTACCCTCTGATATTGCGCAGATTTGGCAAAACTATTTGAAGGAGCTAACTGTTTTGCGGGATTTACGTATTAAACGCCACTTAGACGTGTTCCAAAATTCGAAAATTTCGATATTATCATTTGCGGATGCAAGTGAACGTGGATACGGATGTGTCGTATATATCAGGGTACAAGATGACTTGGACACTTGCACTAGCATTCGGCTGGTATGCGCAAAGTCAAAAGTCTGTCCGCTCAAGACCGTCAGTGTCGCCCGCCTTGAGCTTTGTGCCTCGTTATTCATGTCGAAATTAACTCATCGTGTAGTTGACGCTTATTAAATACGTCATAATATTGAACGTATTTACTGTTTTACCGATTCTATGGTAACTTTACACTGGATACATTCCTCACCGCACAGGTTTAAAACCTTTGTCACAGTATAAACAAAGACAGTAGGGAATTTGAACCGAATTCCCGAGTTAAATACCTACGCGCCACCGAAGCGTTAGGGCTGTCGCTCACTCATATCATAACTTGGGTTTTTCGAGATACGATAAGACTCTGCCGTTTGATTGGTTGGCTAGACTTGCTTGCGGCGGCGCGGCGGCGGCGACGGCGGTGACAACCGACAAAAAAGTCAAATTCAAATTCAAAGAAACCTGCTTTTTGTTCTGACAAGCGTACTTAAATCTATTAACTCTTTATTTTGCCCTGGTAACAGACAGTATGAACATACATAAAAAGAACGCGGCAATTTCAAAAATTTAATTTATAATGTAAGTAGGTTATTCTTGAGTGATATTTTTTAGTCTTACCTTTGGACATCAGCCTGAAGTTTAAAATAGGCGATTTCTTTTTTTCGTGATGAATTTAGACATCCAAATGCGCAACAATATCTTTGCGACATCGTGATCAGGTCGGCACAGAGTTTACAAACGGTCGCGTCCTATCGCCTGCTTACGTCTGCGCGTACTAGCAAGGCAAGCGTGGCGCGGAGCCGCAACCCCAGCGATTGACGCTTCATTTCTGCTTAGACGGCGTGTAGAGCACGCGTCTGTGTGTGTGAGGCTCGAATCGGAGCGCTTCCAGGTAATTTCCCTACTGTCTTTGCTTATACTGTGCCTTTGTCGCGACGCGTATAACAAAAATAATATCCGCTATTCCCGCTGAATGTTTTTACCATACAGCTGGTTCTCAAAACCCGAGCGAATGTCTTTCCCGTGGTCTCACTCCCACGCAGTTGATGAGTCACCCGCTCTGGTTCACTGGACCTGCTTGGCTTTATTAGGACGCTAAAGAGTGGCCAATCAAAACGATAGAATCAGCTTCTATTGAAGAAAACTTTCCGGAATCAAAAACAATTTCTCTTCCCGCTTTTAGTAATGACGAACCGCATCCTCTTCTTTCTCTTTCGGAAAGAATTTCGTCATGGCTTGTGCTTTTACACACAATCATTTACATATACCGATTTTTACGTATTTTACCGCGCTCTAATATTTTTACCGCTACCGATATTGATTTCGTTGAAGTTGCATTGATTAAAGCTCTTCAAGCATTTTATTTTCTTGATGAAATAAAAAGATTAAAGTCAAATAAACTTTGTTCTCCCGCTTTAAATCGACTATCGCCATTTTTAGATAAAAATGGATTGTTACGCGTTGGTGGTCGACTTCGCAACACAGACATGACGTTCGATCAACAACACCCTGTGTTGTTACCTCGTAAAAATCATATTGTCGAATTGATTATCATTCATTATCATCGCAAAAATTGTCACACTGGACCAGTGGCTTTAATGTCAATAATCCGCCAAAAATTTTGGATACTTTCCTGCCGAAATATTGTTCGTCGCGTAACACATAGCTGCAATTATTGTTTTAAGGCGAAACCGAGACAAACCTTCCCTTTCATGGCAGATTTACCATCATGCCGCGTTAATGAGGCTAAAGCTTTTGTCCACTGCGCTGTGAATTATTGTGTTCCTAACAGTATCACTCCGTATCGAAAACGTGGAGTCCGTCCCGTCAAATGTTACCTCTGCATATTTGTATGCCTGGTGACTCGTGCAGTTCACGTTGAATTGGCAACTGATCTTAGCACGAACACTTTTCTTTCCGCGTTCAATGTTTTTTATCTAGACGTGGAGCAGTGTCTTTCGTATATTCTGATAATGCTACGAACTTTGTAGGCGCTAGAAATGCCCTCTCAGAAATTTACAATTTGACAAATTCCGAAGAATTTAAAACGTCTTTCGCGAATGAACTTGCCTATCATAGAATACAATGGAAATTTAATATTCCACGTAGCCCACATTTTGGGCGACATTATGAGATATATGTCAAAGGATTGAAGACGCATTTGCATAGAGTAGTAGGTACTCAACTGTTGACCTACGAAGAATTATTAACTGTAGTTACGCAAATAGAATGTGTCATAAATTCTCGTCCACTTACGCTGCTGAGTGTGAATCCATCTGAACTTAGCGCGTTAACTCCTGCACATTTTCTGATGTCAACTCCTTTAAAATAATTACCCGCTTGTAAGGTGGCTGATGAGCCAGTTAATTTATTACGTCGCTACGCGTTGCTTGATCAAATGGTAGAATCGTTCGCGAGGCGATGGAAGAATGATTATCTCCATCTTCTCCAGTCTAGAGGAAAATGGAATACACCTTCCAACCCAATCAAAATTGGATCTGTTGTCGTTGTAGTTACCGACAATACTCCACCGCTTCAATGGCCGCTCGGTATCATTGTAGCTGTATACCCTGGCAAAGATAATGTCATTAGGGTAGCTTCTGTCAAAACGACGACAGGTGTTTACAAAAGACCTGTCGTGCGTATTTGCCCTCTCCCATCTCAATAACTCCTTTCTTTGCCCCCGCTTCAAAATTTCGTTATTCTCTGTCTTATTTTTACTTTTCTATTCTTATTTTAAAACCAATGGTTTTAACGCCAGGGGCAAATGTTCGCGCCACTTCTTGTGGCTCTCATACTGCGAGGTAGTTGTGATTTAATATTTGCAACTGTCATTTTTGCTGCATCTCCACCCGCTTAGTTTTGGACGCAAATCAATCAGTCGTCAATCAGAAGCCTTTCACGCCGGAGGTATACGCTGATTGTCATTCGACTAGGTCATACCTAGACCCTACCGCCCGCCATTCTGAGATCGCACCCGCTGTGCGCCTCATTTTCATCTATTACTGTACACCTTTCTTACGAAGAAGATTAGCCGAGAAGAGCGCAACCAGGCACGAAGAGGAAGAAGAAACCCATTTTGGAGAACACCAGAAACTTGGTGGCTCAGGCGAAGCGTGGTTTGTGGTGCATGCAGCTCCTTCCCAAGGTCAGATCTTTCATCTTCGTAATATTTTCTCTTCACTTCCCGCTATTTTAAAACCTATGGTGATACAAAGCACTGCCGTCATATCGCGTGCTCAGTGTTAAAGCAAAATGATCTTTAAAAATGTGTTCCATACTCCAATAGCGCTTCCAGGGGAAGTTTATCCTTCTCTCTATTTCTTTGATCATTCTATTATTAAATGAAAATATTTATCCCAAATAAACAAAATCGTCGACATTTTCTAAATCCCTACTATTCAAGCTGAAAGAAGGGTGAGTTCTATTTGCCATTACCTTGGTTTTGGTTTCGTTAATTGACAGACCTGTCGGTATCAACTGTTTTTGGAAAATGTCTAACAGCTTTTGGAGATTTTTAGCTGATTCTGCCATAAAAACGATGTCATCAGCAAATCTGAGAGCTGATAGGTTCTCTCCATCTATTTTTAGGCCTAGGTCCGAGAGATTGCAAGAACGAAATACCTCCTCTAAAATGCAGTTGAATAAATTCGGTGACATAGGGAGCGAGTATAACCATTTGAAATTAATATGAAATAACCTAAGCCTAAAGCCTAAAGCCTAATACTACTGTAAAATCCAAGTTTTAGTTTAACAAAATAAAAAGATACGGCCTTACAAAAGCGTAATTTCATACTCAAAGTAGCAATTGTTGACTGATCATATAATTAAAACCTTACGACTCGAACCACCTGATTAATGATTTGTCGTTCGCTTCCCACAACGGCGACGAAAAAGGCGGCATCGGCCTAGAACCTAGAACATGAACAACGCCAGACTTTCGAAGGTTTTTTAGAAGAAATTAGGCCTTCGTTACATAAAAAAAAATACATTAGGTTTGTTGGTCTTTTATTTCCTGAACGTAATATTAAACATTTTTGTATGCTTTTGTCTTAAAAATATGTATTTCCAACCAATTTTTTTTGGTTTGTGTGCCATTTTTTTTTATAAAATCGGTAATTGAAATGTAAACGGAGTCTACAAAAATAAACTTTCTTTTGCTTAAAAAATATTTAAAATTAGCAAAAACTACTTCAACTTGTTGTTTTGCTGTGTGATTTAATGTATTATCCGTCGAAGACAAATAGGCCAGTGAGCCAACCAATAATCGCTTCAATTAAAAGCCAATAAAGACTTCGCCATTGTCCTTTTTGTGTTGTACGGATAGTTACATTTTTGCTAGGGTAGGCCATACTTTCAAAGTTAATGCATAAATTAATGACTTGTAAGAATTGGACAAGTATTATTATTGAAACACGAAATAATGTCAGAACATTTTTTCCTCAATCACAAAATCAAGGCAAGCTTACCTGTCCTGAAAGTTTCAGCCGTAGTCCCAACTTTTCGTCCTCAGAATCACTCAGATTCCAATAACGAATTTTGACAAGGGACGAACCGTTACACGTAAACTTTGATTACAATTTCATTGTCGCACGTAGCGCGGAAATTCGTTTATTACGCGTATTGGATAGAAGCAATCTAGGAAACTTTATACAGTGTGTCAACATTGTAACCTTTTTCCTTAAGTTGAGCCATGCCGCTCATCTGCCATATAAATGCTTTACTTGTTTGTGACGTCCTGATAGCTTTGATCTCTATGAAACTTTGCACACATCTTTATATGTTTCCCTTCCCTCACACACCGCGCTTCTACCCATCTCTCATCAAAAGGTGCAAGATGGCGAGATATTCAAAAAGCACCAAATTTGAGAAATGGTTTCAGGTAAAAACTGTTTTCCACGAAACAGTAACTGTTTATTTATAGAGGAGTGTGTTAACTTAGTTTTCTTCACATGAACGAAGTTTGTATTTTTTTCTTTTTTTTAATTCCAGTATAGATTGTATTTGAATTTAAATTTGATATAAATTACACAACTTGCACAAATGCGTAAAAACGAGGCAATAATCACGATATCCTGATAGCTATTACGATGGTGTTTACTCAAATTTTGCTTTTTGTACTGTATAGAGACGTAGTTAAATGTCGCTAGATAATACTTGTGAAAAAAAAAGAATAGAAAAAAGATAAGCTGTTGACTTCACATTCAGTTTTTTACCTTTTGCATAAATCTTGAGAAAAATTCAGGTGTAAACCTTAAAATGGGGTGTTCTACACATTAATACTTATGAACAACATTTACTATACAGGGCCAACCCTAAAACTGCAAAAAAGCAGCTGTTTCATACATTTTTTTGAGTAAGTTTTTTGAACTGTTTATGGAATAAAGCTGTCTTTTTTGCGATTTAAGAGTGGCAATATAGTAAAAGTTGTCCATATTGATGGTTATAACAACCAATTTGAAGCAAAAAGGTTACTAACACGCAGTCTACCCATATACAATGTGTCCCTCGTACAAGTGCACATCCGAAAAGGGGTGAAACTAGACCTTATTTTATCGACAAAAAAATGATTGTTTTTTTTTTTAATCTTTTGTTTTATAAATTTACGTTTTAAAATTTTTTTGTCTACCATATGTCTAAAATATGTCATAACTTTTGATCTATCGCGAGTAATGGAATGAAATAAAATTGTTATAATCGTTAAAAATAGACGTTGCATACCAAATCAAAAACAAAAAATAATCAACTACCATTACCATAAAAATAATATCCTAAAAGATTATTTCTTTAATTTTTCCGTCTTTTTTTTCATTAATAGTAAATTTTTTCAAAATAATGTCCCCGTTTTACGATACTTTTATTCCTATTTATCATTGCCTATTCCGTTATCTTTCTAACAAAAAAAAAATAAAACGTTCTATCATAAATACAATATTTTCTACGAGCGGTTAACCAAAGGCACTGCGCTCGCGTCCCATACCAAGATACCCAGGTGGAGTATTTTTTCAAGATTAAAAAAAAAATCAAAAAATATTTTTTTCTTTGTTTTTGTCGATATATTTAGATGTAGTTTCACCCACTTTCGGATGTGTACTTGTACGAGGGACACACTGTATATTATATTTATAAATTTTTCTTTTTTTGAGAAACACCGATATAATATAACAACCTGGTTTCACTGATATAACATGACATTAATATTGTTTTAAAACTAGGACTATAACTTTAATAAGTACCCAATTAAAGTTCAGATCATTATTTTTCTAAAAAAGCTTTAAAACTTTACTGGAATGGCATTTTGATTACTAAGCTTTCAGTCGTAATTTTTTGTTTGCATAATTCATTAAATGTTTTGATAAAAATTCTTCCGTTTCATGAATAAAAGTAAGTTCTTCCAAGTGAAAAGAACAGAAACATTTTTCCTTTTCCTTTTTTTGTTAAGATAGGTAGGTAATTTTCAAAAGAAATTCTTATACAGTTACACCACAGAACTATGAGTTAAACCTTGTCCTGTTTACTTACATTAGCTGGTGACGAGATCAGGGCTGTAGTTGGAAGGAGAGGGAGTGTGGGGGGGAAACGCCCCCTCTTTTTTTTTATAAAAAAATATTTATTTTGAGGTAATGTTGATCGTAACTTTATAATTTATGCATTTTGGAAGGGCTTATACATTAGACATCTTTTTTGCATCCAACTTCAGGGACGCCTCGCTCCGCTCCGCTTTGCTCGGCTCTGAATAGTTTCATAATGTTGAAATCTAACCTAACCTAGTTTTTTTTAATAAATATTGACCTATACATTAGACACCTTTTTTGCATCCGACTTTGGGGACGCCTAGCTCCGCTCTGTTTCGCTCGGCTCTGAATAGTTTTATAATGTTGAAACCTAACCTAACCTAGTTTTTTGAAATATATTTCGACTTATTTGCATCCGACTTCGGGGACGCCTCGCTCCGCTCTGCTTCGCCCCGCTTCGCTCGGCTCTGAATAGTTTCATAATATTGAAACCTAACCTAACCTAGTTTTTTTAAATATATTTCGACCTATATATTAGACACCTTTTTTTGCATCAGACTTCGGGGGACGCCTCATTTTACGTACCAACTCTTTTTGTTTACGAAACAGAACGTAAACTATCACAAAATCACGTCGGCACCAGACCAGAACGAAAAAAAAAACGGATTTTCAAAAATCATATCTCAAAATATAATCGTTTCCGCAACTCGCGACCTTGACAGAATATCTTCTATTAAGCATGTCTATCCCCAAAAAAATCAAGAACCCTTAACTAATTACCAGCTAATGTAAATTAAAGCCTTTGCTTATAAACAGGTAAACTTATTCAACGTAACAAGAGACTTCTATTGTTGTTGTATTTTTCACTTGTATTGTCACTTGTGTCCCAGTGTCTCGCATTATGTCACAGTTGGACAAAATACTATTGTGCAAATGGATGATCTGCCTAGGCTTATCAAATTTTGTGAAAACTATAAGGTTCGCCTCGATCCTCTCCGCTTATCTCGGCTCCCCAATGTAAGGAAAATTAATTCGATACTTTTTTGTGCTTGTAATTAAAATGTACTTTTATACCGTATCTAAATAATGACACATTCAAATTACTTATAAAAGCCGTACTTCGACCTTTCTACTAAACATTAAAATGCAGACAGAGAGACACCTCTATAATCGAATTTTTCAGGTCATCGGTCGCGATTGGCGTTTTTGTGTTGTTTCATTTTCCATTTACCCACGGCCTCTTTTATTACCGTTTTGCGGCATAGAATTCTGATCAGGTACCCACCTTTCTATCATTAAAACTACTAAATAATATCACCTTATCTGCTTATGGGAATCATTGAGTTAGCGGCCGCAGCCGCGATAGGTACAGATCGTTCACAGTTATTTTACCTCTAGGCTGATCGAAAATGTTTCTTAAGTATTGGACATAGAACAGCTGTCAGAGGTAAAATAACTGTGAACAGTCTGTATTTGAAAAAAACTATAGCCGTCTTATTTCCGCTGCGCGGCGCACTTGCAAGCGAGTCGCCCCGCGCGCTTCCCGCAACCTTATTCTGTGAGGCGTCCGTATTCTGGTAATGTAAAGAGGTGCGATTGTGTAAGGTTGGTCATGGATGATAAATCTATACCATTGTCATGGATCGTGTGGGGCAAATTCGAATTGTGTAAAACTGTCCATAAAATGAAGACCGAAAAGTGACCGAAGGTTTAAAAATGACCGATGGTTTAAAAAATGCGAAATGAAATTGCGTTTTATTGTGTACTACCTACGTAAAATGAAATTTGATCATTTATTTACTCTAAAATTATGCCAAACACAAAAATTATGATTACATTTTTTAAATCCACCACAAAAATTAATTTTATAATTTAAAACATAGAATTCAATCGAAAATTATCTCCATGCAACTTGTATAACCAAACGCATCAATTGAAAGAAAACCGAGTTTCAGCTGCTCGACCCCAGGTTGTGGCATAAGTTTACTACTACTCAACAGTAGATGGAGTTGAAGAGCTTGACACGGGATTACTTTTTTTACTAGACGTGATGTCTGAAAGATACAGCGCTATATCTTATCGTATTATTTGTTTTCGTCCGAGTTTTGTAGTTATAATAACGCCGAGTCTTGTAGTTTCGAATCAATTAAAGTGTCAAGTCAACTGCAACTGCAAGATATTTTTGAATCGGTCGGTGTTTTATTTTATAGTATGTTTATTTATTATATTAGTATGACAAGATAGCAACCGAACCAAAATACAAAAACCAGCCAAGTGCGAGTCGGACTCGCGCACGAAGGGTTCCGTACCATTATATATAAAAACGGCAAAAAACATGTCTGTTGTATGGGAGCCCCCTTAAATATTAATTTTATTATGTTTTTTTAGTATTTTTTGTTATAGCCGCAACAGAAATACATCATCTGTGAAAATTTCAACTGTCTTACTATCACGGTTCATGAGATACAGCCTGTTGACAGACGAACAAACAGACGGACAGCGGAGTCTAAGCAATAGGGTCCCGTTGGTTACCCTTTGGGTACGGAACCCTAAAAAGTAAGAAAAAATATTTCATTCTGTGGCCGAAGTGCCCTAAACCTTTTCATAATATCTTTCCTACAAAAATATAACCCCAAACTGTGTTCATATAAAAAACAATTCTTATTTCAGTGCCAAAGCCAAGGGTTTGCACTAAAAAGCACCACAATTTTAAATAACTGAACATCATTTATTGATTTTAATGGTAGAATAAAAATTGTTTTACCTAATTTTATTCCAAAATAATCAAAAACACGTACCGTTAAACGATTGTCATAGACCACAAGTCACCGCAATCATTTGACATTAGCGATGAACTAAAAAATCTTAGACAATTCGAATTATCTGCCAAATCTTAACAAATCATTCACTCATTGTCTAAAATAACGATACAAATCGTAAAGCATCTATTAATACCATAGACAATTCGAATTGGCCGTTTGACAAGTGAAATGATAAGTTTTAAGCTATCAAATTAATACGATTTCATGACTATTTTCTTACACAATCGAACCTCTGATTTTCATGTTTAGTTTATGAGTTTAGCGAAAGAATCACAAATTAGAGTAAAATAACATATGTTATATACGTAAATAAATCCAAAATTTGGGTTGATTGGTTGTTAAGTAAGACTAATTGAACGGGCAAAGTTAGGCAGATATTTAATTTTATTTGTAGCGTATTTGGATATTGATTTATAGCTCTTCTGGAAGGATGGGTTTTTGGTGCGAAACGTCCTGACAAAATCAATATGTTGTCCTGCTGGCAGTACATATTTTGTATGAAAAATTGACTTGTCCTTCTTTTAGTAGACTTTGACTTTGACTTTGACTTTTTTAGACTTTGACCCTGAATGGTACAACGTTATCTTGTCCACTCAGTATGACACTCAATTTTCTTTGAAAGCTAAAAAACAAACAAATTATTCTAAATAATCATTAAAGCCTCTAACGTTTCAATAGTTCTGCTATCAAGCATTGATTTATATTTTACTGAATGAAGATTCAGCAGCTAGGTACTTAGGTACTCCCTCATTACCCTTTCTTGGTTTAAATTATCTTGTCCTCTCAGTAGGACATATATATTTTCTTTGTCAGAATGGTCATTCATTACTGACACCTAAATTTCTATGAAAGCTATAATATTTTAATAATATACATATAAAATATTAATATAAACTTAACAATTTGTATTTCTTTTACCTCGAATTCATATACTATTTTATCATTGACGTAAAGATTATATTTTATGCTCTGTGCCTACTTGAGACCGAGGAGTCGTCGACCTTTATTTGGTAAACTCGCTTGGCTTTACCAGAACCGTAGTACTTTATTATTCTTTTATTCCCCATTATTTACCATTTATTAATGTCTTCTACAATGTTAATTTATTTAATAAATGATACAGCAAACTAACCTAACCTATACATTAGTTAAATTACACTTACACTTATTGCACAAAAACAAAACAAAAGGGAATATTATACACAACACACCACTAGTTCACAATATTACACAAAATCGGAATCGTCAAATGCACTACACTACCACAAAAACACCTGAAGTTAGCCAAAATTTTCTTTCCACTTTCTATGTGTTTTTCATTGCCCAAAATAAAGACATTTTATTTTCTTATTTTTGCGTGACGAGAGCGTGTAGTTTGACTCTAAGCGCCTGATTAATTTTAAAAGCAATAATCAAAATCGTAAGATCTTGTTTTTGTATTTTCTTCTTGCAGGCGCTTTTAAATATTCTCAAGCTTTTTCCTTCTAAAACAAATTGAATAAAAAAGATTATCATAGGTATCTTTACTTCTTTAAACCATACCTGAATATGTGATGTCTTCTGCATTTTAGCCCGTATTTGGTGAGAAATTGATAATAAACAGTTTTTTATTTTTATGACTTTGTAGTTAGGCGTGAAGCTTACTATAGCTTTAAATGATAAATTATGTAAAAACTAATGCCAAGAGGTCTTAGAATAAGGATCAACGTATGTTTATGCAGAGCTGCAATTTCCTAAAGCAACAGGATGCAGCGTCTTCGAAATTCTAAAATGTCGAATTTCGCATTTTGTCCGGAATAATCGCCTTAATATCGTGAAGAGTGTTCTTTTTCTCATATTTCGTGAAATTTTTAGTTAAATTATAAGTATAAGATACTAACTGATGCCGGGTCCAGATCGGACCCGAAATATATCTTAAACTGTTAAATTTTATAATAAAAAGTATTTAATTTATTTATTTACTCGTATTAATATATGTATATAAAATGCCTTGACAATTATGATACTAAAGTATAACCGCATTGATTCAAATTAAAAATCAAATCAAATATTTTTATTTAGTGTTAGTATAAATTGTTATGTATTGCTATGTTAGTATAAATAACCTATATTATTGTAAACTACTTTGAGACTCTGTCCATAGTGTTCAGCAATTGAAATAACAGAACACAAAATTATAGTTATCTGCATATATAGAAAAGCCAAATATACTGACGACATACTTAATACATTTTTTGATAGATTACGTAACATTTTAGATAAATACTGTATAAATAGCAACAAAAATATAATTATTTGTGGTGACTTCAATATTGACATACTAGACAATATCAAACGAACCAGAAAATTCCTACGCATCTTGGACAATTATAATTTATCGGTAGCTATTCATGAACCAACACGACTAAGTAGTGGCACTTGTCTCGATAATATTATCCATAATATACCTGGAGCAAAGGGTAAATTCATTGACTTAGCAATGTCAGACCACACAGGTCAAATTCTAAAATGTCCTGTAAAAAGAAGTGTGTCTTTGAAACATTGGTATGTTTTCAGACGCGACTATAGTCCGGAAAATATGTTAAAATTTGGAGAATGTCTTAACAGTCTTACCTTTCACGATGTCTTTAGTAGCGAGGATCCCAATGAAGCTTTCAACAATTTCCATGATACTTTCAAACTGTTTTACGACCTTTGTTTTCCAGTAATAAAAGTCAAGGTAAATAGTCAAATCAAACCGAAATGGATATCAAGGGGCATTATGCAATGCTCAAAACGTAAACGTGACCTACTATGGAAATACAGACTATCACGGAATCCTGCTCATAAAACTCAATACAAACATTATTCTAATAGACTCAAAACTATAACAAAACTAACCAGAAAAGCTCAGAACAATTATTTAATTAAGAATTACTCGAATAAAGCTAAAGCAACATGGAAAATTATAAACCATAGTAAACTTAATATTCCCAACGAAAATATTGCTAAAATAGTTCTTAATGGCAAGACCATAACTGACCCAACAAATATTGCTAATGCTTTTAATGAATATTTTACTCACAATATGACATTGAATTCAAATAATACTTATACAATGACATCTAATTTTGCAAAATCTATGTTTATAAACCCGATTGACATTAATGAAATTTACAATATAATAATGAAACTTAATAATACAAATAGTGTGGGTTTTGATGATATATGCACGAAAGTTATAAAATACGTTGGCATTATAATCTCTCCTATTCTTAGTCACATAACCAATTTATGCATTGAGAAGGGTGTCTTTCCAAATAGGCTTAAAACATCTATCATAAAACCACTTTTTAAAAAAGATGATAAAACAGATATTAAATTTTATCGTCCTATTGCCCTGATACCAATATTCTCGAAAATTTTTGAAAAAGTAATTTATGATGCTCTGAGCCGATATTTCGAATCTCAAAATATCTTCGCGAAAGAACAAAAAGGCTTCCGTAAAAATAAAACCATAAACTCGGCAATTTTTGACTTTGTGCAACATGTAACATCAAATGTGGATAAAAGAATACCTGTATCAGCTATTTACATGGATCTTACTAAAGCTTTTGACTATGTAGATCACAAAATTTTGATCACTAAACTAGAAAAATACGGAGTTAGGGGTAATGTTCTCAAGCTAATTCAATCGTATTTAAGTGATAGAAACCAAGTAACTCACATTCGTAGAATCTGTCCAAATACTCATATTGAGACAACATACGCTTCAGAAATGACAAAAATATGTGTGGGTGTACCTCAAGGCAGTGTATTGGGGCCACTATTGTTTATTATCTATATAAACGACTTGCCGAAAGCTACAAGTGCCCCTATGATACTGTTTGCCGATGATAGTACCGCCGTTTATACAGGAAATGATCTAAGAAAATTCGAAGACGAAATAAATAATTCTTTAAATGACATTATCACATGGTTAGATACAAATAAACTTCATATTAACTTGACTAAAACCAAAATTATGCACTTCAAGCAAAAACAAAATAAAAAACAATGTAACATTGATGTCAAATACCTAAATAATACTACAGCAGATACAAAGATAGCAAAATTTTTGGGTATCCATATTGACAGTCACTTGAGCTGGACACCACATATAGAGAATGTATGTAAAAAGTTAAACAAATTTGCATATGCGCTTTACCAACTGCGTAAAGTCGTTAATTTAGACGCAGTACTAACTGCGTATCATGCATATGTAGTCTCCACTCTTAGATACGGAGTCATTTTCTGGGGTAATTCAACGGATAGAATACGTGCTCTTAAAGCACAAAAACAGTGTATTAGGGCTATGTTTTGTTTAAAACCCACCGACAGCAGCAGACCACACTTTAAAAAACACAAGCTGCTAACGTTTATATGCATCTACATTTATGAGGTTGCTTTGTTTGTCAAGACTAACCTTCACTTATTTAGTTTTTACAACAGTAAACGATATACTAGTAGCTTAAAAGCCTTTTCCCGTAACACGGAACTCTACAAGAAAAGCATTCTCGGGATGACAACGAGCATTTATAATAAACTTCCCAACCATATCAGAAACATTGTAAATTTGTATTCATTTAAAACGAAATTAAAAGAGTTTTTGATTTGTAAATCTTATTATGGTACTAACGAATATTGAGATGACATGGATATTTAATTCAATTTAATTTTTTTTTAATTTAATTTATTACTTATTTTGACTCATATTGGGTTATGACTATAGATATACAAAATGTTGTAGGGCTGTAAATATGTACTCAATGTAATAATGATATATTTAGTTTTAAGATTTAATTTTGTACGCCATTAGGCAGATCATATGGGACATGACAAAAATTGTACTATCATTCTTACCTATGTATCGACAAATAAAGAATTTTGATTGATTGATTGATAGTATTAAATTAAATACTCAGTAGCACAGGTACTTCACACAAATATATTTCAAATACCTTTTAAAGTGCGCGCCAATCTTTTAGTCGCCTCTGAAGCTAGCCCCAAGAATCGACGCATTAGCCGTTTTACGGTGTCAGGGGGACGTTACAGGAGCGAGGGCGCGGAGCACACCCGCCTGCGTGCCGCACCACACCCCCCGCTCGCCGTTCAGCAGGTGTCAACACTATGCGTTAGTGTTAGTGCTACGTCCGTATACTACACACGCGCGCGTTGCATGAAAAGTACCTACGAGGAAAAAATTCCATGATTCGTTAAGTTAATCGTTGAATCTGTTTGTTATAGTTTATTGTTTCTGTTGCCTTTATTTGTTGTTTTGTTGATTTATTTTTGCTTAAGTTTTGTTGATTTAGTTTGTTAAAGTTTATTGTTGTTGTTATGCCTCGCGGACGTTATAGCGTTTTAAGGCGACAATGTAGGAAAATGGTGTATTAAAATAATTATTGAAGTCAGTGACAATGACAATGGACCCGACGACGACACTGAGGAGGACCAAAATTCTACAGACGATAGTGATTCGGACGAAAATCTTCCTTCTTCAAATAGGGAACCAGTTTTTATAGATGGTGTCTCACCTCTCTAAATAAAGTAACAACGTACTTGCCTATATTTGTACATTATAATTTTATTAATTTTTAATATTAATGCTTTTTATTTATATAATTAAGATTGCACTAAAATAATAAATAAATAATTAAATAGCTAGGTACAACAAGTACACCTTCCCACTTATAGTAAACATTTAATAATCAACCGTTTATATTATTGTTTCCTTGACTGTACCTGCGCAAGCTTGCACTCGTAACTCACTCAGAGGCGACTAAAAGATTGGCGGGCACTATACAGCTGTGTACAAGTAAGTTGGTCACCTGTCTACCCGTTATTGTACCTTCGTTTGGAATTATATCGTGGCATAGTGAGTTATAGGTCTACCAGAATCTCATGGCAAATGAGGAAATAAAATTTTGTGGTGTGCAATACTGGGCAAATTGGATTAAACGATCTTGATACTGTTTAATTTTTATTTAGGTCTAGTATTAATGAACATGAAGTATATTAGTTATGTGTATGAAAGAATGAAAAATAAATAAATCATAAATCACTTTGTTTACTAATTTATTTCATAGTATAAAAAAAAAGGATATATAATTCAATTATACGAATAACTTAACACTTCATTCAGAACTAGAAAACGGTTTCAAGACTTGCATTTCTTGTTCTTCATCAGATGATGAAGATAAAGAGGTATTTATTATAAGTCGCCCTATTATAAATTTTTTCCCCCTCTCCTTTTAGGGTGCTTCGGCATCGTCCACAGGGTAATGTAAAATTGCTGTTCCATGAATCACGAGCGGTTGGTTGGCGGTATCTTGTGGCCCACCTCAATACAGTGAGGTGAGATGCTCATTAGCGTGGAGAGGCGAGTAGCTCGTCAGAGCACGTTAGCGCGAAGAAGCGCCAATTGAATGCGGCAGCACTCCCAAGAACGCGGTGCTGCATGTGATTCATCGTCGCTTTTGCTGCTGGGACGTAAAAAACACAAGGAATCATCCGTCCTATCATACCTTAATAACTATACTTGTTCTGACAGTGACACCCTACACTGCTATGGTAAATTTGGTTTTTGCTTTAAATGTATTAAAGTACTTATTGTTGGCGCTTACAGTTGAATGAACATTACCGATGTGTGATTTTTGCTACTGTTTGTGCATCAGGCACTTCTGTTCGAGTTTTTATCCTACCTACATAAAATTGTTTCATTCGTCATCTGGTTTTCAACAAAAGCATAATACGCTATAATTATTGTCTAAATTACTCCAGTGAACTTGTGCACCCCATCTCACGGATTTCAAAATAAATGTTGCCACATGTTAGTTTTACGTTAGTTTTGTTTGTTTTGCTTATAATTTTTGTTTGTTTAATCCTGCAAACATTTTTATGACAATTTAAAAGATTCTACCGATTTCTACCGTGAACTTGTGCACCCCATGGCACCGATTGACCTAAAACCAGTGCCAATCGTTAGTTTTTCGTAAGTTTCGTTTGTTTTGATTTTTTTTTCTTTTTTTGCCTACAAACATTTTTTTATTAATTTCAAATTTTGTATGGAATTTCAAAAATGCTCAAAAATGCTCAGATCAACCTAAAACAGGTGCCAATCGTTAGTTTTACGTTAGTTTCGTACGTTTTCAAAAAAAATGTGTTTTTTTCCGCTCGAAAACACTTTTTTTTTCAATTTCAAATTTTGTATGGAATTTCAAAAATGCTCTGATTGACCTGGAACAAGTGCGAATCGTTAGTTTTACGTTAGTTTCGTTGGTATTGACAAAAAAAATGTATTTTTCTGCCTGCCAACATGTTTTTTTATCAATTTCAAATTTTGTATGGGATTTCAAAATTGCTCAAAAATGCTCTGATCGACCTGAAACAAGTTCCTTTCGTTAGTTTTACGTTAGTTTCGTACGTTTTCAAAAAAATAATTCTACATTTCAGCCTGCAAACATTTAATTTTTCAATTTAAAAATTCTACCAATTTTCTACCGTAAACTTGTGCACCCCATAGCACCGATATGTCTAAAACAAGTGAAATTCGTAACCTATACGTTAGTATCGTTTGTTTTGAGAAAAATTTTTGTTTGTTTTGTGCAGAAAACATTTTTTTTTAATTTCAAAATTTATGTGAAATTTTAAAAATGCTTGTATCGACCTGAAACTGGTGCCATTCGTTATTTTTACGTTAGTTTCGTACGTTTTCAAAAAAAAATTGTTTTTTTCCGCTCGCAAACACTTTTTTTTTCAATTTCAAATTTTGTATGGGATTTCAAAAATGCTCAAAAATGCTCTGATCGACCTGAAACAACTGCCATTTGTTAGTTTTACGTTAGTTTCGTACGTTTTCAAAAAATAAAATCTACATTTCGGCCTGCAAACATTTAATTTTTCAATTTCAAAAATTCTACCAATTTTCTATCGTGAAATTGTGCACCCCATAGCACCGATTGGCATAAAACAATTGTCAATCGTTACCTATACGTTAGTATCGTTTGTTTTGAGAAAAAATTTCGTTGGTTTTGCCCAGAAAACATTTTTTTTTCAATTTCAAAATTTATGTGAAATTTTAAAAATGCTTGTATCGACCTGAAACTGGTTAAAATCATTATTTTGTGCTGATTTGGTACGTTTAAAAAAAAAATGTTTTTTTTCCGCTCGCAAACACTTTTTTTTTTCAATTTCAAATTTTGTATGGAATTTCAAAAATGCTCTGATTGACCTGGAACAAATGCCAATCGTTAGTTTTACGTTTGTTACGTTATTATTGAAAAAAAATTGTCTTTTTTTGCCTGCAAACATGTTTTTTTTTTCAATTTCAAATTTTGTATGGGAACTCAAAAATGCTCAAAAATGCTCTGGTCGACCTGAAACAAATGCCATCAGTTTGTTTTTAGAGGCTAGGGACGTCCCTAGGAACTGCGAACGCTCGCGCTTCGCGCTCGCATGCTTAGTTCCTAGATGAGGTGTAAATTTTTCCCATCCCTAGGATCAAAGTCAACAAAACGAGCCTTGGTAAGTGATCAGCATAATGAATTTTCAAATCCCCATAGTGATTCACTCAGGACTGGGAGTTAATTACTATGGGAAGTCGAAACTTCATTATACTGATCACTTACCAAGCCTCCAGTATGAATTTGGACGATGATCAAAAAGTCATCTTGTATATAGGATAGAATAAATAATAGATATTATAGTTAATTTATAGTTATAGTTTGTAGATATATTAATAATTTGCAATATTCCGCTAAACACTCTTACCTTGCTATACAAAATGCAAACTCAAGCACCGCCCGCCCTCCCGCATAAAACATGCACAAGCAAAGCAAGCATTACGAGCACAAAATAAAGCAATCTTAAATAACAAGCAAGAAAACTTATCAAATATATATAGTGTTTTCGTATGCGAAGACAGTTCGAAGTGAAGACGTATATATATATATTTATAATATAAAATAAAAAAAATAATACGTCTTCACTTCGAACTATCTTCGCATACGAAAACACTCGCAGCATTTTGGTTGGCACCATCTTGCATCATTCAATAAAATCAAAGCGATGTACATACTTACTTTTGTCAAATTGGTACCACTGCAGTATGTTTTTGTGTGTATACACGAGCCGTCATCGCAGAATTTTCTTATCGAAAAGACGTAACCACCCACCTTGACAGCTCGTGATTCACTGAATGTTTGAGCCTTGTGCACGCAATTTTATAATCAAGTAAATTGAGCGCGCGCGCCCATAGAAATTTGTATAGAAGAAATCGTCCCTAAAATAGTTGTATATTTGGTAACGTATTGCGGAAAAGCTATGAATAGTATCGGAAAACTTTTTATGTAATAATGTTTGTTAACGTGTTGTTATGAATCTGAAACATGTTTTGTCGTTGTTTTGTCTTATTAATCCCAATACCTATAACGCTGCAATGCTATTTGAGAGATTTTCTGGAGATTCCTGTTATTTTTCTGAAATAACTATACATTGGAGCCGCGATTTTTTTCAAAGAACCAGTATTTCATCCTGTAAGGTAGTAAGTGGTATTTATTTTGTTTAGAAATTTTAATTTTTACTCTCTTAAATAGGCCATAACCCCGAACCCTGTTTTGCACAATCGTGGAACTCTGACCCTTAACATTTTTAGTTTGCTATTTATGTAAAAGTTTCTTTTGATTTTTGGTTTCAACATATATTTTAACGTAGACTTGGTCCATCGCTATTCATCCTAAAAGAACCAGGATTACTACACACAACGTAACTTACGGGTCCTAACCAAAGACTAGACGATCACATCACGGCCTACACTAACTTAGAACTCTTCATATCAATTTATTTATTTTATTTATCTGGTTTTGTTTTCAAATATGGTAGCTTAGGGGAGTTAGGCAAACTCAGGCAGATTTATTTAGGCTTAGTTAATTTAAGCTAGTTAGGGATAGGTTAGTAATACTAGTAGTAGGTTAGTAGGTAGTTAGGTAGTGAGTATGTAGGGTGTGTATAGGGTATAGTATATATATTTATTTATTTATTTTTGTAGTTATACGGGAGTGTTTCATGTCCAATGGTTTGTTCGTATTGTATCTAATCGTCATTGACCTAAAGTCTCGTTTTTGAACTCATTGCTAATCGGTAATCCTTCCGTGTTCCTATTTTGACTCCGCATACCTATTAATACCAACAGTTTAGTTTAGTCGAAGAAAACACTCGTTTTGATAAAACGCAAGTGGAATCTTTACTGAAATGGATTCATAGGCAGCATCGTAAAGTTTAAACTTTTTGTTCTGAGTGTCAATAGGTAGGTAGGTATGCACAATATGTCAGTGGGTTAAACATTGTTTTATCACGTCAATCAAGCAAAACAATCAAGTCAATCAAAAAAGTGTTTATAGCTTTGGATTCATCGTGTAAGCTTGTGTGCGTCTTTAACTTTGATGGTAATATCAGTGTTTCTCAATCAGTGTTTTATTTAATAAAATTTATGACCATCAAAACTTTTGACTGATTCACCTTAAACTTTGCATATGTAGTGTATATATACTGAACTTACCATAAAAATGCCGGCGGTTGGATTAATTTCACCCTATATAAGTACATTTTTATGACGCAAGGAACGGGTTGAAGATAGTTCTTTTCTGGTGACAAATAATTCGGAATTGTATCTGACAAATTTACAAATTTCTAAAATATAGATGCAGGGAAGGGTAAGAATTTGATGTTTCTGGAAGTATGGTTTACAGCTGTCGATTTGTTTAATATTTATTATTATGCAAATTCGTTTTTTTTGTAGTAGTAGTGATGGAGATTCTGTTCTGTTTCCCCATAAAATTATGCCATTGCTAAGCCATGCATAAGCGTATGCGTAGTAAGTTATTAGAGCAGTTTTTAAATTTTTAGATTTCTTAATTTCTTTTAATGCGTATGTAAATTTTGATAATTTTTTCGTTTATTTAGTGGTATGGCTTTTCCAGTTTATATGAGTATCTAATTCTATTCCAAGCAGAGTAAATTGGTCAACGATGTTTATTTCAATATTATTATATTTAAATTTTATGTTTAAAGGAGGCTTTTGCCGAGGGCGGTAAATCATTAATTTTGTTTTTGAATAGTTAATTTGAAAGTTATGGTCATTCATCCAATTAGTAATTGAGTCAAGTATAGAAGTCAGTTTTTATGTAACGTTTAAATCATTCTGGCATTTAGTAAGTATAGATATATCATCGGCAAATAGTACACAAGTATCATTAATTATTTTGGGAAGATCGTTTATATTATTAAAAAAAAGGAGACATCCAACTACACTAACTTGAAGAATGGAAGCATTTATTGTTTTTTATTCTGATCGAACTTTTTGAATTTCGTTTTTTTTTTTTGTTATCGTTATTTTCTATTTCAACCAATTGCTGTCTGTCTTTTAAATAGGTTTCAAACCATTTATTGGTTAAGCCACGTATCCCTATGTCATATAATTTATTTAATAATATATTGTGTTGTACCTTATCGTAGGCTTTTGACACATCTAGAAATATCCCTATAGCGTATTCTCGATTGTTGCTGGTATTGAGGATTTGTTGGACATATTTATAAACTGCTGTAATTGTAGAGTGTTTTTTTCTAAAACCATTTTGGCACTTATCAAATATATTCTTTTGACCCGCCGAGTCTCGCAAAAAAACGCGGAACGGCCGTACCATCCTTTTCTCGAAGCAACTCACGGCACTTTCAACCCCCCTGTATCTTCGTTGTGGGTAAAGCTAGAAGTTTGAAATTTCAGTAACCAAGAGTACTTACTGATTTTACTTCTGACCCCAAATTACAACTTTGTACCTATATTTGATTACGAAATATCTCAAGTCAAAGTTCCCTTATTTTGTCATTGACTGACTGACACATCATCAAAAGTCTAAAGGTGTTCTAGCAAGCCTACAAACTTGAAATTTTGCATGCGGTTAGTGTTAAGTGTACATTGCAACAAAAAATATAAAAATGTTATTTGCGGTTGGTAATTTAATATTTCCATACAAAGTCTATACAAAATATATGTTTCCAGCTGCATCTATAAATTTGTATGACACTAGATGACGTTGGTGGTATGCTGCTTTGCATTAAAGACATCTACCACGAAAAATTCTATCGTGACGCTAGATGGTAAAAAGGAAAAAAAATGTATACCTTTATTTCCGAAAATAGAGCAAGTAGTAAAAATAAAAATAAAACCGTTAAAGTGCGAAAACAAAAACCGGTAAAGTGCGAATCGGACTCACGCATAAAGGGTTCCGTGCCCCTACAGAATACGGGTACGGAACCATAAAAGTAAATAACAACAATATAGATGCCATAGCAACATTAAGGCGACAAAAAACAAAGCGTTAAAACGGTAGCACCTGACAAACAATTCGGTACCTTTTTAGTACGGAACCCTTATTTACATTATTATACTTTTAAGTATTTACTACAGACTGCCCAAAGTTTAAACTTGTATTTGTATGTATTACCGTTCTAAAGATAGAGCCTTTGTTATAATAATCTGTTCCTTGGGTAAGGAACCCTAAAAAGGGTGGTTTATAATGTTCGACACATTACATTCACAATTAGTCTATTTAAGAAGAGAATATCAACATTTCGTAATTAAGTCACTAAAAAAACGGTAAAGTGCTAATCCGACTCGCACATAAAGGGTTCCGTACCCCCACACAATACGGGTACAGAACCCTAAAAGTAAATTGCAACAACATAGATGCCATAGCACCATCAAGGCGACAAAAAACAAAGCGATAAAACGGGATAAAACGGTAGTGCCTGACAAAAAATTCGGTACCTTTTTAGGAAGGAACCCAGAACCCAGAAATTCAGTAGCTATCTTAGTTTAGAAGTTAGCATGGCTTTTACTACAAAAAAAATGATTTTGACTGGCTTTTAAAACAAAATTCGTCACCTAAAGAGCTGCACGGTTTGTTGTATCGTTGTATGAGTACAAATTTTTCGAGCCTTTTTATGTAGTATATGACACGGTTAGTTATGTCACATTGTCGTATATTGAAGTAGAAACATTGGAAAGCTTGTAAAAATCATTTGAAATCTATGTTCTATTTAAATGAAATCGCAATAAAAATGTATCAAAAATAACAAAAAAATTAACCCACAAACTTTGAAGTAGTTAAAGTAAAATATAATGTCGTTTTCTTTAAATCAGTGAGACTCACGCAGCATTGAAGCAAAAAAAAAAACAATTTATATTAATAAAGTATTTTTAATAGGAATGCAGCAGATACAGTCCTATAAGTAACAATTTTTATTATCACTTAAACAAAAATTATTTGCTACATAGGAAAACAGCAGAATCAGTGCTATAACTATCATCTTTATTAATCATCAGCCTTTTTTTAGCAGGAAAACAGCAGAACAAGTCTTATAGGACTTAATAAGTAACAATTTTAATAATCATTATACCAATCTTTGCTTCATAGGAAAGCAGCATATCTAGTGCTATAGTTATTTGCTTTTACTAATCACTACATCAGTCTTTTCTTAATAGGAAAACAGCAAATTCGGTACTTCGGTAACAATTTAAAAAATGACTAAATGCATTTATTTAACAGGAAAACGGCAGATCCATTCCTATAAGTCACATTTTTTGTAGTTACTAAAACAATATTTGCTTCATAGAAAATCGGCAGTTCCATTCCTAAAGCTATCAACTTTTAATAACCACTACGCCAGTGTTTTATTAATAGAAAAACAGCAAATCCATTTCTATATGACTTATAAGTAACAATTTTAATAATCATTACATCAATCTTTAATCCATAGCCAAGGTAAGAAATGTTCGGCTTTTACGACAAATGTTTCTGAACGAATCCTCAATAAATTTTTCGTGTTTGTTTGAAAATGTGGTATCAGCCATGTAGAAAGAAACATTGATTTTACCACATTTAATTATGAATTTCAACGTCTTATACAGCAATTTTTTTACAAAATTAGTATTTAGACTGCATAATTTTTCGAGTAGTAAAAGACATTTTTATTAGATTATCAAAATTCTAAGTAGGTATACAGATCGATAGAGCGCAAAAAACTAAGTAAGATGGCATTAAAAGTCGATTTTGGCCAAAATGGCTTTTACGACATTTGAACCCCGAAGGGTCGATATGTGTACTCTAGTATTAACTATGTAATATAAGAATAAGAGTACTAAAAAACTAACATTATACAATTAAAGAATAATATAAAAAAACAAAACATAATATAAATGAAATACAAATTATACAAATTCAAAGTTTAGTGCTGCAGCAAAAACATTCGTGAGAGTAAGGAAGTGAGTAACTGTGTGTAGGTGAGGGACGGTGTGAGGGTGAGGGAGGGTGTCTTTGCGGCTAGAGTATTGTGCGGTCTTTACCATGTCAAAAATCCTTGTTGTGCGGTCTTTCTGATTATGCGGACGTCCGCATAATATTTTGGCAGACCTTTAAATATAGCTATCGAATCGTCGTGCTCTGATTGGTCGACTGGTGAAATCTGGGAGAATTTCAATGGGTTGGCGCACAACCAGTATTTCTGTCAAGTTGAGTTAACACATGCAAAAATATAGTTCTAGTGTGTAACCACCACGTGGCGCCACCAGTCCAAAAAATGTATAACTTAGTACCAAAATGATAAAATGCGGACGTCAAAGTAGGACCGCACTTAATACAAATAACGAACCAACCTTACGTCCTCGTGTGTAAAAAACAAATGTGAGCTAAAGTAATCATCTTACAATGCGAAATTTAAAACAGGACCGCACTTTATACATAAATTGAATTCACCCTACTTCTTGGTGTGTGAAAAACAAGTCTGAGGTAAGGTAAGCACCTAAATATAAGTTTATTTTTTATCCAAATTCATTCTGGATAGTCGGTAAGTGTTCAGTATCAAGGTTTGATGACCCTATTTGTTAAATTCATATTATTTTTTGTTTTCCTTGCAAACGCAAGCCCATCCATCAGCCCGTATTCGTCTACTGCTGGACATAGGCCTCCCCAATATTACGCCACTCTTGGCGGTCCTAAATCATCCTCATCCAGCCGTCACCCGCAACGTCCTTCAGATCGTCAGTCCAGCGGGCACGAGGGTGGCTTACGCTGCGCTTTGCTGTACGTGGTCTCCATTCCAATGCCTTTCGGCCCCAACGGTTATCACGTCGGCGATAAATTTGGCCAGTCCACTGCCACTTCAACTTACTGATTCGGCAGGCAATTTCGGTCACCTTCGATCTCTGACGGATGTCTTCGTTTCGGATTTTATCCATTTCAAGCATAGCCCGTTCCATAGCTCGTTGAGCGACCTTAAATCGGTGGATCAAGCCTTTGGTAAAAAACCACGTCTCAGCGTCGTACGTCATCACTGGAAGGACGCACTGGTTATATACTTCAGCCTTTAAGCACTGCGGTATTAGCAACGTAAATATGTGACGCAACTTTCCGAATGCTGCCCACCCCAAGCATATTCTTCTGTCAGCCTCGGAGTCGAAGTTGTTTATACACAGCTGGATAGCTTGACCCAGGTAAACATATTTTTGAACAACTTCAATGCTGACATTGTCAACGGTTACTGGCCTTTGGATGACATGACAATTGAACATGACCTTAGTCTTATCTGGAAGAATCACTTAGGCTACGCATCATTTCCTTCAGTTCTTGCAGGGATTCCGCCATTATGACGATGTTATCGGCAAAGCAAAGATGTGAAATGTTCTCTCCGTTCACATTTATGTCTCGACCATGCCAGTTCAGTGTTTTAAAGACGTCCTCCAGCGCGGCGCTAGACAGTTTTGGGGAAATAACATCCCCCTGTCTCACGCGGCGCTCAAGGCGTATCGGTCTTGTTAGTACACCCTGTACTTGGACGGACATGGAAACGGAGCCATACAGACATTTCAGCATCTCTACGTAACGCCAGTCAACTTGGCATCGCTGCAAGAACTGCAGAACAGACCAAGTTTCAATGGAGTCGAAGGCTTTGTGGTAGTTCACAAACGCTAGACATAAAAGCTGATTATATTCTTGCGTTTTCTGTATGATCTGCCTTAGCGTGTGAATGTGATCCACGGTGTTGTAGCCTTTTCGAAACCTAGCCTGCTCTGGAGGTTGGAAGTCGTCAAATCGATGGGCCTGACGATTTGTGATAACTCTTGAGAAAAGCTTGTAGGTGTGGCTCAGGAGCGCGATTGGCCATTAGTTCTTAAGTAGCATTTTGTCCCCTTTCTTGAATAACAAAATTACCAGGCTCCTGCTTCACTCCTTTGGCGTAGTTCCGGTGCGAATGACGGCATTAAAGAGGTCCTGTAGCTGTCTGAGGGTAATCTCCAGCTTTCAGGAGTTCGGTTGTGATGCCATCTTCGCCCGGCGCCTTGTTATTTTTTAGCTGCTCAAGAGCTATCCTAATCTCGCCCATTTCGACATCCGGGAGTTCATCGGTGTATTGGCGGATCAAAGGTGCACGTTTGTCGTCCTGATCGCTGGCAATTGGCTTGGGAGCATGTGAAGGATATAGGAGCCCATAGAAATCCGATTTCAGTAAGGATTTCTGGCCTAATGGTAACAGTTCTACTGTCAGATCAGTCTTCAGCTTCGTCAGATTAGTCCTTCCCAACAGCTGGACAAAAACTTTTGAGCCTTTGTTTCGCTCAATCGCTGCTTTAACTATGCGAGTGGTATGTCGGCGCAGGTCAAAACGAATTTTTCTTTTAACGCGCTTATTAAGAAGGGGGTAATCTACCGAATCTAAAGACATTTCCCGTATTTGCCTCATCAGGTCCAAAGTTCCACTTGAAATCTTGGACTCCTTATTCTTTCGCTCCGGCTTAAAATAAGCCCTGCCTACTTCGCGCACGAAATTCGTGAAATTGTTAGCAAGCTGGTCGACGTCTTCAGTGGTTTCCAACAAGGCAAATCGGTTTGAAGTTCCATTTGGAATTTCTCGGATCCCGCAGCGGTTTGGCGCGGAGAAGGACAGAGCGTTGACTTTATCAGACGGTTTCTCTCCAGCTGTAAGTCGATATTTAACTAAACCTATTGATCACAGAGACATCTTGGAATATGTGCTTTTGATTCGTCATGATGAAGTCTATCTCATTTTTTGTCTTACCATCGGGGCTTCGCCAGGTCCACTTCCTTTGGGGCTTCTTTTTGAAGAATGAATGGCTTTCAAGGAAGCTAACCAGCATCTGGCCCCTAGGGTTTCTACAGCCATAGCCGTGCGGTCCGATTACCGATTCACCACACTCCTGTACCCCCGCTTTGATGTTGAAGTCCCCCATAACAACGGTATGATGTGTCTTGGTGGTGTTATTTTTGGCCTTAGTAATATCATCATATATGGCCTCGACATCACCATTGGGGTCTCTCGACGTGGGGGCATACACTTGGATGACTTTAAGAGAATATCTCTTGTTAAGTCTGACAACAAGATATGCCACCAGAGAGGAGACACTGCCGATTTCTAACACGTTGCTAGTGAGGTCTTTGTTGAACAGCATGCCAACTCCACCGACAGACAATTGATCGCCCTCTCGATAGCAGAGCAGGTGTCTTGACTCCAGGGTTATCGTGTCCTCATCCGCTCGACTTCCGAAAGCCCCAGAATATGCCAGTTTATTCTAACTAACTCTGACTCGAGCTCAGCGAGATGTCTGTCCTTCCGTCACGTCCGTGCATTATACGTCGCCAAAAAGAGTCACCGGTTTTGGTGACCATTCGACCGGAGATTCTTAACACCCCGGTGCCCCACCGTTACCGCGACCCAACACGCCCAACACGAGTCAATTACTAGTCTGGCCAGGGAAACCTGTCCCAACAAAGCGCGGCAAATTTAAAAATTAATCCTTAGGAATAGTTCAGGATAGTATGAATTAGGCTATATCAACAAAAGCACCTCCATCCATCCATCAGCCCCTATTCGTCCACTGCTGAACATAGGCCTCCCCAATATTACGCCACTCTTGGCGGTCCTCAGTCATCCTCATCCAGCCGCTACCCGCAACGCCCTTCAGATCGTCAGTCCAGCGGGCACGAGGGCGGCCTACGCTACGCTCTGCTGTACGTGATCTCCATTCCAATGCCTTTCGGCCCCAATGGTTATCATGTCGGCGACAAATATGGCCAGTCCAAGGGTGGTCGGGGAGTGTAATTTCGTATACAAAACCATTATAGTGCGAACGGTGTGTTATTCCGTACGTAAGACCACCAAAATGCGGACGGAACGTATAATTTAGTACGGTATTTTATCAAAATGCGGTCGCTGTGTAAATTCGTTCACAAAACCATCAACGTACGGACGTTGTGTTATTTCGTACGTTAACCCACTAAAGTGCGGACTCTGTGTATTAACGTCCGCAAAACCCTTGTTGAGCGGACGGCCCGCACAATATTTTAGGACCGCACAAGCCGTATTTTTGACACGTTCAACTCCAAGAAATCTTGTTTTAGCGGCTCCACCCTATATTGGAATGCAGTATCTTAATACTGATTCGACCAAGGATATGTAGATCTCTTTGAGGAGGTCCCTGGATAAGTTTAGAAGACTAGCATTTGTGCTTGGCACTACATGTCGTAGAGTCTTGAAAATCCAAGTTAACTTTCTGATTCTCTGAATCACGTGTTCTAGATGCGGATACCAGCATGCCACCATGCACCAGCATGCGGATACCAGATAGCGGAGAGCCGCTAGTCAACGATAACGCCCAAATATTTGATGTGTGTAACCTTTTCTAGAGTAGGACAGGTGCAATTTGGTCTACTTCCTAGATTCACGCAATTTGGACCGTGTATCTTCAATGTCAAATCTTTGGGAGGCTGGGAATTGTTGTAGATGCTAAAACAGATATAATTTGTCTTACTGGTATTTAGGGTGAGAAGGTTACATCGTAGCCATTATTTATTTAAGATTATGTTTATTTTTGCGAAATCCATCGCTATGAATACTCTAAATATTATTAGAGTGCAATACAAACTAGAAAATATCAATCAGAAACAAACCCAAAGACAAGAATATGAAAAAATTCCCCGGGCCAGGATTCGAACCTGCGACCTCTTGTTATCAAGACAAGCGCGCTACCAATTGCGCCACCGAGGTTCCTACCCGGACCGGTGAATTCTTCCATCATACTTGTCCACTGTTATTTTTGCTTCTGCTTGATATACTAGCTTGTACAACACATATAGAACGCTCACGAGGGCGTTATGTGATTTCACGCCTTGTTCTTAGAAACAGATGGCGCTGTCGTCGCTACAATATTGTTGCTTCAGACAGTTAAGAAATTCACAGTTCTCATTAACTAAGATTATGTTTATTTTTGCGAAATCCATCGCTATGAATACTCTAAATATTATTAGAGTGCAATACAAACTAGAAAATATCAATCAGAAACAAACCCAAAGACAAGAATATGAAAAAATTCCCCGGGCCAGGATTCGAACCTGCGACCTCTTGTTATCAAGACAAGCGCGCTACCAATTGCGCCACCGAGGTTCCTACCCGGACCGGTGAATTCTTCCATCATACTTGTCCACTGTTATTTTTGCTTCTGCTTGATATACTAGCTTGTACAACACATATAGAACGCTCACGAGGGCGTTATGTGATTTCACGCCTTGTTCTTAGAAACAGATGGCGCTGTCGTCGCTACAATATTGTTGCTTCAGACAGTTAAGAAATTCACAGTTCTCATTAACTAAGATTATGTTTATTTTTGCGAAATCCATCGCTATGAATACTCTAAATATTATTAGAGTGCAATACAAACTAGAAAATATCAATCAGAAACAAACCCAAAGACAAGAATATGAAAAAATTCCCCGGGCCAGGATTCGAACCTGCGACCTCTTGTTATCAAGACAAGCGCGCTACCAATTGCGCCACCGAGGTTCCTACCCGGACCGGTGAATTCTTCCATCATACTTGTCCACTGTTATTTTTGCTTCTGCTTGATATACTAGCTTGTACAACACATATAGAACGCTCACGAGGGCGTTATGTGATTTCACGCCTTGTTCTTAGAAACAGATGGCGCTGTCGTCGCTACAATATTGTTGCTTCAGACAGTTAAGAAATTCACAGTTCTCATTAACTAAGATTATGTTTATTTTTGCGAAATCCATCGCTATGAATACTCTAAATATTATTAGAGTGCAATACAAACTAGAAAATATCAATCAGAAACAAACCCAAAGACAAGAATATGAAAAAATTCCCCGGGCCAGGATTCGAACCTGCGACCTCTTGTTATCAAGACAAGCGCGCTACCAATTGCGCCACCGAGGTTCCTACCCGGACCGGTGAATTCTTCCATCATACTTGTCCACTGTTATTTTTGCTTCTGCTTGATATACTAGCTTGTACAACACATATAGAACGCTCACGAGGGCGTTATGTGATTTCACGCCTTGTTCTTAGAAACAGATGGCGCTGTCGTCGCTACAATATTGTTGCTTCAGACAGTTAAGAAATTCACAGTTCTCATTAACTAAGATTATGTTTATTTTTGCGAAATCCATCGCTATGAATACTCTAAATATTATTAGAGTGCAATACAAACTAGAAAATATCAATCAGAAACAAACCCAAAGACAAGAATATGAAAAAATTCCCCGGGCCAGGATTCGAACCTGCGACCTCTTGTTATCAAGACAAGCGCGCTACCAATTGCGCCACCGAGGTTCCTACCCGGACCGGTGAATTCTTCCATCATACTTGTCCACTGTTATTTTTGCTTCTGCTTGATATACTAGCTTGTACAACACATATAGAACGCTCACGAGGGCGTTATGTGATTTCACGCCTTGTTCTTAGAAACAGATGGCGCTGTCGTCGCTACAATATTGTTGCTTCAGACAGTTAAGAAATTCACAGTTCTCATTAACTAAGATTATGTTTATTTTTGCGAAATCCATCGCTATGAATACTCTAAATATTATTAGAGTGCAATACAAACTAGAAAATATCAATCAGAAACAAACCCAAAGACAAGAATATGAAAAAATTCCCCGGGCCAGGATTCGAACCTGCGACCTCTTGTTATCAAGACAAGCGCGCTACCAATTGCGCCACCGAGGTTCCTACCCGGACCGGTGAATTCTTCCATCATACTTGTCCACTGTTATTTTTGCTTCTGCTTGATATACTAGCTTGTACAACACATATAGAACGCTCACGAGGGCGTTATGTGATTTCACGCCTTGTTCTTAGAAACAGATGGCGCTGTCGTCGCTACAATATTGTTGCTTCAGACAGTTAAGAAATTCACAGTTCTCATTAACTAAGATTATGTTTATTTTTGCGAAATCCATCGCTATGAATACTCTAAATATTATTAGAGTGCAATACAAACTAGAAAATATCAATCAGAAACAAACCCAAAGACAAGAATATGAAAAAATTCCCCGGGCCAGGATTCGAACCTGCGACCTCTTGTTATCAAGACAAGCGCGCTACCAATTGCGCCACCGAGGTTCCTACCCGGACCGGTGAATTCTTCCATCATACTTGTCCACTGTTATTTTTGCTTCTGCTTGATATACTAGCTTGTACAACACATATAGAACGCTCACGAGGGCGTTATGTGATTTCACGCCTTGTTCTTAGAAACAGATGGCGCTGTCGTCGCTACAATATTGTTGCTTCAGACAGTTAAGAAATTCACAGTTCTCATTAACTAAGATTATGTTTATTTTTGCGAAATCCATCGCTATGAATACTCTAAATATTATTAGAGTGCAATACAAACTAGAAAATATCAATCAGAAACAAACCCAAAGACAAGAATATGAAAAAATTCCCCGGGCCAGGATTCGAACCTGCGACCTCTTGTTATCAAGACAAGCGCGCTACCAATTGCGCCACCGAGGTTCCTACCCGGACCGGTGAATTCTTCCATCATACTTGTCCACTGTTATTTTTGCTTCTGCTTGATATACTAGCTTGTACAACACATATAGAACGCTCACGAGGGCGTTATGTGATTTCACGCCTTGTTCTTAGAAACAGATGGCGCTGTCGTCGCTACAATATTGTTGCTTCAGACAGTTAAGAAATTCACAGTTCTCATTAACTAAGATTATGTTTATTTTTGCGAAATCCATCGCTATGAATACTCTAAATATTATTAGAGTGCAATACAAACTAGAAAATATCAATCAGAAACAAACCCAAAGACAAGAATATGAAAAAATTCCCCGGGCCAGGATTCGAACCTGCGACCTCTTGTTATCAAGACAAGCGCGCTACCAATTGCGCCACCGAGGTTCCTACCCGGACCGGTGAATTCTTCCATCATACTTGTCCACTGTTATTTTTGCTTCTGCTTGATATACTAGCTTGTACAACACATATAGAACGCTCACGAGGGCGTTATGTGATTTCACGCCTTGTTCTTAGAAACAGATGGCGCTGTCGTCGCTACAATATTGTTGCTTCAGACAGTTAAGAAATTCACAGTTCTCATTAACTAAGATTATGTTTATTTTTGCGAAATCCATCGCTATGAATACTCTAAATATTATTAGAGTGCAATACAAACTAGAAAATATCAATCAGAAACAAACCCAAAGACAAGAATATGAAAAAATTCCCCGGGCCAGGATTCGAACCTGCGACCTCTTGTTATCAAGACAAGCGCGCTACCAATTGCGCCACCGAGGTTCCTACCCGGACCGGTGAATTCTTCCATCATACTTGTCCACTGTTATTTTTGCTTCTGCTTGATATACTAGCTTGTACAACACATATAGAACGCTCACGAGGGCGTTATGTGATTTCACGCCTTGTTCTTAGAAACAGATGGCGCTGTCGTCGCTACAATATTGTTGCTTCAGACAGTTAAGAAATTCACAGTTCTCATTAACTAAGATTATGTTTATTTTTGCGAAATCCATCGCTATGAATACTCTAAATATTATTAGAGTGCAATACAAACTAGAAAATATCAATCAGAAACAAACCCAAAGACAAGAATATGAAAAAATTCCCCGGGCCAGGATTCGAACCTGCGACCTCTTGTTATCAAGACAAGCGCGCTACCAATTGCGCCACCGAGGTTCCTACCCGGACCGGTGAATTCTTCCATCATACTTGTCCACTGTTATTTTTGCTTCTGCTTGATATACTAGCTTGTACAACACATATAGAACGCTCACGAGGGCGTTATGTGATTTCACGCCTTGTTCTTAGAAACAGATGGCGCTGTCGTCGCTACAATATTGTTGCTTCAGACAGTTAAGAAATTCACAGTTCTCATTAACTAAGATTATGTTTATTTTTGCGAAATCCATCGCTATGAATACTCTAAATATTATTAGAGTGCAATACAAACTAGAAAATATCAATCAGAAACAAACCCAAAGACAAGAATATGAAAAAATTCCCCGGGCCAGGATTCGAACCTGCGACCTCTTGTTATCAAGACAAGCGCGCTACCAATTGCGCCACCGAGGTTCCTACCCGGACCGGTGAATTCTTCCATCATACTTGTCCACTGTTATTTTTGCTTCTGCTTGATATACTAGCTTGTACAACACATATAGAACGCTCACGAGGGCGTTATGTGATTTCACGCCTTGTTCTTAGAAACAGATGGCGCTGTCGTCGCTACAATATTGTTGCTTCAGACAGTTAAGAAATTCACAGTTCTCATTAACTAAGATTATGTTTATTTTTGCGAAATCCATCGCTATGAATACTCTAAATATTATTAGAGTGCAATACAAACTAGAAAATATCAATCAGAAACAAACCCAAAGACAAGAATATGAAAAAATTCCCCGGGCCAGGATTCGAACCTGCGACCTCTTGTTATCAAGACAAGCGCGCTACCAATTGCGCCACCGAGGTTCCTACCCGGACCGGTGAATTCTTCCATCATACTTGTCCACTGTTATTTTTGCTTCTGCTTGATATACTAGCTTGTACAACACATATAGAACGCTCACGAGGGCGTTATGTGATTTCACGCCTTGTTCTTAGAAACAGATGGCGCTGTCGTCGCTACAATATTGTTGCTTCAGACAGTTAAGAAATTCACAGTTCTCATTAACTAAGATTATGTTTATTTTTGCGAAATCCATCGCTATGAATACTCTAAATATTATTAGAGTGCAATACAAACTAGAAAATATCAATCAGAAACAAACCCAAAGACAAGAATATGAAAAAATTCCCCGGGCCAGGATTCGAACCTGCGACCTCTTGTTATCAAGACAAGCGCGCTACCAATTGCGCCACCGAGGTTCCTACCCGGACCGGTGAATTCTTCCATCATACTTGTCCACTGTTATTTTTGCTTCTGCTTGATATACTAGCTTGTACAACACATATAGAACGCTCACGAGGGCGTTATGTGATTTCACGCCTTGTTCTTAGAAACAGATGGCGCTGTCGTCGCTACAATATTGTTGCTTCAGACAGTTAAGAAATTCACAGTTCTCATTAACTAAGATTATGTTTATTTTTGCGAAATCCATCGCTATGAATACTCTAAATATTATTAGAGTGCAATACAAACTAGAAAATATCAATCAGAAACAAACCCAAAGACAAGAATATGAAAAAATTCCCCGGGCCAGGATTCGAACCTGCGACCTCTTGTTATCAAGACAAGCGCGCTACCAATTGCGCCACCGAGGTTCCTACCCGGACCGGTGAATTCTTCCATCATACTTGTCCACTGTTATTTTTGCTTCTGCTTGATATACTAGCTTGTACAACACATATAGAACGCTCACGAGGGCGTTATGTGATTTCACGCCTTGTTCTTAGAAACAGATGGCGCTGTCGTCGCTACAATATTGTTGCTTCAGACAGTTAAGAAATTCACAGTTCTCATTAACTAAGATTATGTTTATTTTTGCGAAATCCATCGCTATGAATACTCTAAATATTATTAGAGTGCAATACAAACTAGAAAATATCAATCAGAAACAAACCCAAAGACAAGAATATGAAAAAATTCCCCGGGCCAGGATTCGAACCTGCGACCTCTTGTTATCAAGACAAGCGCGCTACCAATTGCGCCACCGAGGTTCCTACCCGGACCGGTGAATTCTTCCATCATACTTGTCCACTGTTATTTTTGCTTCTGCTTGATATACTAGCTTGTACAACACATATAGAACGCTCACGAGGGCGTTATGTGATTTCACGCCTTGTTCTTAGAAACAGATGGCGCTGTCGTCGCTACAATATTGTTGCTTCAGACAGTTAAGAAATTCACAGTTCTCATTAACTAAGATTATGTTTATTTTTGCGAAATCCATCGCTATGAATACTCTAAATATTATTAGAGTGCAATACAAACTAGAAAATATCAATCAGAAACAAACCCAAAGACAAGAATATGAAAAAATTCCCCGGGCCAGGATTCGAACCTGCGACCTCTTGTTATCAAGACAAGCGCGCTACCAATTGCGCCACCGAGGTTCCTACCCGGACCGGTGAATTCTTCCATCATACTTGTCCACTGTTATTTTTGCTTCTGCTTGATATACTAGCTTGTACAACACATATAGAACGCTCACGAGGGCGTTATGTGATTTCACGCCTTGTTCTTAGAAACAGATGGCGCTGTCGTCGCTACAATATTGTTGCTTCAGACAGTTAAGAAATTCACAGTTCTCATTAACTAAGATTATGTTTATTTTTGCGAAATCCATCGCTATGAATACTCTAAATATTATTAGAGTGCAATACAAACTAGAAAATATCAATCAGAAACAAACCCAAAGACAAGAATATGAAAAAATTCCCCGGGCCAGGATTCGAACCTGCGACCTCTTGTTATCAAGACAAGCGCGCTACCAATTGCGCCACCGAGGTTCCTACCCGGACCGGTGAATTCTTCCATCATACTTGTCCACTGTTATTTTTGCTTCTGCTTGATATACTAGCTTGTACAACACATATAGAACGCTCACGAGGGCGTTATGTGATTTCACGCCTTGTTCTTAGAAACAGATGGCGCTGTCGTCGCTACAATATTGTTGCTTCAGACAGTTAAGAAATTCACAGTTCTCATTAACTAAGATTATGTTTATTTTTGCGAAATCCATCGCTATGAATACTCTAAATATTATTAGAGTGCAATACAAACTAGAAAATATCAATCAGAAACAAACCCAAAGACAAGAATATGAAAAAATTCCCCGGGCCAGGATTCGAACCTGCGACCTCTTGTTATCAAGACAAGCGCGCTACCAATTGCGCCACCGAGGTTCCTACCCGGACCGGTGAATTCTTCCATCATACTTGTCCACTGTTATTTTTGCTTCTGCTTGATATACTAGCTTGTACAACACATATAGAACGCTCACGAGGGCGTTATGTGATTTCACGCCTTGTTCTTAGAAACAGATGGCGCTGTCGTCGCTACAATATTGTTGCTTCAGACAGTTAAGAAATTCACAGTTCTCATTAACTAAGATTATGTTTATTTTTGCGAAATCCATCGCTATGAATACTCTAAATATTATTAGAGTGCAATACAAACTAGAAAATATCAATCAGAAACAAACCCAAAGACAAGAATATGAAAAAATTCCCCGGGCCAGGATTCGAACCTGCGACCTCTTGTTATCAAGACAAGCGCGCTACCAATTGCGCCACCGAGGTTCCTACCCGGACCGGTGAATTCTTCCATCATACTTGTCCACTGTTATTTTTGCTTCTGCTTGATATACTAGCTTGTACAACACATATAGAACGCTCACGAGGGCGTTATGTGATTTCACGCCTTGTTCTTAGAAACAGATGGCGCTGTCGTCGCTACAATATTGTTGCTTCAGACAGTTAAGAAATTCACAGTTCTCATTAACTAAGATTATGTTTATTTTTGCGAAATCCATCGCTATGAATACTCTAAATATTATTAGAGTGCAATACAAACTAGAAAATATCAATCAGAAACAAACCCAAAGACAAGAATATGAAAAAATTCCCCGGGCCAGGATTCGAACCTGCGACCTCTTGTTATCAAGACAAGCGCGCTACCAATTGCGCCACCGAGGTTCCTACCCGGACCGGTGAATTCTTCCATCATACTTGTCCACTGTTATTTTTGCTTCTGCTTGATATACTAGCTTGTACAACACATATAGAACGCTCACGAGGGCGTTATGTGATTTCACGCCTTGTTCTTAGAAACAGATGGCGCTGTCGTCGCTACAATATTGTTGCTTCAGACAGTTAAGAAATTCACAGTTCTCATTAACTAAGATTATGTTTATTTTTGCGAAATCCATCGCTATGAATACTCTAAATATTATTAGAGTGCAATACAAACTAGAAAATATCAATCAGAAACAAACCCAAAGACAAGAATATGAAAAAATTCCCCGGGCCAGGATTCGAACCTGCGACCTCTTGTTATCAAGACAAGCGCGCTACCAATTGCGCCACCGAGGTTCCTACCCGGACCGGTGAATTCTTCCATCATACTTGTCCACTGTTATTTTTGCTTCTGCTTGATATACTAGCTTGTACAACACATATAGAACGCTCACGAGGGCGTTATGTGATTTCACGCCTTGTTCTTAGAAACAGATGGCGCTGTCGTCGCTACAATATTGTTGCTTCAGACAGTTAAGAAATTCACAGTTCTCATTAACTAAGATTATGTTTATTTTTGCGAAATCCATCGCTATGAATACTCTAAATATTATTAGAGTGCAATACAAACTAGAAAATATCAATCAGAAACAAACCCAAAGACAAGAATATGAAAAAATTCCCCGGGCCAGGATTCGAACCTGCGACCTCTTGTTATCAAGACAAGCGCGCTACCAATTGCGCCACCGAGGTTCCTACCCGGACCGGTGAATTCTTCCATCATACTTGTCCACTGTTATTTTTGCTTCTGCTTGATATACTAGCTTGTACAACACATATAGAACGCTCACGAGGGCGTTATGTGATTTCACGCCTTGTTCTTAGAAACAGATGGCGCTGTCGTCGCTACAATATTGTTGCTTCAGACAGTTAAGAAATTCACAGTTCTCATTAACTAAGATTATGTTTATTTTTGCGAAATCCATCGCTATGAATACTCTAAATATTATTAGAGTGCAATACAAACTAGAAAATATCAATCAGAAACAAACCCAAAGACAAGAATATGAAAAAATTCCCCGGGCCAGGATTCGAACCTGCGACCTCTTGTTATCAAGACAAGCGCGCTACCAATTGCGCCACCGAGGTTCCTACCCGGACCGGTGAATTCTTCCATCATACTTGTCCACTGTTATTTTTGCTTCTGCTTGATATACTAGCTTGTACAACACATATAGAACGCTCACGAGGGCGTTATGTGATTTCACGCCTTGTTCTTAGAAACAGATGGCGCTGTCGTCGCTACAATATTGTTGCTTCAGACAGTTAAGAAATTCACAGTTCTCATTAACTAAGATTATGTTTATTTTTGCGAAATCCATCGCTATGAATACTCTAAATATTATTAGAGTGCAATACAAACTAGAAAATATCAATCAGAAACAAACCCAAAGACAAGAATATGAAAAAATTCCCCGGGCCAGGATTCGAACCTGCGACCTCTTGTTATCAAGACAAGCGCGCTACCAATTGCGCCACCGAGGTTCCTACCCGGACCGGTGAATTCTTCCATCATACTTGTCCACTGTTATTTTTGCTTCTGCTTGATATACTAGCTTGTACAACACATATAGAACGCTCACGAGGGCGTTATGTGATTTCACGCCTTGTTCTTAGAAACAGATGGCGCTGTCGTCGCTACAATATTGTTGCTTCAGACAGTTAAGAAATTCACAGTTCTCATTAACTAAGATTATGTTTATTTTTGCGAAATCCATCGCTATGAATACTCTAAATATTATTAGAGTGCAATACAAACTAGAAAATATCAATCAGAAACAAACCCAAAGACAAGAATATGAAAAAATTCCCCGGGCCAGGATTCGAACCTGCGACCTCTTGTTATCAAGACAAGCGCGCTACCAATTGCGCCACCGAGGTTCCTACCCGGACCGGTGAATTCTTCCATCATACTTGTCCACTGTTATTTTTGCTTCTGCTTGATATACTAGCTTGTACAACACATATAGAACGCTCACGAGGGCGTTATGTGATTTCACGCCTTGTTCTTAGAAACAGATGGCGCTGTCGTCGCTACAATATTGTTGCTTCAGACAGTTAAGAAATTCACAGTTCTCATTAACTAAGATTATGTTTATTTTTGCGAAATCCATCGCTATGAATACTCTAAATATTATTAGAGTGCAATACAAACTAGAAAATATCAATCAGAAACAAACCCAAAGACAAGAATATGAAAAAATTCCCCGGGCCAGGATTCGAACCTGCGACCTCTTGTTATCAAGACAAGCGCGCTACCAATTGCGCCACCGAGGTTCCTACCCGGACCGGTGAATTCTTCCATCATACTTGTCCACTGTTATTTTTGCTTCTGCTTGATATACTAGCTTGTACAACACATATAGAACGCTCACGAGGGCGTTATGTGATTTCACGCCTTGTTCTTAGAAACAGATGGCGCTGTCGTCGCTACAATATTGTTGCTTCAGACAGTTAAGAAATTCACAGTTCTCATTAACTAAGATTATGTTTATTTTTGCGAAATCCATCGCTATGAATACTCTAAATATTATTAGAGTGCAATACAAACTAGAAAATATCAATCAGAAACAAACCCAAAGACAAGAATATGAAAAAATTCCCCGGGCCAGGATTCGAACCTGCGACCTCTTGTTATCAAGACAAGCGCGCTACCAATTGCGCCACCGAGGTTCCTACCCGGACCGGTGAATTCTTCCATCATACTTGTCCACTGTTATTTTTGCTTCTGCTTGATATACTAGCTTGTACAACACATATAGAACGCTCACGAGGGCGTTATGTGATTTCACGCCTTGTTCTTAGAAACAGATGGCGCTGTCGTCGCTACAATATTGTTGCTTCAGACAGTTAAGAAATTCACAGTTCTCATTAACTAAGATTATGTTTATTTTTGCGAAATCCATCGCTATGAATACTCTAAATATTATTAGAGTGCAATACAAACTAGAAAATATCAATCAGAAACAAACCCAAAGACAAGAATATGAAAAAATTCCCCGGGCCAGGATTCGAACCTGCGACCTCTTGTTATCAAGACAAGCGCGCTACCAATTGCGCCACCGAGGTTCCTACCCGGACCGGTGAATTCTTCCATCATACTTGTCCACTGTTATTTTTGCTTCTGCTTGATATACTAGCTTGTACAACACATATAGAACGCTCACGAGGGCGTTATGTGATTTCACGCCTTGTTCTTAGAAACAGATGGCGCTGTCGTCGCTACAATATTGTTGCTTCAGACAGTTAAGAAATTCACAGTTCTCATTAACTAAGATTATGTTTATTTTTGCGAAATCCATCGCTATGAATACTCTAAATATTATTAGAGTGCAATACAAACTAGAAAATATCAATCAGAAACAAACCCAAAGACAAGAATATGAAAAAATTCCCCGGGCCAGGATTCGAACCTGCGACCTCTTGTTATCAAGACAAGCGCGCTACCAATTGCGCCACCGAGGTTCCTACCCGGACCGGTGAATTCTTCCATCATACTTGTCCACTGTTATTTTTGCTTCTGCTTGATATACTAGCTTGTACAACACATATAGAACGCTCACGAGGGCGTTATGTGATTTCACGCCTTGTTCTTAGAAACAGATGGCGCTGTCGTCGCTACAATATTGTTGCTTCAGACAGTTAAGAAATTCACAGTTCTCATTAACTAAGATTATGTTTATTTTTGCGAAATCCATCGCTATGAATACTCTAAATATTATTAGAGTGCAATACAAACTAGAAAATATCAATCAGAAACAAACCAATCAGGAACCTCGGTGGCGCAATTGGTAGCGCGCTTGTCTTGATAACAAGAGGTCGCAGGTTCGAATCCTGGCCCGGGGAATTTTTTCATATTCTTGTCTTTGGGTTTGTTTCTGATTGATATTTTCTAGTTTGTATTGCACTCTAATAATATTTAGAGTATTCATAGCGATGGATTTCGCAAAAATAAACATAATCTTAGTTAATGAGAACTGTGAATTTCTTAACTGTCTGAAGCAACAATATTGTAGCGACGACAGCGCCATCTGTTTCTAAGAACAAGGCGTGAAATCACATAACGCCCTCGTGAGCGTTCTATATGTGTTGTACAAGCTAGTATATCAAGCAGAAGCAAAAATAACAGTGGACAAGTATGATGGAAGAATTCACCGGTCCGGGTAGGAACCTCGGTGGCGCAATTGGTAGCGCGCTTGTCTTGATAACAAGAGGTCGCAGGTTCGAATCCTGGCCCGGGGAATTTTTTCATATTCTTGTCTTTGGGTTTGTTTCTGATTGATATTTTCTAGTTTGTATTGCACTCTAATAATATTTAGAGTATTCATAGCGATGGATTTCGCAAAAATAAACATAATCTTAGTTAATGAGAACTGTGAATTTCTTAACTGTCTGAAGCAACAATATTGTAGCGACGACAGCGCCATCTGTTTCTAAGAACAAGGCGTGAAATCACATAACGCCCTCGTGAGCGTTCTATATGTGTTGTACAAGCTAGTATATCAAGCAGAAGCAAAAATAACAGTGGACAAGTATGATGGAAGAATTCACCGGTCCGGGTAGGAACCTCGGTGGCGCAATTGGTAGCGCGCTTGTCTTGATAACAAGAGGTCGCAGGTTCGAATCCTGGCCCGGGGAATTTTTTCATATTCTTGTCTTTGGGTTTGTTTCTGATTGATATTTTCTAGTTTGTATTGCACTCTAATAATATTTAGAGTATTCATAGCGATGGATTTCGCAAAAATAAACATAATCTTAGTTAATGAGAACTGTGAATTTCTTAACTGTCTGAAGCAACAATATTGTAGCGACGACAGCGCCATCTGTTTCTAAGAACAAGGCGTGAAATCACATAACGCCCTCGTGAGCGTTCTATATGTGTTGTACAAGCTAGTATATCAAGCAGAAGCAAAAATAACAGTGGACAAGTATGATGGAAGAATTCACCGGTCCGGGTAGGAACCTCGGTGGCGCAATTGGTAGCGCGCTTGTCTTGATAACAAGAGGTCGCAGGTTCGAATCCTGGCCCGGGGAATTTTTTCATATTCTTGTCTTTGGGTTTGTTTCTGATTGATATTTTCTAGTTTGTATTGCACTCTAATAATATTTAGAGTATTCATAGCGATGGATTTCGCAAAAATAAACATAATCTTAGTTAATGAGAACTGTGAATTTCTTAACTGTCTGAAGCAACAATATTGTAGCGACGACAGCGCCATCTGTTTCTAAGAACAAGGCGTGAAATCACATAACGCCCTCGTGAGCGTTCTATATGTGTTGTACAAGCTAGTATATCAAGCAGAAGCAAAAATAACAGTGGACAAGTATGATGGAAGAATTCACCGGTCCGGGTAGGAACCTCGGTGGCGCAATTGGTAGCGCGCTTGTCTTGATAACAAGAGGTCGCAGGTTCGAATCCTGGCCCGGGGAATTTTTTCATATTCTTGTCTTTGGGTTTGTTTCTGATTGATATTTTCTAGTTTGTATTGCACTCTAATAATATTTAGAGTATTCATAGCGATGGATTTCGCAAAAATAAACATAATCTTAGTTAATGAGAACTGTGAATTTCTTAACTGTCTGAAGCAACAATATTGTAGCGACGACAGCGCCATCTGTTTCTAAGAACAAGGCGTGAAATCACATAACGCCCTCGTGAGCGTTCTATATGTGTTGTACAAGCTAGTATATCAAGCAGAAGCAAAAATAACAGTGGACAAGTATGATGGAAGAATTCACCGGTCCGGGTAGGAACCTCGGTGGCGCAATTGGTAGCGCGCTTGTCTTGATAACAAGAGGTCGCAGGTTCGAATCCTGGCCCGGGGAATTTTTTCATATTCTTGTCTTTGGGTTTGTTTCTGATTGATATTTTCTAGTTTGTATTGCACTCTAATAATATTTAGAGTATTCATAGCGATGGATTTCGCAAAAATAAACATAATCTTAGTTAATGAGAACTGTGAATTTCTTAACTGTCTGAAGCAACAATATTGTAGCGACGACAGCGCCATCTGTTTCTAAGAACAAGGCGTGAAATCACATAACGCCCTCGTGAGCGTTCTATATGTGTTGTACAAGCTAGTATATCAAGCAGAAGCAAAAATAACAGTGGACAAGTATGATGGAAGAATTCACCGGTCCGGGTAGGAACCTCGGTGGCGCAATTGGTAGCGCGCTTGTCTTGATAACAAGAGGTCGCAGGTTCGAATCCTGGCCCGGGGAATTTTTTCATATTCTTGTCTTTGGGTTTGTTTCTGATTGATATTTTCTAGTTTGTATTGCACTCTAATAATATTTAGAGTATTCATAGCGATGGATTTCGCAAAAATAAACATAATCTTAGTTAATGAGAACTGTGAATTTCTTAACTGTCTGAAGCAACAATATTGTAGCGACGACAGCGCCATCTGTTTCTAAGAACAAGGCGTGAAATCACATAACGCCCTCGTGAGCGTTCTATATGTGTTGTACAAGCTAGTATATCAAGCAGAAGCAAAAATAACAGTGGACAAGTATGATGGAAGAATTCACCGGTCCGGGTAGGAACCTCGGTGGCGCAATTGGTAGCGCGCTTGTCTTGATAACAAGAGGTCGCAGGTTCGAATCCTGGCCCGGGGAATTTTTTCATATTCTTGTCTTTGGGTTTGTTTCTGATTGATATTTTCTAGTTTGTATTGCACTCTAATAATATTTAGAGTATTCATAGCGATGGATTTCGCAAAAATAAACATAATCTTAGTTAATGAGAACTGTGAATTTCTTAACTGTCTGAAGCAACAATATTGTAGCGACGACAGCGCCATCTGTTTCTAAGAACAAGGCGTGAAATCACATAACGCCCTCGTGAGCGTTCTATATGTGTTGTACAAGCTAGTATATCAAGCAGAAGCAAAAATAACAGTGGACAAGTATGATGGAAGAATTCACCGGTCCGGGTAGGAACCTCGGTGGCGCAATTGGTAGCGCGCTTGTCTTGATAACAAGAGGTCGCAGGTTCGAATCCTGGCCCGGGGAATTTTTTCATATTCTTGTCTTTGGGTTTGTTTCTGATTGATATTTTCTAGTTTGTATTGCACTCTAATAATATTTAGAGTATTCATAGCGATGGATTTCGCAAAAATAAACATAATCTTAGTTAATGAGAACTGTGAATTTCTTAACTGTCTGAAGCAACAATATTGTAGCGACGACAGCGCCATCTGTTTCTAAGAACAAGGCGTGAAATCACATAACGCCCTCGTGAGCGTTCTATATGTGTTGTACAAGCTAGTATATCAAGCAGAAGCAAAAATAACAGTGGACAAGTATGATGGAAGAATTCACCGGTCCGGGTAGGAACCTCGGTGGCGCAATTGGTAGCGCGCTTGTCTTGATAACAAGAGGTCGCAGGTTCGAATCCTGGCCCGGGGAATTTTTTCATATTCTTGTCTTTGGGTTTGTTTCTGATTGATATTTTCTAGTTTGTATTGCACTCTAATAATATTTAGAGTATTCATAGCGATGGATTTCGCAAAAATAAACATAATCTTAGTTAATGAGAACTGTGAATTTCTTAACTGTCTGAAGCAACAATATTGTAGCGACGACAGCGCCATCTGTTTCTAAGAACAAGGCGTGAAATCACATAACGCCCTCGTGAGCGTTCTATATGTGTTGTACAAGCTAGTATATCAAGCAGAAGCAAAAATAACAGTGGACAAGTATGATGGAAGAATTCACCGGTCCGGGTAGGAACCTCGGTGGCGCAATTGGTAGCGCGCTTGTCTTGATAACAAGAGGTCGCAGGTTCGAATCCTGGCCCGGGGAATTTTTTCATATTCTTGTCTTTGGGTTTGTTTCTGATTGATATTTTCTAGTTTGTATTGCACTCTAATAATATTATTTATTTATTTATTTATTTATTTATTTATTTATTTACACAAGAACCTTATACCTACTCACAGTTTTATACCAACTCGCAGGTTAAGACAATACTACATAATATAATATAATTAAATTACATATATTTCTACTTATATAATTATCCTTACATAATTAACTAATTTAAAAAGTTACGTACACTTGCAGCAAATTTTGCGAGTGTGGTGTAAAAAATGTCTACTTCTTGACACTGAGCGATCAGTTCATTCAAAAGTGTACACGCATGGAAAGTGGGAGCGTAACGAGCATGCTGCGTGCGTACTACACCCGTCGCGAAGAAGGAGCGCCGCCGCAGCATCGCGTATCGGTCCGGCGCCGCCAGCGAACACCTCGCAAGCGTATAGTGCTCGCCAATCTTTTAGTCGCCTCTGAGTGAGTTACGAGTGCAAGCTTGCGCAGGTACAGTCAAGGAAACAATAATATCAACGGTTGATTATTAAATGTTTACTATAAGTAGGAAGGTGTACTTGTTGTACCTACCTATTTAATTATTTATTTATTATTTTAGTATAATCTTAAGTATATAAATAAAACGCATTAATATTAAAAATAAGTAAATTTATAATGTACAAATATAGGCAAATACGTTGTTACTTCATTTAGAGAGGTGAGACACCATAAATAAAAACTGGTTCCCTACTTGAAGAAGGAAGATTTTCGTCAGAATCACTATCGTCTGTAGAATTTTGGTCCTCCTCAGTGTCATCGTCGGGTCCATTGTCACTCACTTCAATAATTATTTCTTTATTATAAAGGCATTCATTGTTTCTGTTGCCTATTATAAAGGCAACAGAAACAATAAACTATAACAAACAGACTCAACGATTAACTTAACGATTCATAGAATTTTTTCCTCGTAGGTACTTTTCATGCAACGCGCGCGTGTGTAGTGTACGGACGTAGCACTAACACTAACGCATAGTGTTGACATCTGCTGAACGGCGAGCGGGGGGTGTGGTGCGGCACGCAGGCGGGTGTGCTCCGCGCCCTCGCTCCTGTAACGTCCCCCTGACACCGTAAAACGGCTAATGCGTCGATTCTTGGGGCTAGCTTCAGAGGCGACTAAAAGATTGGCGCGCACTGTAGCGGGGTCGTCCACTCGGTTGTGTAATAGCAGATAGTAGTGCACTATAAGCGCCAGCTTACGTCTAAACTCTAGGGTGTCTACCCCTACCATTCCCGCCACGAACATAGATGGGAATAGGTAAGGATAATACCCGTATATTTTTTTATACAAATACCTAGCAAATTTACGCTGGACTTTTTCCATCATGAGCTTGTATTTATCCTCATGTGGAGCCCAGACGATTGCGTTGAACTCTAACTTACTTCTAACATAGGAATTGAACAGCGTCATAATAGTTCCCGTATCCTGAAACCTAGCTGTTTGTCTTATTAAAAAACCTAAAGCCTTGAAGGCTTTTTTACAAGTAACGTGAATATGCTCATTAAAAGTCAGTTCACTGTCCAACATTAGTCCCAAGTCTCTTATTTGTGACACGCGTGCTAGTGGAGTCCCAACTATGTAATAGTCTCTGTCAGGAGAGGCGTGAGACCTGGTGAACGTCATCACCTTGCACTTGGAGCTATTAAACTCCAAGTGATTGCGCTCACTCCAATCTACAACACTGTCGATGTCCTCCTGCAGTGCCTCGGAATCACCTATGTAGATTACCTATACTCAAGTAGAGTTTCAGATCGTCCGCAAACATCAAGCACCGAGCCGTCCTCACAACTTCCGGGAGATCATTTATCATGATGAGAAATTGAGTTGGACCCAAAGTACTTCCCTGACTGACTCCAGAATTAGTCTCATAGGAATATGATCGCATACCGGCTAATTGCACGTATTGTTCCCTATCGGCAAAGTAATTCGCAAACAGTTTTAACAGTTTGGGCGTGAAACCTATTGCAGCGAATTTTTGCAAAAGCACGTCATTATCGACACGGTCAAATGCCTTTCTGAAGTCGAAGTAGGCTACATCAATTGATCTGCGCTTATCCATAGAGGTTGTGGCATAATCAACAAAGTTGATCAAATTGGTTGCGGTCGATCTGCCTGCTCGGAAGCCATGTTGGCAATCCGATAGATGTACTCGAACTTGTTGAGTGACTCTGCGGTTAATCATGGATTCAAATATTTTCCCGAAGACTGAGAGAACAGCTATAGGCCTGTAATTTTCTACTTTAGATCTGGAACCGTCCTTGGGTACAGGCGTAACTCTGGTGATTTTCCATATACGCGGATATACTGAGAGTTTTATAGACAGGTTGTATATGTACAGGAGTGGTTCTTCCAGTACCGCTACACAATCCTTGACGACATACGTCATCTATCAATTAACTGTAGTCCTTGTTCAGCAGAATTCCCAATTGTATCCCAAGAATCTTCCTTAAAGACAACAGCGTTGTCGTCTGCATATGAAATGTTTTTAGCGTTTGGAATTTGCATATCACAGAGATCATTGATATATATAAGAAAAAGCGTAGGGCCAAGAACACTTCCCTGAGGTACGCCGTAAGTTACTTCCGTTGGTTTGCTAGAGTGAATATCTAATTTGACTCTCTGCTCTCTTTGAGATAAATAGTCTTTGAACAAATTGAGTGGAGTACCCCTTATTCCAATCTTTTCCAACTTATGAACAAGGATTGGGATAGAGACAGTATCGAAGGCCTTCTTTAGATCTAAGAATACTGAGATACATTTTTTTCGATTGTCGAGCTGCTCTGCCACCAAAGAAGTCAAGGTTTCTATTGTATCTTCTGTCGATTTTCCTTGTCTAAATCCATATTGAGAAGGGGATAAGATATGAAATTTTTCGAGGAAGTTGAGCAGTCTAATATTTACAAGTTTTTCCAATATCTTAGAAATTGCAGGCAAAACCGATATAGGCCTGTAGTTACTAACGACATTTCTATCCCCACCCTTGTACACTGGTATGATAACAGATTGTTTTAGTTTACTAGGAAAAATTCCACCTTCAAAACAAAGGTTGGCTAAATGTGTTATGATCGGAGTAATTTCATTTTTAGCAATTTTTAAAAATACGACAGGTATGTTATCCCCTCCAGGGGCACTACTAGATTTTAGGTTTGTTAGAATTTTGTTTACTTCTTCAATGTTTGTCGGTAATAATAGAAAAGAGTTTGATTGAGTAGGAAGACTAGCCAGGTAAGTTTCCTGTGCATTTGACGAAATGGGTTTTATTAGTTGAGCAAGGTCCTTACCAATATTTGTAAAGTAGTTGTTAATAAAATCTGCCGATTCATTGGGAGTTTGTTGAATCGTTAGAAGTTCATTATTTATGTTATTTCTTTTATTGGTATATGTAATATTTTTGATATTTTTCCAAAGTAGTTTATTGTTGTTTACGGTTTTAGCTAATAATTCTCTCTCATAATTTCTTTTTAGTTTTTTTTATAAGTTTATTACAATAATTTCTATATCTGATGTAAGTTATTTTTATTACTTCATTGTATGGTTCTTCCCGAGCTTTTTTTTGTAATTTATTACGGTTTTTTATGCAGCGTAAAATGCCTGTTGAAATCCATGGTTTCATAATGCGTTCTTTTTAGGTACAGTACATTCTACTTTATTTTCCTGTAAAGACTCTGTTAACTTCTGAGTTAAAGTATTAATTAGCTCGGTGGGGTTTTCACATAGTAGTAATTCAGAAAGGTTTTTATTAATTAAACTTACTAAGGCTTTTTCGTAATTGATACTGATTCTTTTTTTTTTACAATGTATTTCTCATCTAATTTTGACAAAGAGAGTAAAGTGGTGAAATGGTCTGTGACAGAAGTATGTAGAATCGCTATCCTAGCCGAGGATTTTAATTTATTTATTCTAAGCATAAAATGGTCCAAGCAATTCATGCCTCGAGTGGGTAGAGTATGGCCGGCCAATATTCCGTATTCTGCCAAGGTATTCAGATAGAGAGTTATATTATTCATTTCGTAATGCGGCTCAGACTCTTTTGTTTTGATGTTTATATTAATATCACCCGTAATTATAATGTTTTTAGATGAACGCAGAGTATTCAAATGTGAACTTAGTGAAGCAATGAAGTTTTCTGCATTTGTATTTGAAGGCGACCGATAAATACACAAGATAGTGTTATTAAGTAAATCAATCTGAAGGCACGATGCATGAGTTAGCTTTATTTCTTTTATTTTATGTTTTATATTGGATTTTACATAGGTAACTACTCCATCGTTTTGATTTAATTGATGTGTGGTAGAGTACGAACAGTAATTAGGAAGTTGTGGTATGTCTTTATTGGAGTATAATCTGCATTCTGTTAATATTAATAAATCCGCGGTGAAGTTCAAGTTAGAGATATTGAGAATGAAATCATCAAAAATGCAGTAAATACTCCTTATATTTTGGGAGATAACAGTGAAATCATTTTTCTTAATATGCAGGAGTTTAACAAGATCCAAAGTATCACATTCGAATGACTGTGCAATTTCGAGACCATCTATCTCCTTCAAAGTTTGTATTGTATCACTCATGTATAAAGAAGAGTTGTACACAAGTTTTGTCTAGAAAGTCGTTGAGTTTTGGTTTTAATTTTTGCTGGCCGTTATTGCAAATTTCTGGGGAATAAAATAACTGGGGAAGTGTCACAAAAGGTAGTTTAAAAAGGGAGATTATTTTGTGTATTTTTAGTAGTTGTAAACGTAAATAATAAGAGTATAAATGTGTGGGATTTATATATAGCATGATATGTTTTGATTGCTGAGTACTATATAGATGCAGATATTTATTATGAATGTGCGGAGTAGAATATGGATTTGTGTTTGAATTTATATAAATTTTCTTGAAGTTTTGTATGTGTGAGTGTAAGGTTGTCGAGTGTGTGATAGTATTGTACAGTAAAATATGTAGTTTTATGCAGCAGTAAAAGGATAAGAGAACATTTATGTAATGGTTATTTAACAGTATAGGTAATGAAATAATAGACAGTAATAATAATAATGTAAGAGCAAAATGCAATCCTTCACCCCAAGAACATTTAGCCAGTTGATCTAGTCAGTCTTGCACAAGTAGGAGATGATGAACCTGTTCTTCACTCTTGATGAGGATCACTGGCGATTGTTCGGTCTTTCTTACGTAGACTTTGCCGTAGGAAGTCCAGCAGAACTTGTATCGTTTCGATCTTTTAAGTTCCCGTGCCAGGTAATGTAAACGGGAGCCCTTAGCTGTCAGATGTTCAGATAAGAAAATGGGAACATATTCATTTGTACGAAAGCCGAGATGTTTAGCACATAATTTTTCTTTATTACTAGTGCTGAAATCCTTAGCTCGTTTCAAGAAATCATTTTTTAGTAGAGCTGAATTTGTTTCGACTATTTATTGATGTGTTTTTTATATCTGTATTTTTGCTTCGCAATCTATAAATGTCCTTAATTTCAGACTTACTTATCTTGCAGTTTATAGTCTCAGAGAGTCGAATCGCCATATTTATCAGGTCTTGTTTTTCTTCTTTGCCCTCTTTAGGTACATTTTTTATTTCAAAATTAGTTTTACGACTTCCCGTTTCCATATCATTGAGTTTATCCTCTAGGTACATAATATACTGTCTGTCTTCTTTAGTCTGGGTCTCAAGAGACGATATTTGTTTTTTGAACTCTTCATTTTGCGTGGTTAAGAAGGAGATCGCGCTTTCAATGTTGTGGTTGGTTTGCTGTATCTCTCTAAGAGTGGAGTTAACGTCAGCAAACTCTTGCTTTTGTGTGTTGGTAAAATAAGTCATTAGCTTCCTCATCTCTTCCCTGAAGTCCTGTAATTGGTCACTTTCCAATCTATGTGGACGTTGTGTAACAAAGTTAGGTGATTGTTTTTCTTCTTCCGATAAACAGAGTGACATATTTGTATCCGAAATGTTTGTATTTAAATTATTTTCCATGTTGCCGGTATCAGGGTAGCAGAAGCAGATAGGAGCAGCGGATGAGATATCTTAGTTATAATGATGGCGACGTATGCGCAGGTGATGCCGGCAGTTTGATGTTTCCTGATTGGACGCAAAGTGGGCGGTCCCTAATGGGGCGTGGCCAAACCAGTAATAACGTCGAATCACGCCCAAGAAGCGTCTGACTGGTCCGCTCTTAAAATGGCGTCCAGCGCTGCAGGATCGTACGTCACACGTGGACACTAGTGGGGATTCTTACTTGCGAATTACCAGAAGCACCAGAAAGCACCTCTTCACTATTTATGCACTCCTATTCTTAATGATGCAATTAAATTTGTGAATTTTAATTTAATTTATTTAAAATAATCACTAACAGAGTATAAAGCACGTCTATACCGTATGGCGGTCCGGGGGGAAGAGGAGATGTATAACCGTTCTAACGATAGAGCCTTTGTTATAATAATCTGTGCTTTGGGTGAGAAACCCTAAAACACATTTAGTCTATTTAAGAAGAGAAATATCAACATTTCGTAAATAAGCCGCTATTAAACCGGATAAGTGCAAGTCGGACTCGCTCACGAAGGGTTCCGTACTACCATCACATAATATGGGTACGAAATACTAAACCATTATGGTAAATACCAACAATAAACATGACATAGCAACATTAAGGCGTCAAAAAACAAGGCGCTAAAATAGTAGCACCTGACAAACAAATCAGCACCTTTTGAATAAGGAACTTTAACATTTATCTGCCCAAAATTGTTGTATTATAAAGATAGAGCTGAAACAAATAACGTCGAATAATTGGACCCCCCTTGGATTTCCACTTCATATTATTATTTGCCGTGATAGAGGACAAAGTAACATATATTATGTGCAAATATTTACGCGCTTTATTCACCTATAACGGCTGAAGCTGTAAACCCCTGTGATAGATGGATAGACAGCGGAGGCTTAGTAATAGGGTCACGGAACCTTAGGATACGGAACTCTAAAAATCAAGGTAAAAGGTTATTTATCCAGTAAAGCTTACAGGAAAAATAAAGCGGCTAATGTTGTATTATTTGTATATGCATCCTCTATGATGTAGGTATAATGAAATGTTTTTGTACTCGTGTGTCATTGAATAAAGACCAGGTTTAGACATAATAATGTACTCTGTGGTTGGGATGAAAAATTTATACGTGTGACGAGCGTGGAGAACCACGTGACCTGTACTCGACAGCAATGATGAAAACTACCACCTACGGTTCCGTATCCGAACTTATGGCAGCCACTTCTTTGCATCCATTTACTTTCAAGGTTTACAAAAATGGCCGTTTGAGAGGATCATTTAATGGCAATCCTGGGACGCCAGTGAAACGTTTACAATTCTCTGGTAGTTTCTTAGGTGGTCATTATGAAATGCTCCTTCCCGATACTAGTTTCTCTGGAGTATGTCCAAATGATCAGTTAAAGGGAGTGGGCTTTAAGAAAATCCGTAGCTGACGTGCAAAAGGAGGACTACCTACAAAAATAAATGAGATCCCATGAAAAACATAAAATGTACAAAAATGTCAAGTCTCGCAATGCAATCTTTCCACCGTAAAAAGTTGTGAGATCTTATGTAAAGCCAAGTCTGTTATTTTAGTTTGTATGTAAGCACCTTTTCATTTTAGTTAGTATGGGAGCACCTATTGAACAAATGTATCATTAATTGTTTCCTAATTAGTTACCTACCAACATTAAGTGACTGTATTAATATTAGTCATCTTTATTTCTCTAATAAAATATAGTGACTTGGCAATCGCAGAGCACAAATAAAGCGCTGATGCGTAGAAATACAAATACAAAATACAAAATGATTTATTTCTTAGCTTAATCTTGCAGTTTATACAGGTGGTTGGAGTCCCCTTTTAAGTAAAAGAGATACCTGTAGTAGGAGACTCCGCTCTTCCATGGTGGACAGTAATATTTAATTAAGTTCAAAGAAACAAATTTGTGGCTTATGAAAATAAAATTTAAAAAGTAAACATACAGAAATATGAACTTAAGAATAATGTGAAAGTGCGTGTAAGGTTGAGGTGTGGAGTGTAGTGAATGTGAGTATTGTTCCCTAGCCCTACGATCGAAGTCTTGGGATCAGTATTTGAGAAAAAACTACTAGGGAGGGTGTGTATGTGTAGTGTATGTACATGAGGGTGTAATGTATGTGTGCAATGCTTGGAAGTGTGAGGGCATGTGTGTTATTATATACATATATATATCTATATATATTTTTTTTTTTTTTTTGCCGTTTATTTAATTAATTAATAATGGATTTAACATATTTTAAATGAGGATTCCCTAAGTATTATGAATAGTGAATATACAAGTAATAATACATATTACATATTCAGGTGTTATATCTTAATGAGCAAGAGAGACTCAGTCTCATCATAGCTTTTTGTCTTCAGCCAATTTGTCAAGGCATTTTTGCAGTCACAGTAATTGAGAGGGTAGATGTTAATTTGTTTGTTAATTTTATTATATAGAGATGCAGATTGTTTATCATATTGCCTAGTAGCAAAAATAGATTTGACTGATACATGCGGAACTGCAAGGTCTTTTCTGCGTTTGTCGAGGATACTGGGGTTATATATAAGTGATTTATGCCTTTTCAATACAGCGTAAAGAACATATAATTTCCTAATTGTAAGTAAGTCAGAAATCTTATAAAGGTCTTCAGTTGGAAATCGATATGGCTTAAAATGCATAACTTTCAGAAGAGATCTTTGGGCTCTCTCTAATTCTAGGAGTTTGGTCTTTGTTGCACCTCCCCATACTGGTATGCAGTAAACTAGGACCGATTGAGCCAGACAGACATACAATTAGTTAAGAAGATACTTTGTGGCTACATGCCTAAGCGTCTTAAAGGTCCATATGAGCTTTCTAATTCTGTTCATTACTAATTCTGCATGAGGATGCCAGGAAAGCCGTTGGTCTACAATAATTCCCAAGTATTTTGTGTTTGCAACCTTAATAATTGAGGTACACGAACATGAATTAGTTTCGAAGGAGGAGTTACATGTATGAATTTTTATTTGAAAATTGTGATTCGGTTGGGAGGAGTTATATTTTGTGAAGCATATATAGTTTGTCTTTGTCATGTTTAAAGTTAGTATGTTTATGCTCAACCAGCTTGCAATTTTGGAAAGTCCCTTTTCTGCGGAGCTGCGGGCTTCATCCCAGGTGTTACCGGTGAAGATAACAGCGGTATCGTCGGCATAGGAAAAGATATGACCATGTTCAACTTCCGTGTTGCATAGGTTATTAATATATAATAAAAACAAGGTGGGGCCTAACACACTTCCCTGTGGAACTCCAAAGATGACTTTTGCTTCATCACTTATGCAGTCACCGATCCTTACTCTTTGACCACGATCAGTAAGATAATCTTCAAGAAGAGCTAAAGGCAAGCCTCTAATTCTTATTACATTATCAATTTTTTTTCAAAAAAGTGTCAAAATCCTTGTCGGTTGTCAAAAAGTGTCAAGTTTAACAATGAATTCGTAATCACCGACCCCATTTGCCTCTTGATACCGAGTTTCAAGCGAATCGGAGCACTTTTTTGGACCTGTCAAAAAAATGTCAAAACCTGTCAAATGTCAAGTTTTTTTATGCAGTCGGGAAGCCCTTGGCAAACCGATCACTAAAGTCGAAACCGCAACTCGCTAGGACTTACGGTTCGGGAGATATAGCCGATCAAAGTTTTGGCAAAATATATATTTATTTTCAACTTTTTTTTTTTTTTTTTCATTTTCAGTTAGAGCTCGTCGAGCCCTTTTCTTAGAGTACCATGAACATGGGTCTAGCTTCAGCCGTTTGGGAGATACGGGCCGTTAAAGTTTTGACACTGTGGGGGGCTAGATCTCGGCGAGACCTTTTCTTAGACACCCATCAACATGGGTCTAACTCAAGCCGTCTAGGAGATACGGGCAGTTAAAATTTTGACATAAAAAAAAAAAAAAAACTTTTTTGGCACCCTATAGTCCGACCCCTAGGGATGTACCACCTTCCGTTCCGAAGATATGGCCAAAACAACTTTTTTTTCGGTACATCCCTTAAAAAAAAAAAGGCAAACAAATACGCATGCATAGCATAGTAAAGTAATCTTCACTGACTGAGTTATGTCAGTTATCGAGCGAGCAACTAAAGTATAATGCAAAACTATTGTACCCTAACCCAAAGGAGGCCCCAGGCCCAGACGCGCGAATCCACGCGACATCTCTCTATGTCTCTACTGTGTGAATGTGTGCGTGCGTCAAACAAGATGCGACACAGCTACTAGCCGTTCAGAATTTGTACTGAATACGGGCGTATTTCGTAATACCAAAAATGTTGAATGAAAACTTAATGTGTTTTAAATTTCGTTTTAATAATCTGTAACTTGGTAACATAGGCTATGTTTCCGCTCGAACAATATCTTACGTTTTGTTGTTTTTAATACAAAACAAATAAGAAGAAAACGGGTAATTTACGGTGTAAAAATGTGCGAATTGCAAATCGCTGACATTTCGTTTCAGGTTAGTATTTTGGAAGGAAACATATTCATGAACTTATAAAAATACTGTCTTAATCAGAATAACAGCATAATTTGGTTGAAATATGTTCGAATTGCAAATGATTTTGGTATTACGTTTGTATGGATAATTAATTTTGCATCGGCCTCTTAACGTCTGTTTTCTTATTTTTTTTTGAATGGGTTTGATTATCGTAGTTTTAAGGGTATCTGGGAATTTACCTTCTTCAAAAGTCTGATTAATAAGTTTTGTTAAAGGTAGTACAAGTTCATTTGAGCAAGCTTTAATTAACCTTGGTGGGAGTTCATCAGTTCCACAACTGATTTTATTTTTTAAATTGTTAATAATATTTTTTATTTCCGTTTGTGTTACTGGAGTAAGGAACATAGTATTTTGGGTAGGTTGGAGGACGGGTCGGCCACGAGGACTACTTCCGTCGGGGAGCTGCGTTTTTTCTTCTCCAATTGACGCAAAGTGGGTGTTGAATGTATTTACTATGGTAATTGGATCTGTGATAGGATTATTGTTAACAATTAGTTTTAGGTTAACTTTGTCATTTTTTATATTTTTATTTGTGCGTTCCTTTATTATCTTCCAAACCGTTTTCATTTTATTTTTAGATTTTTTAAATCTATTTATATAGTTAAGTTTTTTTGACAATGTAATTAGAGTTTTAGGCGTTATTTCATATTTGATATAGTGTTTTTTAAGGATTTGGTTATTTGAATTATTTATAAGTGCTTTTAATAATCTTTTATGTCGGCAAGAGTTTTGTATACCAGTAGTAAGCCAATGTTTTTTTATACTCTACTTTTAATTTAATTTTTGTTTTAGGTATGCTTTGGTCTAAGATATTTTTTAATTTATTATCAAATCCAATATAATTTTTGTTTACATCTTGGTGAGATTTAATGATATTCTGCCAGTTAACTTATTTTAAGTTTTGTTTAAATTTTTCTATATTTCTATCATTATAATTTTTTTTTTCTATAAACCATATTTTTTAGTTTTTAGTCTGGGGTAGGGATAGGTCTAAAACTGTACCTTTATGATCGGAGAAACCAAATTCCTGGACCGTAGTGTTTATATATTTGATGTGAAAATTTGTGAATTTAAGATCTAGGCAATTTAGATTATATGTTGGTTCTTTAATATGTTGTGTTAAATTAAACTCTGACATTAAACTTTTGAAATTGTTAGCTATTGTGCTATTTTCTAATATATTAATATTAAAATCGCCACTTATGATAATGTTACTTTTAGAGAATTTTGTATTTAGGTAATTCAAAATGTGTTTTAGTTGTTTAAAAAATATGTCTTCTTCTCTTCTATTCCAATAAACAGTAAATATAATAATATTTTGTTTAGGTAATTCAGTAGCACATATTTCTATTATATACTCTATTGACATACTTGTGATGTCACTTCTATCTATGGATTCATATTGTTCTTTAAGCAGCGTGCAGACGCCGCCACCTCGTCGAGTTTCCCTGCAGTATGATGAAGCTATCTTGTACCCAGGGAAATTGATCATTTCCATTTTACCTGGTCATAGCCAAGATTCTGTTATACAAATGGCTTCAAACGGGTTCTTTTCCAGGAAAGTTTCAATTATTTCTTGTTTATTGTATAAACTTTGTAGATTTTGAAATTATATTTCAAATTTATTGTCTTTAGGTTCGAAAAAAATGATTTCTACATTATTGTTTTCTGGTATGTTTTGACTGTTGTTATTTCTAGTTTCTGTGTTTTTCTCTACGTTAAATAGTTTTCCATCAATGAACAGTTTGTTATTCCGGATAATAGTATGTTTTCCTTCTTTTCTTGCCGTTTGTAAAAATCCTTGCAGTATCCTTCTTTCCTTTAGGCTGTTTTCTTCGTAGTATTCCGATATGTTTAGTCCAGTATCATTTAAGCAAAAACTATTTTCTAGGAAATATTTTGTCATCCACTTACTCATAAGTTCAACTTTTAGTGCTCTGTGGTTTCCCTTTCGTCCCATTCGAGACAAATCTTCTAAATAACCAGTAAGGTCTACACCATAAAGGTCGTAGAATATATCAATAATTTTGCAACTTAAGTTTATTTCATTTTCATCGTATGTTTCATTCAGTCCATACTGTACAAATGTCTTATTGGTTTCACAAGATTGTTTTTTAATGCTGGTACTCATATTTTGGATTTCGATAAATTTGCTTGACAATTGTTGTACTTGACGCTTTAAGTTTTCCTTCTCTTTTTGTAACCTTTCAATTCGCTTACCCATCTCAGATATAGTTATAGAATCCTCTTCTTGCTTTATAATTACGTTGGTTAAATTCATCGATATTTCCTTCTTAAATTTCTTTAGTTCAGAAGAAATGTTATCTTCGATTGTTGCAGAAATTTCGGCAACTATTGATTTTTGAATAGTTTTGTTGTTTCAGTATTAGAATTTTCTATTTGTGTATCGCCTAGATAGCTCTGATCTGAGTCCAGTTCCGTGTTTACTCCGGACAGATGAGAACTTCTTACTGAACTGTCATTTATTGGTCTTTTTGTAACATTTTGACATCTTGGGCATTGCCAAGAAATTTCATAATCTTGTGCATGTGCTCTGTAATAGTCTGATGTAATGTTAAGAGGCCGGCGCAGTAATCCTTGTTCATACAAACGAAATACCAAAATCATTTGTAAATCATAGATATTCTTAGGATAGTGTGTGTTTATTCCGATTGGATATCAGAATATCTAGGTTCCTAAATATATATTTTAAAAGGACACTAATTTAAAGACGACACTATTATCTATTTAAAATTTCCATAGAAAGCTTATTTCTCTCATATTTCATGTTTAAATCAGTGTTCTTATTTAATATATATTTGGGAACCTAGATATTATGTAATGCAATCGGGATAAATACACACCACCTACAAGAATATCTATGACTTATGGTTTTGGTATTTCGTTTGTATGAAATAGGATTACTGCATCGGCCTCTTAAGGCATTTATAGTGATATATCGCTTTGCAAGTGAGGCATTTTATTCGTTCTGATATTTTTGTCACTCTCTGACAAGCTATTCAATTCATTTTATGAATGATATGTATTGCCCTCTATCGGGATAGGTGGAAAACAATTTCGATTTTACCAAGTGAGCGCTTCCATCTATGAATGTCTAGTTGACGACGTTTCTTTGTAGCTCTGATCGTAGTTTTGATGTTTGTCGCTAGATGTCGCTACTTATCGTTGTGAAGTAGTATTGTTTTAAGTTGTGACCTTCAAATTCAAGGTCATAAAATTCGTTGGTTAGGTACCAAAATATCTCTTATTTGTTTTTAATGATTTCATTTATCGATGCTAATGTTTGCTATACACATTTATATATTGTTTATTTTCAATAATCTGAATAGCTTTTGTCACTTCACTGCTTATTAGATGTTTCACTCTGTAAATTGTTTTTTCGATGCAAGAACTATCTAATCTGTAAAACTTTCACGTTGGTATATTTCATAGCACTGTTTTTCATGTTTTAATTACACTTTACTAATGATAATGCACGTTTAACATTTTAGATGAATATTTTTATACGGAGCTCTTTATTTTCAATGTTTACGGTACGGTGGCGCCCTCTCTTTTTCTAAGATAGAAAAGATAAATAAGAAACAAATCTCAAGTAAAACAAATATTAAAAAAAAATATTTGCCGTGTAAGCAAGAGGTCGCAGGTTCCAATCCAGGCCCGAAGATTTTTCCATATATTTGTCTTACCTGAGATTTTTTTCTAATTGGTCTTTTCTATTTTGTAAGCAAGAGGCCGTGTAAGCAAGAGATCGCAGGTTCAAATCAAGAACCAAGAATTTTTTTCACTTGGAATTTGTTTCTAATAATTTTTTTCTATCTTGTAATGTAGTCTAGTAATTTATGTGCATATACTTACCACCTACTGAAAGTGAAGGAAAATCCTATGAGGTAAACTTGTATCCTCTAAAAAGCGTGTATTTGTGCCCGAAGCACAGCGATAAGGCTTCCCTATCATGTTAGGACAATAATGAAAAAAATCGTCACTTTTCGAACTTCCATATATCTACTTCAGTAAATAATGTATTATTTTGATAAAATAGTATATTATTTTTGGAATTTTTCTCTAGGGATCTGTTAAACAGAAACGCGATTGGAGAAATTCGGGTCGATAGAAATATTTATTGAAATGGGGTCTTTTTCGAAACCGATTCTCCTGGTTTGACAATTTAGAATGACATCTGGACTGCAATTATATTTTATTAGATGGGTTTTAACGGTTTAAACGAAATTTTGATAGCCACTTTAGTACATTTTATATTAATAAAAAACCGAATTTTTGCTACTTCTCCACGAATCCGTCCCTCTCGCACAGAGGTTTTTTTGCATATGGAGTAACAGGTACGCTAAACCTTTTACATATCGCCTTTAGAGCGGTTACACAGCCGGATTGTGAAAAACCCGCCTTTTTCTAACTAATCGAAAAAAAAACACTTAAATTCAAAATTTACTCAATATCAAAATTTATTCTATAGTTATTCAACAAAAACTTATAACCTTTGTATTGTGTACGTTGCCATTGCAAAGTTTTCATTGGTTTCTGTAAATTAGAATTTCAAAAATGTTCAATCTAAGTTCACAAAATTTTGAAATTCTGTTATACAGAAACCAATGGAAACTTTGCGATGGCAGCATACACATAATAATATGGTTTTGTTTAATAATTATTAAGTGAATTTTGGATTTAAGTGTTCTGTATTGATTAATTAGAAAAAGATGGGTTTTTCACTATCTGGCTGCGAAACCGCTTTTTATGAAAAGTAGTTACTTGTTCTAGTCACCCCACCTGAACACCCTGTCGGAGTATATGTCGTGAAGATATGTGTCTCTATCTATAAACTAATATTAAAGTTGTAAAAAAGCCGTGTCGGTACATTTAATATTTTCGCAAAATTTTAAAAGAAATGGTTTATTAGAATTGCGCTGAGGCTAAAATTTATAAAAAAATCCGTCTGCATATCTGTATGTATGATCCAAAAAGGCGATACCAAAAAAATGGGTTTTTTTCGAATCCATTTACTCCACTCTAACGTCATCTACGTATTAATTTTTGGGTAAATGTTTATTGAGTATTTGATTAAGATTCTCACTGAAGAAAAACGCGATTGGATGAAATTTTCTCGATAGAATTTAATTCCGAAAAGTCCTCTAAATTGTTTTATTTTTTCCTGTAATTCTGAAATCCTAACTAATTTCATTGTCAAATTACATTCAAAATGTGGATATTATGTATTTGTAAAGTCTTCTTGAAAATCTTTTTGACAAAATAGCTTAGTACATTTTATATTAATAAAAAACCGACCTTTTGCTACTTTTCCACGAATCCGTCCCACTTGCACTGAGAGTTTCTTCGCATATGGAGTAACAGGGACGCTCAAACTTTTACGTATCGCCTTAACGGATTTGGATGCGGATTTCTTTATTATCATCGTAGTGACCCTAGTCACCATATAGGCTATAAGGGGTGTCGATAAAATAACCACCAAGCCCAAAAAGTGGCAAATATTGAATAAGAAAAGACTAGTTTAATGAAAATGTTTTTTTTTATTTCTTGTATTTCCATTCTGGCTTGATCATTGTTCAAATAAACGACCTAAATGTTTGAAAACCACTGGTCAATGTCTATTAACGAGGTTCCAATTGTATTCCTTGATGACAGCCGTCATTTGTTCGCTTTGATGTTTTTACCTTTGTACACGTTGATGGAAATATAACCAGTCCTACCTACAAGCACCGTTTAAAAATCCAAGTAAGTATGACTATATGACAAGAAAGTATGACTTTATTAACTGACATTAACTTCTTATAAAATTATTAATAATTATCTTCCTGATCCTTAATATTAATGTTTGATAAAATTAAAGTGAAATATATTTTATATTTTAAAATATATATTACAAATGATATGTCAGTTTATATTGACTTTTTTTTTTCTTTTAATAACACAGGTTAGATCGTTGAGTTGGGTCAGTATAATAAAATCTATACTATACTAAAATCTAAAGAAGAGGTAGGGAAATTTGCTCAAAAGACTCTCGTTGTCAATTTTGAAAAAAATTTAAAAATCATTCAAAGCATTTTAAAAAAATATTTCTTTTAGACGGAAATAGAACTTGTTCATGTTGAAAAAAACACATCCTGTATTGTGGCTACATTCTGTCAAAGAAACATTATATTTTAAATGAAAGGAAATGTCAAATTATTTATATTGATTTCAAATTTACACAATTAATACAACCTACACATAGTTTGTACAATTATAAGAAATACAAGTTAATTGCAGGCTAGGACGAGGAGGGAGGAGAACCAGTTGAGTACAAAAGTGTTAATTGGACCAGTATGTAAGATTATGACATTGTTATCCCGTTGCAAGTAATTCTCAGAATGAGTCTCAGAATCTTTATTCTGAGGGTTGAATACATTATTACTGGCTAGAGAAATGATAATTGACCACTTTTTAAACTTTGACAACTGATTATGAAATATGTCATAATTCATTAATTGTTTATGATTTTTCTGGATTTGAATCTATTGGCGGAACTAATGTGCGGAGACACGTTCAAAGAAGCCAGATAAAACGTCTTTGAATTGAAATTGAATTTGAATCTGAATCTAATCAGATTTTACATGGTAATTCTGCCATGAGATTTTACAGCTTTTGAGTCCGAATAACATATTTTTAGTGTTCAGTGTAAGAGCTATAAATATATAAAATAACACAAAAGCAGTTCACTTTTTTCGTACAAGAAATACAAGCGAATGTTTGAAAAATCTGTGCTGAGATAAAAGAGAAAACTGTTGTCCGCATAATCCTAGGTCTTAGTAAAACCGTGACAACAAAGCCTGTCCACTCAAATATCAAAATATTACTGTCCTAAGTCTAACAATCTTCCATCACAGCCCGCTGGGAGTCCCCTGTCCTAGTCGTCATGCAGAGTGACAGGCTGAAACTAATTATGTACAGGCACTGAATATTCTCGCAGTATTGCAATAGATTCAAATTTTAGATGACTGATTCAGGATTGGTTTCAGGATGTAATTGACGTTTTGGATAGAAGTTGTAACATGCTTTAGCGTGTTTGTGATATACGCATAATTAAACGGCAATATGACGTGCTGTCATGGATTTGTAATTAAATATTCAACGCAAATACTCCTTGAATTGAAAACCTTTGTCGATAGATTTTTAAAACATCTTCTTTATTAAATTATTATTACATACGGCTTGAACACTCACGTGTGATTGTTGTTGACTATATGCCAACCGTTTCACCGATACAATTTCGGCATTATCAAGGCGAGTGTCGTTCTTAGGACGACGACGCGGCGTTCACCGTCGTTGTCAAACGGGCACTGGCGGCCGCCGATCTTCTTTATTCCTTATAAATAAGGTTATATTTACACAGAAAACTTGATAATAATAGGGAAGTTAAAATGATGTACAGTGGTGTGCTTATTTGAAGAATTAGATTTCTTCCAGCTAACAAAGGACGAAAAAGATATTAGCAAGGTAACAATCTTTATGATACCAAATAATAAAAAAATATTTTAATAATGAAGGTTTTTTACTACGGTTAAAACAAAAGTAAATCTTTTTTTCATTTTAAAGTAATATTTAGTGAATTTGTCGTTTTACTGTTCATACATTTGGTTGGTTTTAACACGAATGCTGGCGCAGTTAAGTTTAACCATTCGTAAATCGATCACAGCATTCGAAACAAATGGCATACGCGCTATTTTCCCGCCAAAATACCCAAATTGTAGGCACCAAATAACATTCTCGGGTTGCGGAGCTAAACCTACAAAAATACCAAAATACTACAATTTTACAAGTTGTTGCGTTCAATAAAACTCAGTAACTTTTTAAATAGTTTATTTTATTCCTTTTAAGCAACTACATTTTGCATTATATTTCAAGTTTAGGGATGCCCAAATGGCGTAAAATGGGACACAATTATAACCACTATTACTAGTTTGATCGCGACGCACCTCACTGAAACACCCTTTCACTTCAAATGGTCGTAGGCTTTGGCTCTTGCTTTTCACCACCCTCATGACGAAAACATGCCGAAAAGCGGCTCGACATTTACCGACTTCCGTAGATTTTGTGGAAGACCGCCTTAAAGATGGTTCTTACAGCTGGTGACGGTGAAAGCCACAATTAAGGTCGGGTTTTACTCAGATGATAATTTAGTAAAAATATTGAAATAAATATACGAAATACTACAGACTATGTAAAAATTATGTGCTATGATTAGAATTTTCAAATTTTTATCTATAATTTAACAAAACAAATACCAAAACAGGGCCTAATTTAATACTAAGAAGTTCCAATTTAATTAATTGTTAAGCAAAGAAACACATTGAAACTTAATCGAATTGACGATATTTTAACCAAAAATTAGATCCCTTGATTATTTTTGAAGAATTTTAGCCACTTAATTTTCAATATATTTTGGAGTATTTTTAAGCGCCTTTTTTGCGCTATCCGGATACCCAGCGACGTAATGCAGTGCGCGTTGATTAATCGTCATTTCAATATAGTTTCTGCCGATATTTGAACTGACACAGGTCGATTCAAGGTCGATTCTATGTTAGCGGCTACTACAGCCTTTTCTATCAAGTACGATAGTGGCAATGTTAAGCCCATTGTATGTAAGAAAAAGTTTAGTGATCAAACAAAACGATTCTTGCACATAAACACGAAATTCCTATCAAATTCTCCTAACGCATCCGTAATTCGCGAAATCGGAACGAATCAACTGTAACACCAGTGAATGACTGCAGCCTGTGTCGTGGGCATAAAACGCCACAAAAACGAAAATAAAGCCACAAAAAAGGATCCCTTTTCGGGAAATTGCGGTACAAAACTTTTGCATGCAAAACGCAGCCGAAGCGTGACGCGTGAAAGACCTAGTAAAAAATTGCAACGATTCGGAGTTTCGATTTGATATGTCAGTTTGATAATATATTTCGAGTGTTGCACTGTTTTAATCAATAGCGAAGTGCCCAGATATAAAGAAAATATTTTTCAAATTCGTTCTGGTAACCATTTCGATAATGTAAATATAGTCATACTTGTTCGTACGCTGTACGTGCTTTTAATCAGAACTCTTTCCATTTGTATCAAAGTAATCAATTGAAATTACGTATTACAAACAAGTTAAAGGCAATCAAATGTTTTCCAACCGGTCAAGTATATTTAAAGTCATACAATCTGTATCTATAACAATAATAAAGTAATAAAAGTAATGTCTGACAATGTCTGACTCTTTTTTTTTATGAAATTTAGTATGGTACTAAAGCCAAAAAAATCATATTTTTTACTTTTTCTTTGTTTAGCTATCTGTCTGTATTAACAATGACTGTCTCTACTCATAATTTTATAGATTGTCTTAGGTAAGACTAGCTTTTCACCCGCAACTCCGACGCCCACGTTAATCAATCTCTTTTCTGTATTCGACTCGGGCGTTATTTTATCAACACCCCTTATTGCCTATATGTTGACCAGGGTCACTACGATGGTAACAGAGAAAACTGCATGTATATCCGTTGAGTAGTTCTCGAATTAAAACGAAACATATACAGACAGAGACAAAAATTCTAAAAATGGCAATTTTGGCTTCATAACAACAACATATTTCATTAATTTTTTGTTTTTATATTCCATGTACAGACTCGGCATTCTTACTAACTTATTGTCAGTATTATTGATCTATTTGTAAGAACGGATCAAAAATTTGAATCAGAATCAGAAAGCCGTTTATTACCATAAAACATAGCATGCATAATGGATTATTGAATAACTAATAAACTTATAACTATAACGGCCTCCCCATCTAGAGTAGAAGAGGGTGTGGTAATAGTCTCCCAAGTTACCAGCCTTTCTGGGAGAAAAAATTATAAACTTAATTAATAATACAAAATTAAATTGAATACAAAATGAAAATAGAAAATGTCATGCATCAATTGAAATTAAAATAATTCGCGAACTTTTAATAATTATGTAAGTACAATCGTTAATAATTTAATTGAATTTAGGGACCTATTTAATAGTCATTACAACGCAATCATGTTCAAGTCATAATAAATGAATTAAAAAATAAATAAAATTGATTGTAAATTTAAATTTAATATACCTCTTCATTGAGAGTTCACAATAAGATTCCACTGATCCCTACAGCGGGCAATTCTCCGCCACAACGGGCACTAGGCTCGTAACTCGTCGTCCCAGCGTGCCACTGGCCTGCCCACTCGGCGAGATCCATCTCTAGGCCTCCACTCAGTTGTCCTGATAGTCCATCGGTTGTCCTTCATCCTCATTACGTGTCCAGCCCAATTTAATTTATTGTTCTGGACAGTTACTAAAACATCATCCACTTTTGTTTGACATCTAATATCTGTGCTTTTTACTCTATCAGCCTTTTTGATACTTAGCATGCTCCTCTCCATGGCTCTTTGACAAGTTGTTAGTTTTTGTTTTAGTGTTTCTGTGATCCATATGTTAAAGTGGGGATGATGACAGAGTTGTATATTTTCCTTTTTAGTATTAAATCAAAATGTTCTTCAAAAATGTGTTTCATACTCCAATAGCACTTCCAGGCGATGTTTATCCTTCTCTCTATTTCTTTGGTCATTTTATTAAAATGAGAATATTTATCCCAAATAAACAAAATCGTCGACATTCTCTAAATCCCTACTATTCAAGCTGAAAGAAGGGTGTGGTCTATTTGCCATTACCTTGGTTTTGGTTTCGTTAATTGACAGACCCGTCGGTATCAACTGTTCTTGGAAAATGTCTAACAGCTTTTAGAGGTTTTTAGCTGACTCTGCCATAAAAACGATGTCATCACCAAATCTGAGAGCTGATAGGTTCTCTCCATCTATTTTTAGGCCTAGGTCCGAGAGATTGCAAGAACGAAATACCTCCTCTAAAATGCAGTCGAATAAGTTCGGTGACAAAGGGTCTCTTTGGTTTACCCCTTTTTGAATTTTAAATTCTTTTCCTTCTCCATCCATTTTTATTGTAGCAGTACAATTAGTGTATATGTTTTCTATTAACTCTATATTATATCCTGTGGCTACGCCCTGTGATTTTAATGTATTTAACATGAATTCGTGACTCACATTGTCAAAAGCCTTAGAGAAATCTACAAAACATAAGAATGATGGTTTTCTGAATTCTGCGTACTTCTCCTTAATGAGTATGTAAAGTATGTTGATTGTTGTTTGTATAGTCGGTTTTTGATTAAACCCATAAATATTTTATACATAAGTGGAGATAAGCTAATAGGTCGATAATAGTTGATATCCGTTTGGGAGCCTTTTTTGTAAAGAAGAACGATGGATGAATGGAGCCATTGTTTTGGGATTTCTTTCGTCCTAAGTATTGTAGCATTGCAAATTTTGTAGGGTTGGTTATCACAAAAAGTTACGCGTTGAAGTTTGGCTTGATGGTAAATTGCGTTTTACCCTCTTTTATAGACATGAAGATAATCGCGTGACTGCTGCGATGCCCGAGAGTTTTTCTCGTTCATTTGTCGGCCGGAGTTATTGATGTCAACTTGTGTTGAGTGTTTCCTGATTTTATGGTGTTCAACGGCGGAGGAAAATGGCGGATGTGCCAACAGGAGTTGTGTTTTAATTTATGAGGTGGGTTTCGTGTTCAATTTGGTTAATTATTCATTTGTGTGGAATAGTTCTATAATATTGTTTTTGTATTTCAGAAAGATTATTTTCGGACGATTTAGAAAAGGAATTTTTTCGTCGGGTTGGTGGGAGTTCTGACTATCGTCAGATCATGGTATGTATTGCTTTCTTTGTATTTTGAGTCACCGGAATTTTGTTCTCATTGTTCCGTGTGGTAAAGGTTTTAATATTGTTTTTTCTCTTCTAATTCCAGGGTGTTTTGTTTTTGCAAGATCTTCGTGTTTTTCAAGATCTTCTTGTTTTCGAGAGTTACCAGCTGGCAGAGTTATGATCGCCGCGTGGTGTACGCAGTAGCAGTTCCTTTGTCTGCGCGGTCGAGGATCGTTGACCTTGAAGGGGGCAGCGGACGGCGGGTCATTTCCGTGGTGGTTATTGGAAAAATTCAAGTAGGTGTTGGAATTTTTTTACTTTTATCCACACACAATGAAGATACCTAGGACGGTATGTTTTCTGGACACTTAGTTATGTGTCCTATTAGTATTCAAGGGTAAATTCTTCTTCCTGTTTCACCGAATAACCCAAACTGTAAAATTTAATGTTCCGTAATATTTATTTTTCCTGGTAGAACTGAATGGTGTACCAGACGATTTGGTTTAAAGAGTATGTACGACAAATATTATTGATTGTAGGATCTACGGCTCCCCTGAGCTAGATTTTATTTAGAAAAATAATTTCCCTTGTTTGTTTACAAGTTTGTTACTTTTAAAGTTTTTTTTTTTTTGTTTAATGTAATTTTCACAAGATTCCATGTAATCTAGTTACCTGTGGATAAGGCGGTAACAATTCCACCTAGTTATCACTTAAATGTTTATTTATGTCTTGGCAATACTAATTCCAATGTAATATTACTACCAGATGTTAAGGCGGTACCTAACACAACTATTTAAAGGTCTATAAGGTTTAGTAATGTCTTGGCAGGAAATTTGCCAAATGAAGGTCTTGGCCAAAAACTTGTAACTAAGATAATTTTTCCGTAACACCTTTCCTTAACTTGTGAAATTTGATTTTTTTTTTGTTTTGATAAAATTAAATAAACTTAATTGTAAAGTACCTCGAAGTTTTCTTCAGAACCTTTTAACAACTATTAGGTTACAATTAGGTCACTGTTTAGTTTTATCTTGTCCAGTTGCACGACTGGTGGAAAGACCGGGTACCTGCTGGTCGTGCCATCTGACAATGGCGCCCTTACGTTTTTAAATAATAATATTTGTCGTAGGGTTATTTGGTGAAACAGGGTTTTTTTTTTTTTTTTTTTGTTGTTACTCGTTTTTTTGGTATGTGTAACATATTTTTTTTGTGTACTGTGTATTTTGGTTAAGTGTGTGCTTTTGCACATATAGGAAGCTTAAGTGCTAATTTTTTTTTTGTGAGTAACAACTTAAGGTGTATTTACACTGGTTTTTTTTTTGGTACCAAAATTTTTTTTTAAATGGTTTTTAATTTTTTTTTAGTTTACACTGAGTTGTGTTTGTGGTTGTGTAAATTTTTTTTTTGCACTCAGTGATTTTGGTACCAAATTTATTTGAGAAGAATTTAAAACACTTGTAAGAAACAGGAAGCAGATTTTTTTTTAAAGTGGATACTAAAGTAGTATTGTTTTTGGTCCTCTTCAAGGATGAATTAATTTACGAGTTGACTATTCGCGGCGACACGCCATCATCCACGGTTTTAGGTCTTTGGACGCTGTTAAGGAAGCCAGTTTTTTTTTTTTTTTTTTTTTTTGTGTGTTTTGGTTGTTGATACCTCGGCATTTTATTTTGTTTTAATTTTATTGTGTTTTAATTGGAGTTTTGTTGATGTATGGAGCCTCAAAACAGTGATTGTGGTTTATTTTACACTAATCTTTGGATTGAGCTTCGTGCATGAGGTTGTAAGTTTTTACAATTCTCGGGTTTTGGGTTTTTGTTTTTTTTTTTAATTTATTTATTGGGGTTAGTTTGAGGTTCAGCTCGCTGCTCGAGTTGTTCCGGGTTTTGTTTTTCTTGCTTTTAGGCAAGAGCCGAGGTATCGGGTAGGTTTATTTGTTTGTTTTGTTTTTTTTTACCGTCATATAATAAATATAGTTTGCTTTGGGGGTAATTTTTTTTTTTAGTAATGTTTTTTTTAGTTACTCAAATTTTTTTGTTTTTGGTTTGTTTTGGGGGATTTTCTTCAACTAAAATTGAGTAACAGTTTTTATTTTATGACGTTTTTGTCAGGGGGTTTTGTTTGTTTCACGGACTCACGTATTAGTGAGATTCGTGTTTTGTTTAAAATTTATTCCCCCTGCTGGATTTGTTAGTGACGCGACTTTTATTCGTAATGATCCCGTTTTTCCACTTTTGTTTCATTCGCGAGCCCGGGTGGGAGTTGAGTTTGATTTCATGGCCAGTGTTTGAGTGTCCCAACAATATATTTGGGGGGATACCTAATTTTGTTTGAAAGGTTACTGACGAACAGCATTGTCTGGCTCGTTAAGAAGTTTGGATGTTATGTTTAAATGGATAGAATGCAGAGAGGTATGGAAGTAAGGTTGGTGATGTATGCTAGGATACACTGGGCCGGTTTTGTTAGAAGTCAAATTTCGACAGTGACCTACTCCAGCTCAAAGAGGTCTCGGTTTTTTTTTTTTTTTTTTTTTGGTGTGGGCCATTACACACTTTTGTCCGCTGCCGTTTGGTGGTATAGGGTAGCCGTGGTTTTTTTTGGAAGTGGGCGATAATCCCTGGACGGCTGGGAGTTACTTGTTTGAGTCTCCTGGTGTTTTTTTTCCTCTCACTGGAGTGGCTTGTTTGTGCCGGTAAGTTCGATTAAGTTCGTTGATTCCGGTGATACAGGTCATGTTGATGGTGAGGGGCCGAGGTGGAACTCTTGGATGATTTCATTTGTTTTATTTTTTATAGTTGGGGGGTAGCATTTCGTCATTACGAATACTAGCGCACTACTTTTGTTGTTCCTGCAGGAAGGGTTACTTTTGTTTGGTTTTTGTTTTATTGTCGTGGGTTCGACTTTGTTTTGGGTTTTGACGGTTGTTTGTTTCTCTTGTTTTATGTTTGTCTTTGGTTTTTATTTGGTTTTGTTTGTAGGTGTGCTGTTTTCAGGCATCTACTTTAGTTATTAGGTTTTTGTTTTGTGTTGGTTTTTTTTATAAAATCATCGGGGGGGGTTAATTTGTTTTTTTTTCTTTTGGGTTTTAAAAAAAAATTTTAGTTTTTTGTTGTGGTTTTACGCTGAGGGCAGCGATCGGTGCTCTAGGCGCACCGCACCTCTTATGCTTCGGGAGGGGGTATTGTAGCATTGCAAATTTTGTAGGGTTGGTTATCACAAAAAGTTACGCGTTGAAGTTTGGCTTGATGGTAAATTGCGTTTTACCCTCTTTTATAGACATGAAGATAATCGCGTGACTGCTGCGATGCCCGAGAGTTTTTCTCGTTCATTTGTCGGCCGGAGTTATTGATGTCAACATGTGTTGAGTGTTTCCTGATTTTATGGTGTTCAACGGCGGAGGAAAATGGCGGATGTGCCAACAGGAGTTGTGTTTTAATTTATGAGGTGGGTTTCGTGTTCAATTTGGTTAATTATTCATTTGTGTGGAATAGTTCTATAATATTGTTTTTGTATTTCAGGAAGATTATTTTCGGACGATTTAGAAAAGGAATTTTTTCGTCGGGTTGGTGGGAGTTCTGACTATCGTCAGATCATGGTATGTATTGCTTTCTTTGTATTTTGAGTCACCGGAATTTTGTTCTCATTGTTCCGTGTGGTAAAGGTTTTATTATTGTTTTTTCTCTTCTAATTCCAGGGTGTTTTGTTTTTGCAAGATCTTCGTGTTTTTCAAGATCTTCTTGTTTTCGAGAGTTACCAGCTGGCAGAGTTATGATCGCCGCGTGGTGTACGCAGTAGCAGTTCCTTTGTCTGCGCGGTCGAGGATCGTTGACCTTGAAGGGGGCAGCGGACGGCGGGTCATTTCCGTGGTGGTTATTGGAAAAATTCAAGTAGGTGTTGGAATTTTTTTACTTTTATCCACACACAATGAAGATACCTAGGACGGTATGTTTTCTGGACACTTAGTTATGTGTCCTATTAGTATTCAAGGGTAAATTCTTCTTCCTGTTTCACCGAATAACCCAAACTGTAAAATTTAATGTTCCGTAATATTTATTTTTCCTGGTAGAACTGAATGGTGTACCAGACGATTTGGTTTAAAGAGTATGTACGACAAATATTATTGATTGTAGGATCTACGGCTCCCCTGAGCTAGATTTTATTTAGAAAAATAATTTCCCTTGTTTGTTTACAAGTTTGTTACTTTTAAAGTTTTTTTTTTTTTGTTTAATGTAATTTTCACAAGATTCCATGTAATCTAGTTACCTGTGGATAAGGCGGTAACAATTCCACCTAGTTATCACTTAAATGTTTATTTATGTCTTGGCAATACTAATTCCAATGTAATATTACTACCAGATGTTAAGGCGGTACCTAACACAACTATTTAAAGGTCTATAAGGTTTAGTAATGTCTTGGCAGGAAATTTGCCAAATGAAGGTCTTGGCCAAAAACTTGTAACTAAGATAATTTTTCCGTAACACCTTTCCTTAACTTGTGAAATTTGTTTTTTTTTTTGTTTTGATAAAATTAAATAAACTTAATTGTAAAGTACCTCGAAGTTTTCTTCAGAACCTTTTAACAACTATTAGGTTACAATTAGGTCACTGTTTAGTTTTATCTTGTTCAGTGGTACGATTGGTGGAAAGACCGGGTACCTGCTGGTCGTGCCATCTGACAGTATGTTATTGAATAAATGTAGAAGTAGTTTCATCAGTTCTTCTTCGTATATTTTAAGGAATTCATTCGTTATATTGTCTATTCCTGGAGCCTTTTCATTTTTAAGGGATCTCAGTGCTTGTCTTAATTCACTCTCCAAAAACCATGGTATTTAGTCTGAACAAGTTTCTTGGTAAGTCTAGTTGCTGTTACATTTGGGCTCTAGCTTTTTCGGGTCTTTATAAATGTCTTTATAACACTCTGTTGCTATTTGGAGTATCTCTTTTCGATTTGTACACTTCTTGTTGTTTTTTTTGTGAAGATACGGGACTAGTGCTTTTCCTATTTCTCTTAATTTCTCAATACTTTTTGTTAAGCTTGTTGAAGCCAATATTCTTTATATTCTAGAGTAATACTATTTTTCTAAATCTTGTTTTAGATTATAGTTAACTTCGTTGTGAATTTTTCTCATCTCTTCTATATCCTTATCAGATTTATTTTTTATTTTTTGAATTATTCTCTCTTTTCGATATAAAAATACTTACCTATAATTAACTATTCAATACATTTTGTACACCGTCAGAATACGTTATTTATTTTTTCAGCAAAGGCTTTGATTTAATCTCAAATAACTTAAATAAATAAAAGTACCTAATAAGATCAATAATTCTATGTACACAGATGCCAACACGTAAGCCGCTTATCTAAATTACTTCATAAATATGTCAGGACGATATCATTTAAACATTAAAAGCAATTTAATAAGTACCATGTCAATGGAATAAACTAAAATAATATATCTCCTATAATATTTGGTATAGGTACACGTAAGGAATGAATTCCTTTAAACAAGCATAAATGAATTCAAGTAATTGGTTATTTGCAAAAGTAGTCGTTTATTAGTACCAAATCAATGAAATGTGATAACTAATATATGTACAAGGCATTTTATACCTTACCTTACTAATTTATAAAGGCGAAGGTTTGTTGGTTTGATACCTTTAAACGAACGCTAATTGATGAATTGACTTGAAACTTCTGCGTAATAGCAGGTATAATATACATATCGCTCATCCAACAGAACAATGACGAAATTGCAAAAAACTCAAAAATGAATTTTAACGTCAGAAGTGTGCAATAGTGCAGCTCTTTATGTGCTGTGCAGCTCTTTATGGGTTTTCAGCCCCAAGATCAGAAGATTAGATTATGAACCAAAAATATACGTATTATATTATTAAAACTCGCGTTAGCTGACATACTAAATTATTATTACATGCGGCTTTAACACTCAACTGATAATGCCGAATTGTATAGGTGAAACGGTTGGCATATAGTCAACAACAATCACACGTGAGTGTTAAAGCCGCATGTAATAATAATTCAAAAATATATTATTGATCAAAAACGTGGCTCTACCAACCAACGAAAAAAATTTTTATGGAAGCATAAACTCGCCTAAAAATTGACGCCACCATTTATGTGTCTAGGTAGGCAAGCCTTATATTTATGTGTATTGCGTTGATCAGTCTTGCACTGCGCGGTGCGCCGTCCGCACTAGTGCGCACAACAAAATTATTTAAGGGGAACGAAAATACAAACAGATATAAAATGTCAGCTTTCGGATGATTTTGTTGCAATCATTAGGTTACGTATAGCCATAAAAAAAATACATGTTTTTGGTTGAACTTTAAGGTATTCATTTTCCACAAACCACGTTAATCGATTCATATTTGTACTGTCAATGAATTTTTTTGTAACCCTCTATTGCACACTTCTTATCGATTTTGTTTCAGGTATCGCTTTCGCGATTTTGTTGGTTTTTTTTTAATAAAATTTGTGTGAATGATATCTATTCATTTTCCAAATACCATGTTATTCGGGTCAAAAAAAGCACCCCCTTTTTCCAAAAATACGTAAATCCACTGATGCAGTCAGCGGCAGCAAAATATTGTCAGTCTACGCCTAGCGTTGGCGCCCGTAAGACGTGGAACCTGTGCCCTTTTTTGCAAGCTATAAATATCTCCCAAAACTATTTCAAAACACATTGAAATTAATTTTATAAAGTAATATTTCGAGGAGCATCATATTCCTGCCGTTAAAAACTCAACAAAATATGCGTATGAGTGATTTAGCTACATCGTGCCATAGTCTTAACAACAAAACTGAATGAATTTGGAATGAATTCATACTTTTATGCGGGAAAATAATATATGTTACTCTAAAAGAATAATTTTGTGATCGTTATTGAAACCCAAATTAATTTACTTATACTTACTGAGATCTGTAACAAAGATCAATGACCTTTTCGTGAAATTACCCTCTAGTATTGGCTCACCATTTCAGGTCCAATAAGTGAAGTTTTTTGCAAATTATATAGGTACACTTACTTGGGATAAATCGCCAAGCATTTAAAATATAGAAATTTATTTTGAAATATTTACAGTGCATGGCAAAATTATTAGATCGTAGATAATCCTGTCGGTACATGTTCAAGTTCTGTTACGCAATATGAAAACAATGAAACTCTTTCAGGATTAATTTGTTATCCCTATGTTTGTCTGTCTGTCCGTTTGTCTAGACAATTTTTTCTGGGTAAAATTAATAAATACCAATATAAACGGCCCTCTATAGAGCTGTAAAAACATACTTTTGACGTTTTTATTTATATTACGTTTTAGGTTTTACGTTTTTTTTTTTACGTTTTTCATACAAATTTTCTCACTATGAAAATGTAGGGATGAACACTTGAGATAATATTTTGCATTTAAAAGTCAACACAGAAAGGAATTGTTGAACAAATAATGTAAAAAATATGAAAACCATGTTGTTCTATTCTAAAGGGATTAATCATCTACTGTTCAATGTGGCGATAGTTTTGTTTATTTTTTACTTGAATTATTTTTTACTAAGATAACAAATAGTTTAATACAAGGTTTTCCTTAAGAGGTCCCTTTACCCCTGTATTTTTCTTAAAATTCATACAATAGGTATAAACCGAATGTGAAGTCTACAGCTTATTTTCTTCATATCTTTTTTCATGAGTATATTCTAGTGACATCTAACTACGTCTCTATACAGCCCAAAAAGCAAAATTTGATAAAACACCATCATAATAGCTGTCAGGATATCGTCAATATTGCCTCGTTTTTACGCAAAGTTTAACAAGTTTGTATATTTTTATCTATACTGGAAATAAAAAAGAGAGAAATACAGGCGTCGTTCATGTTAAGATGACTAAGTTTACACACTTTGCTAAGTATAAACAATTACCGTTTCATGGAAAACTGTTTTGACCTGAAACCATTTCACAAATTCAATTAACTTATTTTGAATATCTTGTCATCTTGCACTTCTTGATGAGAAATACAATTTCAATAAGTAAAAATACAACTTTTAGTTAAGAAAACTTATAGTTAAAAGTTTGCTGTATGCATTAACATATTTTTAATCATATTACAATAGTAATAAAATAACTGGCTTATTCGTCGTCGTAATATCAGCCGTAAATTTCTTAAATAATCTGATATCACGCTTATGGAAAACCCAATTATTTTGAAGATACCATAATATCATTAAAATATGTTTATGCATATAGCAAACTTTTAAAAATAAATTGTCTTAGCTAAAAGTTGTACTTTACCGTTATAATTATTTCTTAATATTTTGTTACAAATTCGGAGAAATAGTCCTTAAGGAAAACCTTGTATGAAAATATTTGTTATCTTTGTAACGAAGTAAAAAAAAAAAAAACAAAGCTATCGCCACATTGAACAAACAGTAAATTAATAATCCCTTTAGAATAGAAAGATATGGTTTTATATTTTTTACATTATTTGTTCTACAGTTCCTTTCTGTGCTTTCTTTCAAATGCAAAATATTATGTGAATTGTTGATCTCTATATTTTCATAAGGAGAAAATTTGTATGAAAAAGTTAAACAAAAGGCCATAAAAACGTTATAATAGGTATATTTTACAGGGCTGTAAATATTAGCATTTATTGATTTTACCCAGAAAAATTGCAAAAAGTAGATAGTCTTCGAGTTGATGGTACTTTTATAAATTCGAATAGATTTTTGAGAGTCAAAGCTAACCAGTTCTAAGAATTAAATTTTTGTTGCGCAACTCTGAATAGTCATGCTATTGATAAAGTCAAAAATAAACCTTGAAATGCTGTTACATCAGGAAGAAAAATAAAAACCCAATTTATGAGCAATTTTTTGTAATTAGGTTAGTTCGATACCACACCCTGAAAAAAAATGTCCTATGTTAGTTTTGCAAATTGTCTTAAATAACGGCTCATCAAATATTGTTTTTCAAATGATCTGGCAATTTCTGTGTATTACTTTTGAAAAAAAAGTTATTGCTATTTTACTACCAAAGGAGCTGCGTATTTTTTTAAATAATTAGAATTTAGAATGAAAGAGTGGCGGGCAGTAAAAATATTTGACGTTCAGTAGAAATGCCATTTAACACGCGTTAGAGTGAGATAAAATAGTGACGCTATTTAAAATGAGTTGGAATGAGATAGTAACGCAGTTAAACGTGGTTGAATGAGAGAGGCATAATTGATATAGGCTACAGTGAGATAGATAGTGACGTGGTGCATTCCTTCTGAGAATATTTGTTAGTTTCCACTTTTTGTAATAACAACTTTAGTAAAACATTTTTGTAAAGAAATTTTTGGTCCAATTTATTTTCCCGCAAGTGTAAAACCATCTCAACGGGCGAAAAATATTTAAAGAATGGGTAATGGTGACAATTAACCGTCACAATATTATTATGTATCTCTAAAGGAGTGTCTGAAATGTTCCGAGGGTCAACTGATAAATCAAACACTCAAAAAACCACTTTTAGCCGACCATAATAAATTTACGTCCCGACGTGATAGCAAGTAGGATCAATGCCGTGTGACGATGATCGAAATACACTAATAAATTAGATAAAATAAAATACGTATTACTTTTGACCCTGCCTCATCCATTCTATTCGTATTTTTGCTATGGTGACGCGAGCTTAGAGACCGGGACGAATTTCTCCCCGCGCGCTATCGTAAAATAGAATAAGCCACGCCCGGAACTGGTTTTTGTTTTGGCTATGTCATACTCTTAAGAAGGAGGAACGAAATGCCGGGTTGCACCGTGAAATGGTGCATAAGCAACTCGAGCCAACACTGCAAGATTCATGGCATCAGTTTTTATGCGTAATTGTTCGAAAATTTAATAAATTTAAAACCAAAAACTCTAAAAACGAAATAACATTATAAATGATTGACACATTAAGCTTTTTACATTTACGTTTTTAATACAATAACATAAAGATTACGACTAGGTCCATTCTTTTTGTCCAACTCAAGTCTATGATTGTCTGGAATTAGAATGGCGTGATAACCACTAGCCAATCATATTGCGATTATCGTAGTGACCTAAGTACGTGTAGTATACTCAAAATCTTACACAACCTCCGTGTCATGAGGCCAAAATCCTAGGAAGGGAGCGACTGTGGTACTGAGGAGGGATCTTTGGATCATATATTTTTCAGTTGTCCATTAAACAATAATTGTGCTCCTATCTATCCTTCTCTATCAGATTATAATATATCCCTTCCTGCCAATATATCATATTTATTGTCTATTCCTAATAAAGAAGTAATTTTTATCCTTGCCAAGTTTATTCAAATTAATAATATTAAAGTATAATAAGTAATAATGTTTATTGTGTTGTCTTGTGACGTTGTACGTACTTATATAAGTATTTGTTTGTCCTGTTTCAGGTACTTTAAAAGTAAAATTTTTAGCATTTGCTTATTTTTAATGATACATTATATAATACATACCGTGATGGCTTTACTTCGTCTGACAGAATCTTAAATTGATCTGTGGCAAAATGGCGCTCTGAAAAGTGACCGTAGCCATTTCAGAAAAAAAAAGGGATGTTACTATAGAGTATACCTCAGAATAAGGAATACAAATAGAAACCTGGCTAAAATAATACGCGGAGAAAGACACCTATCCTTGATTTTCTTACCGACATTTTAGTGCGTTAGAGAGAGATGGATATGTATTAGTTTTTTCTTAATTAGGTAGGTTGTCACTAGTTCGTTGCTTTGCTAGTGATGTAACAATGTCGATTTTTGACTACGATAAATAAACCAAATCGAAATGAACCGCGACCAATCTCCTTACAACACATCATATCGTATCAAAGTGTGAAAAAAAAGAGAATGCAGGAGGCACCGACCTTTCTGGTGACATCCTCTTGCTTTGGAAGGAGGCCAAGAGAATTAATAGCAAAGTGGTCTCTGTCTACCCCAGTGGGACACATGTTATATTGTGTAAATAAGGAATTAATAAAAGGATATCTTTCGTTTAGCATAATATTTTTTATTAAGTACAAATTACTATATCGTAGGCAGGTAGGTACATAAGTTAAGTCCAAAATTGTACTTGTTTCTAGTACAAAAAATGCTGTAGCTTGTATCAGAGATACAACCGTAAACTATTTAAGTGGATACTTTTTAAGTCGCCTCTTAACTCAATCAAATAGATGTTCGTTGATGTCGCGTCTTTGTTCAATCAAGGAGGAAGGAATTAATCGCAACAATAGAAATCATAATAATCATAGACTTACAGGATTCGTAATAATAATATTATGTCAATGATGAGCGATGACAGCGCAATTACTACAGAGGTAATTTAATTTTTTTTTTATTTCTATCGAATAAACATCAACTTATCTTGAATAATAACTAATAACAAATAATGAACGATTAAAATACCTAATAACCTGTAATAAGAAATCAAATTATGCGCAGTTAAAGTCAATAAGAATTCCCAAAATTCATTTCACGATAGAACTACCCTGTCAAAGTACTTTTATTGTCAACCACTAAGTACGAAAATGTCTTGATCTGCGGAATTTCTTCGTGAAGTCGATCACGGCAGTAACGTGAACGAACAGGCCTTTCAGAACGATTTGCGAACACAGAAGTATGCACTTTTCTAAACCACAGACATCCTTAGCTACTGGTTCTGTTGCCTAAAATTTAAAAATTATCGAGTTAATATACTATAGTATAGTACAAGCACGTACCTACAAACAAGATTGATAATGCAATTATACATAATTATTTAAAGGTTACCAATGTGTCTGTATCTGGTAAATATAACGTTGGTAAGGCATCTGCTTTTAAAAGTCTCCATTTTAAATTTTCGTTTGGCCCAAAAGAATCCGACGTAAAGTGTTTCGAACAAATATGACTGCTTTTTTTAATTGCCCAATTTGGTCAAATTATTCGTCTAAGCCATTCACTTTTTAATTCTTCCCTTTTATCTGTAACAAAAAAATATAGCGATATTTATTCGGCATTATTTTTCTTTTAACTCGCGCTGCAATGAGGGATTTTCTTTTCTTTTTTTTTTACTCTTCCCTAGTCGCTGTATAGATGGCGCTGAACTTGGTAAGTTACTGCAAGGAACGGAACGTCACATAATTTTTTGATTATTGCACTTGGATGTAATTTTGAGATCGTAAAACGAAACGTACATTAAAAAGTAATTAATGTCATGGTCATATCACATCACAATGACATTTTGAAAATAAATAAATAATAACAGCAAGGAAAAAGAAAAAAATAATTAGCAGTCTTTTTATGAGTTTTCTAAGCCAGAAAGAAAATGTCCCAAGAGAAAAAGAAGAGAGTCTGTGCCTTGTGGATTTGTATTAAAATGGAGGCATACATCTTTTTCCTAAAGATGAAAGTCGTAAAGCGCAATGAGTACAAGCCATGGTACATTTTAAACCTGGACGGACCATAACAAAGCATTCGCACATAATATGCTCAATTGCTCAGCACACATGTCATCAACCAACGAGCATATGTGACGTGACGCAATGTTTTTTTTTTCAATCGTTTTGGCTTTGGCACCTAGCAACGTAGTCAGTTCAACACCATCTACAGAGTTCTTGGAAACTATGTTTTTTTTTAATACTCAAAAAGAAAACCTCTCTTTAATCTATTATCCTTTATGCACGGCTGCCGCGGGAACCAATGTTCGATAGTTTGCCACACGGACTTTAGTACATCACTATACGAAAAAACATAACCTCTCATAGTCGGCAGAAAATCTATATAAAACAGGCAAATATCGGTGTAGAATTGAACACGAGTATGATTTACAAGAACTATTATTATTGTTACTGAGTTTTAGGTATGATCCTGCAACTTATTAACATAAAAACTATCAGAACTCACCGATGAAATGATATTGCTTCATTGTTGTTTTCTTTTCTTCCTGTATGCGATTTACAGCCTTCAATCACACAAGACATTTTATTACAATGTTAAAAAAACAATCAACACAAACAATAATAAATCACACTTTCACGAATATTGAGAGGAAGAGCACCAAAATATTTAATTTCTTTCGGTGAAGCTGTAAACTTTCGCAAAATGCAATAGACATTTCGATGCCACCAAATTAAGATGTGATGCACGCAACGAACGATATTACAACACAACGATACAATGATGAGACATATTTAATTTGATGGTATTATAATATTTAAAATACATCCAAATTACATCCATCTGACATTTGTTTGGTTCAATCTAGTGACAAACCAGAAAAAAATATAAAGTAAGTGCGGTCCGCTGTTTCATTCACTCGTACACAGGAGTAATTTACGTTAGATGAGTACAATGGCTAATGCCCAGTTCTTATTTTAGTCAGGCTTCTATTTGTATTCCTTATTCTGAGGAGTATACCATCATCCGTGAGACAACATCGACAGATGGAGTGTTGCCATATATAGAAAAATTTAAATAGTGATGCGGCTAAAGTCGATATTTCATTGTCAGGGCTACATTCATCAGTTTGATCGCTCGCTCATCACTGACACAGGATAGCAAATAAAAACTCAACACTTGCAAAAGCAATATCATGATCGTTGAGCAATCAAACTGAAAGCAGCCCAGAAAGTTTGTTTATCTTTATCAAAGTAACAAACTAGTTTGTACTAAAATTGGACGATAACTCATTATACTTATCAGGCGTTTCTGCTCATTTTAAGATATTATTAGTAAAGGCTTGGATAAGTTTTTTTTAATTTAAGGCTGTTTTTATTTAAGGCAATTACAATCCTAAAAATGACTTCTGAGGTAAGTTATTCTAAAAATAAAACAAACAAGTATTGCAATAGACTATTTATTCTGAATCATAATCTGTTAGTTCGTTATCATCATCTTCTTCACTTAAATTTATGACGAAGCGATCAGAAACCGAGTCTACGATATGGTCTAGCCCCATCATCCGGTCTTCAGTTTTTATAACATGGTTGATGCAGTTTCTCCATCTCTCTGGTAATACCAAATTCAAACCTTCAAGAAATAAGTTTTTTTATAGTTTAACTTATAAGTTTTGTTGTGTCTTGCGACGTGCCCCTTCACCTGTGCCCACACGAGCTCAATTGGGTTGAGCTCGCAGTGGTACGGTGGTAGTCTCAAGATGGTGACGTTCTGTTCTCTGGCCATTTCGTCTATCACATATCGGTTGTATAAATGTTTATATAGCTTTGCAATCTCGATTCAATCACTTTTTGTTGACGTTTCTGAGAAACTAATATTTTTGTTTTTTAACCGACTTCAAAAAGGAGGCGGTTCTCAATTCGACTAACTCCGTCATTTCTGAACCGATTTGAACAATCCTTTTTTTGTTTGAAAGAGTGTACTTTTAGGTAGGTCCCATTTTGAGTTTGGTCATGATCTAATGAAGGTCTTCAGAGATAGGCAGTGGAACTCCTCAGAAAATGACAGCATACCTTTCGAAATTAAAGTAATCGCTTTGTACCTGGGTGCTGATTACAAGGTATTACTTGAAAATCGACATTCTTCCACCTGATCTTCGATCCTGGCTCCATCACCATATTCACCATAGAACTCCACAACGGATCAGAGCACATAAATCGAGATTACGGCAATCACTGCGTTAGGGTGCTAATTCAAGGGAGCTTTTTAGAATACCCACCTGACCTTCGATCCTGACTTCATCACCATAGAACTCCTCAACGGATGACAGCACATAACTTTGGATTGCGACAATCAGTTTGTGTTAGGGTGCTCATTGCAGGGAATTGCTTGAAAATTGCCAGTGTACCCACCTGACCTTCGATCTTGGCTTCATCACCGTAGAACTCTTCAACGGATGACAGCACATAACTCGAGATTGCACTATTCATGTTGTGTTAAGCTGCTGATAGCAGGAAGCTACTCAAACATAGCTACTAATACTCACTTGAACTTCGTTTCATATTAACACCACGTTTGCAAGAACTACCCATACTTCACAATTTAACCCAGCAACACTAAAAAATGTGAAATAAAATAAACTTTTAACAAAAAAATAGCAACCGACTTCAATAGTACTCGTAACAGCAGTCATTCACTAAAAAGTTAATAATAATTCTATAAAGACTGATGGTACCGAAGCAACACTTTTGCTGACTTCTTTCTTCCTGAAACAATATGTTATCTAGAAGGCGGCGTATTTCCTACGATATAGTAACATAAAAACCAATATAAGAGCGCCGACTTCTAGATAACATATTGTTTCAGGAAGAAAGAAGTCAGCAAAAGTGTTGCTTCGGTACCATTAGTCTTTATAGAATTATTATTAACTTTTTAGTGAATGACTGCTGTTACTATTGGAGTCGGTTGCTATTTTTTTGTTAAAAGTTTATTTTCATCCAATCCACTATTCTGAGTTTTGTCCAATTCATATTCGGGAAGGAATAAATTTTTCTGGAATGATAAGGGGCATTGTCTATAACTAAGACAGCATTGGGTTTTAACTTCGGAAGTATACCCCTGAACCATTCTTCAAAGCAGTTGCTATTCAGTCATCGTCCGAAAGTACTATCGGGGCAGACGTACGTTTGTTTCTTCCTCTTAAAATAATTCCATTTTGTAGTAAAAACTTATCTGTTCGTGTTTATCTATATACCATTAGAACCATAGGATTGCCAGCTAAAAGAGTGCTAAATTATAAAAGAATACAATGTACATCTGTGTAGTAAAACACAAGAAATCGTCGAAGAACTGACCGTTAAACAATTACAGATTCCAAAACAAGCGGTGAGTGGCAATGAATCATATTTTTATTTTACAAAGGAAGTGCCACACAACAACATGAAATCACTTACGCTAATGATCCTAAAATAAAGAAACACTCAGACCCGTATGCTCATTTCGCAGCTGTGTGTATCCCCGTCTATGGCGCAGCGGTCAGAGCTTTTACTAAAACGGTGCCGCGCTAATTGAATGTGAGTGAGTTCAATCCCCAGCCGGCAAGAATCTTTTTATTGAATTATATTTTTGCTGCTTTTTTCTTTTTGTATAAAAAGTAATTATGAATCGATCGCTTGGAATGAATAATATTACGCAGCGAAAAAAACGCATTCAAACGCTAGATATCAGCGAGGATCCACTCGACATCACGTATCAAAGTTTACCTAACATGAATGAATCTTTAGATACAAATGAACTTTCGGAACAAGTACGACTTCTTCAAATAGATTTAGACATTGCCAACGGAGAAATCGAGAACTTAAATCTGGCGAACAAGGAACTTACAGCCAAAGTGATTGAATGTGAGAAGAAGATTAAACTCTTAAAATCAAACCCCTTCTTCATTAAGATTTTACTCACCTCAGTATCGAAACTTCAGGCTAATAAAATAAACTTTTAACAAAAAAATAGTAACCGACTTCAATAGTAACAGCAGTCATTCACTAAAAAGTTAATAATAATTCTATAAAGACCGATTGTACCGAAGCAACACTTTTGCCGACTTCTTTCTTCCTGAAACGTTATGTTATCTAGAAGTCGGCGTTCTTAAATTGGTTTTTATGTTGCTATATCGTAGGAAATACGCCGACTTCTAGATAACATAATGTTTCAGGAAGAAAGAAGTCGGCTAAAGTGTTGCTTCGGTACAATCGGTCTTTATAGAATTATTATTAACTTTTTAGTGAATGACTGCTGTTACTATTGAAGTCGGTTACTATTTTTTTGTTAAAAGTTTATTTTATTTCACATTTTTTAGTGTTGCTGGATTAAATTGTGAGGTATAGGTAGTTCTTGCAAAATTGGTGTTAATATGAAACAAACTTCAAGTGAGTATAAGTAGCCATGTTTGAGTAGCTTCCTGCTATCAGCACCCTAACACAACATGATTACCGCAATCTCGAGTTATGTGCTGTCATCCGTTGAAGAGTTCTACGGTGATGAAGCCAAGATCGAAGGTCAGGTGGGTACACTGGCAATTTTCAGCAATGCCCTGCAATGAGCACCCTAACACAAACTGGTTGCCGCAATCCAAAGTTATGTGCTGTCATCCGTTGAGGATTTCTATGGTGATGAATCCAGGATCGAAGGTCAGGTGGGTATTTTGATTATCTCCAAGTAATACCCTTGAATCAGCACCCTAACGCAGTGATTGCCGCAATTTCGAGTTATGTGCTCTGATCCGTTGAGGAGTTCTATGGTGAATATGGTGATGAAGCCAGGATCGAAGGTCAGGTGGAAGAATGTCGATTTTCAAGTAATACCTTGTAATCAACACCCAGGTACAAAGCGATTACCTCAATTTCGAGAGGTATGCTGTCATTTTCTGAGGAGTTCCACTGCCTATCTCTGAAGACCTTCATCAGATCATGACCAAACCCAAAATGGGACCTACCTGAAATGAAGTTCTTCCAAACAAAAAAAGAATTATTCAAATCGGTTCTGAAATGACGGAGTTATGGAGTAACAACGCCAAAAAAAAAAAAAATACAGTCGAATTGAGAACCGCCTCCTTTTTTAAAGTCGGTTAAAAAGCAAGCAAGTTGAAATTTCGAATTTTACAAAGGATGAATCTCAAAGCGACTTCCCTGGGAATCCTAAACTAAACTCAACATTGCTAGACACTTCAGAAAACGATCAGAAAGAATCGCAAGTCTTTAAACGACGAGTCACAAAATGAACAATTTATTTTTTATTTATTTTTTTTGCATATCTACGTTATCTATATCACAAAATAAGGAAATCAGTAAAATTATTTCACATCACATAGAAAAGAGGAACAAAGAGCATAAAGAAATTAAAGAAGACAAACCGAGGTGCCTACAATCAAAACATAGAGTGTTATTAGTGGCTGACGAATTAGGACACGGGATGGCTCGCTTTTTACAGGAGTTGTTAGGGAACGACTTCAACGTCTTGGCGATCATCAAACACAATGCACAAACTGATCAAATATTGTATTCATGCAAATCACTGTGTAAAGACTTTACAAAGTCTGATTATTTAATCATTTTACCTAGCTCTCATGACAAAAACCCATTGAAACTACAATCTTATTTGTATCACTGCTTGAATGAAATCAAACATACTAATATCATACTTGGAAACGTAACAAAAAATGTTTTTATGAGTAGCACCATGATAAACACTTTAATCCAACATGTGAGTTCCGGTTTTGCACATGTATTATTTAGTAACGTGTTTAGTCATGACCAAGAGTTTCAGGAAAGTAAAATTGCTAAAAGAGATAATGCCTGCAGATGTTTACTAAGAGATATTCTGCGCTTAAACTATAAAAATCAATTCCTTAACTACAAAAGTAAATGTATTATATTAAAACAAACAAAAAAATATCAGAAAATGTGTGAAGTAGGTACTTCAATAATTTAGAGATTAGATTCAATAATTTTTTTGAATAAATTCAATAATTTTTTTGAATAAAAAGCAATTAAAAACTAAGGTCTTAGAAAGCAAAGTTCCAGATGTAGGCTTATTAGAAAAGAAAAAGTTAGATCTAGAAATTTTGGAAAATAAGGGGTCTCATGCAGAATTTTCAGAAAATAGACTGTCAAAAATACAATTAGATAATGAGGATCCTAATATATCAAAAAATAGAAAGTCAGAACAAGGGCTGAATAAAAGCAAAGATAGAGTGACAGAAAATACAGAATTTTTTCGTTACCAACCTGAAAAATAAGAATGTCTGTTATCATTCTAAAGACAAAAGGAAAAGTTATATTTTAGAAAAAAATAATAATAAAAACTCCTTTATAAAAGTAAAAATACTTCACCAAAATTTTTGTGGGATTAGTAACAAAAAGGATGATTTAGAATTGTATTTGGAAGGATTAGATAACGTACCTCATTTTGTTTGTGTAAGTGAACATTTTTTTAATGACAAATCTGCACCCTTGTTTAACTTACAGAATTACAAATTATTAGCGTATAACAATAGACCTCTAAAAAAGAGAGGAGGATCACCTATACTGGGACTAAAAGACAGAGATTTTGAAGAAATAAAATTATGTAAAGGCATGTATAAAATACAATGTTTTGAAATTTGTGGAGTTAAAGATATAGAAAGTAACCTTTCAATTTTTTGCTGCTATCGTAACCCAGTTGACAAAAATTTTGATGTTTTTATTGCTAAGTTAGAAAGTCTTCTACAGCTTTTCTTCAACAAGGAATGTATAATACTTGGGGATTTCAACATAAATTCTTTTGATGATGATAAGTTTTTGGAGGAATTTACTTATCTTCTAAAATGTTATAATTTTAGATGCCTTGTGAATGAGACAACTTTTATACGAAATAACTCGCAGTCGTGCATTGACAATATATTGACTAATGTTGCTGAAAATAGGATAGATAATATTTTAGTAGATCATAATGGATTGGCCGATGGACATGCTGCTATATCTTGCAGTGCTATTGTTGAAAATGCAAATGTTAAACAGTCAAATGAAGGTTTTATTGAAGTGGAATACAGAAATTTTGTCGATAAAAACAATGCAAAGTTTAGAAGGGAACTTTTGAAACATGACTGGAACGCAATGGGAATAAACTGTTTCATTAGTACGCTTAATACTGTTTTTCGGGAGTGCTTTACAAAGGTTAAAAGGAAAGTAACTACAAAAAAAATTTCTTAACTTAAGTGGATAACTAAAGGCATACGTGTTTCAAGTAAAATGAAACGATTTTTAAACTCCAAGTCTGGGATACAAAATGATTCTACACTCATTACATACAAAACAAATTACATAAGGCTTTTCAAAAAAATTGTAAGACATGCTAAACAACAAACTGTGCGTACGGAAATAACTAATGCCAAAGAATCCTTAAAGTGTATATGGAAGGTTGTCAATAAACATAGAAACAAATCAATGGTCGCTTGAGAGAAAAACTATAACTTAAGATTAATGATAAAATTATACACAATCCTAATGACATTGTTGATATTTTTTCTAATACATTTAATCAAAACACTCCACTAACTAATAAAGATATTGACTCACCAACTCAATTGCTAAAAGAAAACACAAATAGAGTAGAAAATAATATGCACTTTCGTCCTACAACTCCCTTGGAAATTACTAAAATAATTAAAGGCATGGAAACAAAGAAGTCTTGCGGTTACGATGAAATGCCTGTGACTGTAATCAAAAGTAACATTGACATTCTGACAGAACCACTTTCAAATTTCTTTAATTCGTGTTTAGAATCTGGTGTATTTCCTGATCAGCTCAAAATAGCGAAAATATTACCTACTTTTAAAAAAGGCACAAAAACTGACCCAAGTAAATATCGCCCTATTTCGTTATTGCCCGTTATTTCGAAAATATTTGAAAAAACTATGAAAGATAGGCTAATGGTTCATTTACTTTTAAATAAAGTTATCAGTTGCAGGCAATACGGATATCAAAGAGGCGTAGGAACGACGGATGCAATTAATACCCTTATAGATGACGTTATTAAACATATTAATAACAAACAAAAAGTCGTTGGTATATTTTTGGATCTGAGCTCCGCCTTTGACTTGGTTGACCATGACATTTTACTGCTTAAGTAGGAACATTACGGTGTTAGAGGCACTATTTTGCAATTTTTCAAATCTTATTTGCAAAATAGAAAGCAGTTTATTCAAATAAAAACAATAGAAAATCAGCAAGAATTAGTGGTAAAGTCTAAATTGGTTAAGCTATTAAGAGGAGTTCCATAAGGTTCAATATTGGGACCTGTACTTTTTATTATTTTTACCAACGATCTCATTAATTACGTCATGAAAGTAATAACAGATATACAGTTAGTTATATATGCAGACGATACCAACGCTATCATCTCCTCTTCGAATTTGGCCGACTTAAGTCTTAAAGCTAACCTCACCCTAAAGGCCTTTGACACTTGGTTTAGAATAAATCAATTATTGGTCAATGCAACTAAAACGAATGCTATGTTATTCAGACCAATAGCAGGAAACAGAGATTGTATTGACATTTCTATGAATGGTGAAAAAATTGGATTGGTAGAACAGGTCAAGTTCCTAGGAATTAACATTGACTCGCTATTAAATTGGAGATGTGAGTTAAAAGCCATCGTGGGATCGATTGCGTCTGCCTGCTATGCAATCAGAAGCTTGAGAGATGAGGTTGGCATAAAGGAATTGAAAATAGTATATTACGCTTTGGTCGAGTCAAGACTTCGATATACTATCAAATTCTGGGGACATAGTTACAAATAAAACATTGAAAAAGCCTTTGTTATTCAAAAAAGAGCTATTCGTACGATGGTTCGAATACAGCAAACCGAGTCATGCCGAGAATATTTCCAAAAACTAGGAATACTAACTGCTCCAAGTCTGTATATATTCGTGCTTCTCACGGATTTTTCTAAGAATATGCACAAGTTTGAAACAGCGGATGAACGGTTAATTAGGCTTAGCTCTAGATGCAAGAACTTAACAAATAACTTTAACCCTAAACTAGAGATTTCTAAACACTGCACACGGTATCAATCAGTTGTCTTGTTCAACAAGTTGCCTACGGAGTTAAAGACTATTACAAGTCATACTTTGTTTAAAAACAAATTAAGACAGTTTTTGTTGGAGAGGAATCTGTACGAAATTGATGACTTGTGACAAATTTTTATTTTGACATAATTATTAAATTTTTGACATATTATAATTGACATTAACATAAATGTATATAATTGTAGAAATAAGTTATTAGTGTTATGTTTGTTTTATTATGTATTTAAATTCAAATGTGATGTATATTGCTTGTGAATAAATAAATGAAATGAAATGAAATGAAATATTCATTTCTTGATGATAATCTTCCTTCCCCGTCTGGACGTAAACATTAGCAGCCCGTCTTCTATGAACCCTTCTTTGCCACCTTTGCTTTGCTGGAAGTCTAATTAGCGCTGAAAAAAACCGACCAATTGCGAAGGAGCAGAAGAAGAGCGTTCATTTTGTGCATTACAGGCTGATATATCAAGTAAAAAAATTCAGTGTACTGGAGCGGTGGAAGAATTCGTCGTTCTAGGTAAGAACCTCGGCAGTGCAGTCAGTAGCGTACCTACCTGTCATGCAAGCAGAGGTCGCAGGTTTGAATCCTGGCTCAAGTTTTGTTTTTAATATTTGTTTATGTGCTTTAAATTTGTTTCTTGTTGATATTTTCTAGTTAGTAATGCACCCGTAAAATATTTGGAGTATCCTAAGCGATGGATGTTGCTGTAAAGATTTATAATCTGAGATAATATTAAAGAAGAAATATAACATTCATCGGTTTTCTTCTTCATGAACCCTAGCCAGCAGTTGAAACCGCATTTATATCCATTTGTAGTTTTACTCGTTCAGTTATCAATTATCAATAACAATTACCGAACAACATGAAGCTTAAATTGATCGCGCGTTTTAAATTATACGGGTTGACCTAGAACCAAACATACGATCACGGTAGGACGTAATAATCGTCAGTGAAACGTGGGTGTGCAAAATGTGGACTGTGACTTGCATTTTCGCAGTCCATACTCGGAAACACCTCTGAAACCCCCTTGGGGATTCATAACAATGTTTTTCCATGCAAGTGCTCGTAAAGGCCCACGTTTTATGCATCAAAACCATGTTTTATAAAACCATGTTTTATGCATTAAACAGAAAATCAATTATTTTGCCCTAGGGCTTCATTTTTTTTTTTACGAGAAGTTGGCTAACCTGCAACCTTTCCTGTGTACCATAAATGTTATACTTTTTTTTTTCCACTGTTTAACGTCTCTGGATACAGTCCTTTTCCGCCAATCATAATTTAAAGTTCACAAGATTATATTTGTTTTATTTCCTCACACTATGCATTGAAAAACGTAGTATGATACACGGGCTAAAGAGCAATAAATTACTCGGTTACGTTAAAAACACTCGCTACGCTCGTGTTTTAAATCGTCCTCGTAATTTATTCCTTTTCGCCCTTGTAGCATAAACTACTATTACATGAAGAGGATGGATTTTATTTTATTCACAAAACTGTACGATGAGTAGATACATAGATTTATTAAATTGATGTGATCATCTAAATATATAAAAGAAGAACCTGACTGACTGACTGACTGACTGACTGACATATAAACGCACAACCCAAACCGCTGGGTGTAGAGATTCCAAATTTGGCAAGTAGGTTCCTTTAGAAATCTAGGGGTGCACTAAGAAAGGATCTTTCAAAATTCACCCCTTAAGAGGGTGAAACGGGGGTCCAAAGTTTGTATGGGGTAACAAGAATAGTTAGACAATTTTATTCGAAACTTCACAGGAGTACTCTTATCAATAAATGAGTAAATACCTGTTTCAGGTTTTTTCAGAATTCAACCCGAAAAAGGAGGAAATGGGGTAACAAAGTCTGAAAATCAATATGAGTTTGTATGGTTTATCGGGTCGCTTATCACGAAAACGACAACGATTTTAAAATACAACGTAATTGACCTGAAAAAGGTTTTGCAGAATACAACCCCTAAATGGGGGAAAGGGGTGACAAAGTCTGAAAACCAACATGGGTATCGTTTGTATGGTTTATCGGGTCGCTGATTACGAAAACAACAACGATTTCTAAATCCAACTTAGTGGACGTGAAATACCATCATCCCCCGTTTGGGTTGCGATGGGGTTGAAATGTTGAAATGTGTTAATATCAATATGGGTGATTTTATTACGAAAATGGCATTGATTTTGCAATTTAATATAGTGGACATGAAAATTCTTGAAAGTATGTGTGCCAGAGGAAATCGGCTGTAACAGACTGATAGACAGACAGCCACACAAGTGATCCTATTAGGGTTCCATTTTTTCTTTTTGAAATATCTATCGATCTATATATCCACAATCTATCTATCTATCCACAATCTATCTATCTATCCATCCAAAGTAAAATGACTAAATTTGTTATTTAGGCTGTCTGTCTGTCCGTCCGTATAAACGGGAGACTCGGTAATTGGTCAAGACCAAGGTACAACGACCCTTTTAGCGAAAAACACAAAATAAAATGTATGCTCTATACTAATTTAAGAACAACTCCCAGTCAATTAGTATAGGAAAACTATTGTTTTTGTTGTGTTTTTTCTCAAAAAGGTTCACTGACCACTTACCGAGTCTTCGGTACGTATTTTTAGCTATATAATTAGAAGTGACCTTATGTAAGTACCTGACAAATATTGCAAGTATAAGGAGTGTGTTTACTTTCATAAGTACTTTCTAAATCCAATAAAAGGAATAGAAAATAAGTGTTTTGATGTACATAAAAGTTTAAGGGATGAATTAATGTTCTTTCGTCTTGCTGATGCACTCCTCTCATGTTAGGTACGTTCAGCTAATATTATAAATGTGAAAGTTGGGATGGATAGATGTTTGTTACTCTTTCACGCCGTAACTGATGAACCGATTGGGTTGAAACTTTGCACAAATGTTGTTCAAAACCTGGAATAGGACAAAGGCTATTTTATTCAGTTCCCATAGGATGGCAATGAGGTATCAAGTTCCTATAGAAAAGTGATGTACTGTTACTCCTTCGCGCCGTACCTACTGAACAAACTTTGCGCAAATGTAGTTCTAGACCTGGAATAGGACATAGTAGACCACTTTTTATCCCATTAATCAGTTCAGAGGCAATTGGGTGTCAAGTTCCTATAGAAAAGTGATGCACATCTTCACGCTGTACCTTCCGAACTGATAGGGCTGAAACTGCTTTAAATGCAGTTCTAGACCTGAAATAGGACATACGCTACTTTATATCAAATCAGTAACCAAAAAAATGTTTCGTTCGGAAACGCGGCATGGCTTTCGGTCTCGCCAAATACCCTTTAGCAGAGGATTAATTCAAAGAACAAAAAATTTTCGGAAACGCAGCCCGGCCTTCGGCTTCGCCAAAGACCGCCAACGATACTTAAGCAGATGATTAAAATTAATTTGAAAACAAAAGATAGTGTCAACTGGAAATGCGGCTCGGCCTTCAGCCTCGCCAAACATGCTATACTAGGGGATTAAATCAGTTATCAAAGACAGCCAAAGACACATTAGCAGAGGGTTAATTCAGAAAACAAAAAATAGTGTCGATCTGCAAAACGGCTCGGGTTTCGGTCTCGGAAAAGACGGAAACGTGTCTTGGTCTTCGGCCTCGCCAAAAACACTTTACATAGGAATAAAATTAGAGATGATGAGAACCAAAAACACTTTAAATACTTCAAATCAAAGTCAGTTCAACTACTAAAACTAAAAATATTTACAGATTCAATACGACTATACAAAAACTTAATCAACGCAGGCGAAGCCACGGGCAAAAGCTAGTATTTTATAAAATGTGAGGTAAAATTACGGTCGATCCCTTTTTTTATTTTATCTGTTTGTAATTGGTCAGGGGAGGACCAAAATCGTAATCGAATGCTATCATTGACCCGTGTTGGCAAGCAGTTATGATTGTCAGTTTATGGTTTAAATTTGATTGTTATTTTAGGGGCCCGCCAAAAAATGGGAACCCAAAGCAATGCTATAATGTCCATCCGTTCATTATTTTGTTTCTCTTGGTCATAAAATTTATGCCTGTATTTACCCAAAAAGATCAATTTTAAAATATGTAAAAAGTACATATTAGATAAAATATATAGTAAGTATAAATATTTTGCCCACTACGAACCGGAGCAGGTATAAGCATTTTGGGTTAGAGATTGTTTGTTTGTGTTTGTTATTTTTATCAATCGGATGTTACCTTGTTTCTCAGGGATGGGCAGAACCAAAACCAATTTTAATCACATTTTTGCAAATGATTACTAATCATAATCAATATCAAGGCTGGATTATGGCTAGATGTTATTATGTAGTTCTGACCACTAAAAGGCGCTCCAGTAAGGAAAGATATTAAATCTGTCTTTTAATATCTTTGTAAAGTATTCAAATAAAAATTTTTAAAGCCTATACATTCATATAATTTTCTTTTAAAGGTCAATAATTAAAAATGTGGAATTGAATTGTGTATTGTAAACCCAAGATCCCCTCTCCTTCCCTTCATCAAACAATTCACCCTTCAATTGTTAGGCTGCAAAAAAACTGGAATCGGAGTGGTTTGTCAACGTTAGATTGCGTATAATCCAGATTAAATATCAAATTTTAAGAGGAGTTCACCAAAAAAACTGTTTTTTTTTAATGTCATGTCATTTCAATCTGCTGACCAATAATATATCTGACTTGCTAAGATCGCTGTGCGATAGGTAAATTCTTGTGTCGATTCGGTGTCGCACATCTTAACTTATTTGACAGGACTAAACTTAATTTAAGCGTTCTGTCCTTGTCTTTTCGATGAAGAAAGAAAAAGAGAGGACACTTAAAATAAGGTGAGTCCTGTCAAATAAGTTAAGTCGTGTTACGCCGAATCGACACCATTGTCCACCAAAACTCAGTGTAGAAAGAAAAAGAAATTTTTGGCTGGGAAGGTGGGAGATCTGATCTATTGTCGGGTCATGGTACGTATTACATTCTTAGTAATCGAGTCACCGGTTTTCTCTTTTCCTCGTTTCCGTGTAGTAAAGGTTTTAATATGTTTTATTTTTCGTGTGTTTGGTGGTTGATACCTCGGCATTTCATTTTGTTTTAATTTTATTGTGGTTTAATTGGAGTTTGGTTTTTTTTGTTGATGTACGGAGCCTCAAAACAGTGATTGTGGGTTTTTACACTAATATTTGGATTGAGCTTCGTGCATGAGGTTGTAAGGTTTTACAATTCTCGGGTTTTGGGGTTATGTTTTTTTAATTTATTTTATTGGGGTTAGTTCGTGGTTCAGCTCGCTGCTCGAGTTGTTCCGGCTTTTGTTTTACTTGCTTTTAGGTAAGAGCCGAGGTATCGGGTAGTTTTATTTGTTTGTTTTGTTTTTTAACCGTCATATAATAAATATAGTTTGCTTTGGGGGTAATTTTTTTTTCTCTTTCTAGTAATGTTTTTTTAAGTTACTCAAATTTTAGTTTTTTGTTTGTTTTGGGGGATTTTCTTAAATTAAATTTGAGTACCGGTTTTTATTTTATGACGTTTTAGTCAGGGGGTTTGGTTAGTTTCACGGCGTCACGTATTAGTGAGATTCGTGTTTTGTTTAAAATTTATTCCCCCTGCTGGATTTGTAAGTGACGCGACTTTTATTCGTAATGTTCCCGTTTTTCCACTTTTGTTTCATTCGCGAGCCCGGGTGGGAGTTGGGTTTGATTTCTTGGCCAGTGTTTTAGTGTCCCAACAATATAGTTGGGGGGATACCTAATTTTGTTTGAAAGGTTCCTGACGGACAGCATTGTCTGGCTCGTTAAGAAGTTTGGATGTTATGTTTAAATGGATAGAATGCGGAGAGGTATGGAAGTAAGGTTGGTGATGTATGCTAGGATACACTGGGCCGATTTTGTTAGAAGTCAGATTTCGATAGTGACCTACTCCAACTCAAAGAGGTCTCGGTTTTTTTTTGTTTGCAATTTTGCATTGTTGTCCGCTGCCTTATGGTAGTATAGGGTAGCCGGGGTTTTTTTTTGAAGTGGGCGATAATCCCTGGACGTCTGGGAGTGGCTTGTTAATTCCGGTAAGTTCGATTAAGTTCGTTGATTCCGGTGATACAGATCATGTAGATAGAATAGAATAGAATAGAATAGAATAGAATAGAAAAAGCTTTATTGGTGTCACACAATTAAAATACAATATAATCAATAACAAACAAAACATAAGTGACACCCAAAAGGCCTCCACTCAGCATGTGTCATGGCACTATTCTGTACCACGACGCTGGTCTTCCGTGGACACCTCGCAGGGTAACATGCAACATAAGTAGCACTCTTAGGTGTCTCCTGGTGTTTTTTTTTTCTCTCACTGGAGTGGCTTGTTAATTCCGGTAAGTTCGATTAAGTTCGTTGATTCCGGTGATACAGGTCATGTTGATGGTGAGGGGCCGAGGCGGAACTCTTGAATGACTCATTTGTATTATTTTATAGTTGGGGGGTAGCATTTTGTCATTACGAATACTAGGGCACTACTTTTGTTGTTCCTGCAGGAAGGGTTACTTTTGTTTGTTTTTGGGATTTTATTGTTGTGGGTTCGACTTTGTTTTGGGTTTTGACGGTTGTTTGTTTCTTTTGTTTTAGGTTTGTCTTTGGCTTTTATTTGGTTTTGTTTGTAGGTGTGCTGTTTTCAACCACCTACTTTAGTTATTAGGTTTTTGTTTTGTGTTGTTTTTTTTTTATAAAATCATAGGGGGTGTTAATATGTATTTTTTTATCTTTTGGGTTTTAAAAAAATTTTTTGTTTTTTTTTGTTTTACGCTGATGGCAGCGATCGGTGCTCTAGGCGCACCTCTTATGCTTCGGGAGGGGGTATTGTAGCATAGCAAATTGTATAAGGTGCGTTTATCTCAGCGTTTTCGCATCGTTGTTAGCTTGTTGGGTGTGGTCATGTCAAAATGTTGAGTTGATGTAGTTGAATTTCGTTCGCTGTGTTGGTACGAGTTTCAAGTTGAGTGGATTTAGATGAAGTTCGTTCGCTTGGCTTGTGCGAGTTTCCGTTTCCGGAATCAATGCTCGGCCAGTGTTTTAGCTGTCGAGTCGTGTCTTGTTTTTTACCTTTTTGTTCTTAGTTCTGGAAAATTGATCATGGCGATTTTGCTAAAACGAGTTGTTTGATTTTAAAAGGTTTGATTCAAATTTAAATTGGTGTGTATATTTTGCGTGGAATAGTTTCTGTAATATTGTTTTTGTATTTCAGAAGAATTATTAGAAATGAATTGATGGATTAAAAAGAAATTTTTGGCTGGGAAGGTGGGAGATCTGATCTATTGTCGGGTCATGGTACGCATTACATTCTTAGTAATCGAGTCACCGGTTTTCTCTTTTCCTCGTTTCCGTGTAGTAAAGGTTTTAATATATTGTTTTATTTTTCTCCTAATTCCAGGGTTTTTGCTTCTTTTGTGTTCTTTGTCCTGCTGGCTGAGTGATGGCAGCCGCGTGGTTGAAACGCGGTCAAGCTGCCCTTTGTTAGCGAGGTTGGGCAGACGGAATCGCCGGGTTGGAGTTCATTCACCCTAAGTTGGACAGCGGACTGCGTGGCAGTTCTGGTAGAAAATAGTGGCGATTTACAAGTATGTGACGTAGGTTTTATTTTTAACCTCACACTATAAAAGGTGGCTTGGACGGAATGTTTCCAGGACACTTAGATTTATAACCTTTCTAAACAAAGTGTTAATTCTCCTTTCTGTTTCATTTGATAACCTAAAATGTAAAATTTCATTGTTCCGTAATTTTTCCTGGTAAAACTGGATGGTGTACCAGACGTCTTATTCAAAAGAGTATGTCGACAAATATTATTAAGATGGATTCACGGCTCCACTGAGCTAGTTTTGTTTGGAGTTTATTTTCCTTGTTTTTCAAGTTTTCTTTCTCTTAAAGATTTTTCTTTTTTTTAATGTAGATTCACAAGATTCAATGTAATATAGTTACCTGTGGTTAAGGCGGTACCTAACCCAACCATTTGATTCACTTAAAGGTTTTAGAAATAACTTAGTAGAATTGTTCCAATGTAATATTGTTACCTGAAGTTAAGGCGGTACCTTACACAACTAATTTATGTCCTAAAAAGTTTTAGTAATGACTTGGTAGAATTGTTCCAATGTAATATTGTTATCTGAAGTTAAGGCGGTACCTAACACATCTATTTGTTGACCTAGAAGTGTTAGTAATGACTTGTAAGAATTTTGTTCTAATGTAATATTGTTACCTGAAGTTAAGGTGGTACCTAACTCAACTATTTACATCTTAAAAGTTTTAGTAATGATTGGGTAGAATTTTGTTACAGTGCAATATTGTCAATTACGTCTTCAGTCTTGTGAAATTATATTTATATTTGATAAAGTTAAATACACTTAATTGTAAAGTACCTCGAAGTTTTCTTCAGAACCTTTTTCCTAATTCCACTTTACTTATTGCTAAACGCCCACGTTGGGCGCCATTGTAAAGTAGCACGACCGGCTGGTACCCAGTCTTTTCCACCAGTCATGCTGCTTAACAAATAAAGTTAAAAAGTGACCTACTTGTAACCTAATAGTTGGAAAAAGGTTCTGAAGAAAACTTCAAGGTACTTTACAATTAAGTGTATTTAACTTTATCAAATATAAATATAATTTCACAAGACTGAAGATGTAATTAACAATATTACATTGTAACAAAATTCTACCAAATCATTACTAAAACTTTTAAGATGTTAATAGTTGAGTTAGGTACCACCTTAACTTGAGGTAACAATATTACATTAGAACAAAATTCTTCCAAGTCATTACTAACACTTCTAGGTCAACAAATAGATGTGTTAGGTACCGCCTTAACTTCAGATAACAATATTACATTGGAACAATTCTACCAAGTCATTACTAAAACTTTTTAGGACATAAATTAGTTGTGTAAGGTACCGCCTTAACTTCAGGTAACAATATTACATTGGAACAATTCGTCTAAGTTATTTCTTAAGCCTTTAAGTGAATCAAATGGTTGGGTTAGGTACCGCCTTAACCACAGGTAACTATATTACATTGAATCTTGTGAATCTACATTAAAAAAAAGAAAAATCTTTAAGAGAAAGAAAACTTGAAAAACAAGGAAAATAAACTCCAAACAAAACTAGCTCAGTGGAGCCGTGAATCCATCTTAATAATATTTGTCGACATACTCTTTTGAATAAGACGTCTGGTACACCATCCAGTTTTACAAGGAAAAATTACGGAACAATGAAATTTTACATTTTAGGTTATCAAATGAAACAGAAAGGAGAATTAACACTTTGTTTAGAAAGGTTATAAATCTAAGTGTCCTGGAAACATTCCGTCCAAGCCACCTTTTATAGTGTGAGGTTAAAAATAAAACCTACGTCACATACTTGTAAATCACCACCATTTTCTACCAGAACTGCCACGCAGTCCGCTGTCCAACTTAGGGTGAATGAACTCCAACCCGGCGATTCCGTCTGTCTAACCTCGCTAACAAAGGGCAGCTTGACCGCGTTTCAACCTCGCGGCTGCCATCACTCAGCCAGCAGGACAAAGAACACAAAAGAAGCAAAAACCCTGGAATTAGGAGAAAAATAAAACATATTAAAACCTTTACTACACGGAAACGAGGAAAAGAGAAAACCGGTGACTCGATTACTAAGAATGTAATACGTACCATGACCCGACAATAGATCAGATCTCCCACCTTCCCAGCCAAAAATTTCTTTTTAATCCATCAATTCATTTCTAATAATTCTTCTAAAATACAAAAACAATATTACGGAAACTATTCCACGCAAAATATACACACCAATTTAAACTCGAAACAAACCTTTTAAAATCAAACAACTCGTTTTGACAAAATCGCCATGATCAATTTTCCAGAACAAAGAACAAAAAGGTAAAAAACAAGACACGACTCGACAGCTAAAACACTGGCCGAGCATTGATTCCGGAAACGGAAACTCGCACAAGCCAAGCGAACGAACTTCATCTAAATCCACTCAACTTGAAACTCGTACCAACCCAGCGAACGAAATTCAACTACATCAACTCAACATTTTGACATGACCACACCCAACAAGCTAACAACGATGCGAAAACGCTGAGATAAACGCACCTTATACAATTTGCTATGCTACAACCCTATCACGTATATATAGAACAGAACTGAAACATGCGGTTTGTCTCACCACTTCATTAAATTTGGTGTCGGTATTACTGAAATTAAACTTTCATTTTGGTGATTACATTTGGTAGGTAAATGACAGTAATTTATTAAACGTTCTTTGAAATATTAAACTGGGTGTAAAATATAAATATTTTTCGTGTTTGAAACAATGTAAATTTAAATACTTTTAAAAGAGTCATTTCATTACAAATAGGTAAGTATACCAAACCTTTTGGCTTTCAGGTGCAGAAGGTCTTTCTAAAGGTTTGATAATGAAATGACATTACAACCTTGTAGCAGAAAAGTATTTCCGCAAAGTGCCACTACACCTCCTACCTACATCTTCTGTCATACATAACGCATAAGAAAATTAAAATGCCTATAATTATATTAAATGTATATATAGCACTAAATGTATACATAGCGCAAAAAACTAAATTTTAAAATTAAAGAATATTTAATAAACATGCAGTATAAAGATTTTAACGATTTTATAATAGCATTATATGATTAAACCATATATAACTGTGTACAATGTATAAGCTTTGTTTCGTTTTTCTACCAATAGATGGCAGCAATTTGGATTGTACATCGCGGTATTAAGATTTCTTCGTGTTGACCACATTTATGTAAATAAATAAAGTCTTCGATTTCGTTCCAAAAAGTATGACAGTGCAGTTGTTTTCATTTGTGTGTGTAGTGTCCTGAACATTGGTCCCTCAGAGCCTGGATATGGATATTCGTGAGTAAAGTGTGAACTAAAAACATAGTGCAATAAAGGTAGTGTCAAAGACTTAGAATAATTCAGTGTTAAAAAAGACTTAGTACAATTCACGTCAAAAACACTTACTAAAATTTCTGGTTTGTAGACTTGTAAAATTTACGTTTTGTGGACTTAGAAAAGTTTTGATAAAAAAAAAAACTTGGAAAAATTTTCGAATTTTTCGTCTTATTGAAATGGCGAATGTAAATATATTGTTATCACAATTAGAACTAGCACAAAATATAGAAAAACAATATTCTAATTACAAGAAATCTAAGTCTAGATACAATGTGAGCTATTTACAAACTCGATATGAATATTTAGAGAAATCTTGGGATGAGTTTATAGCACAGAACAAAGTTTTAGTACAAAACTGTTCAAAGGAAGAGAAGAGTCATGATTACTTCTTGAGTGATATGTTTTCCAGGATTGAAGATACGTATTTAGATTTTAAAACATCACTGAAAGAGCAGTTAAAGCTGCACGAAGAGAAAGAGTCTTTTTCTAGTGCTCCCTGTCCTCAACAACAGCAACAAGTTGTCGGTCACAAAACAAAGTTACCACCTATCAATTTGCCTAGATTTTCAGGAAATTATCGTGAGTGGATGCACTTTAAAGATTTATTTACATCGCTGATAGATCAAGATGCTCAACTGTCTGACATTGAAAAACACCACTATCTGAGGTCAAGCTTAAGTGGAGAAGCCGATCAACTTCTGCGACATTTTGATATAACGGCGTTAAATTATACAAAGGCATGGGAAACACTACAGAAACGGTACAGCAACAAAAGGGTGATCGTTAACAATTTGTTGAATCGTTTTCTCAATCAGAAGAAGCTAACTACTGAATGCGCCACAGGTTTAAAGGAACTATTAGACACAACAAGGGAATGTCTTAATGGATTAGACAACTTAAATATCAGAACCGAACAATGGGATGCGATCGTAGTTCACATTATGGTGTCGAAACTAGACCCTGAAACTCACAAAAGTTGGGAGCATACACTAGGCGCTTCTCAAGAATTACCTACGATGAAACAATTTAAAGAATATCTGGAAGGTAGATTTAGAGCAATAGAGATGATACAAACAACACAAAAGAAGGAAACACAAAAGAGAGAATTTGTTACACTAACACAAAAACCAAGAAACTTGAAGACTTTCACAACAGAAGTGGATACTGCATGCACTTACTGTAGCAAACAGCATTACATTTGTCACTGCACTGACTTCACACAACTAGAGATTGAACAACGCAATGATTTCGTCAAGAACAATGGCTTATGCTTTAATTGTTTAGTCAAAGGACACTCCATAAAAAACTGCAGACAAAACACTTCCTGCAAGAAGTGCGGTCGCAAGCATCATACGCTTCTGCACCGTACTGGCACAAACACAACTCCATTCTCAGCCCAGATTGCTACAACTTCTGCCGAGATTATAGATGATTCACAAGACACACAAGTTGTTAGTATGAATGTTGAGACTGAGAAAAGTCAAGTTGTCCTTGCTACGGCTAAGATCGCAGTTAGAGATAAGAGAGGAGAATTTCACAACCTTCGAGCTCTGGTTGACCAAGGCTCGCAAGGAACGTTCATCACTGAATCCGTCGTTCAATCACTTGGATTGAGGAAAGAAACACTTAAAGCTACTGTCACTGGTATTGGGAACAGTCCAATTCAACTTAGATATTCCGTCACTCTTGATATTCACAACACTGGTAATAAATATGTGACACAAGTGAATGCACACGTTATCAAAAACCTGACACATTTGTTACCATCAAGAGAGTTTAACACCAAAGAGTGGTCGGAACTCACAAAACTGGAATTGTCAGATCCTGATTTTTACAAGCCTAGCTCGATCGATGTATTGTTAGGCGCAGAAGTATACGCTGCTATTATACTCGATGGATTACACAAACACAATTCACTGATTGCCCAGAATTCACTATTGGGATGGCTGGTATCCGGTACTGCCTCCAAAACACACGATGATCTATTAACACACAATATTATAGTAGCCAACACGTTAGTAGAAGTAGATCAACTACTGAGAAAGTTCTGGGAGACTGAAGAATACGCACCACAAGATAAACCCATGACCAAGTTAGACCAGCAATGTGAAGAACACTACCGTGACACACACACGAGAAATGAAGATGGTCGGTACGTAGTACGCCTTCCATTTAATAATACTGAAAATTTGGGAAATTCACACCAACTAGCAATCAATCGATTGTTACACATGGAGAAAAGATTCGCACATAAGCCTAATTTTCGAAAGGATTATACAGATTTTATTGATGAATATCAAGAACTTGACCACATGGAGGATGTAGATCCTACTGAAGAGACCAAGCACAAGGTTTATCATCTTCCTCATCATGCTGTGATTAGAGAGTCCAGCGCAACAACCAAGCTGAGAGTCGTATTCGACGGAACTGCGAAGCCTCCAGATGGTTCAGCACTCAACGAGGAATTGTTGGTTGGACCACCTTTACAACAGGATATCAGAGATTTGATAGTACGCTGGAGACAACACAAATACTGTCTTGTAGCAGACATCAAAAAGATGTTTAGACAGATTCTCATATCGAAAGAAGATGCGGACTATCAGAGAATAGTCTGGCGCCACTCACCTGATCAAGATATAATGGAGAAACGTCTACTGACAGTCACTTACGGCACTGCATGTGCGCCGTACCTTGCAATGCGCACACTACATCAACTGGTAGATGACGAGAAAGATGAATTTCCGGAATTGGTGAAAGTAGTGAAATGTGATTTTTACACGGACGATTTGCTCACTGGAGCTAGTAATGAAAGTGAAGTAATTAAGTTACAAAGGCGTATAACAAAACTAATGTCAAAGGGTCAATTTGAAATGCACAAATGGACATCTAACAGCCCTGTTGTTCTCAAAGAAATTCTCGATGACGACAAGTTAACTGAACAATCAGTTACTATTAAAATGGATGACTCGATTAAAGCCCTAGGCATCCAATGGAATGCTCATAATGATGTTTTTGAGTTGAGATTTGTTGTGTCTGAGCCAAAGTTGCCGTTCACTAAAACAACAGTACTGTCAGATATCGCACGTGCATTTGATCCCTTGGGTTTTTTGGGACCCGTTATTGTAACTGCAAAAATGTTTCTGCAAAAATTATGGCTGTGTGGCAAAGGTTGGAACGATGAACTTCCAAAGGAGTTATCAACTGAGTGGTCTGAATATAGAGATCAGTTGTCGAAAATGGAAACTATTAAACTCAAACGTTGGATGAACACTAAATGTGATGTCACAGAAAAGGTAGAAGTTCATGGTTTCTCCGATGCATCTCTCTTGGCATATTCAGCCGTTGTTTACTTACGTGTAATAGATGCCAGTGGTATACATGTGTCTTTAGTAATTGCTAAAACTAAAGTAGCACCAGTAAAACAAGTTTCAATTGCCCGACTAGAACTCTGTGGAGCTGTTTTGCTGTCTAAATTGTTGAAAAATGTGAAGATAAGTCTAGGAATTGAAGATTGCAACACTTTTGCCTGGACTGACTCCATGATTGTCTTAGCTTGGCTTAGAAAGAACCCAAATGTGTGGAACATTTATGTAGCGAACCGCACAACAGAGATCCTGAACGTAACAAGCTGTGATCAGTGGCACCATGTCAGATCAGCTGACAACCCAGCTGATTGTGCTTCGCGCGGTATAAGTCCGCAAATTCTAAAAGATTGTGACTTGTGGTGGCACGGACCAGGCTTCTTGTACGAGTCTGAGAGCATCTCGTATACTCAAATTGACATACCAGACACTATGATCGAAAGAAAGACTATAGCTTGTATTCTTCGTGCTCGCACCGCCCGCGCGGTTGGAGGGTTGGGGCGGACGAGGAAGCACGCCGTTTATGTGCACGGCCGAGCGCATGGCTATACAGGTAGGGATTTGTTATCGAGATATATCTCGAGATTAATTTTTTTATGAATAACCCTAGAATTATGTTAAAATCTATTCATGTTAAGTAGACTACGCCAACACCCGTTTTACGGAATTGACCCTTAATATAAATATCTTTAGATTTATTACGAAGTATTTTGTACTGTATAAGATAGTTTTTTAGCTACTTTAGGTGGGTATGAAGTGATGATATTAATAAATAATAATATGCGTTTTAGCAAAATAGGTAATCAATGTTTAATTCTACATCATACATCTTTGCTTCAGACACAATTTTTGCTAAATTGACATCATTCTGGTATTCCTGCGTTGATTTATCTTTTTTACGCTCTTTAAAGAAGTTGTATACCTTATACACAATTTCTTTTGCCTGTCTTCCAATCGGTTTGCTCATCTTCGGATCGTGATGTCGTGTGCGTTCTACAAAATGCGACAAGTTCCTAATACACAAGTAGCCGTGGCGAGTGACCTCCGGCGACTGGCGGTCCGTCGCACGCGTCGCGCTCGCCCACCCTCCCGCCATTCTGCCCGCACCTCCTCCGAGGCCTGGCTCCCTCGTCCGCCCTAACCCTCCAACCGCGCGGGCGGTGCGAGCACGAAGAATACAAGCTATAAACAGCCGGTTTGTATGTTGATTGCTAATGACGAAGCGCTCTCATACTTGAACAGATACTCAAAATTGTCAAGGCTTGTTAGAGTTACTGCTTATATAATGAGATTTGTTAAGAATTGTAAGCTCAAAGCGAGAACTAACCCTAAAAATGATGAGTTGGTAACATCATCTGGTTTCTTATCAGTTAGGGAACTCACAGCTTCTCTCAATGTTTGCATCAGATTATCACAAGAGAATAGTTTTCCCAATGAAATGCAAGCGATGAAAGAAGGTGTTTCTATAGTAAAGTCTAGTAAGCTATGTGCACTTACCCCTTATCTTGATGATAAAAACATTTTACGTGTTCGTGGACGTTTACACAATGCTCCGGTTAATGATGATGTGAAATCACCGATAATTTTATCGTCAAAATGTAATTTAGCAAAGCTTATTGCTTTGGATGCACATCACCGAGCATTGCATGGCGAACCATTTTAGCTAATGATAACACAACTTGGCATTTCATTGCACCTGGTTCCCCTCATATCGGTGGACTGTGGGAAGCGGGTGTAAAGTCTGTGAAAACCCACTTAAGGCGCGTCATTGGACATACTCTTTTAACATTTGAAGAGTACTCAACTTTACTCACACAAGTTGAAGCTTGTGTTAATTCTCGTCCTTTGACTTGTATTAGTGACTCCAAAGATGATCCTTTGCCTATTACACCGGGTCATTTTATATTAGGAGAAGCCCCTATAACTGTCCCAGAAGACAATTTAGTCTTAGTTCGAGTTTCACCTCTTGATCGTTGGCAAATGATTCAACGAATGTTGCAAAGTCTTTGGGCTCGATGGAGTAGTGAGTACCTGTGTACTTTACAAAATCGGTACAAATGGTCCAGTAAAAAACCCGAACCTGATATTGATGCCATCGTCTTGATTAAAGATGAGAGGCTTCCTCCAGGAAAATGGCTTTTGGGACGGATAATAGATAAGCATCCAGGAAGAGATGGGCTAACACAAGTTGTTACTGTTAAACATAAAAATGGTCAGTTTCAAAGACCAATTACTAAAATATGCCCTTTGCCCTCGGATACTTAACTATCAATAGAGTTAAGTTTGTTATTTTTTATACAGTCCATTTGCTTTGTGTTTGTTTTGGATTCAAGGTTGAAGATGTACCTAAATCTGTTCTTACGTTAGTATTATAGTAGTTATATGCTAGGTTCATTTAAGGACTAACTAGTCCTTGGGGCGCGGAATGTACAATGTATAAGCTTTGTTTCGTTTTTCTACCAATAGATGGCAGCAATTTGGATTGTACATCGCGGTATTAAGATTTCTTCGTGTTGACCACATTTATGTAAATAAATAAAGTCTTCGATTTCGTTCCAAAAAGTATGACAGTGCAGTTGTTTTCATTTGTGTGTGTAGTGTCCTGAACAAACTGTTTATTATAAGTTAAAGAATAATTTATACCAAATAATTATATGTATATATTTAATACTTAGTTATTTAGATTATCCCTATTAGTTGTTAAGTTTTTAATATCGCAAAACCGCTCTCTTAGAAGATCTTATAATGTGAATGCAACTAGCCCTACCACAGACCCTGGTCTTTTTGGGCTGCTACAGTACACCATGAGCAGACGTATATGCTTACCTGGTTTTTGAGCCAATTGAATTTTAAAATGGTGAAATGTATACTTTTAATTTGTGCATGTACTGAATAAATAAAATAGTAGTTTATGCTACAAGGGCGAAAAGGAATAAATTACGAGGACAATTAAAACACGAGCGTAGCGAGTGTTTTTAACGTAACCGAGTATTTTATTGCTTTTACGCCCGTGTATCATACTACGTTTTTCAATGCATAGTGTGAGGAAATAAAACAAATATAATCAAAGAAAACAATTTAATTATTAAAGTTGATAGTTACATTGTTACAATTTTGCAAGTTAATGATTGGCTCAAAAGGACTGTATCCAGAGCCGTTCAACAGTGGGAAAAAATTATAACATTTATGGTACACAGGAACTTCAAGTCAACTTAGTCAACTTCTCGTAAATAAATTAAATAATAATAATAAAGCTCTAAGGCAAAATAATCGACTTTCTGTTCGATTTTGATGCGTTAAAAGTGGGCCTTTACGAGCACTTGCATTGAAAAATAAATTAAAATCCCAGCTACCGCAACGAGGTAGCAGTTAGCCATAAATAAAGATAGGACGACTATAGCTTGGTTCTTATGTCTCTGCTCTGCGCGTGTTTCCAAGGTGATGACAAAAAGAACAAAACCGTGGTTGCTATACCTGTCTTTTCCTTCAATAATTATAAAAGCAGCCATACAATTAATAAACCGGGTGTAACTTAACCCGCGTAAAACTTAGTGAAACAATAAATCTTAGCTTACTTTTAAATGGATCCATGTGCCTTTTTGACTAATCACCTAAACAGTATTCTAGTGATGTGCATAACGGCTATATTTTGTTAACGCGCTATTAGCTTATTAATTGATATATTAGGTATTAATTGCATGTTAGTTTTTATTTTCCACTTAGTTTTGTGTTTAATTTAATTTATGTATTACGTTAATTATGAATGCTGTGCATATCTGTTATAGATGTAAACATTAGTTTGAGAATTTTTCATGTGTATTATAAATGTTATGTGTTTACATTGTTGATGTGCCTTTTCTAATAAATAAATAAATAAATAAATAAATTAGCTACACGCTATTTTCATATAGCGCGCTATTTTATCAGCTATGTTATAACGTTATATTCTAAATTATATTCACATTTTCAACGAATGAAAAAGAATGACTGTTCGTTGTTTTGTAGCTTTACCGACTGTCAGCTATTATAAACGGACAAATTACTTGACAGAGAAACAACTTGGTTGTTTTGAAAGAAATAATATTTCTTTGTTATATTTTTACTGAACGTAACAAGCGTACACGCTGAAGCGAAAACTGTTCGGTACTAAACGTTAAAATAAACAATCAATCCAAAAATGACATAAAAGCGGGCACAGGTGCGGGATGAGTGGCCTTTGTGCGTCGTGTGGTTTGCGTAATCCGCTGTTGCTAAGCAAAGCGCGCGATGTTGGACATCGTTATAAAATAGCTCGCAACGCGATCCTTTATAGCGTGTGCTATTCGTGAAAACGAAATAGCGCGCTATTTTTATACGCTATACGTTTTAATTCTCACTACTACAGTATTCCCGTATATACAGTATATACACTTACAAACGACTTGCGTGTTTTTGTAGACTATTTTAGGGTTAAAACGTTGTCGCGAATCGCGATAAAATATGTAGAGAAAATTCATTTAGTTGGAACTGGCAACACTGGTTGGGGGTGACAGAAGTGGAATGGAGTGTGGTCGTTTTTTTCTCCAATTAAATTCTAATAATATTAACGTATATTTTAAATGAGAATGAGATACAAAGAAGCATCGAAGTAGAGAAGTTAGTGGTAAGAACACGACGATTTCAATAAGAACACTGCTAATTAGGTAAGATAAAATTCAAATATACAAAGAGCCCAAACGACGATATTTCAAGTTAAAGATTGTAAACAGTTGTTAGGGGAGAGAGAAGCTCATCAGGGGAAGCTTCGCAGCACCCCGGTTTATTAGGGAGGGCGCATTGATATGCCTAAGATCCCGAGATAATCATAGGCAATCATAAATTCATAATCATATGTAATCAACGCATTGTATCTACATCTGGTGCGGCGGGACACTGATGACCTGAAATCACGGGTAGCAAGCAGACATTGGTGTCAACGAGACGTCGAAGGATCATCACTCCGAGAGAGGTTAAATTGAGGAAATTTAACGTAGTAAGTTATCATATTTATTAAACCTAACCTAAAGAATTCAGGCTTTAAATAAGATAAACGCCTTTGCGTCATGGTGGAGATGCTGGGATATTCAGATTTAGGTGCCTGCCTATCATGCGAAAGCAATCATGTGAAGTCTCTCGTAGGTACATTAAAAGATTTGGCTGTTTACCTTATTCTCCGTACTGTACGGTGACACCTAATAAGTATGGTCATTATTGCATTGGCAAGTTATATTGAACGTGTAATAAACGCCGATACATATACAGGTAGTCCTTAGTGTAACTTATCGCTACCCAAAATAATGTGTACCAACTCATAACAATATTATTTTACATCAATGTGTACCAAAGAAATTAAATACGTTTATTCAACGAAATGTAATAGGTAACAGTTGTTTAAAGTTACGCTATGTGACTATCAGATTTCTATTTATTTTAGTATGTCCTTACTTTATATTTTTATTAGAACGCATCCTATTTCTTTTTTTTTATCTTTCTCGCATCACAGTCTAACTAGTGATGGGAAAATCAATGAGCAAACAAAATGTAATAGAATCGATTATATTTGTATAATATATGATCGGTAATAACATACGATATTACAATATAGTAATTATATATACATAGTAATACGAGGTTACTTTTACTTCGGCTACAAAAGAGATATATTAGAATCATTTTAAATTTAGAAACTACATAAAACTGTAATATATATCGGAAGTATGTATTTTGTAAACAAAAATAGTTAGGTACTTTCACTTATTCCTCCAGTACACCCGGCCTAAAAACTCGAGACCAAAAACAGACTAGATAGACCCTTCTCTAAATTACAGACAGATAATACATTCAGTTCCTTTAGCCATGTCAGTATAAATATATTACGTTAAATCCTTATATTTAAGTTCATTAAACTAAAATTTAGAATGCCCTGACTGGGCCATGTCTGAAACTCTGTGATTAAGTAAGATCTATACAACAACATGAGCAATAAAGATTTGAGTTCAGTTTTAGTATACATATAGCGTGCACCGTAGAGTGGCAAGAGAGGCCCACGGGTGGAATAGGTCTGAACCGTAAGAGTGGCGAGACAGGCCCGCGGTTAAATAAAGTAAACTCTTATCTGAGCTGAGGTGTGAGCCGTAGAGTGGCAAGAGATGCCCGCGGTTGAAGTAGGTATATTCGTAACCCGTAAGAGTGGCAATAGAGGCCCGCGGTTAGAGTGGCAAGATATGCCTGCGGTTGAAAGGGTATGGAATAAGGATTAAAACGACGATAAATCCGTTATTATCTGACTGAGCTGACTGCTCAAGTGTCACATCACTAATTTTCTCACGACGTAAAAAATATTGAACCAATTTTGCTTCTGAAATTTGTTGTTTTCATAGAAAGAAGAGCTCGTTTTCGTGTTGAATTATGAGTAAAATGAAACCTTTCGGTAAGTTTTACGGAAATAAGTTAATTGTTAACCACTTGGAAACACTTGTGTCAATATCTATCTTATTTACCCATACATTTGGATTTGGACGCTTTGTGTTAGGCCTCGATAAATTATATTTATCATCTTTACAGAGTCATTAAAATATACACAAGGACAATAACGGGATAAGGCAGAGATAAAAAACTTCAATTTTAAGATGGATTTATACATGGTCAGATTGTCGGTAGTCAGGGAGCAGGTTGAGAACTATCTGAAAGTATGTAAGGACCTTTTGGTTGCGCTTCAAGAGGGTAAAGTCCTGTTCCAAGAGGTATCTGCTGCTGCTGCTCTATTAAAGGTAAAAACAAACAGATATGTATCAGAGACTCACATGTTCATAGAAAAACATCCTTTAAGCAATGCGGGTGCTTCTATCACAGAGCACACTCAAATTCAAATGGAGAGTGATGATGTCATTAGTAAGATAGAACAAATGCGTAGTTCCCATGATCATGGTAGTAATAACATTGACAATGTTACTAGCAGACTACCAAAACTAGAGTTGGTTAAATTCCATGTAGATGTCCTCCGATGGCACGAATTTTGGGACCGCTTTTCGTCAAGTGTTCATAATAAAAACATAAGAGCAGTTGACAAATTGACTTATCTTAATGCATGCCTCGAAGGCATTTCAAAAGAAGCATTCCAAGGACTAGAGACTACAGACCTCAATTATGAGATTGCGCTCAATGTTTTAAAAGAAAGATTTGGAAAAAAGACAGTGGTCATTGATGCTCATTATTATGAGCTTATATACAAACTAAAAGCTGAAAGTACTGCAATCTAAGGAATCTAGAAGAATCATAAATGAAATAGAGAGGCACCTGAGAGTCCTACAGTCGCTCGGTGAAGATATTAATGGTGGGCATCTCAGAGTTATTCTCATACAAAAATTCCCTTCAGACATTGTTCAAGAGCTCAGGATGAGGATGGAATCCAAAGAAGAAACCGTTGCAAACATAAGGAAGCACTTAGAACATATTATTTCAGCCAGAGAAGCGAGCAGTTCAAGTTCAGACCAAACAGATCACCCAATTTATTCAACTGAAATTTTACATGTACAAGGAAAAGAGAATTTTATGAAAAGAAGATTTGATCAGAATAGAAGCGATTTTAAGAAGAAACCCAGAATGTCATGTATATTTTGTGAAGGTGCCCATTATAACGATGAGTGTGTCCGCGTGCCTTCGATAAAAGAAAGAAAACAGAAGTTGATAACCGCTGTTTTAACTGCTTTGGATTCAATCATTCTACCAAAGACTGCAATGTCAAAAGGAAGTGTGTGTATTGTGGTACATATGGCCTGCATAACAGAGCTCTCTGTCCTGAAAAAGTAGACAACATATCAGTTAAGCAGTCAACCGACATGGTAAAGCACTTTCTAAATAATGTCAATAATCTCCCTGTGACTGTTTTACAAACAGCAATAATTGAAATTATAGACAAGGATAACAAAATTCATGAATGTAGACTGCTATTAGATTGTGGCAGCGAAAGATCCTATGTTACCAAGCAATTAGCAAAAAAATTAGACTTAGATATAATAAATTCTGATCGTTTAATAGTGTACACGTTTGGTCTAAATGAACCAAGAAAATTAGATAGTCCTAGAGTCAAAGTTAAGATCATGACCGCTGGAGGTCGTTTAAAGGTAATACAAGCCAATATTGTTCCGTTCATTTCTGAAAATGTATCTCATTTCCCTTTCAGATTAGAACAACTAGATATTAAATTGGCTGATGACGGTTCTAGAGGAGGCCACATTGATTTGTTGATTGGCAATGACTATTACTTCTCGACTATTAAAGAAGGTAAGCTTGCTGTACATGATAACCTCTTCTTGATAGAAACGGAATTTGGCTGGGTATGGTCTGGTAAAACAGAAAACAAGAGCTATGAACATGTCATCAGTGTAGTCACCTACTTCGAGACTGGTTTACCAGACAACCTTGGCCTTACTTCACCTGATCCGCCATTAAGAGACTGTGATGTGACACAACTGTGGGACCTCGAGTCAATTGGCATTAAAGACTGTCCCAAGTCCATCAATGAAGAAGAAGCCCTAAAATATTTCAATGACACGGTGACTTACAAAGACCGCAGGTATTCTGTTAAATGGCCTTGGATCCAATATCCTCCAAATTTACCAACGAATTATGGTCTGGCATGGGGGCGCCTCGGAAGCCTGCTGAAGAGAAACCATACAGAAACCCTGTTTGCTTATGATGAGATAATTACAGAACAGTTACTATTAGGTGTTATAGAAAAGGTAGACAATCACTTACAGCGTGAAGAGCATCCAGTGCACTACTTACCACACCACTTGGTTGTTAGAAAAGATGACACCTCAAAGCTGAGGATAGTGTATGACGCGTCGTCCAGAACCAACATCTTAAACTCAAGTCTCAATGAATGTTTATTCAAAGGTCCCTTGATGTTAGAAGACTTAACTGGACTTTTGATCAAGTTTCGTCAACATAAAGTTGGATTGACTGCTAACGTGGAGAAAGCATTCCTTCAAGTAGGGTTACAAGCAGTTGACCGAGATGTGACACGATTCCTATGAGTAAAAGATTTAAATAAAGAGTTATCCCAAGACAACGTTGAGTGCTACCGATTTTGCAGAGTTCCCTTCGGGGTTATCTCCAGCCCATTTCTCCTTAATGCCACCATCAAGTACCACTTGTCAAGCTATCACAATGATATACTCAAGAATGTTGCTCAGAAGATTTATGTCGACAATCTTGTCTCAGGAGTAGAATCGAAGTCTGAAGCAATACAATTGTTTAAAGGAATTTACGAATCGCTTCAAGAAATATCTATGAATACTAGACAATGGAATTCCAATGACAAAGAATTTATGAAGACTGTCCCAGAAAACTTGCGTGAGAACAAAGAAATTACCAAAGTTCTCGGTTTAATATGGAACACTACCGATGATACACTACAAATAAAATTGACAGATCAATTGACAACAACTGAAAAATCAAGTAAACGATCAGTCCTGAAGGATTTAGCATCTATTTATGACCCCTGCGGATTCCTTGCTCCAACATTGGTACCAGCAAAATTATTTTTGCAAGAACTTTGGAAGATGAAAATAAATTGGGATACTAAATTATCAATTGAGCTGAGTTAAAAATGGCAGAAAATAGTCAGAAACATAATAACAAATAAGAAAAGAAAGATTCAGAGATACATAGGAACAGAAGAAACTGCAGAAGAATATGAACTATATTGCTTCACGGACTCATCCAAGAAAGCTTATGCTGCAGTTATATACATGAGATGTAAGTCCAAAAATGAAGTTAGGGTAACATTCCTCATGTCTAAATCAAGAATAGCTCCATTAAAACACCAAGAGGACTTGCAAATACCTAAGCTAGAACTTTTGGGATGCTTAATAGGGAGCAGACTCTTAGACTATGCCAAGAATAATAGCGAGGTACCAATCAGTAAACTTTGCGCCTGGACAGACAGTCAAATAGTTATTAATTGGTTACGGTCAGATAAATTGCTACCACCATTTATTGCACGAAGAGTTAAAGACATCAAAAGTAAACCCAATGTACGAATTTTGTATGTGTCATCAGACAATATTCCAGCAGACATAGCAACCAGAGATGAACCATTCAGCAGAGACGATTTGTGGTTTCACGGACCACAATTCTTAAGAAAGCCCGTCATCAACTACAACGACAATTGGACGATAACTCAAAATGTCTGCGTTGCGGAGGGTCTGACTTCTCACTCAGAGTTGCAAGATACATGTGACCATGCACCAGGAAACACGAATGCAGAGCAGATAGACACTCAAGAAGCAAATGAAATCAGTGACGTATCTGACAAGGCAGAACGTCAAAACGTTCAGACAGCAAATATCTCAAAAGACGATCAAATCAAAGAAAATATAAGGAAAGAACAGAAGTCACACTATCCTGTAGAGTATGCCGGAAGAGTCACTGATACATCTCGCAGCTTGGGAATATTCAAAGACGATGACAATATTTTAAGGTGTAAAAGTCGCACATCTCTAGCTGATATACCTTATGACCAGAAATACCCCATCCTTTTACCAAGAAAATCTAACTTTACTCTGGACATTATCGAAAGCCTACACAAATCAAACTACCACGTTGGTGTGAGTCACACTTTAAGTTTAGTCCGCCAAATTTACTGGATTCCACAAGGGAGAGCTGCTGTTCAAAAGGTATTAAACAAATGCATAGAATGCAAAAAGCACGGTGGTGGACCGTATAAATTGCCACAAATGCCTCAGCTGCCAAAAGAGAGAGTAAATTACGAAAATGCCTTTACTTTCATTGGCTTAGACTATTTAGGACCGCTCTTAATTAGTAATAAAACTATGCAAGCGGAAAAAAGGTGGATATGTTTGTATACATGTCTTGCAGTAAGAGCGATACACCTAGAAGTAATCAAAGACTTAACTGCCGAAGAGTGCACCATGGCATTGAGAAGATTCATAGCGTGCAGAGGTATGCCATCTCTTATTATTTCAGATAATGCAGCACAGTTTAAATTGACTGCTGAAGTCATGACCGGACCATACTGCATTCAGAACAAAGTCTAATGGAAATTTATTCCAGAGTTAGCCCCATGGCACGGGGGCTTTTATGAAGGATTGGTAGCTCTAGTTAAACAATGTCTAAAGAAGACTTTAGACAAACACATGCTCTGTGACAACCAACTAAGTACCATAATAAAAGAGATTGAAGTGCTACTTAATACTAGACCGTTGACCTATGTTGGGGCGGAAATTGATCATGTGTTAAAACCGCAGGATTTTTTATGCCTAAACAAATGTTTAATGAAGCCTTCGGATACATCTTACGAATCACTAGGAGATACAGAAACAAAGAAATACTTAATAGAAGCTTGGAAAATGTTCATGAATCAATACCTGACGAGCCTAAGAGAAAGGAAACAGACGACCCACAAACAACCGAGAGTCACAAGTAAAAGAGTCCCTAAAATAGGAGATATGGTGCAAATCGAAGGAGACACTAACAATAGAAGCTTATGTAGGGTAGGAAAAATAGTATCCCTTCTACAAGGTAGAGATAAAGAGGTGAGGGTCGCGACAGTCAAGGTAGGTGACAAGGAATTCGTTAGATCAATAGCACATTTGTACCCACTGGAAATAGAGGACCAGGACATTGAGAATATACCAGCAAATAAGACTGGAGAAACGTCTAAACCACCAACAGAGGTTGTTCATGAAGAATCACGAATTGAGGATAATATAGTTGAAGAGTCGAGAAGTAGTAGAAGAGCTGCCGCAAAGAAAGCTAGGGAAAGAATTTCAAATTGGACCAGGGAATTAGTAAGCCTAATATTTGATGTATCAGAATGATGTTTTGTTTTTATTGATTTGATATGCAAACCATATTATGTTCAATTACACTGTCAAAATGATTTAATAGTTCTTTTGATTCTCATCCCCCTTGCTCGGGAGTGTCGCGAATCGCGATAAAATATGTAGAGAAAATTCATTTAGTTGGAACTGGCAACACTGGTTGGGGGTGACAGAAGTGGAATGGAGTGTGGTCGTTTTTTTCTCCAATTAAATTCTAATAATATTAACGTATATTTTAAATGAGAATGAGATACAAAGAAGCATCGAAGTAGAGAAGTTAGTGGTAAGAACACGACGATTTCAATAAGAACACTGCTAATTAGGTAAGATAAAATTCAAATATACAAAGAGCCCAAACGACGATATTTCAAGTTAAAGATTGTAAACAGTTGTTAGGGGAGAGAGAAGCCCATCAGGGGAAGCTTCGCAGCACCCCGGTTTATTAGGGAGGGCGCATTGATATGCCTAAGATCCCGAGATAATCATAGGCAATCATAAATTCATAATCATATGTAATCAACGCATCGTATCTACATCTGGTGCGGCGGGACACTGATGACCTGAAATCACGGGTAGCAAGCAGACATTGGTGTCAACGAGACGTCGAAGGATCATCACTCCGAGAGAGGTTAAATTGAGGAAATTTAACGTAGTAAGTTATCATATTTATTAAACCTAACCTAAAGAATTCAGGCTTTAAATAAGATAAACGCCTTTGCGTCAAACGTTACCCCTATCAAGTGAAAGTTTTTAGGTTTGTTACCTAATGATTTTTTTTATACAGTATGTCCTAGATTAACATACAGGCAAGCTATTTTTTTCTGAGGTTTAGTAGTAAATTGGTATACACCTTTGTAACCGCCGCCGTTAGTTGTCACGTAATCATCAAACTGAAGTTTGGGCTCAGGGTACTGGTATTTTGTCAAGAAAGTCATGTAAGAATTATACTACTATCATCTAAGTAATTTGCAGTCTCGAAAAATTAATTATTTGCTCACGTTACCGCGATGTTGCCCTATCTACACACTGCTCCACTCGCCTCTTACGTGCTTCTCTTAATAGCGCTCGATGCGGACTGCATCTCATAAATGTCGAATTTGCCAGAGAGTGGGCAAAAAATCTGCCAAAACCTGCCACACTTGGCGCCAAGAATGCCAGAAATATGCCTTCATGGAAACGGAAAAAAATAAACACGAATTTTATTTCCGGCCGCCACCGATGCTGCGAGCGCAGGCGCGGACCTTGGGTCCGCCGCCTGCTGACGACGACGCCTTCGTAGACTCCGCCAAACCCAGATTGATACTGCTGCTCCAATGATCGCAAATGCCATACCATATATAGCCGTATATTGATGCACATCGTGATATAATATTTCTTTTGCTAAAGTCCCTTTTTGTTTAATTTGCTCTATTTGCTGATGTATTTCTTGCAAAGTCTGCTTTTGGGCACCGATCTCTTTACTAATATCTGATTAATTTGTGGGCGGATGTATCGTAATGTTGATAATCTGATTAATTGGCGAAATATCTGGCAATATAACATCAAAACTTGTTTTACTTATGCTTTGATCTAGCTTCCGAGAGTAAATTGTGAACTCGTCAGTTTTGATTATGCAACCATGGCTAATGTAGATTATACCGGATTCAGCCAGCTGTGATGCAGAGAGTTGATCTTCACAGATTATCCTTAGTTGACACTTGTCGCAACAGAAATACAAATATTGGTTCTGTGCATGCATCTCTTGCCATAATATGGCTACATATTATGTTGCTACAAAGAGATGTCACAGTCTTACAATTATGTGATCCTCTATCTTTCACACAAAAGCTCTCGTCCTGTTTCATATGATAGATTGGTTTCTGCGTATGACAGAAAAATGATTCTTCGGCTTGATAGCATTCTTTGATCTCGTCTCGGGACATTTCTACGTAGGCATCCTTTTTCAAATTGATTGCTAAGTACTCTGCGGCAGGGATCACACTAATAATATAGACCTTTTTCTCGGGTATTGCAGTTGCTTTAAACATTTCGTATGCATCTCTGCTAACCAAGGGAAGCTTTATTTCCAGGAGAATATACTCGTTTGTCATTCTTCCTTTGACTTTAAGAATTTTGTAAATATTTTTGAGGTCTGTTTGAATGTTCTTGATTGGAAGGGATGATTCTTTTGATATGTGACTTGAGATCGTGCTTAGCTCATGTCGAAGTTGTTCTGGAGTTAATATTATGAAAGTTAAATCGTCCTTGATCTGTTACCGTATCTAGAAACATGCTCTGAATAGTCTTCAAACACTGGAGCATTGAGCTTGCTGGTAGTGCCCCTAGGGTGAAGTCATTGATATATTTGATAAAATTTGCAATTCGTTGCTCAATTTGTTGATAACTTTGTCTACTTTAAAAAAAATGTTGATTTATGATTTTTTGTTGCTTATTCAAGCTATCTTCCATTCTTTTTAGGAGATAATATTCGGATTCAATAAATGACGTCTGATTTTTACATAGCGAAGCTAAATGATTTTGATTATATCTGATGAGTTCGATGTGTCCTTTTGATATTGCTCAGCGAATGACTTATCTAAGACACCAAACAGCTTGTTAGCTATGTAACCGACGCCGTCGATAATCCCGCGCTGGCGTCGATGCCCCGGCTGCGTACTGGAATGCTGACTTAGTAACAGGTGATTGTAGTATTCCAGTTCCGAGAAGCCTTGTTGGAGTTGTAGTAATATGAAGTCACAATGTGATTGATCCTTTATGTTTTGGCAAATCTGTTGTAAATGCTTTGTATATCTTTCAAATGCTGTTGCACCTTGCCAATATGGATTTAAGTCGTAATAAACTACCAATTTCCATTCGTCGCTTAATAACTCCATATTTGATATTTTATCGAAAAGAATTCGCTGTTGGTCGCGTAACTTTGTTATGTTATATCATAGTAAAACCAGAACAGTAGTTTATCTTCAAGCAAAGGTACATCGCGCGTCTAATATGTGTGCGTGCTAGTACGCACGAACTACAGTACGCACACAACAGCAATATCTTAGTATACAAGGCAGGCGCTAGTCGGGGTCACGGCGCGATCGCGCTCAGTCAAGTCGACAGCACGCAATCGAACATATTGTACTGTCTTCGGATGCCTCAATTATAATTCCACAAATCCAGAATTATCGTTCTTCTCAATACCTACTCAACAAGAAAGGTGAATAAAAATTGATGGTAAATATAAATAATAATGTGAAATGTAAACCGTATTTTCTTTGTTCACATTTTACATAGTGTAGCGTTATTTTTTTAAAAAAAATTTATATTTTTTGCCACTACATATTCACGAACGTAATTTCGACCTAAATTTGGACTGCCACCAGGCAAGCCTGGTGACAGCCAAAAAAAGAGGTAAATCTGGATAAATAAACCGTATAATTTATCTTTAAATACACAAAAAAATAACAAAACCGAAGTAAGAAAAATATAGTACAAAACACAATAATATCTAAAGAGTATCGGTACAAAGGAACTTATTAGATCAAAAAGGAAATTATGCTTAATTCCACTTACGAGTATTTAGGATTTTGATTTCCTTTTAGCTTGAACGACGCATTTGTTCATAAAATAATGGATTTTAAAATTTGGTGGCGAAACTAGTTTTTAGGATCCCAGAAACTAAGGTTGCACGGAAGTTTTGATAACTCTTAATCCGAAAGAAAAAGTAATATAAAGGTGTTACGAGCAATCGTTATCTAGCTTTACACTAAGGAATAAAAATAATTGATGCTGAATATTAGGCTACAGATACTAAAAACCTGGTAAGGGTCTCTTCGTGACTTTGGGTGTTTCCGGTGTTCCCGGGAGCAGTCGATGAAGCTTGGCGATTTCTATTTTAATATCGGAAGCTTTAGCTCACCAGGGACGTGGTCCTTACATCAGGCCTCAATAGGTACAACCGTACGAGATGGCGGATGGAATTCAAGTAGAAATGAATAATCAAACTGGGGAGAACCAGAACCCTTAGAAAATACCTGAAGGGTCGCTGTAAAGAAATAAAACAACAGCGTCAAGACATGCTTATGAAATGAGGGAAAGGAAATTAACGTATTGGAAACGGGACAAAAAGGATTTTCAGAGAATGAAACCAAAATTACACAAAACTTACCAGGAAACGCAGAAAAACTGGCTTTCAAAATGCTCAGAGCAAATGCGCTCTGTTTCTATTTTTCAAATACCAAATTTGTTATTTTGTAAAAGATTTATCCTTCCTCTGTCACGATCTTCTTTGATATGAGAAAAATAACAAAAAAAATCTGACAAGATCATTCTAAATATTCGAATTCGAAAATTCAGAAAAGCAGCCAACGATAAAGAAAGACTAAAAATATATAAAAAGGTTGAATACTTGTAGCGAATGCTACAATATCCTCAAACGACACAAAAAAATTTAAACTAGCTTAAAGGAAATTAACTTCCAGAAGGATAAACAATCGAATAAACACCTAGACTAATCAAAATGCCTTGAAACAAAAGGAGTCGATTAAATAAAAACAAGATAAGGATGTGATAAGAAAATCCTCGAACGACTAGAACGGTCAATAGGAAACCTACAACTAATATACCCTAACATTAACTTAGACTAACTACTATATGAACCGTCAAAGATAGATATATCAGTTGGGTGATTATAAAATACCAAAAATCAATCTAATATTAATCTAACTACACATATTACAAAACAATCGAATTAATTAATGCTGAATTCCTCGCAACTAAAATAAGAACAACATTACTGTTACACAAGTTTCAAACATAAAACGACATTCATTTAACGAAACAATCGTAAAAACATGGAAATTATTTGAAATTAAATTATCTTGGAATAGACAACCGAAAAAACATCGGGATTAAAATCAATAACCAAACGACGCCTATAAAATATGTAAGACGTCATACGCGAAAATCGCAAAAAAAGGAACAAAAAAAAACTCTTTGGCTGAGTCAATGAAGAATTAAAGAAACGTAACTCGAACCAAAAAAGAAAAAGTTGAAGCTAGATAGAAAATTGTAGGATCATTTTAAAATATCTTTAATATGATAAATACCAACATGAGTCGAATAAAAATCCTCCAACTCATATACTTGAGGAGAAATTATCCTTCGGACACGTGTCTTAGTGAAGCGAGGAGCCAACTTGTTAGTAAAGTAATCTATACCGGAAGAGCGCGAAAAATTACGTCTCCATACAATGTCTCCTACATATTATTAGAGTGCAATACAAACTAGAAAATATCAATCAGAAACAAACCCAAAGACAAGAATATGAAAAAATTCCCCGGGCCAGGATTCGAACCTGCGACCTCTTGTTATCAAGACAAGCGCGCTACCAATTGCGCCACCGAGGTTCCTACCCGGACCGGTGAATTCTTCCATCATACTTGTCCACTGTTATTTTTGCTTCTGCTTGATATACTAGCTTGTACAACACATATAGAACGCTCACGAGGGCGTTATGTGATTTCACGCCTTGTTCTTAGAAACAGATGGCGCTGTCGTCGCTACAATATTGTTGCTTCAGACAGTTAAGAAATTCACAGTTCTCATTAACTAAGATTATGTTTATTTTGCGAAATCCATCGCTATGAATACTCTAAATATTATTAGAGTGCAATACAAACTAGAAAATATCAATCAGAAACAAACCCAAAGACAAGAATATGAAAAAATTCCCCGGGCCAGGATTCGAACCTGCGACCTCTTGTTATCAAGACAAGCGCGCTACCAATTGCGCCACCGAGGTTCCTACCCGGACCGGTGAATTCTTCCATCATACTTGTCCACTGTTATTTTTGCTTCTGCTTGATATACTAGCTTGTACAACACATATAGAACGCTCACGAGGGCGTTATGTGATTTCACGCCTTGTTCTTAGAAACAGATGGCGCTGTCGTCGCTACAATATTGTTGCTTCAGACAGTTAAGAAATTCACAGTTCTCATTAACTAAGATTATGTTTATTTTGCGAAATCCATCGCTATGAATACTCTAAATATTATTAGAGTGCAATACAAACTAGAAAATATCAATCAGAAACAAACCCAAAGACAAGAATATGAAAAAATTCCCCGGGCCAGGATTCGAACCTGCGACCTCTTGTTATCAAGACAAGCGCGCTACCAATTGCGCCACCGAGGTTCCTACCCGGACCGGTGAATTCTTCCATCATACTTGTCCACTGTTATTTTTGCTTCTGCTTGATATACTAGCTTGTACAACACATATAGAACGCTCACGAGGGCGTTATGTGATTTCACGCCTTGTTCTTAGAAACAGATGGAATTTTTTCATATTCTTGTCTTTGGGTTTTGTTTCTGATTGATATTTTCTAGTTTGTATTGCACTCTAATAATATTTAGAGTATTCATAGCGATGGATTTCGCAAAATAAACATAATCCAATGTCTCCTACGTTGAGAGAAACGGAAATCCTATTTTTATTATATAATCTCGAATTGCGGAGAAAAGATAGGGACAAGTTATCGGCGACTTTTGCATAAATATCACCTAAAGATCTTAGATTCGAAGCATGCGACGCCCGACTCTCTGCTATATCACCGCATCGAGTCTGACTTTGAACATGTGACGTATCGATAATGAGATCTCTCCCGAACATAAGGAAATTCGGCGAAAAAGAAGTTGCGAGATTAATACAAGAGTTTAGATAGAGTTTAACTTTCGGTAACATGCGAGCCCACTGTCGTTGGTTGTCGCCAACTAACATGCTTAAACATGTAACAACGCTCTGATTATATCGTTCGACAGTATTGGCTTGAGGAGAGTAATATGGGGTAAAGAAGGGTTGGCAATTAAATTTAGTCAAAAAATCGTCAAAACAGGAACTTCTGAAAACGGTTGCGTTATCGCACAGAATTGAATGGGGAATTCCGAAATTCAAAAAAATTTGATTCTCCAAAAGGTCGCAAATAGATTTAGCGTCCACCTTTTTTAGGCAAAATAGCCAGACGTATTTGGAAAACACGTCTACAACAGATAGTATATATTTATATCCGTGATAAGCCATGGGGAGAGGTCCGATAAGATCGATTGACAGCGTTTGAAGAGGAGCCGAAACTAATTTGGGATAGAACATTTGACCACGCGGCTGAGTATTAGAAATCTTAAAGGCTTTACAAACGTCACATTCGTTTAAAATTCGAGTGACGTCGCGATACATATTGGGCCAGTAATATTTTTTTTTTATCTGGAGATACGTTTTCATTACGCCAGGATGTATTTGTGGAAAAACATTGTGTGCTTCCCACACGGCATCGCGTATTTTTTCGCGAGGTAAAACCTCACGCCACGATTCTCTGGTCAAAGTATCTAGAAGCGGGGCATGACGGAGTAAAACCCCTTCACGGATACAATATGCCGGAAACATTTGAGGGTGGTCGCGTGCGCCCATGAACATTTTTTTGAACCAATCATCAGAAGTAGAATCAAGACCACGATCATACGTAATGGGAGTGACGAAAGCTCTCGAGAGGGCATCCGGCACGACATGTTGGACACCTTTTCGGTGAACTATTTCAAAGTTGAATTGAGAGATGATTGTAGACCAACGTGCCAAACGACCTGACGGTATCCTGACCTGACCTTATCTAACGTCATCAACCACTTAAGAGCGATGTGATCGGTAACGATAGTAAATTGTGTACCATCAAGATAACCGCGAAAGTGTTTGATGGATTCTAGAACAGAAAGTAACTCCCTTTCGGTAGTGCTATAATTTCGTTCGGCTTTGGAAAAGAGTTTGGAAAAATACGCGATAGGGTGCTCCTTGTCATCAGTAACTTGGGAAAGAACAGAACCAAGTCCGACGGATGAAGCATCGCAATGAAGAATAAACGGTTTCGTGAAGTCCGGACAAGCCATAACCGGGGTGTTAATTAGAGCATTCTTTAACTCGTGGAAAGCATGATCGGCTGCTTCGTTCCAATCGATAGAATCTCGTCCCTTTTTTTTACCTAATAAAATAGTTAAAGGAGCGATAATCGAAGAAAAATTATCGACAAATCTCCGATAATAAGAGCAGAGACCAATAAAGCCACGTAGAGCTTTTGCAGTGGTAGGGGTAGGGAATTCTTTAATAGAATCCAACTTAGCGGGATCGGTGTTCAGACCATCCTTATTCAAAACATAACCGAGATATTTGAGTTCGGCTTTACAAAATTCGCACTTTTTGAGGTTAAGGGAAAGTCCGGCTTCCTTAAGGCGGTTTTTAACCTTTTTCAACAGCTGTAAATGACTATCAAAATCACGGGAGACGAGGACAAGATCGTCGACATACCCGAAAATACAGTCTTCAGTATCTTTTGTGTACTCATAATTGACAAACATATCTGTTAGGCGTTGCATTTCTGACGCGGCGTTTGTCAAACCAAACGGCATCCTGACAAATTCGAAAAGGCCACGTTGGGGGACTATAAATGCGGTTTTTTCACAGCTTTCTTTATCGGCTAAAGGGATCTGCCAAAAAGCATTACGAAAATCAAGAGAAGTGATGTAGCGAGCACCACGAAGATTATCCAAAATGTCCTGAATACGAGGTAGAGGATAGGAATCTCTAACAGTAACATTGTTGAGCTTGCGACTATCGACACAGAAACGAACAGATCCGTCTTTTTTTGTAACCATAACGACGGGACTCGCCCAAGGCGATCGAGATGGTCGAATAACCCCAGCATCCAACATTTTGTCTATCTCTTCGTTGAGAATCTTAAGCTTAACCAGAGAGAGGGGATAGTAACGTTGTCGGATAGGTGGACCGACGGTATTGATTTTATGGGATAACCAACTGGTTCTTCCTAAACCTATTTTGTCGGAAGAGATATCTTCGAATTGGTTAATGACTTCTTGTAACCTTATTTCTTGTTCAGAAGAAAGGAAAGAACGCGGTTGGACTTGTCGAACCTCACCGACAAGAACATTCTCCGGATGAGAAACCTTGGATATTAAAAGATTTCCTTTAATATTTTTATTAAAAGCCTGACTAAAAACTACGGTCAGACCGAACTTGTTCCAAAAATCGATGCCGAGAATAACAGGAGAAACAATACGGTCGGCAACAAGATAATCATGCAAAAAGGAAACTCCGTTAAAAGTGATTAAAAGAGAAACCGTATCGGAAATAACCATAGGTGATCCATCTGCGGAATAAACAGAGGGAAGAAAACCGGGACTAGCACGAATGCCCAGGCTTTTATCAAGGAACTCGCGGGAAAGGAGCGACAATTGCGCACCAGTGTCAAGAAGCGCCTCGCAAGATTGATTAGACAGGGAAATTTCAACGAAAAGACGGTTATCGGATGAATCTGTCAAACGCACCGGAGAAATTTCAATTTGAGAACTCCTCCGGTGACCAACTAGTTTTTTGGAGTTTGACTGCAAGAAGGACAATCACGGGTGAAAAAGCCTGGCTTCTTACATCTAAAACATATCTTGCCCGGAACGTTAGGGCATAGACGATAGGAATGGCCGTGTCCATCGCACTTAGGACAAACCACAGGGGTTGTTGAAACTGACGCGATACTGGCACGAGGAGCAAACGAAGGATTGTCGCTTGACAGAGCCTTCTGGGCCGAGTGGTCGTAGGTTTCGAAATTAGTCGCGATTTCGAGTAAGGTTTTTAAATCCGAAATACGATTCGTTGACAGACACAACGCGTAACGCGGATGTAGATTAAACTTGATGATCGGCAAGAGTGCTCGATCTGAGATCGGGACCGAAAGCTTGGAATTTAGAGCTTTTATTTCAATTATGAATTCGCGAATGGGCTGATTCGCCTTTTGTTTTTTGTTGCGAATCTCACGTTCAGTGGTATCGTCAAAATCGACAGATCCGAAAGTATCAATAAATAGTGATTTAATTTCCGGAAGTGTGAGTTTATCATTCCTGACAGATCTGTAGAACATTAACGCGTGACCCGTTAAAAGCTCATGGAAGCGACGGACTACGTACTCGTCTTGCACTTCATATGCTGTCATGCACTCTTCTAAGCTGACAAAAAAATCGCGAACACACGAATGACCGTCAAAAGATAAGTTCCATTTCGATAAGGCGGGATTCTTATTGAGACGGCATGCATGAGTAGTGGAAGGCGCGTTGTGTAAAGTATGACACGAAGCGGATGGCTGTTGGGTGGTGAGTTCCATTTGTGATGGTGGTTGGCTCTGATTGGTGATTACGCTCCGTCTAGGGAGAGGCCTAGGTGTTTCCGTGACGTTCTCTTGTTGGTGGGACGCTCCAGCGTAGAGTACGCGCGGGACTGTAGAACATCGCAGAATGGGTGATGGGTCTTCAGCGGGGTCACCCATCGAAATCAAATCATCGTCGTGAGGATTCATGATTTAACAAAAAGGCAGAATTTATAAAGAATAGTGAAAACCGGAAAACGCAATAATATTTGCAAAATAAGGTTTTGCTATTCAATTGACCTCAATACAGCGAAAATAGTTTGTTAAAAAATGTAAACCAGAAAGTTCAAAATAATAGACAAATATTCAAATGTCGACTTTGACAGTTGACAAGACTGAAAATGTAAACAAAGATTTCAGCAATTGCATAACCTTTTCAAGAAAAATTCAACGTTTGTTCTGTAAAAACAAAAAGATTAATTCGAGGATTTGCGACAAAATTTCTTGCATGGAAGAGCCAATCTCAATATTATTGTGAAAATTTTATAACAAAATGAGATTGCCTATATTGGATTAGGGATCAACAGAAAATGAATAAAGTGACCACCCGGATCTACTGGTATCAACAATTATGCTAGAAACACAATAAATATGTTTTACTAGTAACTACCACATTTATGGATAAATTACAATAAATTTATTTGACTTGAAAACTCAGTGTAAATTATTTACTAGAACAGGTAACAATTTTTAATGATAGATATGGAAAGTAATAGGCTACTAAATATTGAAATGCACTTACCTGCAGGTCCTACCTAACTATATATAAGGAAATTAGGTTAGGGATAGGATAATATACACACACAAATAAAACAGGTAATACACAAAAAGTGTGTAAATACTTTATTCCTTTATTAAAATTTATAGGACATTAATTTCACAAATTAAGGGTACCCATAAAGACAAAAATATTCTTCGTGGAAAAATTTGGTTCCTTTCGACAGCTTGGTATTGGGGTTCCTTAGAAGAGAAAACGCTGCCTGAAAACAAACAAAATTTAGTAGGTTGGAAAATTAGTCTACGAAAGCGTAGACACCACCGTCGAATTGAGAAAAAAAATGTTAAAGTACAGCAAGTAATATTCAGAAAACCGTACTTACCTTTTGTTCGGGCGCCATGTTTGTAGCGTTATTTTTTTTAAAAAAATTTATATTTTTTGCCACTACATATTCACGAACGTAATTTCGACCTAAATTTGGACTGCCACCAGGCAAGCCTGGTGACAGCCAAAAAAAGAGGTAAATCTGGATAAATAAACCGTATAATTTATCTTTAAATACACAAAAAAATAACAAAACCGAAGTAAGAAAAATATAGTACAAAACACAATAATATCTAAAGAGTATCGGTACAAAGGAACTTATTAGATCAAAAAGGAAATTATGCTTAATTCCACTTACGAGTATTTAGGATTTTGATTTCCTTTTAGCTTGAACGACGCATTTGTTCATAAAATAATGGATTTTAAAATTTGGTGGCGAAACTAGTTTTTAGGATCCCAGAAACTAAGGTTGCACGGAAGTTTTGATAACTCTTAATCCGAAAGAAAAAGTAATATAAAGGTGTTACGAGCAATCGTTATCTAGCTTTACACTAAGGAATAAAAATAATAATTGATGCTGAATATTAGGCTACAGATACTAAAAACCTGGTAAGGGTCTCTTCGTGACTTTGGGTGTTTCCGGTGTTCCCGGGAGCAGTCGATGAAGCTTGGCGATTTCTATTTTAATATCGGAAGCTTTAGCTCACCAGGGACGTGGTCCTTACATCAGGCCTCAATAGGTACAACCGTACGAGATGGCGGATGGAATTCAAGTAGAAATGAATAATCAAACTGGGGAGAACCAGAACCCTTAGAAAATACCTGAAGGGTCGCTGTAAAGAAATAAAACAACAGCGTCAAGACATGCTTATGAAATGAGGGAAAGGAAATTAACGTATTGGAAACGGGACAAAAAGGATTTTCAGAGAATGAAACCAAAATTACACAAAACTTACCAGGAAACGCAGAAAAACTGGCTTTCAAAATGCTCAGAGCAAATGCGCTCTGTTTCTATTTTTCAAATACCAAATTTGTTATTTTGTAAAAGATTTATCCTTCCTCTGTCACGATCTTCTTTGATATGAGAAAAATAACAAAAAAAATCTGACAAGATCATTCTAAATATTCGAATTCGAAAATTCAGAAAAGCAGCCAACGATAAAGAAAGACTAAAAATATATAAAAAGGTTGAATACTTGTAGCGAATGCTACAATAGGTACCTATGATCATAACTGTGCTATGTTTGTTAATTATTCGAGGTGTTTTTGAACGTAGAGCTGATATGGTTGAAATCGCTAAGATTTTTTAATTTTAGACTAGGAGCCAATGTTTGATTAGATGCTTAAATTTTATTATGTATTTTAATGAATTTAACTGATCAATTAAGGTAACAAAAACAAAGATTTTTAAGCAAAGGCGTCACCAGAGGGGTAAGATGACATAAATTGTAGGTAAAATAAACAAATTTCAAGATTTTAACATAATCTTCTTGGGTTTCTCACGATTTTTTCGACTACTTTATTATTGAAATCTCGAAAGTTTTTCAAATTTCTAGGGGGGAACAGCTACCCCCTTTCCCCCTTTGACGATGCCCATGTTTTGAAAGTAAAGTTCAGGAGCCAATATTTTTTCTTACAATTTTTAAGATAAGCAAATAAGATTTCTTTATAAGTGTCTATATGTTTATTACGTATGATATGAATGTATTTTTAACTCCGCCTCAACGCTTGCCTTTTCATGCTTTGCACTGCTGCTTTCTATTCCTTTGCACGCTTTTTTTTAAATCTCATGTGCCAGTAGCCAGATGTGGACCTGAAAGGGCCAGTATGGTGCCGGTCCCAAGCCCGGATAAAGGAGGAGGGCAGACCCGGTGGATACCTCATCTTCAGGGAGCATTCCTTGGGGAAGGGACGTCCACCATCCTGTCAACCCAACCCTTTCCTACTCACATCATATGAAGCATGTGCCAGCGCATAGTGTCAGCCAGTCAGTCAGGTGTGCAGGATTTTGCCCTAGGTCATCACTAGCGATGTACTCTGGGAGCGGACCTATACCCTGCTGAGGGGGCGGGTGCTGTGAAGGGTCACATGTCTATCCTATCTGCTTCCTTCACACCTGTCCCTCCACTGTATAGCCCATGGAGATATACAGTGGAGACTGTGTTCTCCATACCCCCAGGGCTACGGTGGGAGAAATCGTGCCAATGGCCTGTAGTGCAAGCTACTGCTAGCGGAGGGTCGTGGGAGATGGACTGGCGGCTGGAGGGTATCATCCTGCGGCGCACTGTTCCACTGGTCTGGAGTGAAGGTATGCTCTGGGTCACCACTAGCGGTGTCACTGGAAGCTGCTGGACCCAGGCCACGTGGAACTGATATAAGCGCTGCAGGGGTATGCCCGTCTGGCCGCGAGCCCATTTCCCACAATCGCTGCCGTGAACGATTCTGGCTAGTGGTTGGAGTGGCGATCCCCACGGCTGCATCGCGGTTTTCTTTATTCGTAGCTGGACTAAGCAAGGGAGCTCTGCGGACTTCCTCCGGTCAACACTTCCCATTTAAAATCCTCAACCATGAATTCTACCTTTATTAAAAAAGTATTCGTACCATCAGTTGTGAGGGACCAGGCACTGATGCAAATTAACTCTGGAACGGGGGAGCGAAAGCCCTCTATCGGTTTGGGTGAACCGGTAGGAGAGGGACCTCCCAAAACAGTAGCGGCTCTAAGCCAAGCAGAAACTGGTGTTGTAGATGATGGCCTTTCTGACCATTCCCTACAAAATCAGTTTACCAAAGTTCTATCCTTAGAAGAGAAAGAAAACTTGTTGATGTCACCAGCGCCCGCGAATACGGGTGCTGAAGATGAAAAAATCTTTAAGTACAAAAGCAAAGCCGAAAAACAAAAAGAGAGGGCTAAGAGAAGGAAACTTAATCGGTTGGAAAGGGAGCAGAAGTTGGTGGAAGAAGCGGGGCAGGAAAAACCTGCGACTTCTGAACCCAGTAGACCGACTAAGTTGAAAAGGCAGTCTACGGATCTTGATGATGAACCAACGGAGCAGTGGCCGCCAAAACACCAGAATCGCGGCAAGGAGCGAGTGGAAGGACCGAGAAGCGCCGCCAAGGAACTTCGCGGTCTGGCCGTCGCGATCTGTCGAGATGATGGTCTTAGGGTGGACGAGGCTTTGGGTGCCATTATCAGAAAACGTCTGTCTACTCTTATTGTTGAAGCCGTGAAGGACAAAGTCGTCAGCAAGCATCTTAAGTTTGCGGCTTCCGGATTGGTGTCGGAGGGTTTTTACCTTGTGACACCAATGCGTGAGGAGTCACGCGACTGGTTGCTGAGCTGTGATTTTGGTCTTCATGGCGCAACAAGATTGACGGCTAAAAGATTGGACCGAGAACGGGTGTCCATCTGGATACTGGGTAAAGCAGAAGATATGCTTGAAGATCCTCTCCTGATGCTACAGGGACAGAACTCAGAGAGAGAAGACCTCAGGATCTCTGAATGGTCGCTAATCAGCAAGGATCCCATGCCAACAGGGACTTGCCCGCTGATTAACGTTCCGTCAGAAGCGGCTGAGTCCTGGAAGTCGCCAGTCGAAAGGCTCAACTACGAGGCGACTTTAGTACAGGCTAAGCTGATCTGTAGTGGGGAAAAAAAGAATGCAGCAGTAGCCATGACAGCCAAGCCTGTAGTCACGCCAGCCACGACCTTGACATGTAGCCATTGTGGAGCACATGTCGAGAGCGAAGCTGACAAGGGAGCCGAGAGGGAAACACGGGGGAACACCAAAGCACAGGCCACACAGACAGATGATGGAGGGCGATCTGGAGCTCAACCGGATGTTTCAACCGGCTCCACAAATAAACATTCACACGACACACCTTAACATATACACATAATGCACGCACAGTCACACACAAACACATAATATATACCAAACAATAAACAAATCACAAACACACCCCCAACAAAAATAAAAAACACACAAAAGCAAAATCCAATAAGAATTTGTCAACTACGAGTAAATCTCCAACACTGCAAAGACGCCATGTGTGAACTGAGCAGAATAATAGTGGAGAATAAAGTAGACATAGCCCTTCTGCAAGAACTGTATACACGCGACAAGAGGGTAGTGGGGCTGGGTAGCCTGGGCGGTGAGCTCTTCTATGACACGACAGGTGAGCAAGCTGCTAGAAGTTGTATTTACGTTAGCAATAGAATAAGAGCGCTAGGTTGCACAGTGTTTTGCTGTTACAGAGACCTAGTGGCCATAGAAACAGTCATCATCTCTCCAGAGACTCAAAATACGAGGGTGGCGTTCATCTCAAGCTATATGCAGAGTGAAAAAGACTTCGTGCCACCATCGAGAGAAGTTGAAGAAATAGTTGATCACTATCAAGGTAAGAAGATCTCCTTTGTTATTGGAACGGATGCTAACTCACACAATATAGTGTGGGGCAGCACGAACACCAATGAAAAGGGAGAAGTACTACTAGATTTTTTTGTGGAAAAGGATCTATCAATATCGAATGTCGGTAATGAACCGACAATTATCACTAGATCTCGGAAAGAAGTACTTGACATAACACTGACGTCAGGTTCAATAATAAAGCTAGTTAGTGGTTGGAAGGTGGCCTCAGAAGACACAATGTCGGATCACAGACGGATCACTTTTCAACTTAACTGTCAGACAGAAATAGTTAAAATAAGAAATCCTAGGAAGACTGACTGGATTAAATTTTAAGAAGAGATAAGCAAGTGGAATCCCAGTATTTCTTCCTACACATCTGTAGAACTACTAAAACAAGGAGCCATAGAGCTGGAAAACGTACTAATACAGGCCTACCACAAATCCTGTCCATTGAAGGACCTACCAGAAAGCAAAGGTCAAATTTGGTGGAATAAAGAATTTAAAAAAATGAGGAAAAAGACTCGCAAAGCTATGAGAACAGCCTTGAAAAAGGATGACGATCATAGCTGGGTTGAATACAGAAAGTTACGAAATGAATATAGTAAGACGTGTACAAACGAAAGTAGGAAAAGCTGGAGACAATACTGTAAAGAAATAAACAATTACTCTGAAGCAGCACGTCTTGTGAAACTGCTCGCTAGTGACAAGATGTGCCAACTTGGAAGCATAAAAGTAGGAGAGCAAGTGGTAACTGAACCTCGTAAAGTCTTGGAAACTATGCTCAAGACCCACTTTCCGGGGTGTAAAGAAACCATTGAAGAAGAAAATGAACAAATCACGAACATGGCATGGATGAACTGCTCGGATGTTATTAAACTAGAAGAAGTAGAATGGGCAATCAAATCTTTCGCTCCTTACAAGTCTGCAGGGCCGGATGGTATACTTCCGGCTCTACTGCAACATGCATGCAGATTCATAGGTAAAAGTCTGATTGAACTGTACCAAAGCAGCATTAGGCTAGGACATATACCTTGAAACTGGAGGAAAGTTTAAGCAGTCTTCTTGCCAAAACCTGGGAAAAAGACATATCAAGAAGCCAAGGCATACAGGAGCATAAGTTTATCCTCATTTGTATTAAAAACAATAGAGAAAATAATAGATAAGAACATTAGGAACAAAATAAAAGAAAGTGGATCTCCGTTACATGCTAATCAACATGCATATATGGCGGGGAAGTCCACGGAGACTGCACTTCACAGTATCACTATTAAGATTGAGCGTGCTATTGAAAACAAAGAATATGCCCTCGCGTGTTTCTTCGATGTAGAAGGAGCATTTGACAGGGCAACATTTGGAGCAATAGAAGCATCGCTCAAAAGGGAGGGCATTGACGAAGCAATAGTCAGATGGGTAATTAATCGGTTGGAAAGGGAGCAGAAGGAATTTTAATTAAAATGCTAGAAAACAGAGTCATAACTGCACATCTATATTGACTCTTACATGTATATATATATTGGAATCATGCAAATTTGTTAAAAAACACCCTAGCCTTTATTCGCCTGTAGATAGTTCACGTATCAAACGTAACAATCGAAACAAAAATTAAATTAAAATCTCAGTTACAAAACTGAAAATAATATCATCAGGGCCACATTCAATGGCTATTAAAATACATAATAACATGCCAGGCTATATCAGAAATATAGACAAAATTAACATATTTGTAAAAAAGATGAAAGAATTTCTAATAAGTAAAACCTATTACAACATAGAAGAATTTTTAACGATAAATCTATATTACACACATAAATCACATTACAAAACGGAACATTTTAACTACTCTGTAACATCTGATGGTACGTTAAATCTTTGTCGGTGACTCTATCCTCATACTTTCTGTGATTCATTTATTAATTATAGATAGTTAATGTAACTAATATTAGTTTTTTTAAGTTTTTATGTATTTTTATTTTTGTTACTAATAATTTAAATAATATATTGCTAGACTTGTAAAAATATTGCTACGCCCTAACAGGGTATCACATGAAACTATATATTTATTTTCCACCTGTAATAATACTGTGATATGCAAATAAAGAATCTGAATCTGAATCTGAATCTAGCAGGAGAAACCTATACTATAAAAGCAGGAAGAGGGTTTCCGCAAGAAGGGTGTCTATCCCCTCTAATGTGGTGCCTCCTGATAGATTCAATAATAACAGTCATTAATAGAATGTACATCTATTTACAAGTGTACTCGGATGATGGAATTATTATGATAGTAGGAAAAGACTTAAGCACGGTGAGATCTCGGATGATCACCGCAATAAAAAAAGTGTTGGACTGGTGTGAAGATAAAGGACTTGATCTAAATCCCATTAAAACTAAACTAGTTCTCTTCACAAACAAGAGGAAGCCTAAGGAACTACAACCTATCAAATTGAAGGGCACAGTTCTAGAAGAAGTTAAAGAAATAAAGTATCTTGGAGTGATTTTCGACCACAAACTGAGATTTGACACTCATGTTAGATCACGATGTAGTAAAGTCATAAGAACACTTTTCCAATGTAGAAGGGCAGTGGGTAGTAAATGGGGTCTGACGCCTAGCATAATGCACTGGATATACAAGGCCATCATTCTACCACGAGTGCTATATGGAGCAAATGTATGGTGGCCAAGAACAGACATACAATCCACAAGAAAAGAGCTAGACAAGGTGCAAAGATTGGCATGCCTCATGGTCACTGGAGCCCTAAGAACAACTCCAACCAGGACTCTGGAAGTGATAATAGGCCTAAATCCCTTGCACATTGAGGTCAAAAAGAGAGCTACCGAGCAATGGTACAGAATGAAAATAAACAAAGAGTGGAAGGGCAACTTTATGGATAAAGGGCATGCCTCCATAGCAGATAAATCAGGCTGTAATTTCGAAATGCTCCTTGGCAATAACGACCTGATAAAGAAAGAAATATTATTCGATAAAAAATATCGCATACATATAGGAACCAGAGAAGACTGGGAGTTACCGACAGACCGACCGAGCATTAATTGCTATACGGATGGCTCAAAGAAAGGGATTACAGGACTAGCAGGAACTGGTGTCTTTATACCTGATAAAGATGAAGAAGAAGGAAGCGCATCCTACTCACTAGGTACGTTGGCTACCGTATTTCAGGCAGTAACATTTGCCATCATGGAATGCGCCAGTATGGTACTCTCAAGGTCGGACATAAACGAGAAAACAGTCATTATTTACTCGGACAGCCAAGCAGCACTTCTTGCGCTTAAAAATCCAGTAAATAAATCGGCTCTAGTAAGAGAGTGTAAGAATACGCTCAATAAGCTAGGTGAAAAAACTTAAACAATAGTAGCCTGGGTCCCAGGACATGAAGGAGTTGAAGGTAATGAAAAAGCAGACGAATTAGCTAGAGAAGGTGCAGAGGATAGGTTCATTGGACCTGAACCTAGACTCCCTATTCCGGCAAACGTCACTAATAAGGTAATAAGCCGTCTGGCTTCAGCAGAATCAGCAGATGAATGGAGGAACATTGAGGGCTGTTGACAGTTGAAAATGTTTCTCTCGACTATCGTCTACAAAAAAGTAAGGTACACTCTTAATCTAAGTAGAATCAATCTAGGTACGCTGGTGGGTATTCTAACTGGCCACTGTAGGCTGAACAGACATCTGTCAATAATGAAGGTACAGGAGGACTCCTCTTGCCCGCACTGCGGCGAGGAGGAAACGAGTAAGCACTACTTAGGTGATTGCTTTATATATTCTAGCCTAAGATGGGAAGTATTTGGTAATGATCACATTAAAGAAGAAGACCTCAAGTACCTTGGGTACTCAGACATATTAAGATATATTAAGAGAAGTGGAAGATTTGAGGAGGGAATGCAACTGGGACAATAGGATACCAAAGCTCCAAGCAATGGGAACTGGATGGAATAGCTCCAACTGGAGAGCCGACCATCCGCCTGTGCCCAGCAGGCGTCCCACCTCTAAATCATCATCATCATGATATGAATGTATGTTTGTTTGTAGTAGGTATGTATGTTTGGGTGTTTCACTACGTCGTCGATTGATAGCTCATTTGTCATAATCGGCTTCAAAACATTTTAAGTATTGATTTTTTATTAGCTACGAAACTAAAAGAAAGGACAATCCTGCAACAGTAGGTATTTAAGTCTCGTACGGGGCGTGAGTTAAACTACTTTTCTGGTTTTACTATGGTTATATGTACATTGTGCGCCGGTTATCATTATGATGCACATTATAAATGATATAAGTGAGAAAGGACTCGGTTTTCTGATTCTCTTATCGATCTTTCTTTCTACCTGATTGAAAAGAAACTACTTTATCTGGTCACTTAAATATATTCTTCACTAGTTAGGAACAACAGTTCAGCACGAAGTCAAGCAGGAAAAAGAGGGCCCGCTACCTCTTCCACCGATTTTTATATCACTCCTCCGTTCTCCAAAAATGCCGGGAAGAGCTAGTCGGCCAATCAGATTGAAGAGCCAATCCGAGACGTCCACCAGTGACAGCACGGTGTTGCTTATATAAAAATATACTAAAATAATCGTAGAATCGATTTTAAAACTCGATCATCATGACATTCGGCTATCGGACACCGTGCTACCTCCTGGTGCACGGAGCAATTAACATACAACACTTGAAACAATTACACTACACTCAATTAATATACAACAACACTTCAATTACTCCTATTTATAATAAAATATGAACTAAGATAATTACAATGTGTTCACTTTGATTTTCAACATTTATGATGGGTAAAGTTATGATTACACTGAATTATTTATATTTATATCAAGTCTTAGCTAGGATACATTTAGCTAGCTGATTTATCTCTGTTTAATTTACTTACTGAACTATGAAATTAACATATTTGTATATTTTGCAAAAATATGTTTTCTGTTACATTGTTTTGAGATAATTCCAATATTAATATTTATCAATCATGACATGACTTTCGGTCATTCTAAAATTTTATTTATTAGGATACTACTAAAATTTAATGTAATCACTAACGTGTTCATCAGCTGAGACATCACCTTGACTACTTCTGCTTGAACTACTATTATCGACTTCTAAAGATTTGACATTTATCCAAGGTCTCATGCGGTCAGCTGCGATTACGGTATCATACACTTTCTTACTTGTCTTAAATCCAGGAACATTGCTTATTCTATATCTGTCATTACCTAGGCACTTAATAACTTTGTACGGTCCAATAAACTTCGACAAAAGCTTTGTACTTTTACCATCATTGTGGTAATTATTTCTCAAAATTTTTACTAAGTCACCTTCATTGTCAATATGTGCAGATTTGTGTGTCGCGTCATGTCTTAATTTTTGTTTTTCCTGTGCAGCATTTATGTTTTTACTTACGGATTCTCTTATAATCTCATGGTTTGACTCGTCTTCATTAGTAACCAAGTCTAACTTGTTTGAAAGATTATCACGTGACCTAACACCGAACAGAGCCTGTGTCGCTGTTTTCTGCGTAGTTACATTTATAGTGTTATTTATTCCCCATTGTATTCTACCCAGACACTTATGCCAGTCACGCTCACTCTTTCCTGAATTATGTGTGGATAATGCATTGAGGATAGTTTGATTGAAGCGTTCTGCCTATCCATTTGCCCTGGGACAAGCGACTGCGTTAAGAATATGCTTAATGCCATAACTATTACAAAATGACTTAAAAGCTCCTGACGTAAAAGATGTTCCACGATCGGATATTATCCTGACTGGCAAACCAAAATCAAAGAAAATGCTTTCCAACACTTTGATGGTGGTTTTTGTCTTAGTATTTTTGACAGGTTTTACAAAAACATATTTAGTAAATCCATCTACAATGGTAAGTATATAACAATTGCTATTTTTGCTTTTAACAAATGGTCCAAGATGGTCAATATGTATAGTATGGAACGGTACACTTACTTTCTCTATCGGACAAAGATGCCCAGCTTTTGTTTTGGAAGCATTATCTTTATTGTAAGCATATTCTATGCATGCGGCAACATACTTTTTTACATAGCGTCGTAATTTTGGGAACCAAAGCTGATTACAGATTTTATCTAATGTTTTCGCAATACCAAGATGACCTATATCGTCATGATTTGCTCGGCAAATCTGCCACCTAGCACCACGTGGGACTACAAGACATAATTTGTCATCTACCTTTTTATAAACGCTGTTATTCTTAATCGCAAAATTTTTCTTGATTTCTTTTGTTGTTTCATCATTATCTGGACTCAAAATTTTATAGATTTGGGAGACTTCAGGGTCAGCTAATTGCAAGGTAAGTAACCAATTTTCTTTTACTATATTATAAACAGTCAAAGTGGAGTTATTTAAGTCTTCAGATGGTTGTTTTGTATTACGACTCAGTGCATCTACATGCATCATACTTTTCCCTGGGCGATGTTCTATATCAAAGGTAAAGTCGCTTATCTGCAGCCACCACCTAGCAATACGAGGTATCAAGTCACGTTTTGTAAGAGTAGTTCTCAAAGCACTGCAGTCAGTATAAACCTTGAACTGTACGCCTAGCAGATAAATTCTAAACTTTTTAGGGAGCATACCACCGCAAGTGTTTCTAACTCATAAGAGTGTAAATATTTTTCCTCGGGTGTTGTTTGTCTGCTTAAATAAGCAACAGGTTTAAGCACTCTCGGATTTTCCTGCCATTGCATTAGGATGCCACCTATTCCCAAAGAACTGGCGTCTGTGTGTAGTTCAGTTTCCAACTTATGGTTATACAGTGCAAGAATAGGTCTTTCAATAAGTTTCTCTTTAAGACACATAAAAGATTGTGCTTCTGTATCTCGCCATTGACATTGCATTTAGACAATTTGAGAGTTAAGCCAAATTCTCTGAGCAATTTCAAAATTTCTTCAAGACGATTGAAACCGTCATCTATAGTTTTTGAAGGGATTAGGAGATCATCTAAATATGCCAACGCTGAATGTAATCTTCTTTGGCCTAACATTTTGTTCATCATGCGTTGGAACGCAGATGGGGCGTTAGCCAATCTAAATGGCATCCTCTTAAATTCGTAATGGCCGTCGGGTGTGACAAAGCCAGTCAGGTGTCTACTTTTCTCTGCCATTTGGACTTGATAATATCCAGAAGCAAGGTCTAGAATAGTGAAGAACTTATTTCCACTTAAGTTTGTAAGTTGGTCATCAATCAATGGCAAAGGAAACTTATCTTTCACAGTTTTGTTATTAAGGGCCCTGAAATCTACACAGAGGCGCGGCTCTCCAGTCTTCTTTTTTACCATCAGAATGGGGCTTGCATAATTTGAACAAGATTCTTGTATTATATCGTTTTCTAAAAGTTCATCAATGACTTGTTTGACTTGTTCGCGTTCTGAGTATGAAAGCCTATAAGGTCTGTATACGACAGGTTTATCATCTGTCAAGTCAATTTGTTTTGTAGAACCTATCTCACTCAAGTTTGTTGCGAAGCAGTCGCGGTAAGACTGTAGTAATTGATGTAATTTATCTAAATTTTCATTATCAACATTGCTGCCAACACAAATATCAGACCTTTTTAAAGGTTCTATTGTCGAAATATCTGTACAAATTCTATTTGTATGGAAAACTTGCTTCTCAACAAATTTGAGTGCTCTTGCAATCACGAACTGACTATCCAATTCTATGGGCTTGTGGGTCATGTTTGTAACCACCAAGTGACCTTGCCCGTTTTGGATCCGATATGCACCGCGATGTAAGTGATACTCTTTTCCCGGTTCATTACAGTAATACCCTTCAATATATACATCACCGGTAAAGTTCTTTTCGGGGGCATAAACAGGAACTAGTTCGGTTCGCGCCATAGTCACCGGTTCTAATGTCATTAAATCAATTCTATCATTTGAACCTTCCACTGTCCTAAAAGATGGGTTGCTATAGAACAGCAAGGTGTCACTGTCTTTTAGGACCGTGACAACAGGAAGCTCCGTAAAATTTTGTCCTACCAAAACAGAAGTTTGAAGCAAATCATCATGCACAACGAGGATTTCAAGAGACATTTCAACCTCATAAATTTTTATGCTGGCAAATGTTTTGTATAAAGGACATATGCTAGAGTTCCCAAAACCTTTAACTATGGGGAGGTCGCCAGAAAACTTAGTTAGATTTAACTTTCGAGCATCAGTCTCACGCATCAAGGTGCATTCGCTTCCAAAATCAACGTAGGCAACAGACACTTGGCTATTTATTGTTATAGGCTTATAATATTTGTCATTAGGATTATTTGTTGAAACCTTAAGGGTTTTCTTAGTCTTATCATGTTCTTTGTCTTCTACTCGAAAATTCAAGCAGTCAGTTGCTCTACAACGGTCACTATCATGTCCTACCCTAGAACATTTCGTACATTTAACTAATGGTTTAGGACATTTAGAAACGGGATGTCCTTTGGCTCGGCAATTGAAGCAAATTACTCCAGATTCACCATGATTTGGTGACTAGCTGAACGAAACATTAGCTGATCGATTCCTAAAAATTCGGTCACGCCTTTTCTGCATATTATTTGTCATTGTCTCAGAAGAACTTTGTGAATTAAGGAAATTAAGCATATCCTCTGGTTCCTCACACTTTAGTGCCTGTGCACTATTACGCAAGGACTTGTCACTGATTCCGTGAATAATACAATCTACAGCCTTTCTTCCTATAATCTGACATCTGTTTAATAAAGTCAACTTGTCATAGTAATATTCGCGCAGATTTTCATCATTTCGTGAAACACGGGCCAACATTTCTTCCAAAAGCTTTCCTTAGTTTTCCTCACTAGGGAATGCTTTTGTAAGTTTCATTTGCCACTCACTCCAGGTAAAAACCACTGTCGGTAGAGCTTCAAACCACGTCTTAGCGTAAACTACTAATTTTTGTAGGGCAAAATGAATAGTCTGTGTATTGTTCCATTTGTATATGGTGGCACATTCGTTCACCTTTCTTAACCAACATTCTATATTCTGAGTCCTAAGTGATGGATCAAACTCAGGTATAACATTGTTCAGTTGATTATTATTTACAGCGGAAGAAGACTTACTTGAATCCCCTTTCAAAGCCTTCAGAGTCTCCAGCAGTTCATCAGCCATCACAGGCCGTGAGGTGCTTCGTGACTTGCGGTATCTAGATCGTCTTCTACAGCAGCTGCTGCTGCTGCTGCTGCTGCTGCTGCTAGAAGTGCTCGACGAGCTTGACGTCTCCCTTCGTCGATGTCGCTTTTTAGGCTCTCGCCCTTGCTTGCGCTTTGTCTTATCAGGACTCATTGCTTTGAGTCACTACAATATTCAATTAAATATTAAAATCCGATTTTCAATTAATTCATTTTTGAAACGTACTCATGTATTATATAATACTGGATGAAAATAATTTTCTAATACTAAAGAAGTGTTCAAATTACTAGAATAAAGCCGCTTATAAGGCTATTTTATATGGAGTTTATCAGTGGAGTGATTAAATAAAAATAAACAAAGGGGCCTACTTAGCCGTAATCCTCATTTAGAATTAGAGTATTGGCAACTTAATAATTTAACAAGAAGGAGGTTTTATCTGCTTTCATCTGTTAAGTACTCACAAAAATCCACGAAAGGCATACATAGCCGAAAGTAAGCACACATAGCTCACATCACACAATTCCAAGAACAGGCATACATAGCCTGTGGTAAGTATACATAGCTTACATTCTTCAAATATCAAGACAAGCATACATAACTTAAGATCAAGACAAGCATACATAGCTTGTCAGTAAGCATACATAGCTCACATTGTTCAGAGAATAAGCGTACAGAGCCTGCAAGTAATTGTACATAGTTCACACTATTCAAAGAACAAGCATACATAGCTTGTAGTAAGCATACGTAGCTTACAATCTTCAAATATTAGGTACAAGCATACATAGCCTGTAAGTAAGCATAATAGCTCGCACTATTCAAAGAACAAGCATACATAGCCTGCAAGTAATTGTACATAGTTCACACTATTCAAAGAACAAGCATACATAGCTTGTAGTAAGCATACGTAGCTTACAATCTTCAAATATTAGGTACAAGCATACATAGCCTGTAAGTAAGCATAATAGCTCGCACTATTCAAAGAACAAGCATACATAGCCTGCAAGTAAGCGTACATAGCTCACACTATTCAAATAACAAGCATACATAGCCTGCAAGTAAGCGTACATAGCTCACACTATTCAGAACAAGCATACATAGCCTGCAAGTAAGCATACATAGCTCACACTATTCAGAAAACAAGCATACATAGCCTGCAAGTAAGCGTACATAGCTCACACTATTCAAAGAACAAGCATACATAGCCTGCAAGTAAGCATACATAGCTCACATTATTGAAATAATAGTACCTAACTCACATTATTCAACCAGCTTGAAAAGTTTTTCAGAATTTAAATTCATTTCATAGAACTATTAGTTATCTTTTACTTTTTAAGTACCGTCAGATACAATTATTATTTCAGTGAATACGGCCAATGATTACACTGTCGGAGAGTTGCCCCGACCAAATGAATCGCTTGATAATATTGGATATTGATAACTTTCACAACTTTTTGGTAAAACTGATTATTTGATGATTGGACGTTTCATGAGTCCGTTTTTTGTTTTTAATGTGACGACTATCACATAGCCGTCTTTTCCGGGGTGCAATTCAACAACTCGACCTAGAGGCCATTTACCCGCTAAGATGTTATCATCGTGAATTAACACTACGTCATTTAATTTTATATTTTCCAGGACAATTGAAGTGCCACTGTATCTCCATCTCTGATATTGATGTGAAGAAATCTTCGTCTAAGGTTTGCTTGAGATTGATGAATTCACGTTGTAATGATCTGTTGGCTCCTACAAAATTTGTCCCGTTATCAGAGTACATATTTTGGGGCGCTCCTCTCCTAGCAGCCATTCTTTTCGGTGCTGCTAGAAATGCTGATGATGTGAGGTCCGAGACTAACTCCAAGTGAACAGCCTTTGTTACCATACATACAAACACGGCTATATATCCTTTTGTTGTCTTATTTCCTCGGCCCTTATTTGATTTAATGTCGACATACCCAGTGTAGTCAACTCCTGTATCATAGAACGGTCTGGTAGGATTTATCCTAGCTTCAGGTAAGTTTCCCATTATTTGATATTGCTTTATTGGGTCGTGTTTTCTGCAAATAACACACCCTCTTAATCTTTTCTTTACAGCTCCGTTTCCACCGATCAGTCAATACTGCTGACGAAACCATGATAGTGTGAGTCGTGCTCCACCGTGAAACGTCATCTTGTGTGCATGATCAATTAATAACTCTGTTAAGTCACCATTATGTGGGATAATGATAGGATGTTTCATATTTTCGCTGAGATTTGCATGCTTGATACGACCACCGACTCGCAAAAGCTGATTTTCATCTAAACATGGATTTAAATTTGATATTTGGCTCTTTTTATCTACGTGGTTATGCTCTGATAGAGATTCTATTACATCTGAGAACTCTGATTGCTGTATGACCTTAATAATCTGGATCGTTGCTTGTCTGATTTCCTGAATTGTTAGGAAAGATTGTTTTTGGTGATCACGTGATGGTTGCGCTGATTATCGCATTTAAATCTGCCGCCATTGATAAAACGCATGCATTTAATGTATTTATAAGGATAATTGGTTGATTGACATATCTGGCCTTTCCTGTGCCCATCTCCCTCCTGCACATACCTTACTAGCATACAAGAGCGAGACAGCGACTGTTTTTCGCTCGGCGGCCGCGACACCTCGCGGTGAAAAATGGAACTTATGGAGTCGCAAATCATCAAGCAAGCTAGTAGTAGTGTGTTTTCGCCGGTTCTGGACCACTGAGTAATTAGTTAATGAGATGTGTCAACATTTGCCAAAATAAAACTCAAGTTAATTGACTATTCACTTAATACTGGTTAATGTGCATGTAATTTATTAATGGGATCATTATTTATGTCTCATTCTAAACATGAAATTTTATAAAATGTGGATTTACCTCCCATTCCTAAAAAAATGTTAGTACCTACTGAATATCAAGTTTTCTTCAAATTCTCCATACAAACGCCAAAGTTATTATTTTATTATATGTTTAAAATGAATCAATTATTGTATGGTTTGTTTTGAAGATATCTCCAGATGAATGTTACTACACGATATAAAAATTGATTTACTTTGGTCCAGTGACTGACGTCAATCATATATGCAGAAGTAACGTCTAAAACAATGTTCAGGTCACGTTTAGGTTTACTAAATTAGTATAGACCATTGATGTAATAAAATTGTTCTGAGGTATAGACATAGTAAAACTGATAGTAGTTAGATTTCAGGTAAAATGATTTTTGGAAAGATGAAAACATAATTGTTTCATCTCATTACTTTTCTGTTGATGATGAAATAAGTAACGTGAAAGTTTTGTTATAGTCATTCCAAAGTTATTATTCACTTAATACTGGTTTATGTGCATGCATGTAATTTATTAATGAGATCATTATTTATCTGTTGATAATGAAATAAGTAACACGAAAGTTGATTCGGAGTAAACCCCTCATTAAAGATGCTTAGCAGAGTGGTTGCAGCAAATGACTTTTTGAACCTATAAATACCAAAACAAATATTCAAAATGTATCTATTACGCTATCATAACTTAAGGAGTGAGCATTATGGAGGAGCCAAGTGACGAGTTAGTGTTAGTAGAAGAACAAAATTCTATGCAAATACAACAAGATGTCTTTACTGAGACTTGGGAAGAGGATTTATATGAAATGTGTGACATAATCGAAAACTACGATCTCTCTGATAGTGAGTTTTCTTTAAGCTTACTTCATCAAGATGGTCAAACTAAGAAGCGTTCTCACAACAATTCAACTGAAGATATGTGTAGTGTGAAACGATTCAAAGTTTCGGAAACTCACGTAGTGCCGTCAACAAGTGCCACGATTGATTCGAGTGACTTTAATTTCCTGTTGGTTTCCTTCAAAAACTGTCGAAATATTCTCCAACTTTATTTATAAAATGAATCAATTTAATAGTTCACATGCTTTTTATTGTAAATTAAATACAATAAAAAAAAATATCGTGTAATCTACCCAAACAACTCCAAGCATTTTGAAAATAACTGAACATTATAAACGTGACTTATTTACTTCAACCTGTGAATCGGAGTTGGTGGCCGCGTGCGAGGAATGGGAAAGTGTTAATCAAGAAGGACGAGGTGCTGATACAAGTCAGTCAACAAGTGTAAATGAGGAAGCGCCGTCAACTTCATCCGAGAGGCTGAGTCACACTCCTTCAAACTTGCTTGCAGATAATAGTGACGAGTTAGTGTTAGTAGAAGAACAAAATTCTATGCAAATACAACAAGATGTCTTTACTGAGACTTGGGAAGAGGATTTATATGAAGTGTGTGACATAATCGAAAACTACGATCTCTCTGATAGTGAGTTTTCTTTAAGCTTACTTCATCAAGATGGTCAAACTAAGAAGCGTTCTCACAACAATTCAACTGAAGATACGTGTAGTGTGAAACGATTCAAAGTTTCGGAAACTCACGTAGTGCCGTCAACAAGTGCACAATAAAAAAAATATGAAAAAATTTAAATATCACTTTGAAAAAAAAAAATTGTATGGCGCCAGGGTAGACATAAAAGGAAGATTAATCAAAAGCCTGATACTAATATCGATGCGTTTTTCGATAAAAAGGTGCCAATAAAGATCAAGAGAGGAATCAGTTCGAATGTTGGGAAACCTAAAGAAAATGGTATACAGTACATAGCATTAACAGAAGAAGACAATGCTACGCATCTTATAAAAATTGAGTTATTTGATTTACATAAGATCCGTGATATTCCACATGAAGAACAATGGAAACATGCTGAAGTTCGAGTAAAATATGTTAGTAAAACCCCTGACGATGAAATTAAACGAATGAGTGAAAGTATTGTATACAAAATTACGAAGTTTATAGCTGATAACTCTAAATGTAAGAGCTATTTTATTGATTTTGGAAAGATGAAAAAATAATCGTTTCACTTCCTTACTTTTGTAAAATACGTTACAACTTATATTTTTATATTGCTCACATATAAGGTTTATTAAGTTAAAATAAAACAACTTGGATTTATCTTAGAAGTTGATCTTGAATATCCCATTGAAAAACATGATCTACACTCTGATTTACCCTTGTCCTGAGCTCATAAAAACTTCAAATAATGCAGGTGAAAGATTGATCACAAGTCTTAATCCAAAATCAAAGTACGTGATTCACTACGTTAACTTAATACAATGTCTAGAACATGGATTAATTTTAACAAAAGTGCATCGTGTATTGCAATTCAACCAGAAACCTTGGTTAAGATAATATATAGACTTAAACACTAAATATCGTTCCCAGGCTACTTCTGCTTTTGATAAAGACTTCTATAAATTAATGAATAATTCTGTTTACGGTAAGACGATGGAAAATGTTGAAAAGAGGGTTAATGTCAAACTTGTAACACATTGGGAGAACAACGGTAAAAAAAATGGGTGCGTCAAGTCTGTCAAGCAGACCGGAATATCAAAACCGACCTGTGTTTTCGAAAAATTTGATTGCGGTCCAATTAAAAAAAAACAAAACATGTCTATAACAAACCAATTTATCTCGCATTTTGTATTCTAGACTTATCCAAAACACTCATGTACCAATTTCATTACGACTACATGAAAATAAAATACGGTCAAAATGTAAAACTAATGTAAAATACGTTACAACTAATATTTTTTATACTGCTCACATATAATGTTTATTAAGTCAAAATAAAACAACTCATATCACATAACATAATCTTTTATTTATAATATCATCAAATCAATCTGTTATAATAGTAGTTTAACATAAAATCGTTTAATATGGTATTATCATGATCGAACAGATTAATAAAATAGTCTAAAGAATACCTTTCCATTTTAAAATAAATAAATAACAAAGCATATTCCCCCCACATACTGAAGTTAAAATACTTTGAAGAATCTTAGTGCTATGTATCCAATTATCCATTGCTTACAATTTCTATTTAAAAATGATAAATGACTTCCTGTTGGTTTCCTTCCAAAACTGTCGAAATATTCTCCATCTTTATTTATAAAATGAATCAATTTAATAGTTCACATGCTTTTTATTGTATAATTTTATTTATTAAGATTGTATATTTGACATATCTGGTTATAACTATTTATAACACAACGAATATAACATTGCACTATAATATACGAGTACGAATACAACAATTATTTTTTCACAACAAAAAAAGAAATTATAACTTTTGAGAATGTTTTATAGACTTGTCAATTCAAGCGATACTCTCAGGAGAGAGATATCACAAATTAAATACAATAAAAAAAATATCGTGTAATCTACCCAAACAACTCCAAGCATTTTGAAAATAACTGAACATTATAAACAGATTAATAAAATAGTCTAAAGAATACCTTTCCATTTTAAAATAAATAAATAACAAAGCATATTCCCCCACATACTGAAGTTAAAATACTTTGAAGAATCTTAGTGCTATGTATCCAATTATCCATTGCTTACAATTTCTATTTAAAAATGATAAATGACTTCCTGTTGGTTTCCTTCCAAAACTGTCGAAATATTCTCCATCTTTATTTATAAAATGAATCAATTTAATAGTTCACATGCTTTTTATTGTATAATTTTATTTATTAAGATTGTATATTTGGCATATCTGGTTATAACTATTTATAACACAACGAATATAACATTGCACTATAATATACGAGTACGAATACAACAATTATTTTTTCACAACAAAAAAAGAAATTATAACTTTTGAGAATGTTTTATAGACTTGTCAATTCAAGCGATACTCTCAGGAGAGAGATATCACAAATTAAATACAATAAAAAAAATATCGTGTAATCTACCCAAACAACTCCAAGCATTTTGAAAATAACTGAACATTATAAACAGATTAATAAAATAGTCTAAAGAATACCTTTCCATTTTAAAATAAATAAATAACAAAGCATATTCCCCCACATACTGAAGTTAAAATACTTTGAAGAATCTTAGTGCTATGTATCCAATTATCCATTGCTTACAATTTCTATTTAAAAATGATAAATGACTTCCTGTTGGTTTCCTTCCAAAACTGTCGAAATATTCTCCATCTTTATTTATAAAATGAATCAATTTAATAGTTCACATGCTTTTTATTGTATAATTTTATTTATTAAGATTGTATATTTGACATATCTGGTTATAACTATTTATAACACAACGAATATAACATTGCACTATAATATACGAGTACGAATACAACAATTATTTTTTCACAACAAAAAAAGAAATTATAGCTTTTGAGAATGTTTTATAGACTTGTCAATTCAAGCGATACTCTCAGGAGAGAGATATCACAAATTAAATACAATAAAAAAAAATATCGTGTAATCTACCCAAACAACTCCAAGCATTTTAAAAATAACTGAACATAACACATGAAAAAAGTTATAATTCAAAAAATATTTCACTTAACTATACACGAGAACTTCACTAAATAATACATTTTTATTTATGATATATAATTATGTTACTTAAGCATCATTATAAATTTATCCTAAAGTGCCCCCATAAAGTGTCCGTAGAATTCGATATCAAATACCTTTTAGAATCATCAGATGACAATGTATTTTTTTTTATCTTGCAAATAACAAATTTGGTATCACTCAAGCAAATAAAAAGGTTCCCGGTTTATTTAAAGATGAACATGAAGGTGAAATTTTATTGGAGTTTGTAGGATTGCAATCGAAATTGTACTGCATAAAAACTGAAAGTCAAGAAATAAAAAAAGCAAAAGGTACAAAAAAGTGTATCACGAAAAACCTAGAGTTTTCAGATTATGATAACGTCTTATTACGTGGCAAGGAACTCAGAAAGACAAACGTACATTTCAAGTCAATAAAACATCAGTTATTTTTACAGGAGCTTAACAAGGTGGTATTATCACGCAGGGACAACAAAACATTTATTTTAAAAGATAATATATCAACACTATCTTGGGGCCATCATTTACTATTTTGAGCAGTACTTTTCAAAATGGATGCAGGGTTTTTGAGAGATGTGATGGTATCAAAACATACATACATTCACAGAAATGGTACTAAAATTACAACAGGACTATATGCTGAAACAGATTTTAAAATTTTTGTTAAAGTAAAGAAGAACACAGATGTATTATTTCTATCGTTTGTTGAATGGCAGATGATATCCGATGATTTGTATAAATATTATGTTGGTGAAATTTATAATCTTAAGTCGTTTACATACTTATTTTGTGAAAAACGATGTTCTTTAACTTTTATAAATTTTATTTTCATAGCTCTATATGAATATCTATTATGTATAACAAAAAAGAGTTCAGAAACTCCAAAACGATTATGAAGTTGTTTTAAACTTTATAAATAAAATAACAAAATATTTGAAAACAAATTGTATCTCAAATAACAATGTATTAAAAAGTATACTAGCATTTAATGTAGACTCAAACTCTATTGTAGAATTAGAACTTATAACTAACTGTTTAGATTACTTTTACATTTTTACTATTACATAAGTGAAAAATAATTTTTGATACCTATTAATAAACTGATTATTATAAAATTGTTATATTTTTTATTTATTTCTCCTGCATCTAACATTTTTTTGTCTTCGATGTACTATTAGTTGCAGGTGTGAACTTGATCAGCACATATCATGTTTTCATTTATGCTAAACGATAACAATCTTGATGTTCTCACATAGTCAGCATTTTTTATATTAAACAAGTCTCAGCCTGTGTGAAACCTACACCACACAGTTTTGCAATGTAAGTTGATTTTTTGTTTCGAGGCCAGCAAACATATACAAGAAAGTGGTGAAAATATTAACTAAAGTGTACTTAAGTGTAAAGTGTAAGTAAGAGTTATGAATAAATAAAACATTTGATTGATAAAAATTATATCTTTTTATTTATTATATGAACTAATTAATTCTAAACCTGATAAAACAATAATATAAAAATCTACTTGAAAATAGAAAATTTATCAATATGGTTGTCATAATACCATTTCTTAATACAACATACATTTCGAAGAGCACATTCATTTTCATGAAAAATACAATTCATTTTTTTGTTAGTGTTTACATAGTTTTTAAACAATTTTAAAAAACTTGGACATCCCTTATCACCCATATTTATAACAGTACAGCTGTTACAGATTTTATTTAACCATTTAATTTTTTCTAAACCTTTAACAATTACGTTTTTATTTTCTAAAATAGGCACTATTACTATTTTAAAATCCTTATAATCCATATATCCTTGTGACCAAATGATACCCCTGTTTCTTTCTATCCAGGCAACTTGCTTCTTTTCTCCTTTTGTTAAACATTGGAAAGGAAACGGAGGTTTTATCAAAAATACTTGGTTTCGGTCATTAGTTATCAATGCGAACTCCTTTAAAATAAACTCATTTTGATAATCTTTAAATCCTTGAATATCAACAAAAATGCAATGAGTGTTCATGATATTTTTTTAATGATGTTGCTTAGTGGTTTGTGTTCAAATATACAGTCGTTCAGTATAAGACAAAAGGCAGCTGTTTGGTTTGGTAATTCACGATCATTCTCTATCTCAACACGTACATCAACCGATCCTGACTTCAGATACTCATTTTGACGAGAGCAATCAATAACAAACAGCGGAGCTATATCCTTAAATTCTTCCAACCTTAACAACGGTTCAGGTCAACGACCATAGTACGACTGTTGGAATTTAGCAAATTGATCATATAATTAGCTGTTGTGCACTATTCAAAACGCTGTCTCCATCTTCGTACAAAACGTGTTGAAGTTTTAGAAGTTTTCGTGCTGTTATATCAGTATCTGTTGCAACGAAGTCACAAATTTCAAGCTTCACCACATATTTTGGTGTTCTATCATTGATTGTAATCAAATATGTAGCGAGTTCTGCCCACAAAGAAAAAAAAAATATTTATATAATTTATAGGCATTGAATATAAAACCCTATATAAGTTATACAAAATTACTCACCGAAGACATTTTTCTAACGTAATGTAAAGCCTGCGACTTTCAGTAATTATGACGATCAAATGAAGCGTTCCAGTCAGGGAAACAAAAAATCAACTTACATTGCAAAACTGTGTGGTGTAGGTTTCACACAGGCTGAGACTTGTTTAATATAAAAAATGCTGACTATGTGAGAACATCAAGATTGTTATCGTTTAGCATAAATGAAAACATGATATGTGCTGATCAAGTTCACACCTGCAACTAATAGTATTGATTGCTCTCGTCAAAATGAGTATCTGAAGTCAGGATCGGTTGATGTACGTGTTGAGATAGAGAATGATCGTGAATTACCAAACCAAACAGCTGCCTTTTGTCTTATACTGAACGACTGTATATTTGAACACAAACCACTAAGCAACATCATTAAAAAAATATCATGAACACTCATTGCATTTTTGTTGATATTCAAGGATTTAAAGATTATCAAAATGAGTTTATTTTAAAGGAGTTCGCATTGATAACTAATGACCGAAACCAAGTATTTTTGATAAAACCTCCGTTTCCTTTCCAATGTTTAACAAAAGGAGAAAAGAAGCAAGTTGCCTGGATAGAAAGAAACAGGGGTATCATTTGGTCACAAGGATATATGGATTATAAGGATTTTAAAATAGTAATAGTGCCTATTTTAGAAAATAAAAACGTAATTGTTAAAGGTTTAGAAAAAATTAAATGGTTAAATAAAATCTGTAACAGCTGTACTGTTATAAATATGGGTGATAAGGGATGTCCAAGTTTTTTAAAATTGTTTAAAAACTATGTAAACACTAACAAAAAAATGAATTGTATTTTTCATGAAAATGAATGTGCTCTTCGAAATGTATGTTGTATTAAGAAATGGTATTATGACAACCATATTGATAAATTTTCTATTTTCAAGTAGATTTTTATATTATTGTTTTATCAGGTTTAGAATTAATTAGTTCATATAATAAATAAAAAGATATAATTTTTATCAATCAAATGTTTTATTTATTCATAACTCTTACTTACACTTTACACTTAAGTACACTTTAGTTAATATTTTCACCACTTTCTTGTATATGTTTGCTGGCCTCGAAACAAAAAATCAACTTACATTGCAAAACTGTGTGGTGTAGGTTTCACACAGGCTGAGACTTGTTTAATATAAAAAATGCTGACTATGTGAGAACATCAAGATTGTTATCGTTTAGCATAAATGAAAACATGATATGTGCTGATCAAGTTCACACCTGCAACTAATAGTACATCGAAGACAAAAAAATGTTAGATGCAGGAGAAATAAATAAAAAATATAACAATTTTATAATAATCAGTTTATTAATAGGTATCAAAAATTATTTTTCACTTATGTAATAGTAAAAATGTAAAAGTAATCTAAACAGTTAGTTATAAGTTCTAATTCTACAATAGAGTTTGAGTCTACATTAAATGCTAGTATACTTTTTAATACATTGTTATTTGAGATACAATTTGTTTTCAAATATTTTGTTATTTTATTTATAAAGTTTAAAACAACTTCATAATCGTTTTGGAGTTTCTGAACTCTTTTTTGTTATACATAATAGATATTCATATAGAGCTATGAAAATAAAATTTATAAAAGTTAAAGAACATCGTTTTTCACAAAATAAGTATGTAAACGACTTAAGATTATAAATTTCACCAACATAATATTTATACAAATCATCGGATATCATCTGCCATTCAACAAACGATAGAAATAATACATCTGTGTTCTTCTTTACTTTAACAAAAATTTTAAAATCTGATTCAGCATATAGTCCTGTTGTAATTTTAGTACCATTTCTGTGAATGTATGTATGTTTTGATACCATCACATCTCTCAAAAACCCTGCATCCATTTTGAAAAGTACTGCTCAAAATAGTAAATGATGGCCCCAAGATAGTGTTGATATATTATCTTTTAAAATAAATGTTTTGTTGTCCCTGCGTGATAATACCACCTTGTTAAGCTCCTGTAAAAATAACTGATGTTTTATTGACTTGAAATGTACGTTTGTCTTTCTGAGTTCCTTGCCACGTAATAAGACGTTATCATAATCTGAAAACTCTAGGTTTTTCGTGATACACTTTTTTGTACCTTTTGCTTTTTTTATTTCTTGACTTTCAGTTTTTATGCAGTACAATTTCGATTGCAATCCTACAAACTCCAATAAAATTTCACCTTCATGTTCATCTTTAAATAAACCGGGAACCTTTTTATTTGCTTGAGTGATACCAAATTTGTTATTTGCAAGATAAAAAAAAATACATTGTCATCTGATGATTCTAAAAGGTATTTGATATCGAATTCTACGGACACTTTATGGGGGCACTTTAGGATAAATTTATAATGATGCTTAAGTAACATAATTATATATCATAAATAAAAATGTATTATTTAGTGAAGTTCTCGTGTATAGTTAAGTGAAATATTTTTTGAATTATAACTTTTTTCATGTGTTATGTTCAGTTATTTTTAAAATGCTTGGAGTTGTTTGGGTAGATTACACGATATTTTTTTTTATTGTATTTAATTTGTGATATCTCTCTCCTGAGAGTATCGCTTGAATTGACAAGTCTATAAAACATTCTCAAAAGCTATAATTTCTTTTTTTGTTGTGAAAAAATAATTGTTGTATTCGTACTCGTATATTATAGTGCAATGTTATATTCGTTGTGTTATAAATAGTTATAACCAGATATGTCAAATATACAATCTTAATAAATAAAATTATACAATAAAAAGCATGTGAACTATTAAATTGATTCATTTTATAAATAAAGATGGAGAATATTTCGACAGTTTTGGAAGGAAACCAACAGGAAGTCATTTATCATTTTTAAATAGAAATTGTAAGCAATGGATAATTGGATACATAGCACTAAGATTCTTCAAAGTATTTTAACTTCAGTATGTGGGGGAATATGCTTTGTTATTTATTTATTTTAAAATGGACAGGTATTCTTTAGACTATTTTATTAATCTGTTTATAATGTTCAGTTATTTTCAAAATGCTTGGAGTTGTTTGGGTAGATTACACGATATTTTTTTTTATTGTATTTAATTTGTGATATCTCTCTCCTGAGAGTATCGCTTGAATTGACAAGTCTATAAAACATTCTCAAAAGTTATAATTTCTTTTTTTGTTGTGAAAAAATAATTGTTGTATTCGTACTCGTATATTATAGTGCAATGTTATATTCGTTGTGTTATAAATAGTTATAACCAGATATGTCAAATATACAATCTTAATAAATAAAATTATACAATAAAAAGCATGTGAACTATTAAATTGATTCATTTTATAAATAAAGATGGAGAATATTTCGACAGTTTTGGAAGGAAACCAACAGGAAGTCATTTATCATTTTTAAATAGAAATTGTAAGCAATGGATAATTGGATACATAGCACTAAGATTCTTCAAAGTATTTTAACTTCAGTATGTGGGGGAATATGCTTTGTTATTTATTTATTTTAAAATGGAAAGGTATTCTTTAGACTATTTTATTAATCTGTTTATAATGTTCAGTTATTTTCAAAATGCTTGGAGTTGTTTGGGTAGATTACACGATATTTTTTTTATTGTATTTAATTTGTGATATCTCTCTCCTGAGAGTATCGCTTGAATTGACAAGTCTATAAAACATTCTCAAAAGTTATAATTTCTTTTTTTGTTGTGAAAAAATAATTGTTGTATTCGTACTCGTATATTATAGTGCAATGTTATATTCGTTGTGTTATAAATAGTTATAACCAGATATGTCAAATATACAATCTTAATAAATAAAATTATACAATAAAAAGCATGTGAACTATTAAATTGATTCATTTTATAAATAAAGATGGAGAATATTTCGACAGTTTTGGAAGGAAACCAACAGGAAGTCATTTATCATTTTTAAATAGAAATTGTAAGCAATGGATAATTGGATACATAGCACTAAGATTCTTCAAAGTATTTTAACTTCAGTATGTGGGGGAATATGCTTTGTTATTTATTTATTTTAAAATGGAAAGGTATTCTTTAGACTATTTTATTAATCTGTTCGATCATGATAATACCATATTAAACGATTTTATGTTAAACTACTATTATAACAGATTGATTTGATGATATTATAAATAAAAGATTATGTTATGTGATATGAGTTGTTTTATTTTGACTTAATAAACATTATATGTGAGCAGTATAAAAAGCAGTATTTTACATTAGTTTTACATTTTGACCGTATTTTATTTTCATGTAGTCGTAATGAAATTGGTACATGAGTGTTTTGGATAAGTCTAGAATACAAAATGCGAGATAAATTGGTTTGTTATAGACATGTTTTGTTTTTTTTTAATTGGACCGCAATCAAATTTTTCGAAAACACAGGTCGGTTTTGATATTCCGGTCTGCTTGACAGACTTGACGCACCCATTTTTTTTACCGTTGTTCTCCCAATGTGTTACAAGTTTGACATTAACCCTCTTTTCAACATTTTCCATCGTCTTACCGTAAACAGAATTATTCATTAATTTATAGAAGTCTTTATCAAAAGCAGAAGTAGCCTGGGAACGATATTTAGTGTTTAAGTCTATATATTATCTTAACCAAGGTTTCTGGTTGAATTGCAATACACGATGCACTTTTGTTAAAATTAATCCATGTTCTAGACATTGTATTAAGTTAACGTAGTGAATCACGTACTTTGATTTTGGATTAAGACTTGTGATCAATCTTTCACCTGCATTATTTGAAGTTTTTATGAGCTCAGGACAAGGGTAAATCAGAGTGTAGATCATGTTTTTCAATGGGATATTCAAGATCAACTTCTAAGATAAATCCAAGTTGTTTTATTTTAACTTAATAAACCTTATATGTGAGCAATATAAAAATATAAGTTGTAACGTATTTTACAAAAGTAAGGAAGTGAAACGATTATTTTTTCATCTTTCCAAAATCAATAAAATAGCTCTTACATTTAGAGTTATCAGCTATAAACTTCGTAATTTTGTATACAATACTTTCACTCATTCGTTTAATTTCATCGTCAGGGGTTTTACTAACATATTTTACTCGAACTTCAGCATGTTTCCATTGTTCTTCATGTGGAATATCACGGATCTTATGTAAATCAAATAACTCAATTTTTATAAGATGCGTAGCATTGTCTTCTTCTGTTAATGCTATGTACTGTATACCATTTTCTTTAGGTTTCCCAACATTCGAACTGATTCCTCTCTTGATCTTTATTGGCACCTTTTTATCGAAAAACGCATCGATATTAGTATCAGGCTTTTGATTAATCTTCCTTTTATGTCTACCCTGGCGCCATACAATTTTTTTTTTTCAAAGTGATATTTAAATTTTTTCATATTTTTTTTATTGTGCACTTGTTGACGGCACTACGTGAGTTTCCGAAACTTTGAATCGTTTCACACTACACGTATCTTCAGTTGAATTGTTGTGAGAACGCTTCTTAGTTTGACCATCTTGATGAAGTAAGCTTAAAGAAAACTCACTATCAGAGAGATCGTAGTTTTCGATTATGTCACACACTTCATATAAATCCTCTTCCCAAGTCTCAGTAAAGACATCTTGTTGTATTTGCATAGAATTTTGTTCTTCTACTAACACTAACTCGTCACTATTATCTGCAAGCAAGTTTGAAGGAGTGTGACTCAGCCTCTCGGATGAAGTTGACGGCGCTTCCTCATTTACACTTGTTGACTGACTTGTATCAGCACCTCGTCCTTCTTGATTAACACTTTCCCATTCCTCGCACGCGGCCACCAACTCCGATTCACAGGTTGAAGTAAATAAGTCACGTTTATAATGTTCAGTTATTTTCAAAATGCTTGGAGTTGTTTGGGTAGATTACACGATATTTTTTTTTATTGTATTTAATTTACAATAAAAAGCATGTGAACTATTAAATTGATTCATTTTATAAATAAAGTTGGAGAATATTTCGACAGTTTTTGAAGGAAACCAACAGGAAATTAAAGTCACTCGAATCAATCGTGGCACTTGTTGACGGCACTACGTGAGTTTCCGAAACTTTGAATCGTTTCACACTACACATATCTTCAGTTGAATTGTTGTGAGAACGCTTCTTAGTTTGACCATCTTGATGAAGTAAGCTTAAAGAAAACTCACTATCAGAGAGATCGTAGTTTTCGATTATGTCACACATTTCATATAAATCCTCTTCCCAAGTCTCAGTAAAGACATCTTGTTGTATTTGCATAGAATTTTGTTCTTCTACTAACACTAACTCGTCACTTGGCTCCTCCATAATGCTCACTCCTTAAGTTATGATAGCGTAATAGATACATTTTGAATATTTGTTTTGGTATTTATAGGTTCAAAAAGTCATTTGCTGCAACCACTCTGCTAAGCATCTTTAATGAGGGGTTTACTCCGAATCAACTTTCGTGTTACTTATTTCATTATCAACAGATAAATAATGATCTCATTAATAAATTACATGCATGCACATAAACCAGTATTAAGTGAATAATAACTTTGGAATGACTATAACAAAACTTTCACGTTACTTATTTCATCATCAACAGAAAAGTAATGAGATGAAACAATTATGTTTTCATCTTTCCAAAAATCATTTTACCTGAAATCTAACTACTATCAGTTTTACTATGTCTATACCTCAGAACAATTTTATTACATCAATGGTCTATACTAATTTAGTAAACCTAAACGTGACCTGAACATTGTTTTAGACGTTACTTCTGCATATATGATTGACGTCAGTCACTGGACCAAAGTAAATCAATTTTTATATCGTGTAGTAACATTCATCTGGAGATATCTTCAAAACAAACCATACAATAATTGATTCATTTTAAACATATAATAAAATAATAACTTTGGCGTTTGTATGGAGAATTTGAAGAAAACTTGATATTCAGTAGGTACTAACATTTTTTTAGGAATGGGAGGTAAATCCACATTTTATAAAATTTCATGTTTAGAATGAGACATAAATAATGATCCCATTAATAAATTACATGCACATTAACCAGTATTAAGTGAATAGTCAATTAACTTGAGTTTTATTTTGGCAAATGTTGACACATCTCATTAACTAATTACTCAGTGGTCCAGAACCGGCGAAAACACACTACTGCTAGTGGATTGTTGTGTGGTTTAAATATTATTGTAAATCGAAGTATAGACGGAAATTGTGCGTAACCTCTCTTCAGAACTTCAGAACCCTTGTGCCCAGTGTAATTTGGTGGATTCCTTGGTTCAGTGGAAGACCACGACAAGCTGACTTGCCGGCCGGCATCCGTCCATGTGAAAGTTTACATCGATAACTCCAGGAATAAGGTATTGTGCATTCCTTTCTTTACCGAACGATTTTCTCTTGTCTTATTGTACCAAAATCGTTCAATTAGTCCTTCCCTCTGTGTCAGGATCGTGTCAATCAATCATACAGTCCATTTCACCCGTCCGCCATAGTTAGCCCGCGCCACCACGTGATATGAAGCGTAGTATCCAGGCGACCACTCTAGTCGCCCGAGTGAAGCTGCTATGTCTGTTTAATATTTCATTGATGATATGAGGTTCACGTTTGTGTAAGTTGATAGCATTGCATGTTTGTTTTGATACTTTTTGCTCTTCTTCGGTGGTGTAAAGAGGCCGTTCTTTTTCGTTTTGATCGTCAAAGGAAGACAACCACGTCGGTCCCTGCCATCAAAGCGTATGGTTTTTCAATTGATATGCTGGTAAACCGCGACTGGAACAGTCAGCCGGGTTGTCAGTGGAGTTCACATATCTCCAGCACTCAGGTGGCATGACGTTTGTTATTTGCCGGACTCTGTTTGATACGAACGGCTTCCACCGACGTGGTTCACCTTGAATCCACCCAAGAACTGCCGTTGAATCGCTCCAGCCATAAACTTTGATTTTATGATCTGATAGGCAGCTCAAAACGTTCGTCATTAGTTTTGATAGTAAATGAGCCCCACAGAGCTCACCCCTCGGCACAGATAGGTTTTTACTATCCGACAATATTCTTATCTTAGCTGCTAGTGGCACAATAGTAAGTAACTTTTGATAATGATTCTTCGATGACCTTGCAGAATATTATACACGCAAAGGCCTTTGTTGATGAATCACTGAAACCATGAAGCTCAATGATGGCGTTTTTCTAATTTCCAACCATCTTTTTATTTTATTTTTATTCTGGAAACAAACGGTCGATTACAGAATTGTATAACTAACTTATATTCTAATTGACCAATGGTTCCAAAGCTTAACTAAGTAAATTATTACAAATAGCAAAATGAAATCGCACGTACTATATTTACGTAACTACAATAAGTTAAAGCTGGTAGGTACTAACAAATAATTTTTGATATGCTATAAGTAAACAACTCATTGTTTTAATTTTAATTTTATACTGTTGTTATCATCATCATATATATAAAAAGAGAAGTCCTGACTGACTCACTGATTCATTCACTGACTCATCAACGCACAGCCCAAACCCTTGGACCTAGAAAGCTGAAATTTTGCACAAAGCTTTCCTTTGTAATAGAAACAAGGAATAAGGAAGGATTTTTTGAAACTCCACCCCTAAGGGGGTGAAACGGGAGTCCAAAGTTTGTATGGGGAAACAAGATTAGTTAGACTATTTTATTCGAGGCTTCACAGGAGTACTCCTATCCATAAATAAGTAAACACGTGTTTCAGTTTTTTTCAGAATTCAACCCCTAAAAGGGGGAAATGGGGTGACAACGTCTGAAAAGCAACATGGGTATCGTTTGTATGGTTTATCGGGTCGCTGATTACGAATACAACAACGATTTCTAAATCCAACGTAGTGAATGTGAAATAACATCATTTCCTGTTGGGGTACGATGGGGTTGAAATTTTGAAATGTGTATATATCAATATGGGTGTCGTTTTTTTGGTTTTCTTGGACGTTAATTACGAAAATGTCATCGATTTTGACATTTCATATACTGGACATGAAAATTCGTGAAAGTATGTGTGCCAGAGCAAATCGGCTGTAACAGACGGACAGACAGACAGCCACACAAGTGATCCTATTAGGGTTACATTTTTTCCTTTTGAGGTATCTATATATCAAACTATCTATCCACAATCTATCTATCTATCTTACTATCTGTCTGTCTATCAATCTATCTATCTATCTATCTATATCCCAGCAAAATATCTTTGGAACGGAAGGTGGTACATCCCAGGGGTTGGACCACGGGGTTGGACCACGGGGTCGGACAGGTGGTTCCACCAATATTTATATATGTTTATTTTGGTTTTAAATACGCTGGCGGGCTAGTGTAAATAACCAAGGATAAGTTTGGATCCTTGGAATCCTTTTGGATTTCATCAAATCCTTGGTGTGTGCGCTATATGCATGAGCAATCTGCGGGCAACGATCCTTCGTGCGCTCGCGCTGACCTTGATCAGTTGCGATTTTACCAGCAAACAGAACACGCGCGCGCACCGTCTTTTGTCAAGACCCTAGACAAGACCATAATCGTGTTCCTCCGACAAGGACATAGTCCTGGCAGCAGACTCAGTGGTGTGTGCATCCTGGACGAGATTGGATCACAAGGGATACTAAGGTAACAAGCTTTCCAAATTTTTATACTTGTCACGCCAGTATGGTCCGCCATTTTGACGCTTCACATACAGTCCACTAAAATCAATATTTTTATTTATTGGCGGGACCATAGTTTGATCCTTCGAGCTGGATTTATTGTTATAATCAGCATATTTCGCCTAATTTGCTAATATTTTATGCTTCTATAAAATTCATATGAAATAGGTGCATACCTTATTGCAACCTTATTGCGAACACATTGAGGTGAAATTCGCGTAACGCTTGAAAAACCATTTCAAAGTCTCTTTGTCTCATCGATCGATCTCAGTAAATCTTGTTTACCTGCTAATAGCTACCAAGTGTACATTTGCTTATAACTGTATTAAAGTGATATTATATTGTTGCACCGTTATTTAAGTTTTCAGCCATTTCATGGTGTAATTTATATGAACCGTTCACACATTCATAGAAAGTTGCATTGTGCTTACCGCGCGAATGTTTATAATTCCAATTTTATTTTAACTGCTATTTCTTTTGCTTCGAATTATATACATTCTATTGTTAATCATATCTAAACACATAGATTGGTAGCTTTTAGCAGCTTTTAGCATATATATCGCTGGTTTAGTCGTAACGGACAAACAAGGTTATTTTGTACCGTCGCATCTTCGCGGCTTATAACGCACCGCTTAATTAAATACAGACATACATACACTTGCTTATGTATGTACTTGACATATCTGCCTATTGCCTACAACCTTAACTAGTTTTGTTGTTATTTACTCGCGTTAGTTTGAAATAATAAGGCTCTTGGTTATACACTTTGTATTTTGATGGTTAATTCGCGTGGAAGTGTAATTACCCACTTATTCTATTATTATATTTTTCCGGTTATTTTCTAATAACAAGACCGCTTGAATAAGTGGATACTTACTACTTACCTATTCTTTACACTTTTTGTTTAGTCATCGAAATGCTGAGCTGTTGTAGACCTAAGCGATTTGAACATAATTCTTAGGTAGGTACATTTCTCCATTATCTTGTTTACTTATTGTGGTTCGGGATATTGAATGATCATTGCATTGAATAGAATTCTGCTTTCGAGATTATTTACGTAAATCTGCGTTTGAATTTTGTGTTGTGAAGATAAATAAAAACTGTTTCGTGTTTATAATTTATCGAGTACATTTTTTGTACATATCCGCATCGCTTGTATGCTTTTAATTGTAATAGTAAGGTACATGCTGACCTACATAGTGGTTATATATAGATAAACGAGTTTTCGTTTGTTGATCAGCGCGTCGCTTTACTCCGAACAAACAAGTAGTTGGATTTGATTGTTTAATAACAAATTACTTTTGTTTTATTCGTACGTCACCATGACGACGACGCAAGCACGTCTCAAATTAAATGAATCTAAAAGGGCACAGTATTTTAATTCGATGCAGACTACATTCAATTTATTGGCTGATTTAAGGTGATTACCCACGCCAACGGCCTTGAGCAATCGGCCTCACCTCCGGGGAGTTACAGGCGCTGCTCCCCGCATGCCTCTGCGCAGACGCCCCGCGCCCCTCTACAAAGATCGTTAGCGTCGGAATGATTCACACCTCGTAGCGAGGTAGAAATAAATTTATGTAGCATTGTTTTATGCGCAAACCTATAACTATAACTTTTCAAGCTCAATAGGCTGTGCTGTAACAGAAAGATGTGACCATTCTGTACATATTACTACACGGTGATATTTTGGTAGTTTTGAAAACAAACTAGTGGTTATAGTTATTGCGAACTAGTGGTGATAGTACTGAAATCACGAAAATATATAAAACATATACAACAGTTACATACAGTACCTGCTCTAATGTAACATGTCATCAAAATCGGTTATGTGAGGATACCCGAAAGCATAGTAAAACCAGAAAAGTAGTTTATCTTCAACCAAAGGTACATCGCGCGGCTAATATGTGTGCGTGCTAGTACGCACGAACTACAGTACGCACACAACAGCAATATCTCGGTATGCAAGGCCGGTGCTAGTCGGGGTTACGCCGCGGTCGCGCTCAGTCAAGTCTTTCGAACAAGCGCACCAGCGCGGCACCGATCACTTCAAATATGTCGACAGCACGCTGTCGTACATATTGTTCTGTCTTCGGATGCCTCAATAATAATTCCTCAAATCCAGAATTATCGTTCTTTTCAATACCAACTCAACAAGAAAGGTGACTACACAATTTATGGTACATATAAATAATAATGAGAGATGTAAACCGTACTTTCTTTGTTCACATTTAACATAGGTACCTATGATCATAACTGTGCTATGATTGTCAGTTAGTCAAAGTGTTTTTAAATGTAGAGCTGATATGGTTGAAATCGCAAAGATTTTTTAATTATAGACTAGGAGCCAATGTTCGATTAGATACTTAAATTTTATTATGTACTTAAATGAATTGAACTGATTAATTTAGTCAACAATCACAAAGATTTTTAAGCAAAAGCGTTGCCAGGGGGGCAAGATGACATGAATTGTAGGTAAAATAAACAAATGTAAAGTTTTTAATTGTTCATTACAAGAAACAAAATAATTGTCTTATAAACATAATGTTCTTGGGTTTCTCGCGAATTTTTCGGTTACTTTATTATAAAAATCTCAAAGTTTTTCAAATCTCTAGGGGGGGACAGCTGCCCCCTTCCCCCTTTTGACGATGTAAATTCAGGAGCTTATCTTTAATTTTATAAAAGTTTTCTTACTTTATTTAATATAAGCAAGTAAGATTTCTTTATGAGTTATAAGGTCTATACGTTTATTATGTATGATATGAATGTATGTATGTTTGAATGTTTCACTACGTCGTCGATTGATAGCTCATTTGTCATAATCGGCTTCAAAATGTCAGTTGATTTGTCATAATTTTTATTTTGTTGTTTTCAGGCGCTTACAATGGCTACAATTAATATCACGTGAGGATTTGACAGATAATGTTTCAAAATATCGTGCTTCATATTATAAATTGTAAGCATTTTAAATTAAAGAAGTCTTATTTAAATAAATGTGCTTTTTATTAATGTCTACCTCATATAAGGTTAAAATACGGTACTGAGCTCCCGGTCTACATAAAGGTCAATTCGGGTCTCTACGGCGCGGCGCAGCGGCGCGGCGGCGTCTTTGTAGATCAAACGTGCCACCAAAGGGGGCCGCCTTGAGAACAGTTCCGCACCACAAACTTATCTATTACGGCGACTCGCGGCAACGAAGACTGTTACTAATGAATATAGAAGTCATTTTAGTTTGGCCTACGGCAACAGATAAGTTGGTAACACGTTCATTTAACGTATCGCTATTCGTACCGGCTGTCGCTGCTGCTGCCATCGAGTTGAAGGCCCAATGTAAATGAATTTAATATTTACAAACATAATACATACCTACGTAGTATATGTATAATATATGTATTTAAATATTGATTTGTATTAGCTAGGTACGAAAATAAAAGAAGGAACAACCCTGACACAGTAGGTATTGAAGTCTCGTACGGGGCGTGAGTTAATCTACTGTTCTGGTTTTACTATGCCAAAAGTGACCAAGTTGATATTGGGGTCAGACCTTTATAAATCTTGGGCTTGAGCGGTAACAGACGACCGTCACTTTGCAGTTGGTAACCGTCAACAGTAGGCCCACCATGAGTTTGGCACTCGATATAAGTTAGCGACTGCGTAAAATATAATGTATTGGAAATTCCGGTTCCTCTCGTATACCGCTAGAACCGCTAAACTCATACAAATATTTTACGCTGTCGCTAACGTGTATCGAGTGCCAAACTCATGGTAGGCCAGAGGCACAGTATTATACTGCGCCAGAGGATTGAGGTAACTTTAGACGTCGAACCTTGTCGGAGGTAACCGTCTAATGATGGTAGCGTCAGCCATCGTCGGTTGCAGTCAAACAATTTTTCATAAAAAGTTTCTGTTTTTATATTTGAATGATTTTTGAACGATAATGACGAAAAAAAAAATATATTGATAAAATATTATTTTGTTACAATTTTTGTTGATTTCGGTGCTTATAGAGACTTGAGTGGTATGTATCGGTTATTTGCGGGTCTCATAATAAAACCGATAGTATGTAATATATTTGGGTACTCAGAAACGGTTTCAATGATGTTGATGCTACTTTTAGATTTCATTTTTATGAAGATTGTATTCGCACGTAAAATAAACAAAACATATATTTTTTTAGTCTGTAAATTTTAATTATGTTACGTAATCTGTACCACAGTTTCACCTCGCTACTCGCTAACACTTGTAAGCTCTGATCTGCAGGTAAATCCTCAATTTGGTAAATATATGTATATATTTTCTTGATCATGAGTCTTCTGCTTTGTATTTGTTCTTCACTTGAGATAAGTTAAATTTTTTGTTGTGCTCTTTGTTCTTCATTTTCTTGTTCTGTACTTTGTTTATTTCATTGTTCTGTACTGCGGTCTTCATTTTATTGTTCTATTATATTGTAATACATTTTCTGTGTGTTTTCGTTTTGGTAATTTTCTTTTTTCCTTTTGTTACTTTTTTGGTTGTGCACTTTGTTTTTCATTTTATTGTTCTGTACTGTGGTTTTCATTTTCTTGTTTTATATTTTGTAATACATTTGCTGTAAATTAAAACGAATCTACCAGAATCGAGTCTTTAATCGTCTTTTGTTCAGAGGCTGTCGGATCATTGTCTTTGCCGTTCATTTCTAATGCAATGAATGAGTCTGGAGATGGTGGTCGTCCAAAAGATATTTTTCTCTGAAAAACATAATAAATAAGTTTGAATTTACCTAAGTACATAGTATAATTTTTAACCTACTATAAATTATAAAATAATGCAAACCCATTAAAGAAAAATACTCAAGTTTCACAAACAAATATAAAATACTAGCTTTTTCCCGCGGCTTCGCCCGCGTTGATTAAGTTTTTGTGTAGTCTTATCGAATCTCATCCCATCCTATCCCACTAATGCCACTATCCCATCCCATCCCATCCTCACTATCCCATCTCACTAATAATCAACGGCGTGAATGAGTAACAGTACATCACTTTTCTATAGGAACTTGACACCCCATTGCCTTCCAATGGGAACTGATTGATGGGATAAAAAGTAGCCTATGTTCTATTCCAACTACATTTGTGCAAAGTTTCAGCCCAATCGGTTCAGTAGTTACGGCGTGAAGGAGTCAAAAACATCCATCCATACATCCATCCATCCAAACTTTCGCATTTATAATATTAGTGGGATAGTATTAATTCCTAAATATTTACTTAATTTCAAGGATATTACCACGTTATAAAAAAAGATTGGTAAATTCTCAAACCTACCGGAATCGACTCTTCGATAGTCTTTTGTGCAGACATTGTTGGATCATTGTCTTTGCCTTCCATTTCTGAAGCAATGAATGAGCTTAGAGATTGTGGTGATCCAGACGATGCTTTTCTCTGAGAAACATAACAGATAACGCTGAATATGTTTTAATACGTAATATAATTTTTAACGTAAAAGGCTGTCGGGTGACAGTTGGTAACCCTATGTCATCAAATAACAAGATGTGACCAATTCGTAGTGGTGTAGAAAAAAAACTACATCAAAATAAACAGGGTTGGCTTGACGCAACCTGGAAAATTTTGTAGAGTCAACAAAAGCAGCACAATTTTATTGATTAAAAAAAATCACATCATCAAGTATATATCATCGACAGAGCGTATAAAAAGTGCTAAAAAAAGCTTTTTTTCATATAAAAAGATATTCGATAAAATCAGGCTGATATAAGTACCAACATAGGACATGCAAACCTTATTTTTAAGCACCTTGTGATACGCTATATCGAACATAGTACTTGCTACTTATTGACGTAATTTTTTGGCAGAAAATTTGCGTTGTTTTTGCTGACTGTATAAAACGCTCTAGGTTGCGCCTAGCCAACCCGGTTTATTTTGATGTAGGTTTTTTCTACATCACTACGAGTTGGTCACCTCTTGTTACTCGATGAGATAGTGTTCCCGACTGTATTCTGACAGTCTACTATTCTATAGCATAAATTGCCACCGAATGACGTTAGCGTCAGCCGTCGGTTGTAGTCGACCATACAACGCTGACAATACCATCAATCGAGTACAGTCGGCGCTGTTTGGCAGCGTCAGCGCGTCGAATGCAACCAATAGCTGACGCTCACTACCATTGTTCGATGGTAGTCGATGGCTATCGCCAACATGGTTCAACATGTGCAGTTACCTACCGTTGTCTACGGCTACCGTTTTGAAAGTGATGTTCGTTTGTTGGCACCCTAAATATTTACAAAATTTCAATGACATTACATAATTTCAATGACAATGATATTTGATAGGTGGTAGAGCTGATGCCGGGCTTGACTGTGGAGGTACCACCATCTTATTTGGAGACCTCCTCGAAGTAATTCAGGGGAGAGTAAGAGGACAGCTCACAGGCAAAAAACCAGGAGACCCACCATGCCTAGGACCGATGGATGGCGGTATATCCATCCCTTATAGCCGGGCCTTATATGGAACAGACTGGTAATGGGCAGCGGCGTCACTGGTGCGAGGGTTCCGGCACCGCGCTCACCAACCCGCCTGCCCAGCGTGTGTGAGTATGGACAAATCTTCCAGGATGACCACCGGGAATGACAAAGTCCTGAAACGGCTTATGTCCAGCAGTGGACGAACGAGGCTGATGGATGGATGGAATGACATTACAGGTTACATGCACAGATTATTTTGAATTAATATATTGTCAGGTCTACCCGAATGAACTTTTCAGTACTTGGTCTTTTTTGCAGATTTTGTCGGATTATTTTCTTTGCCTTCTGTTTCTGGTGGTCTCTTTTTAGATGCCCCTGAAACAATATATCAATTATATGTATTATACCTACAATTCTAGTTATTCAACTATTCTACATAATATTACAGGTATAAATACCACAACTTTGATATGCCTGCCTGGGACATATTTTTCTGAAATTAAATAAAACAAGTATCTCAAATAGTGCTCCAAAAAAACAGGTCGGAAGCGGAGCTAAACCATATACGAGTACATAGTCCGAGCCTTGATACTTGGGTAGTTTATTTAGCTGGATAGAAGTAAAAACAAAATTTTGAGCAACGTTTTTTGCGTGAATTGTTGCTTATAGCAGTTTATAATAATAATTATACCTATATATCGTCATGATAGGAAACCCCGAGGGGGTTTTGGAGGTGTTTCGAGTGTCTCCGCACTCGGTACACCCGCGTTTCACCGGCGATAAGTATGTCCCACGTGGTTGGTGGTGACTTCGGGCACAAAACATTCGGCAAGTAGTAAGTATTAGTAAATACTGTACACAAAAATTCCGAAAAACGCCTTGGTGCATGCCCAACCGAGGCTTGAACCTGGATCTCAAAATTGAGAGGCCTGCGTTCTACCCATGAGCTACTATAATTGTTACCAGTAATTATTCATATCTACTCTACTATGGATAATGATTGTGTAGGTAGATTATGTTAGGTACTTACTTACTTTACTGCATGTATTTTCAAAGCTTTTGTAGGCTTCTTTATTGTTTTAGGTTTTCGTGGCTTTTTTCTCAATCACATTATATATTTATAATTTTTCTAAAAAAAGGTTTTTTGCTAACTCGTCAAACTTCTAGTTTATTATAGCGTCCACGCGTGAACTTCACAGCACAATTTATCCTCTAAATAACTAAGTCCATTGCCGAAAGTACACTCTGAACGCACGCAAATAAAAATCCTTATAAATATTTTCGCAAACATGTCATCAGACGCCAGGGTGCGGTACGTGGCAACGAGTGACACAGCCTCCCCGTCTGAACGCCACTGCATGACTGATGCCTGCGCCCGCGCAGAGCACCTCTTAGCCTTTGACCTTGAAATCTTACATATTTCGATATTTTTAATAGAAAAAGTTACTGGATTTACTTGAGATATGTTGCATTTAAAGTTCAACATATTCTTAATTTTTTGGCGTGTAAATATTTCCAAACGTCATAGCAGATTAGGAGGAGTAGGGAATTCAAGCCAAAAAAACATCATACAGTTGTTATTTTTTTTAATATAGAAGTTTTGATCGTACAAAACCAAAATTTGTTGCAAATATTTTTAAAGAGTTATTGATTCACATTTATTTTTTTCAAGCCATTTGGTCCAGCCGTAAACGAGGAGTAGGCTTTAGAAAGTACCCATCTGGCTGTATTTGAAGGATCAAGCGCCTTAAGTGTATGACATAGCCAAAACAAAAACCAGTTCCGGGCGTGGCTTATTCATGTTACGTTTGCGCGCGGGGGGAAATTCGTCCCGGTCTCTAAGCTCGCGTCACCATAGCAAAAATACGAATAGAGGGGACGAGGCAGGGTCAAAAGTAATACGTATTTTATTTTATCTAATTTATTAGTGTATTTCGATCATCGTCACACGGCATTGATCCTACTTGCTATCACGTCGGGACGTAAATTTTTTATGGTCGGCTAAAACTGGTTTTTTGAGTGTTTGATTTATCAGTTGACCCTCGGAACATTTCAGACACTCCTTTAGAGATACATAATAATATCGTGACGGTTAATTGTCACCATTACCCATTCTTTAAATATTTTTCGCCCGTTGAGCTGGTTTTACACTTGCGGGAAAATAAATTGGACCAAAAATTTCTTTACAAAAAATTTTTACTAAAGTTGTTATTACAAAAAGTGGAAACTAACAAATATTCTCAGAAGGATTGCACCACGTCACTATCTATCTCACTGTAGCCTATATCAATTATGCCTCTCTCATTCAACTACGTTTAACTGCGTTACTATCTCATTCCAACTCATTTTAAATAGCGTCACTATTTATCTCACTCTAACGCGTGTTAAATGGCATTTCTAATGAACGTCAAATATTTTTACTGCCCGCCACTCTTTCATTCTAAATTCTAATTATTTAAAAAAATACGCAGCTCCTTTGGTAGTAAAATAGCAATAACTTTTTTTTCAAAAGTAACACACAGAAATTGCCAGATCATTTGAAAAACAATATTTGATGAGCCGTTATTTAAGACAATTTGCAAAACTAACACAGAACATTTTTTTTCAGGGTGTGGTGTCGAACTAACCTAATTACAAAAAATTGCTCATAAATTGGGTTTTTATTTTTTCTTCCTGATGTTACAGCATTATAAGGTTAATTTTTGACTTTATCAATAGCAGGACTATTCAGAGTTGCGCAACAAAAATTTTATTCTTAGAATTTAGAACTGGTTAGCTTTGACTCTCAAAAGTCTATTCGAATTTATAAAAGTACCATCAACTCGAAGACTATCTACTTTTTGCTGAGGTCATAATTTGATATTCTGGTCAGTCATGAGCTGGCCTACCAGCCTTCCAAGGGAAAGCGTTGACTTTTGGGACACCTGTTTACCCTTGGGATAAATCGCCAAGTGTTTAAAATATAGACATTTATTTGTATCATAGTTTGAAATGTTCAGGTCCCTTTACGTAAAATTAAAAAAGAAAACTCTTTTAGGATTAATTTGTTGTCCCTATGTTTGTCTGTTTGTCCGTTTGTCTAGGCAATTTTTCTGGGTAAAATCAATAAATGCTAATATTTACAGCCCTGTAAAACATACATATTATAACGTTTTTATGGCCTTTTGTTTAACTTTTTCATACAAATGTTCTCCTTATGAAAATATAGAGATCAACACTTGACATAATATTTTGCATTTGAAAGAAAGCACAAAAAGGAACTGTAGAACAAATAATGTAAAAAATATAAAAACCATATCGTTCTATTCTAAAGGGATTAATAATTTACTGTTTGTTCAATGTGGCGATAGCTTTGTTTATTATTATTTTTTTCTTTGTTACAAAGATAACAAATATTTTCATACAAGGTTTTCCTTAAGGGCTATTTCTCCGAATTTGTAACAAAATATTAAGAAATAATTATAACGGTAAAGTACAACTTTTAGCTAAGACAATTAATTGTTAAAAGTTTGCTATATGCATAAACATATTTTAATAATATTATGGTATCTTCAAAATAATTGGGTTTTCCATAAGCGTGATATCAGATTATTTAAGAAATTTACGGCTGGTATCACGACGACGGATAAGCCAATTATTTTATTACTATTGTAATATAATTAAAAATATGTTTATGCATACAGCAGACTTTTAACTATAAGTTTTCTTAACTTAAAGTTGTATTTTTACTTATTGAAATTGTATTTCTCATCAAGAAGTGCAAGATGACAAGATATTCAAAATAAGTTAATTGAATTGGTGAAATGGTTTCAGGTAAAAACAGTTTTCCATTAAACGGTAACTGTTTATACTTAGCAAAGTGTGTAAACTTAGTCATCTTAACATGAACGACGCCTGTATTTCTCTCTTTTTTATTTCCAGTATAGATAAAAATATACAAACTTGTTAAACTTTGCGTAAAAACGAGGCAATATTGACGATATCCTGACAGCTATTATGATGGTGTTTTATCAAATTTTGCTTTTTGGGCTGTATAGAGACGTAGTTAAATGTCACTAGAATATACTCATGAAAAAAGATATGAAGAAAATAAGCTGTAGACTTCACATTCGGTTTATACCTATTGTATGAATTTTAAGAAAAATACAGGGGTAAATGGACCTCTTAAGGAAAACCTTGTATTAAACTATTTGTTATCTTAGTAAAAATAATTCAAGGAAAAAAAATAAACAAAGCTATCGCCACATTGAACAGTAGATAATTAATCCCTTTAGAATAGAACAACATGGTATTCATATTTTTTTCATTATTTGTTCAACAATTCCTTTCTGTGTTGACTTTTAAATGCAAAATATTATCTCAAGTGTTCATCTCTACATTTTCATAGTGAGAAAATTTGTATGAAAAACGTAAAAACCTAAAACTTAGTATAAATAAAAACGTCAAAAGTATGTTTTTATAGCTCTATAGAGGGCCGTTAATATTGGTATTTATTAATTTTACCCAGAAAAAATTGTCTAGACAAACGGACAGACAGACAAACATAGGGATAACAAATTAATCCTAAAAGAGTTTCATTGTTTTCATTTTGCGTAACAGAACCTGAACATGTACCGACAGGATTATCTACGATCTAATAATTTTGCCATGCACTGTAAATATTTCAAAATAAATTTCTATATTTTAAATACTTGGCGATTTATTCCAAGTAAGTGTACCTATATAATTTGCAAAAAACTTCACTTATTGGACCTGAAATGGTGAGTCAATACTAGAGAGTAATTTCACGAAAAGGTCATTGACCTTTGTTACAGATCTCAGTAACTATAAGTAAATTAATTTGGGTTTCAATAACGATCACAAAATTATTCTTTTAGAGTAACATATATTATTTTCCCGCATAAATGTATGAATTCATTCCAAATTCATTCAGTTAGGTTGTTATGACTATGGCACGACGTAGCTAAATCACTCATACGCATATTTTGTTGAGTTTTTAACGGCAGGAATATGATGCTCCTCGAAATATTACTATATAAAATTAATTTCAATGTGTTTTGAAGTAGTTTTGGGAGATATTTATAGCTTGCAAAAAAGGGCACAGATTCCACGTCTTACGGGCGCCAACGTTAGGCGTAGACTGACAATATCTTGCTGCCGCTGACTGCATCAGTGGATTTACGTATTTTTGGAAAAAGGGGGTGCTTTTTTTGACCCGAATAACGTGGTATTTGGAAAATAAATAGATATCTTTCACACTAATTTTATTAAAAAAAAAACCAACAAAATCGCGAAAGCGATACCTGAAACAAAATCGATAAGAAGTGTGCAATAGAGGGTTACAAAAAAATTCATTGACAGTACAAATATGAATCGATTAACGTGGTTTGTGGAAAATGAATACCTTAAAGTTCAACCAAAAATATGTATTTTTTTTATGGCTATACGTAACCTAATTATTGCAACAAAATCATCCGAAAGCTGACATTTTATTTCTGTTTGTATTATCGTTCCCCTTAAAAAGTGAAAAAAATCGACAGGCTTTTATGGCACAGGCAGAGTTAGCAGATAAACGGCGTTCGGAATATATCGCGATAGTAGATGAAATTAATTTACTACAATTAGAATTAAATCCAGAATACACTGTGAACTATCAATCGCTGTCAGCTTTTGAGGACATGTACTCATATGTTATGCGGAATTACACAAAATTCGAGAGACCTGTGCCACCTCCTTCGGTAGCAAAACACGCGCCGGTTGAAACCTCAAAAAAGAAAGGAATGAAGGTACCACACATCGAAATTCCGTCTTTTAATGGAGACATTTGTGGCGACTCGCCCATCACAAATAAAACCTCCATGCGCATTCGTACAAATGCATCCATAGAGTCACAAAATGACTTCAGATATCAACTCTTGTCTTGAGTTTTAGAGATAATATCTTGTAACAATATCAACAATAAAATATGATATAACTGGCTATCTACAGCTTTATTTATAAATAGGACCATAAAAACATCCTATATTGGTGACCCCGTAAGAACTATACTTACAACCTTCTGTGTTTATGTTGCCCGTATGAACTACAATATTTTGTGTTCACGTTCTTCAAACTATTATATCACCGGTTGGGCATTGTAACTTTCGACTTCCTGAGCTTCCTGCCACCTGTGGGATATCCAGCATTGCTGCTGCACGCCACATAGCACCTAGAGGGGCCATTGGAAACTGCCTAACTGCAAAATAGTGCAAACTGGTACAGTATGGACTACGGACAGACGGTAACACGTTTTCTTCATTTATCTGTTTTCGAACTTTTTAAATAATTTGGTGAAAGTGTTCGGTGAACTGCAAACTAACTTAACATTTAATGAATATAAAAAAAATTTTTTTCGTAAACTTAATCTTAATTTTCTTTTGCAAATTTGTGATAGTTTGTGTGCTGATTTTAGTTACTTATTTAGTTTATGTGCATACTTTTGCATATACAGAGTGTATATTAACCTTGTTGTGAATTAAATTTGTCCCAAATAGTAAGGGCTCATAAACCTTTTATCAGATTTAATATTTAAAACTTTTTAGCACGTAGATTTTTTTTAATTTCTTTGTGTTTGGTGTTTTGCCTTATGACTTGTATGTAGATAGCACCTGCTAAATTTTTTTTTTCTTTTGCACTTATATTAATTATTATTAATTAATAATTGTATTTTTTTGGTTTTTGTGCTTCTATTCAATTTGTTCACTAATTATGTCTGCCGAGGAGGAACTAAGGCAGCAAGTGCGGGAGTTACAGAGGCAACTTGCATGCACGCAACCCTCCGTTTCAAACCCGTCTTATGTGAATGCTGTTTCACTTAAACTGAGTGACTTTTGGGAGGATAAACCAACTCTATGGTTTGCACAGGCCGAGGCAAAGTTCGAAATTGCTGGATTCTCACAGGATCCCACCAAGTACGGACATATTTTGTCCAAACTGGATGCCCGTTTGGCTGATGTGGTAGAGGACGTCATCGCCAACCCGCCCGCCTCTAACAAATACGAGAACCTGAAAAGGGAGTTCATTCGAAGGCTATCTTCGTCAAAAGAGCAGCGGGTGAGAAAATTATTGAGTGAAGAACAACTGGGAGATAGGAAGCCTTCTGCTTTTCTCCGCCATTTGCGATCACTGGCTGGAATGACCGTTGGGGATGAAGATATATTACGCGAGCTGTGAATGCGCCGATTACCACAAGAGGTGCAGAGGATTTTGACGGCGCAGCGTGACTTGTCACTCGACAAAGTCGCTGAAATTGGTGATGCTATTGCTGAAACGCCGTCCGCTTCCACACCCTCAGCCATACACGCAGCGTCTTCCTCAATTAGCGACCTTGATAACATTAAGCGTTGCTTACTCGAACCGTCGAAGAAAGTTGATGCCCTTACAAAGAATCAGTCTAACCGCCATCGATCCAATTCTCGCTCAGGATCTAAGTCCAGATCCTCTTCACAGCCCAGCACCCGCCTCTGCTGGTACCAAAAAAGTATGTCAACCAGGCAAATAAGTGTATGTCTCCCTGTGGTTGGAAGCCTGACGAGGAAAACTCCTCCAGCAGCCAATAGCGGCGGCATCTGACTGCTTCGGTCATTCCAGCCGTCGTTTATTCGTAACAGACTCTGTATCAAAGGTCCGATACCTGATCGACACTGGGTCAGATCTGTGCTGCTACCCACGCCAGCTCATGAAGGGTATACATCACCCTACTGGATTCGACGTACGTGCCGCTAATGGTAGCCCTATAAAAACCTACGGCTCCATTACTTTACGTGTGAACCTTGGGCTACGCCGGGAATTCCGATGGAATTTTATTATTGCGGACGTGGCCAGTCCCATAATTGGAGCGGATTTTCTGGCACATTATCATCTGTTACCGGACTGCTGTAACCTTGAATTAATTGACGGCTCCACGAAATTGGCCACACAGGCTACCATTGCCCAGGTCTCCCAATCAAGTGTCAAAACCATTGTTGCTGGGGACTCACCTTACATCAGGTTATTGCAAGAGTTCCCTGACATCACACGGCCTCCTGGCCTCCACAGGACAATCAAGCATAACACGGTGCATCACATCGTTACTACAGAGGGTCCACCGGTTGCATCTCGCCCACGCCGTCTTGCCTCGCAGAAGTTGCAGGTAGCCAGAAAGGAATTCCAAGAGATGGTTGCATGTGGGACTGCCCGACCTTCCGACAGCGCTTGGTCCTCGCCACTACATTTGGCAAAGAAGGGTGAAAATGGCTGGCGCCCCTGTGGTGACTACCGTGCCCTTAACGCTCGTACCATCCCTGATCGTTATCCCGTTCGGCATATAGGGGATTTTGGCCAGGACCTGGCAGGATCTACCGTATTTAGCACTGTGGATCTAGTCAAAGCTTACCAAAAAATACCAGTTTCGCCAGAGGATATTGCTAAAACGGCAATCACAACACCCTTTGGCCTCTTTGAATTTCCTTATATGACGTTCGGGTTACGTAACGCGGGACAAACGTTTCAGCGTTTTATTGACGAGGTGGTACGCCGGTTTGAATTCGATTTTCCTTATGTGGACGACATTCTGATTTATTCTCGTTCAAAGGAGGAGCACAACCATCATCTTCGTGCTCTTTTCCAAAGACTTTCGGAATATGGCGTTGTCATCAACACCTCAAAGTGTACTTTTGGTGCCGAGGAAGTGACATTTTTAGGTCACCGGATCTCCAAAGACGGCATTCGTCCACCACCAGAACGTATCGAGGCCCTCAAAAATTACCCCTTGCCGGAAACAGTGGAAGGCCTACGCAGGTTTTTAGGCATGATCAATTTTTATCGCCGGTTCCTACCTAACGCAGCTGAGTATCAAGCTCCACTTATAGACATGTTGGCCTCCACCCAACTCAAGGGCAAGAAACCCGTCCCCTGGACATCGGATTTAGAAACTGCTTTCCAAAAATGCAGGGATCATTTGACTAGCGCAACAATCCTAGCCCATCCCGACATCACTGCCACACTGGGACTTTTCACAGATGCATCTTCCACCCATGTAGGAGCATGTCTCCAACAACGTATTGAAGATGATTCGCAACCCCTTGCATTTTTTAGTAAAAAGCTTACTACTCGACAAACAACATGGCCAGCCTATTACCGAGAGTTACTCGCTGTCTATGAAGCTGTCCAACATTTTCGACACGTTTTGGAGGCACAACATGTGCGTATTTACACGGATCATAAACCCTTGATCTATGCATTTTTACAACGTCGTGAAAAGTTACCTCCAGTTCAACTTAATCAGTTGTCCTTCATATCCCAATTTACGACGGATATCGTCCATATAAGCGGAAAGGACAACGTGGTGGCCGACTCTATGTTTCGCATCGAGGCCATTCGCCTTGATGATAATTTCGCCGCTCTCGCCGCTGATCAGGTGGCAAACGACGAACTGCGTGAGATGTTGATCCGCTCATCCCTCAAACTTGAAAAAGTCGCAGTCCCTGGGACGGATATTTTCCTTTACTGTGACACCTCTACTGGGAAGCCCCGGCCATTTGTCACACACGATTTTAGACGCGCTGTATTTGATAAGATTCACAATCTTAGCCACCCAGGCGCTCGAAATACAACCAAACTTGTCTCTGAGCGATTTGTGTGGCCTAACATCCAAAAGGATTGCCACACTTTGGCTCAATCTTGTCAAGCTTGCCAACGTAGCAAAATTACGCGGCACACTAACTCTCCTCTCGGAACCTTCGCCACGCGTACTAAGCGTTTTCACCACGTCCATTTGGACATAATAGGACCTTTGCCTTACAGTAAAGGTTTTTACTACTGTTTGACAGCTGTCGACCGTTTTAGTCGGTGGCCTGAAGCATGGCCGATGGTAGGTATAACAGCGGAGGAGGTCGCCGAGACATTTTTTAGCGGCTGGGTCGCTAGATATGGCGTTCCATCCTTGGTAACGACAGATCGGGGCCGACAATTTGAGTCTGCCCTCTTTCAGGCTTTAATGCAACTTTGTTCAGCCAAGCGCGTTCGTACCACGAGTTATCACACTTGTGCGAACGGGTTGGTTGAGCGTATGCACCGCCAATTGAAAGCTGCGCTGATGTGCCACCAAGAGACGTGGTGTAAAGCCCTGCCCATTGTATTGTTAGGGATGCGTGCTTCTCTTAAGGAAGACTTACAAGTTTCTCCAGCCGAGGTATTGTACGAAGAACCCTTGTGCCTACCCGGTGAGTTCATTTCACCTCCCGCAGCTCCCCATTGCAACACTGATGTGACTAACTTTGCCACACAGTTAAGGCGTTTTATGTCGCAACTGCAGCCTACTCCTACGTCAGCACACGGTAGGAAATCCGTCTTTATTCACAAGGACTTGGCATCCTCTAGTCACGTTTTCTTGCGTGATGATACGGTGAGGCCTTATTTAAAACCTCCTTACACTGGACCCTATAAAGTCGTTTCTAGGAGGGATAAGACGCTCACTATCGTCATTGGAGACAAGAACATACAGGTCAGCATCGACCGTGTAAAACCGGCATACCTCTGCGTTGACGCTGAGTCTCCTGGTTCATCGGTTACTCTGACACCAGCTTCAGCTCCTGCTACACCCTCAGCAGCTTCTTTTGTACCTGGTAACTCTGCTGACCCTGTTTCCACTCCTGTTCCCAACCCCATTAACCCAGCACCTGTAAAGCCAAACTACATAACACGTGCGGGACGGAGTGTTCGTTTCAAGACTCCTCTCGACCTTTGACTTGCTGTTTTGGTTCCCACCCGTTAGTAAGGTTTACATAATATGTTAATGGTTGTTGTAAATATTATTCCCTATATCATTATTCTACATATTTGACTTACTCGCCTTTCGAGGATTTTGTAAATATTTTGTGACTTTTAAATGTAATTCTGTTTAGTTAATTTAAGGATGAGAAATGTTATGTTTGCCCCTGTTTCATTATAAGATTATAGTTATTTAGGTATGGGTTAACTTTCTCCTAGGGTGGTGGTGTGGCGACTCGCCCATCACAAATAAAACCTCCATGCGCATTCGTACAAATGCATCCATAGAGTCACAAAATGACTTCAGATGTCAACTCTTGTCTTGAGTTTTAGAGATAATATCTTGTAACAATATCAACAATAAAATATGATATAACTGGCTATCTACAGCTTTATTTATAAATAGGACCATAAAAACATCCTATACATTCAAAATTTTCCTTTCTATTATGTAACTTTTAAACGTGTCATTCACGACAACGAAGACTTAACGCATTCCGAACGTGTCCATTATTTGTTTGGCCATTTAACTGGTCATGCAAAGGAAATTTGTGCTGGAGTGGCTCCCGCTGCGGCAAATTATGAATCAACCTGGAATGCTTTAATAAAGAAATATCAGGACAAGCGTGCCCTTGCTACCTCTTATTTAAATCAAGTTTTTTCAATGAAACCATTATCCGCTAATCCGTCTGCAAATAATTTGGAAAAATTAATTGATCGTTATGTCGCTTCAATAACAGCAATAAAACAATTGGGAATTGCAGATTTGGGTGATTATATCTTTGTTTATATGGGTTTAAATTTATTAGACGCAGACACGGCTAAGTGTTATGAATCATCAATTCGTAATGACACAGACATTCCAAATTATAATTCATTTGTTGAATTTGTGCAGCAGCACGCAAAGGTCTTACAACGCTCTGCACAACGCTCGCACAACGCACCTATCGCTGTTGAAAAAACATATAAGCCACGTACATCCACTGCACCACCGCGTGTGCCTCAAACATATGTAGGTACACAGTCAAATTCACACGCATCTAAATCAAAATGTGTCTTATGTGACGGCACACACCCGCAACTGTACACCTGTAATAGGTTTTTACAGCTTTCACCTAACGAACGTTACTCGTTTGTTAAGGACAATAAAATATGCACTAATTGCCTGAGCTCACAACATGGAGCTTATAAATGCAATTCACGATCATCATGTCGCAAATGTCATGGCAGGCATCATTCGTTGTTGCATTTTAATAATGCGCAGACATCAAATAACGCTCCCGCACCACAGCATACTGCTGTTGACCACTTAGGTGGTAATAATAATACTGATGGTTCTGTTGTAACTACCGCGTCCTCATCAAATGAGACTAACCCGCAACATTCATCTTGTAATGTTTCTTCGACTTCTTCAACTCATTCCACTGAACTCCTTGCTACCGCACTGGTACTTGCTGTATGCCGTGGTGGAAAGGATGTAAATATTAGGTGCATCCTTGATCCTGGTTCTCAACGGCATTATGCCACCGTAAGATGTTGTACTATGCTAGGGCTTCCACTTCGCTCAACTTCATTAACCACAGTACAAGGCATTGGTGGTTCTCCGCAACCTATTAAAGGTAAAGTTGACGTGACTTTTAGATCTCGTTTTGATAAAGCATCACAGTATATAGTACATTTCAAATACCATGGCCCGATTCCACTTAAGACGGTCATTAGGTGTTAACAATAGGATTAGTGATAACAAAAGATACCTGGCCAGACCCTTTTGCAGTGTGGTATTTTACACGCAACCTAATGATCTTGATCGTTTAACCAAGTAATCTTTATGAATGTAAACAATATTTCATGTTAGTTGTCATCTGACTACGTTAGTGATTACACGTATACTGTTAATAACAATGTTTCGACCTTGGGTAACATCCATAAGTGACCCGTCTAGTGGTGAAGTTAGTTCGTAGCAACGTAAGAAAAGATTTTTAAGAAAGGACGCTCGAGATGTCGTGATAAGTGTTTATAAAAATCGAATGGGTGAAAAAGGTGTTATTAAAGAAACATCGATATTCACCAATGTTCCGGAAAGGACAGTGTAGCATTGCAAATTTTGTAGGGTTGGTTATCACAAAAAGTTACGCGTCGTAAAAGTTTTGCTTGATGTTAAATTTCGGTTTACCCTCTTAATTAGACGTAAGTTGCTCGCGTGACTGCTGCATTGCTCGAGTTTGGTTCTCGTTCATTTGTCGAGCGGAGTTGTAACAGTAAACTTGTGTTGAGTGTTTCTTCATTTGTTGGCGTTCAACGGCGAATGAAAATGGCGGATGTGCCAACAGGAGTTGTGTTTTTGTTATATTAGGTGGGTTTTGTGTTTAAATTTGGGTTAATCATTTGTGTGGAATGGTTCTATAATATTGTTTTTGTATTTCAGATAAATTTTACATATGCGTTGGATTGATTTTTGAAAAGGAATTTTTTCGTCGGGTTGGAGGGAGTTCTGACTATCGTCAGAGCATGGTATGTATTGCTTTCTTTGTATTTTGAGTCACCGGAATTTTGTTCTCATTGTTCCGTGTGGTAAAGGTTTTAATATTGTCTTTTCTCTTCTAATTCCAGGGTGTTTTTTTCAAGATCTTCGTGTTTTTTCAAGATCTTCGTGTTTTTTCAAGATCTTCGTGTTTTTCAAGATCTTCTTGTTTCCAAGATTTACCAGTTTTCGAGATTTACCAGCTGGCAGAGTTATGATCGCCGCATGGTGTACGCAGTAGCAGTTCCTTTGTCTGCGCGGTCGAGGATCGTTGACCTTGAAGGGGGCAGCGGACGGCGGGTCATTTCCGTGGTGGTTATTGGAAAAATTCAAGTAGTTGTTGGAATTTTTTTACTTTTATCCACACACAATGAAGATATCTAGGACGGTATGTTTTCTGGACACATAGTTATGTGTCCTATTAGTATTCAAGGGTAAATTCTTCTTCCTGTTTCACCGAATAACCCAAACTGTAAAATTTAATGTTCCGTAATATTTTTTTTACCTGGTAGAACTGAATGGTGTACCAGACGATTTGGTTTAAAGTGTATGTACGACAAATATTTATTGTTTGTAGGATCTACGGCTCGCCTGAGCTAGATTTTATTTAGAAAATTATTTCCCTTGTTTGTTTACAAGTTTTGTTACTTTTAAAGTTTTTTTTGTTTAATGTAATTTTCACAAGATTCCATGTAATCTAGTTACCTGTGGATAAGGAGGTAACAATTCCACCTAGTTATCACTTAAATGTTTATTTATGTCTTGGCAATACTAATTCCAATGTAATATTACTACCAGATGTTAAGGCGGTACCTTACACAACTATTTAAAGGTACTTAAGGACTTAGTAATGTCTTGGCAGGAAATTTGCCAAATGAAGGTCTTGGCCAAAAACTTGTAACTAAGATAATTTTTTCCGTTAACACCTTTCCTTTGACTTGTGAAATTTAGACATTTAGTTTTTGATAAAATTAAATAAACTTAATTGTATAGTACCACGAAGTTTTCTTCAGAACCTTTTACCAACGATTAGGTTACAATTAGGTCACTGTTTAGTTTTATCTTGTCCAGTTGCACGACTGGTGGAAAGACTGGGTACCCGCCGGTCGTGCTACCTGACAACAGTTAAAAGGATTGTCTCATCACCCTCATCAGGACCAAGATATTATTATCTTCCCCGAACACGAAATAAAAGCTTCTTTTACAAAAATTGATAATTTTACAGAAGAATTTGTGAAGAGAACTGTGTACGACTTTTATCGAAAAAATGAAGTTCCAACGCTCACAGAGATTCATCAAACATTATTAGCAAGCGATGTGGGCTTTCCATATTCAGAAACGACACTATGGAGACTTTTACGAAAATTTGGTTTTAAATATGGAAAGTTAAATGAAAGAAGAATCATAATGGAAACTTCACGGCTTAAAAAATTAAGAGAAGAATTTATTACCAGTAAAAGATAAAGAGGTCTTCAGGAAAAAGTATTGTATATTTGGACGAGACTTGGTTTGACACCCACCATACATTGAAAAAAGGATACAGGGACAATTCTCAAAATTGTTCGACAAATACTCCATGTTCAAGAGGCAAATGTTTAATTATATTGCACGCAGGCACTGAAAATGGTTGGATTCTAAGGGCTCTTTTTGTCTCGAGCAAACATTTGAAAAACTCAAGTGCAGACTATCACGAAGACATGTGTTCGGAATTGTTCGAAAGATGGTTCATAGAGCAGCTTTTACCCAATATCCCTGCCAACAGCGTTATCGTTATGGATAATGCGTCTTATCATAGCCGGCAAGACGAAAAAATTCCCAACACAAATACAAGAAAAGCGGATATAATAGCTTTTTTAAGAAGGCGTCATGTTACTATACCTGAGAAAATAACTATTAAGAAGTTGTTGGAAATTGTAGAAAATCAAAAGTTTGAAAAGAAATACGTCATCGACAAAATAGCGGCTGAGGCTGGGCATGAAATTTTAAGGCTTCCCCCCTATTATTGTGTGTTAAACCCAATCGAGCTTATGTGGAGTCATGTGAAAAAACAAATTCGTAAGACGAACATTACACCAACAGTGGGTGATACCGTAATTCAAAATTTAAGAACTGTGGTATACAATACGAACCCCACGCTTTGGAAAAATGCTTGTGAGCATGTCATAAAAGTGGAGAACGACTTTTTAACCCACCCTGTGTATCCATTCATCATAAACACCTGCGAAACCTCAAGTTCGGAAGAAAATATGTCAGAAAGCGAATGAATCTTATATTTTTTATAATTAATGTACCTATATGTTAAACGTAAATCAATTAAGCTAGTCGTAACTTAAGTTATCTGAATGTCTGTACTTGTTAATTATTAGACGTTACATGTAATAAATAAAAAGATACCATAGTATTATAATTAAACATTATTGTAAATAACTAATCATACGTATTTTTATTTTCAAGTACCAAAATTTCTTAGTCACGCTTTAGTTACATACAGATTGCACCGACGCGTGCCAATTTGAAGTGCTCCAAATAGATAACAAAAGGCAAACATTATGAGCCCCATTGTTAAGTTTCAAGTGGAATCGGGCCATGGTATTTGAAATGTACTATACTATCGAAGCGCTCGTATTACCACAAATCACTTGTGAGTTACCTTCTTGTCAAGTTGATCCAAGCATTGTCGAATGTTTTGAAAATATTTCACTTGCGGACAACACATGGGCGATTCCGGGGGATGTTGATCTTCTTATCGGTTTTCAGCTGTTTGCAGCGATGCTACGGCCGGGAAAAATAGTCAATCCACCAGGAACCCCAGACGCACTTGAAACTGTCTTAGGGTATATAATTCTTGGAGATGCTCTGATAAGGTCACCTCCTAAGTCTTCATTATCGTTTTGTTTAACCGCGTCGTGTGAGGTTGAGTCACTCATACGTAAGTTCTGGGAGGTAGAGGAGATTGAATCTGCGCCACCCTTAAGTGTGGACGATAATTATTGTCAGGATTTTTATTCCAAGACAACAACTCGCGATTCGACAGGAAGGTATGAAGTTGCCTTACCCTTCAAGGCTGATCCAACAGATGTTTTAGGTCGTTCATTAAATGTTGCTAAACGTCGTTTCTTGACGTTAGAACGTAAATTCGAAACCAAACCTAAACTCAAGCTTTTATACGATGACGTTATCAAGGAATATATAGATAAAGCGTATTGTTCACGCCACAAGCGTGACGGATGCGCATGCGCATGCGTGGTCTCGCACCGCGGCGCCTCGCGCCGGGGACTTGTGCGCCGGCGCTCGTTCTGTTCCGCGGCGGACGTCTCCCGAAACACACGTGCACACACATCGCGCCGCGCACCTTTGACCCGCCGATAAATCTCGCGTACCTTGTGCTCATACCAGTGTCGTGTTCACATTACTCCACGAACCAATACATCCTGCTCAACCTGCCGAAGACCAGCTCAATCAGCCCAACAAGGAGGGACGCCACGCGGCGCATTCGCCGGCCCATCCAGAACCATCCAGAACAAAGGTTAGTTCACTCACGTTTCTTCCACAATTCTCCCGTGCCATTTTCCCTTTCTCATCAGCTCTGCATTTCTGTAACCTCGCGGTTACATTTCTGGTCCTTCGAGTCCGTTATCGAAAATTTCGAAAATATCTGGTCCTTCGAGTCCGTTTTCGAAAATGTTTGATCCTTCGAACCGTTAGTGAACAAGCCCCCCTCGATTTACTACAGTCCATTTTCACCCGGTTACATATTTTGGCCCCCTCCCCAGCCCTTTTGCCGGCAAAAAATATTTTGTGGTCTCGAATACCTACTTCGGGTAGGTAATTACTGCGTCCGCGCCGCCTAGAACATTCCATTTATCTGTATAGAACCGGCGCCCCTCGCCCCCGGCACAGAATAAACTCACTTTCATCCCGTTTATTATTATTATTCAGCTCAGATAATATAATTATATCCTTTTGGATCACCCATTTTGTTTAAACAAATAACAAAATTTTATAGACCCGGTGCCGGGTATTAATTTGACACCTTATCTTGTGTTCTGGAATTGGTTATCCATTCAGCCCAATTGTTTGTTACAGTCCACTATATTTCTTTATTAAACCCCCCCTGTCACTCCCAGGGATTAATTATCAGCCCTTATAAACCCCATACGTAAAATTAATTAAACTCATAGTCAGCTTTTTGCTCAACACTGTTAGGTTCCATTTTTTACATGTAACTCCCGACCCAATCTTTTCAAATGTTCTCGAAGTGATTCAACTCTGCTCGTAAATAGTTCACATTTTAAGTTTCATATCGTGTTACAACGTTTTGAGTACACTTCACTTTGTTTTTTACCCGCGGAGAGGTGTAAATCTACCCACTGTCAAAGATAGTTTTCGTATCTTGCGAGATATTTTTTGGTGCGAGTATAAATTTACTTCTGTTTCGTGCAAATACGTAAAACCCATGTATACATACGTTATTACGTTACGTATTACCAAAGCTTGATTTGCAATATTAGATTGTCCACTCATTTAGAACCGATTTCGGCCAGGTAAATACATTCTTTGTTTTGTTTACGCACTCAAAGAAGTAGGTAGGTATTTTGTTCTATAAATAGAATTTACCACGACTCTGCTCTAAAACGGTTGCAGTTGTTTTTGTTGTAAATGTACTATCGTGTAAGCAAGAACTAACGCGTATTGTCGGCACATGATTTCAAGGCAAATTACATAAAAGTGAACAAGTTCATCAGCCCTTTCCGATATTTTGTGTTACGGTAATCTCGTGTCGCAGTAATAGATTGCCGGACAGTTTTTTCGTGTTATTGCCTGCTCTTTAACCGGGTGCATATAGCACAAATATAGTAAACAATTATTTTTTTCTTCTCATCTCTGATCTTATTGTTTATGGTACACATATAGGGTGTTCCACGTTGGTTTATCAGCTCATATACAGGTTGTTTAAAAAAAAAAATTTTTTTTTTCTCTGTCGTGTTTATTTAAGAGTTCCGTGTTCCGTTTGAACATAGTCATTGTTACTTCATCCGCGCAAGTATCTCAGCTCTATTAATCTATCTCATCAATTATTTCAGTTGTACGCTCACTCTTATAGTTCAGCTCAAGCTCGTTGCGTATTTTATCTTAGTAAACAACCACCTAGTTTAACAAGATTAAGATGCCTTCGAAATCACAAGCCGCGATGTATCGTGAGGCCGTAAAGGCGATAGTTCTGTTAAAGGAGATCGGTGCGGCGGTCGAGGCAGGCGACAGAAAAACATATTCTGTGGCGGACTTCACCGCTCGTTACGCAAACATACAACACGTTAAAGCTAAGTTAGAGGACGTATATTATGAGATCCTTGACGATGAGGATTTGTCAGCTCTTCCGGACAAGACGCAACCCCTCAGCTCAGGTACACCCGTTGGTGTTCTACCAAAAATACCTATTCCGGAGTTTCACTCAAACGTGGAAGAATGGCCCTCGTTTATTGCCGTTTTTAGGAGCCTCATCAGTGAGATGGTTACAGTCTCGGATGCTGTCAAGCTGCATTATTTGTTAGGTGCCCTAAAGGGTGAGGCACATGAAATGGTGAAACACCTCTACCCTACCAACGAGAATTATCCCATAGCCATGGAAATTCTTACCAAGCGTTACGACAATCGTCACGTACTCATTGACCGATTTGTGGACATCATCATGAACCTTCCGCACATCCACATGCGTTCGGATATCCGCACATCTTTTTTAATTCCGCTTATCTCAGCGCAAAGCGCTCTCCGCAACCTTGATCTGCCCATGAAGGATTCTGACTATGTTTTCGTGTCCATGGTGGTGCGAAAACTACAAGGCGAGCTCCGCACTCTTTTCGAGCGGAAGTACGGATCTCGCGCAACTCTGCCCACGCTCAAGAACCTCATTGAGTTTTTGGAAGAGCACGCACGCTGCAAGGAGAATGAGTCATCGTCCCTTGCGTCACAGGATGCTCCTTCTTCAGCACGGCTCGGCCCGTCAGAAAGGCTCGCTCAGCTCAATCAGCTGGTTCAGCCCACTCGAGGTACTCCACGTCAGCCCTACCAGGCTCATCAAGAGTTCCGCCCCATGGCTCCTCGGCAGGACAATCGCTCCCCCCGTCCTATTCGTCAACCATTTTTGGCATTTGCGACAGCGCCAGTTTACTCGGCCCAAACATCCCCATCACCCACTCGCCAACAAAATTATTCGGCTCAACCTTCTTCCCCTACTGGTGGTATGCCATGCCCATACTGCAAGAATAGGGGACACAAACTCATCGCCTGCCCAGAGTTCAACAACCAGCCAGTTCAAGGTCGTTGGGACTTTATTCAAGCGCGCAACCGCTGTCAGCGCTGTTTGGGTCCTCACTATGAGAACGAGTGCAGGTCTACACGGGCATGCAAGGAGTGTGGGTGGACTGACCACCACACTTCACTGCATCGCCATGGGGCCATGTCTCCGACACGCTCAACTGCTCATTTGCTGCCTCCGTCTCTACGTGAGCAGCCCAGACAGCGCTCAGCGCATGAGCCTCAACACCATTCGGCACATGCTACACAGGCACACACGTCCCGTCCCAACCCGCCCACTCAATCGCAATCGCCAAGTAGGTCTCGGGTAGGTAGGCAACAATGACTACCTACAATAACAGAGCACTATGAAGGCGAGGACGACCAGCACTCAGCACACTCATCACATACACACTCAGCTCATTTTCACTCCATGACTTCAACTCCAACAGAGAATTCCTGTAACTCCGCACAACGTGTACTGAACTTCACTAACACACCAATTTTGTTGCCAACCGTCTCACTTAAAATAGCAGACGTACATGGTCAATTTCACTCAGCACGAGCCCTGTTAGACTGTGGAAGTATGCTGACTCTTTGTTCTCAGCGCATGGCCAGAATTTTAAATTTACCATTAAAACATACATCTCTAAAAATCGCAGGAGTTGGAAATCAGCACACACAAAACTCAAAGGCATCAATCACAATTGTATGCCGACCTACACACCGTGACACACCTACGATCACGGCCACAGCCCATATATTGAAGAACGTAACTGGGTACCTACCGTTAGAAAAGGTTCCAGATCTCGCTCAGTTAACAGGTCACCCACCGATTCCTCTTGCTGATCGAGAATATCACACACCAGCTCCGGTTGATCTAATACTAGGATCTGACGTTCTTGGTCAAGTGCTAGACGGAACCAAGGTTTCGCTCGGCCCTGGCAAGCCCATAGCCTTCGGCACGATATTCGATTTTACATTAATAGGACCTTTCGAAAGTTTACATACCTCACCCACGAATCAGGTCAATTCAGTTCACATTGTCGGCTCTCACACGGACTCAGAGCGTTCTACTCATGACATTCACAAAAGTCTTGAGAGGTTTTGGGAATCCGAGGAACCCCAAACCTACAAGCATACCAGCCCATTAGAGGAACAGTGTGAGGACATTTTCCGCACCACAACTACTCGTGAACCATCAGGTCAATATATGGTTACACTGCCCTTTCTGCACAACGCGCCGACATAAGGTTCCACTCGTGCTATTGCGTTACGCAGGTTTCTCAATTTAGAGAAGAAGCTGCTAGCGAACCCGCCCTTCCGCTCGAAAAACGTAGAGTTCATGTCAGATTACATAAAATTGGGACATATGTCGCCGTGTCTCCCCAATAGCTTTGCTCATAAATCTCATTTCTATATCCCACATCATGGCATATTTAAGCCAGGATCAGAAAAGTTACGCTGCGTCTTTGACGGAAGTTGTAAAAGCTCAAACGGCGTCAATTTAAATGATTGTCTTCATACAGGTCCAGCTCTTCAACAAGATATTGTTGACATTATCATGTCCTTCAGGATCCACTCACAAGTTTTCAGCACTGACATCCGAATGATGTTCAGAAATATCCTCATTCACCCAGAGCAAAGACCTTTTCAACTCATTCTCTGGCGGTCTTCACCCGACCAGCCCCTGCTCACGTATGCCCTTAATACCGTCACATATGGATTAAGGTCCAGCCCATACCAAGCCATCCGCACTTTACTCCAATTGGCTGATGACGAAGGTCATCGCTACCCCCACGCTGCTCAGGTCCTCCGCAAATCAATATTTGTGGACGACATTTTCTCAGGTGCAGATTCTGTGGAATCTGCTCAGTCGCTCCAAAATGATCTGATCGAGTTACTCGCCCTAGGTGGCTTCCAGCTCAGTAAATGGACCTCCAACTCGCCTCAGCTCCTTGAACGGTTCCCAGATGACCAGTGCGACATGCCCAAGGACTTTGACTTCAGTCCCGACTCTAATTCCATTAAGGTTCTGGGAATACAGTGGATTCCTCAAACTGATGAGTTCACTTATCGCATTTCTCTGCCCACTCATGCTCAAGTCACAAAGCGCTCCATTCTCAGTACAGTAGCGTCTCTCTATGACCCCAATGGCTGGGTTACTCCAGTCATCTTCCGCGCAAAGATTCTTCTGCAGAAGCTTTGGCTTCTGAAAATAGGATGGGATGAGCCTATCTCTGAAGAAGTCCACACAGAGTGGCAACACATTTCAGAGGATCTTCCTCAGCTCTCAAACCTCCGTTTACCTCGACACATTTGTAAGTATAAGCCCACGTCTACTTACTCACTTCATGGGTTCGCGGACGCATCAGAGGCTGGCTTTGGTGCCGTTATCTACCTTCATGAGCGCAATACCACTGGTCATGTCAATGTACACCTAATCATTGGCAAGTCCAAGGTCGCACCCATCAAGACTCGCCTCTCAATCCCGAAATTGAAATTGTCAGCCGCGACTCTTTTATCTCAGCTCATGACTCGAGTGTCAGCCCATCTATCAGCTCATATAGCCATTCAAACACACACATGCTGGTCAGATAGCACAATAGTGTTGGCATGGCTCAATACCCCACCTCACCGATTACAGACTTTCGAGGCCAATCGAGTGGCTAAGATCACAGCTACTTCAACTAGCAATACGTGGAGGCATGTGCCCACGAACCTCAACCCTGCTGACTGTGCAAGCAGAGGCATGTCTGCCCAGTCTCTCTCACTTCATGACCTTTGGTGGTCACCCAGTTGGCTCAAAGAACCTACCTGCACTTGGCCCAAGATGCCACCCACTCTAGGCCATCATGCTCTCCCAGGCCTTAAGCCCAAAAAGGTACCAGCACACATAGCAGTCCCAGATATCGATCTGGACTTGCTCACTCGCTACAGCTCACTTGACAAGCTCGTCGGAGTGACGGCTTGTATTCAAAGGTTCATATTCAATTGTCAGCACAGCCCAGATGCACGGCGCTCTGGTCCGTTGACAGCTAATGAACGCAGGGACGCTCTGTTGCTCTGGGTCCGCTCTGTTCAGCACAATGAGTTTGCTGAAGACATTAATCGTATCCAGACTGATAAGGTTTGTCCCGTTCCGCTCCAGCGCCTCTCGCCCTTCATAAAGGACGGCCTCTTGAGAGTCGGTGGTCGTCTCTCTCACGCGTCAATTAGGTATGACGCTCAACACCCATTCATTCTACCCAGCTCAAGTCCGCTCGTAGATCTCATTATAGACCACTATCACAAAATACACTGCCACCCTGGAGCTGACACATTACACGCCATATTACGCCAGCAGTACTGGATTCTGTCCGCTCGTCGTATTATTAGACACCGCGTGTTTAAATGTATTAGATGTTTCCGGTGCCGCGCTCAGCCTAAGGCTCCGCTCATGGCTGATCTCCTAGTAGACAGAGTTACTCCTCAGCCAGTTTTTAGTCACGTCACGACGGACTTTGCTGGCCACTTCTTCGTTAAAGCCAGCACGTTGCGGAACGCGAAACTCATAAAGGCGTATTTTTGTATTTTCGTTTGCCTCGCAACAAAGGCGGTTCATTTGGAACCAGTCTCTGCACTCACAATGGAAGCGTTCTTTGCGGCATTGCAACGTTTTATTTCACGTCGCGGTACTCCAGTTCTCATTCGCTCAGACTGCGGCACAAACTATGTAGGTGCTAGAAATCAGCTCATTGAAGTTCAGAACTTCCTCAGGTCAAACAATGATGCAATCACTCACAAGCTCGCGAATCAGCACATTACTTGGTTACTGAACCCGCCTAAAGGGCCTTGGTTCGGCGCTCTGCACGAAATAAACGTAAAATCCACCAAGCAACTACTTTATCGCGTGATAGGTGAACAGCACCTCACTTTTGAGGAATTCTCTACCCTTTTGGCTCGAATTGAGGCTGTACTCAACTCAAGACCCCTCTGCCCAATTTCATCCGACCCTACGGACTTTGATCCTCTCACGGCCGGACATTTCATTATTGGTCGTCCGCTCACCGCTCTACCTGAGCAGTCTTTTGACGACAGACCCATATCTGCTCTTAAACGCTTTCAACTCATTCAAGCGCTCTCTCAGCGTTTTTGGACTCTATGGTCCAGATCCTACCTCCATACCCTGCAAACCCGCTCCAAATGGCTCTCCTCTTCTTCCCCTCCTCAAGTGGGTGAACTGGTCCTCATCAAAGAGGATGACCTGCCTCCGCTCCAATGGAAGTTGGGGAGAATTCTCCGCACGATACCTGGCAAGGATGGAGTGATCCGAGTTGTGGATCTGGACACAGCCCATGGAAATCTGCGACGACCTGTGTTCAAGCTAGCCAGGCTGCCGCTGGATTCAGCTCAAGAGGAGTCGCAGCCCCGGCCCCCCCAGGATGTTCACGCCACAAGCGTGACGGATGCGCATGCGCATGCGTGGTCTCGCACCGCGGCGCCTCGCGCCGGGTACTTGTGCGCCGGCGCTCGTTCTGTTCCGCGGCGGACGTCTCCCGAAACACACGTGCACACACATCGCGCCGCGCACCTTTGACCCGCCGATAAATCTCGCGTACCTTGTGCTCATACCAGTGTCGTGTTCACATTACTCCACGAACCAATACATCCTGCTCAACCTGCCGAAGACCAGCTCAATCAGCCCAACAAGGAGGGACGCCACGCGGCGCATTCGCCGGCCCATCCAGAACCATCCAGAACAAAGGTTAGTTCACTCACGTTTCTTCCACAATTCTCCCGTGCCATTTTCCCTTTCTCATCAGCTCTGCATTTCTGTAACCTCGCGGTTACATTTCTGGTCCTTCGAGTCCGTTATCGAAAATTTCGAAAATATCTGGTCCTTCGAGTCCGTTTTCGAAAATGTTTGATCCTTCGAACCGTTAGTGAACAAGCCCCCCTCGATTTACTACAGTCCATTTTCACCCGGTTACATATTTTGGCCCCCTCCCCAGCCCTTTTGCCGGCAAAAAATATTTTGTGGTCTCGAATACCTACTTCGGGTAGGTAATTACTGCGTCCGCGCCGCCTAGAACATTCCATTTATCTGTATAGAACCGGCGCCCCTCGCCCCCGGCACAGAATAAACTCACTGTCATCCCGTTTATTATTATTATTCAGCTCAGATAATATAATTATATCCTTTTGGATCACCCATTTTGTTTAAACAAATAACAAAATTTTATAGACCCGGTGCCGGGTATTAATTTGACACCTTATATTGTGTTCTGGAATTGGTTATCCATTCAGCCCAATTGTTTGTTACAGTCCACTATATTTCTTTATTAAACCCCCCCTGTCACTCCCAGGGATTAATTATCAGCCCTTATAAACCCCATACGTAAAATTAATTAAACTCATAGTCAGCTTTTTGCTCAACACTGTTAGGTTCCATTTTTTACATGTAACTCCCGACCCAATCTTTTCAAATGTTCTCGAAGTGATTCAACTCTGCTCGTAAATAGTTCACATTTTAAGTTTCATATCGTGTTACAACGTTTTGAGTACACTTCACTTTGTTTTTTACCCGCGGAGAGGTGTAAATCTACCCACTGTCAAAGATAGTTTTCGTATCTTGCGAGATATTTTTTGGTGCGAGTATAAATTTACTTCTGTTTCGTGCAAATACGTAAAACCCATGTATACATACGTTATTACGTTACGTATTACCAAAGCTTGATTTGCAATATTAGATTGTCCACTCATTTAGAACCGATTTCGGCCAGGTAAATACATTCTTTGTTTTGTTTACGCACTCAAAGAAGTAGGTAGGTATTTTGTTCTATAAATAGAATTTACCACGACTCTGCTCTAAAACGGTTGCAGTTGTTTTTGTTGTAAATGTACTATCGTGTAAGCAAGAACTAACGCGTATTGTCGGCACATGATTTCAAGGCAAATTACATAAAAGTGAACAAGTTCATCAGCCCTTTCCGATATTTTGTGTTACGGTAATCTCGTGTCGCAGTAATAGATTGCCGGACAGTTTTTTCGTGTTATTGCCTGCTCTTTAACCGGGTGCATATAGCACAAATATAGTAAACAATTATTTTTTTCTTCTCATCTCTGATCTTATTGTTTATGGTACACATATAGGGTGTTCCACGTTGGTTTATCAGCTCATATACAGGTTGTTTAAAAAAAAAAATTTTTTTTTTCTCTGTCGTGTTTATTTAAGAGTTCCGTGTTCCGTTTGAACATAGTCATTGTTACTTCATCCGCGCAAGTATCTCAGCTCTATTAATCTATCTCATCAATTATTTCAGTTGTACGCTCACTCTTATAGTTCAGCTCAAGCTCGTTGCGTATTTTATCTTAGTAAACAACCACCTAGTTTAACAAGATTAAGATGCCTTCGAAATCACAAGCCGCGATGTATCGTGAGGCCGTAAAGGCGATAGTTCTGTTAAAGGAGATCGGTGCGGCGGTCGAGGCAGGCGACAGAAAAACATATTCTGTGGCGGACTTCACCGCTCGTTACGCAAACATACAACACGTTAAAGCTAAGTTAGAGGACGTATATTATGAGATCCTTGACGATGAGGATTTGTCAGCTCTTCCGGACAAGACGCAACCCCTCAGCTCAGGTACACCCGTTGGTGTTCTACCAAAAATACCTATTCCGGAGTTTCACTCAAACGTGGAAGAATGGCCCTCGTTTATTGCCGTTTTTAGGAGCCTCATCAGTGAGATGGTTACAGTCTCGGATGCTGTCAAGCTGCATTATTTGTTAGGTGCCCTAAAGGGTGAGGCACATGAAATGGTGAAACACCTCTACCCTACCAACGAGAATTATCCCATAGCCATGGAAATTCTTACCAAGCGTTACGACAATCGTCACGTACTCATTGACCGATTTGTGGACATCATCATGAACCTTCCGCACATCCACATGCGTTCGGATATCCGCACATCTTTTTTAATTCCGCTTATCTCAGCGCAAAGCGCTCTCCGCAACCTTGATCTGCCCATGAAGGATTCTGACTATGTTTTCGTGTCCATGGTGGTGCGAAAACTACAAGGCGAGCTCCGCACTCTTTTCGAGCGGAAGTACGGATCTCGCGCAACTCTGCCCACGCTCAAGAACCTCATTGAGTTTTTGGAAGAGCACGCACGCTGCAAGGAGAATGAGTCATCGTCCCTTGCGTCACAGGATGCTCCTTCTTCAGCACGGCTCGGCCCGTCAGAAAGGCTCGCTCAGCTCAATCAGCTGGTTCAGCCCACTCGAGGTACTCCACGTCAGCCCTACCAGGCTCATCAAGAGTTCCGCCCCATGGCTCCTCGGCAGGACAATCGCTCCCCCCGTCCTATTCGTCAACCATTTTTGGCATTTGCGACAGCGCCAGTTTACTCGGCCCAAACATCCCCATCACCCACTCGCCAACAAAATTATTCGGCTCAACCTTCTTCCCCTACTGGTGGTATGCCATGCCCATACTGCAAGAATAGGGGACACAAACTCATCGCCTGCCCAGAGTTCAACAACCAGCCAGTTCAAGGTCGTTGGGACTTTATTCAAGCGCGCAACCGCTGTCAGCGCTGTTTGGGTCCTCACTATGAGAACGAGTGCAGGTCTACACGGGCATGCAAGGAGTGTGGGTGGACTGACCACCACACTTCACTGCATCGCCATGGGGCCATGTCTCCGACACGCTCAACTGCTCATTTGCTGCCTCCGTCTCTACGTGAGCAGCCCAGACAGCGCTCAGCGCATGAGCCTCAACACCATTCGGCACATGCTACACAGGCACACACGTCCCGTCCCAACCCGCCCACTCAATCGCAATCGCCAAGTAGGTCTCGGGTAGGTAGGCAACAATGACTACCTACAATAACAGAGCACTATGAAGGCGAGGACGACCAGCACTCAGCACACTCATCACATACACACTCAGCTCATTTTCACTCCATGACTTCAACTCCAACAGAGAATTCCTGTAACTCCGCACAACGTGTACTGAACTTCACTAACACACCAATTTTGTTGCCAACCGTCTCACTTAAAATAGCAGACGTACATGGTCAATTTCACTCAGCACGAGCCCTGTTAGACTGTGGAAGTATGCTGACTCTTTGTTCTCAGCGCATGGCCAGAATTTTAAATTTACCATTAAAACATACATCTCTAAAAATCGCAGGAGTTGGAAATCAGCACACACAAAACTCAAAGGCATCAATCACAATTGTATGCCGACCTACACACCGTGACACACCTACGATCACGGCCACAGCCCATATATTGAAGAACGTAACTGGGTACCTACCGTTAGAAAAGGTTCCAGATCTCGCTCAGTTAACAGGTCACCCACCGATTCCTCTTGCTGATCGAGAATATCACACACCAGCTCCGGTTGATCTAATACTAGGATCTGACGTTCTTGGTCAAGTGCTAGACGGAACCAAGGTTTCGCTCGGCCCTGGCAAGCCCATAGCCTTCGGCACGATATTCGATTTTACATTAATAGGACCTTTCGAAAGTTTACATACCTCACCCACGAATCAGGTCAATTCAGTTCACATTGTCGGCTCTCACACGGACTCAGAGCGTTCTACTCATGACATTCACAAAAGTCTTGAGAGGTTTTGGGAATCCGAGGAACCCCAAACCTACAAGCATACCAGCCCATTAGAGGAACAGTGTGAGGACATTTTCCGCACCACAACTACTCGTGAACCATCAGGTCAATATATGGTTACACTGCCCTTTCTGCACAACGCGCCGACATAAGGTTCCACTCGTGCTATTGCGTTACGCAGGTTTCTCAATTTAGAGAAGAAGCTGCTAGCGAACCCGCCCTTCCGCTCGAAAAACGTAGAGTTCATGTCAGATTACATAAAATTGGGACATATGTCGCCGTGTCTCCCCAATAGCTTTGCTCATAAATCTCATTTCTATATCCCACATCATGGCATATTTAAGCCAGGATCAGAAAAGTTACGCTGCGTCTTTGACGGAAGTTGTAAAAGCTCAAACGGCGTCAATTTAAATGATTGTCTTCATACAGGTCCAGCTCTTCAACAAGATATTGTTGACATTATCATGTCCTTCAGGATCCACTCACAAGTTTTCAGCACTGACATCCGAATGATGTTCAGAAATATCCTCATTCACCCAGAGCAAAGACCTTTTCAACTCATTCTCTGGCGGTCTTCACCCGACCAGCCCCTGCTCACGTATGCCCTTAATACCGTCACATATGGATTAAGGTCCAGCCCATACCAAGCCATCCGCACTTTACTCCAATTGGCTGATGACGAAGGTCATCGCTACCCCCACGCTGCTCAGGTCCTCCGCAAATCAATATTTGTGGACGACATTTTCTCAGGTGCAGATTCTGTGGAATCTGCTCAGTCGCTCCAAAATGATCTGATCGAGTTACTCGCCCTAGGTGGCTTCCAGCTCAGTAAATGGACCTCCAACTCGCCTCAGCTCCTTGAACGGTTCCCAGATGACCAGTGCGACATGCCCAAGGACTTTGACTTCAGTCCCGACTCTAATTCCATTAAGGTTCTGGGAATACAGTGGATTCCTCAAACTGATGAGTTCACTTATCGCATTTCTCTGCCCACTCATGCTCAAGTCACAAAGCGCTCCATTCTCAGTACAGTAGCGTCTCTCTATGACCCCAATGGCTGGGTTACTCCAGTCATCTTCCGCGCAAAGATTCTTCTGCAGAAGCTTTGGCTTCTGAAAATAGGATGGGATGAGCCTATCTCTGAAGAAGTCCACACAGAGTGGCAACACATTTCAGAGGATCTTCCTCAGCTCTCAAACCTCCGTTTACCTCGACACATTTGTAAGTATAAGCCCACGTCTACTTACTCACTTCATGGGTTCGCGGACGCATCAGAGGCTGGCTTTGGTGCCGTTATCTACCTTCATGAGCGCAATACCACTGGTCATGTCAATGTACACCTAATCATTGGCAAGTCCAAGGTCGCACCCATCAAGACTCGCCTCTCAATCCCGAAATTGAAATTGTCAGCCGCGACTCTTTTATCTCAGCTCATGACTCGAGTGTCAGCCCATCTATCAGCTCATATAGCCATTCAAACACACACATGCTGGTCAGATAGCACAATAGTGTTGGCATGGCTCAATACCCCACCTCACCGATTACAGACTTTCGAGGCCAATCGAGTGGCTAAGATCACAGCTACTTCAACTAGCAATACGTGGAGGCATGTGCCCACGAACCTCAACCCTGCTGACTGTGCAAGCAGAGGCATGTCTGCCCAGTCTCTCTCACTTCATGACCTTTGGTGGTCACCCAGTTGGCTCAAAGAACCTACCTGCACTTGGCCCAAGATGCCACCCACTCTAGGCCATCATGCTCTCCCAGGCCTTAAGCCCAAAAAGGTACCAGCACACATAGCAGTCCCAGATATCGATCTGGACTTGCACACTCGCTACAGCTCACTTGACAAGCTCGTCGGAGTGACGGCTTGTATTCAAAGGTTCATATTCAATTGTCAGCACAGCCCAGATGCACGGCGCTCTGGTCCGTTGACAGCTAATGAACGCAGGGACGCTCTGTTGCTCTGGGTCCGCTCTGTTCAGCACAATGAGTTTGCTGAAGACATTAATCGTATCCAGACTGATAAGGTTTGTCCCGTTCCGCTCCAGCGCCTCTCGCCCTTCATAAAGGACGGCCTCTTGAGAGTCGGTGGTCGTCTCTCTCACGCGTCAATTAGGTATGACGCTCAACACCCATTCATTCTACCCAGCTCAAGTCCGCTCGTAGATCTCATTATAGACCACTATCACAAAATACACTGCCACCCTGGAGCTGACACATTACACGCCATATTACGCCAGCAGTACTGGATTCTGTCCGCTCGTCGTATTATTAGACACCGCGTGTTTAAATGTATTAGATGTTTCCGGTGCCGCGCTCAGCCTAAGGCTCCGCTCATGGCTGATCTCCTAGTAGACAGAGTTACTCCTCAGCCAGTTTTTAGTCACGTCACGACGGACTTTGCTGGCCACTTCTTCGTTAAAGCCAGCACGTTGCGGAACGCGAAACTCATAAAGGCGTATTTTTGTATTTTCGTTTGCCTCGCAACAAAGGCGGTTCATTTGGAACCAGTCTCTGCACTCACAATGGAAGCGTTCTTTGCGGCATTGCAACGTTTTATTTCACGTCGCGGTACTCCAGTTCTCATTCGCTCAGACTGCGGCACAAACTATGTAGGTGCTAGAAATCAGCTCATTGAAGTTCAGAACTTCCTCAGGTCAAACAATGATGCAATCACTCACAAGCTCGCGAATCAGCACATTACTTGGTTACTGAACCCGCCTAAAGGGCCTTGGTTCGGCGCTCTGCACGAAATAAACGTAAAATCCACCAAGCAACTACTTTATCGCGTGATAGGTGAACAGCACCTCACTTTTGAGGAATTCTCTACCCTTTTGGCTCGAATTGAGGCTGTACTCAACTCAAGACCCCTCTGCCCAATTTCATCCGACCCTACGGACTTTGATCCTCTCACGGCCGGACATTTCATTATTGGTCGTCCGCTCACCGCTCTACCTGAGCAGTCTTTTGACGACAGACCCATATCTGCTCTTAAACGCTTTCAACTCATTCAAGCGCTCTCTCAGCGTTTTTGGACTCTATGGTCCAGATCCTACCTCCATACCCTGCAAACCCGCTCCAAATGGCTCTCCTCTTCTTCCCCTCCTCAAGTGGGTGAACTGGTCCTCATCAAAGAGGATGACCTGCCTCCGCTCCAATGGAAGTTGGGGAGAATTCTCCGCACGATACCTGGCAAGGATGGAGTGATCCGAGTTGTGGATCTGGACACAGCCCATGGAAATCTGCGACGACCTGTGTTCAAGCTAGCCAGGCTGCCGCTGGATTCAGCTCAAGAGGAGTCGCAGCCCCGGCCCCCCCAGGATGTTCACGCCACAAGCGTGACGGATGCGCATGCGCATGCGTGGTCTCGCACCGCGGCGCCTCGCGCCGGGTACTTGTGCGCCGGCGCTCGTTCTGTTCCGCGGCGGACGTCTCCCGAAACACACGTGCACACACATCGCGCCGCGCACCTTTGACCCGCCGATAAATCTCGCGTACCTTGTGCTCATACCAGTGTCGTGTTCACATTACTCCACGAACCAATACATCCTGCTCAACCTGCCGAAGACCAGCTCAATCAGCCCAACAAGGAGGGACGCCACGCGGCGCATTCGCCGGCCCATCCAGAACCATCCAGAACAAAGGTTAGTTCACTCACGTTTCTTCCACAATTCTCCCGTGCCATTTTCCCTCTCTCATCAGCTCTGCATTTCTGTAACCTCGCGGTTACACGTATATATCACTGGTTGATAATGTTAATGTCTCTAGTGAAGGACAATACTTTATTCCGCACCATGGTGTCTACCGTGAAGATAAAGCTACCACCAAATTAAGAATAGTTCTATATCCAAGTAGCGCAAAGACCGAGACTGGTTTAGCGTTAAATGATATTCTATACACAGGCCCAAGTCTTCAACCTGAATTGTTTACGCTGTTACTCAATTTGCGTCTGTTTCCTATTGCGATTTCTGCAGATGTCAGACAGCATTATCTTCAAATAAGCGTGCGACAGCAAGATCGCCCTTATCAGCGTATACTGTATAGGTTCAATATGAACGATCCACTTCAGGTTTATGAATTCAACCGCGTAGCCTTCGGCCTTCGTTCCAGCCCGTTCTTGGCCATCCGTACCATACATCAGCTAGCAACTGATGAAGGAGCTCGTTTTCCTCTTGCTCAAGAGATTTTTACAAGAGACACCTATGTTGACGATATTGTAAGTTCATTGCTAGATTCTACGCAAGCTGTTTCCGCAGCACATCAGCTGATTGATTTATTCCGTGCTGGCGGATTTCAGCTAGCAAAATGGTCTAGTAACTCAATAGAAGTACTCTCGCAAATCCCTGAATCTCTTCGATCAGAACAAAGTGTTGAGTTCGATAAAGAAGCCACTTTAAAAGTTCTAGGACTTTGTTGGCTTCCCAATGAAGACATTTTCGTGTTCAAGGTTGTTTCTGATGACCATCCTTGCACGAAACGCAATATGCTATCATCTATAGCGCGTCTCTTTGATGTGTTAGGTTTAGTCGCACCTGTCGTCTTATACGCTAAGCTCTTAATAAAGGAGCTTTGGCTACAAAAAATTGGTTGGGATGATGTTCCCTCTCCGCACACTGTTTGTCTTTGGAAAAGGTTTCAGACAGAATTGCCATTAATAACTCAGTTAAAGTTTTCGCGCCATATCGGTGTAGCTAAACATTGTTCCGTTTCTGTTATCGGATTCGCAGACGCGAGTGAAGTCGGGTATGGAGGTGTTGTTTACGCTCACGTCACATCCGGGAATAGTGTCAGTGTTACACTTGTATGTGCAAAATCCAAAGTCACTCCTTTGAAAGTAGTCTCTCTTGCTCGTCTTAAGCTTTGTGCAGCATTATTGCTTGCCACTCTCATGACCAAGGTTGTCGACACTTATTCTGCACGATTCAACATAGACGGTGTATATGCCTTCTCCGATTCAACAGTTACATTGAGTTGGATCAAGTCTTCACCGCATCGATGGCACACATTTGTGGCCAATCGGGTTTCCAAAATTCAGCAATTGCTCTCTCCTGAGCACTTTTTTCATGTCAAAGGAGATGAAAACCCGAGTGATTGTCTATCGCGAGGATTGTCACCTGGACAACTCCTAAGTCATCCGCTGTGGTTGCAAGGCCCACCATGGGCTAAACTTCCTCAGTCTGACTGGCCAATACAGCCTTTTGTATTCAGCAACGATAATGAATTGCCGGAAATAAAACCGGTTCCAATATCTCTAGCCACTCATGTGGCTTCCGCTGGTAGTGATGCAGCTGTTAAGCCATTCATCTATGAACTGTCGCTTAAATATTCGTCTTGGAGGAAATTGTGCCGGGTAGTATGTTTCATCCTCAAGATGTGCAAAAAATTACCGCGTGGTCCGATCACAGCATCAGAACTAATTGAAAGCGAACAGGAGATTTTTCGGGCTGTGCAAAAGGTTCACTTTTCTCAAGATTCACAGAATATTGACAGTGGTAAAAGCTGCAGTGTGACCATTCAATCGTTAAAACCATTAAAAAGAAACGGTCTGATTCGCGTTGGTAGTCGTTTGTCAAATTCAGACGTTAGCTTTGATTATCAGCACCCAATTTTACTACCGTCTCGTGATCATGTGACGAGTTTAATCGTGGATTAAATCATAATTATCATCGACTTTACCTACATACGGGTCCAGAGCTCTTGATGTCAATTCTTCGTCAGCAATATTGGATTATTGCTGCTAGACGGATTATTCGCTTACGAATCCATAATTGTAATCTTTGCTTTCGTACAAAACCGCGACCTACCTTCCCAATGATGGCTGATCTTCCCTCTTCTAGGGTCAAAAGTGTTGAAAAAGCATTTACGCACTCAGGTTGCGACTATGCTGGACCAATATATTGTACGCCAACGAGAGGTAGGGGTATTCGAAGTAAAAAGGCATATATATGCGTCTTTACGTGTTTAACTACTCGAGCAGTTCATATCGAACTTGCGACTGATATAAATAGTTTATTTAAATCAAATTATCATATTACAGTGTTTGATTGTACATGATTACTTAAAAACAAGTTACATAAAACAAGTTGCCAGTAAGTACGTCTGTGCCCGAACTAGGTGCTAGAGTACTCTAGACCGGTGTTTCAGGCAGTAGCGCTCTTCCAATATTCAAAATCTTATGATAGTTTTATTGAGTGAGACAAGTAAAATTATATAGTGTAAAATAAAATAAACTAAAGTAAATATGTGAAGGGTGTTCCTCTCTGTGTGTGTAGGTGTAGAGTGTATATGTGTGAGTGTGAGAGGGTGTGTCAATGTGTATGTATGAAAGATAAAATAATAATAATAATAATAATAGTTAAGAGTTACATAATAATAAAATAATAAACTTGAACTTAAATCATGACTGAAAAGTGATTTTGTTTGAAGCTTTTAGGTTTATATATTTAATAAATCTTCTGTTTCACTGTAATTTAGTTTTTTAAGCCATTCAATGACAGTTCCTTTACATTGTGTTCTATTTAGTGGGTATATATTAATTATTTTATTGTAAAGATATGGTCCAAGGAATGGAAGGTATTTATTAACGTAAGCGTGTTTAAACGTCGTTATAGTACAAACTCTATCATTACTTCAACGGGTTAGAAGAGAAGGATCGTATATGGTATGAGAGTGTTGCTTAAGGATAGTATACAGAATAAAGAGTTGACGTACGGAGAGTACATTACACGAATGTAGTAAAATATCTGTAGGAAAGAGTTTTGGGCGAAAGGTGCTGACTTTGAGAATGGCTCTCTGTGCTCTTTCTAGTATTATTAATCTTCTTTTTGGAGCTCCACCCCATGAAGTGATGCAGTAAGTCAGTTTTGATTGGCAAAGAGAGAGATAAACCTGTTTTATAATTTTATTGTTTGCAACATGACGAAGGTTTTTAAAAATATGAATTAGCTTCCTTACCCTGGCGGAGACTAATTCTATATGCGAGGCGAAGCTAAGAGTGTTATCCAAAACTATTCCTAAATATTTAATATAATTCGTTTTTTCTAAAGGTGGGCATGTGCAGTTTTGAGGTTTTGTATCGGTACAAAAATGAGCAATTATTTTGTTTCGTTGTTTTATTTCAAAATTTCGCATACTAAAGGTTATATATTTAGTTTTCTTGGAGTTCAGGGTCAGAGAATTCGTGCGGAGCCAAGTGGTTACCTCATCAAAACCGTTCTGTGCAGCATTATAAGTATCCTCCCATGTACTTTTTGAAAAGAGAATAGCTGTGTCATCGGCATATGAGACAATTTTTCCATGGGCAAGATTAAGATCACAGAGGTCATTTATGTATATGAGAAATAGAGTGGGGCCTAAAATGCTGCCTTGCGGGACACCAAAAGTAATTGGTAAATCGGAGCTCATGTGATTATCAATTTTGACACATTGATATCGTTCACTGACATAATCCTGCATTAGCTTAAGTTGGTTACCTCTTATGCCAATATTTTCCAGCTTGCTGATAAGAGTAAGAAGAGACACCGTATCGAAGGCCTTTGCAAGGTCTCAGAAAACGCCAATAGTTTTTGATCCCTTATCTAGATTCTCAACAACATAGCTAGTGAGCTCATGTACTGCATCATCAGTACTTCGTCCAGTGCGAAAACCGAATTGAGAATCTGATAAAAGTTTGTTTGACTTTAGGTATTTAATAAGGCGGGAGTTTATTATGCGTTCTAGGAGTTTTAAAATAGAAGGAAGGATAGAGATTGGCCTATAATTGTCAACGAAATTCTTGTCTACGGTCTTATGTATAGGAAGTATAACTGATTTTTTTAACACTTTGGGGAAGGTGCCTGAATTTAAGCATAATTGAAAGATATATGTAAGAGGTGGAACTATAGTATTTTTATACGATTTTAATATTTTGTTTGAGATTTTATCCCATCCTACAGCACAATCAATTTTTAATCCAATTATAAGATTTTCTAATTCCCCTTCATCTATGTTTAATAGTACAAAAGAATTGAGGGTTTTTGGGGGATTTGTTTTGGGATAATTTACGGGGGGCTTCTGGATTTTACTACCTAAATTTTTACCAGCGTTTGCAAAATGGTTGTTTACGTTATCTACGGATAACTGAGAAGAAGATGAGTTTAGCAGCTCAGTAGATTTATTTTTTACTTTATTTGTGTGTGTAATGTGTTTTATAGCTTCCCATAATTTTTATTGTCATTTCCTGCTTTAACTAATTTATCAGATTCATATTTCCTTTTTAGTTTTTTTAATAGAGCTGTTCACGCCACAAGCGTGACGGATGCGGATGACTAATTTCGCAACACAGCGCCTCGCGCCGAAGGACTCGTGCGGCGCTGGTTCGTGCTGTTCCGCGGCCGACGTCTCCCGAAACACACGTGTGCACACTCGCGCCGCCGACACAACAAATCTCGCGTACCTTGTGCTCATACCAGTGTTGTGTTCACATTACTCCACGAACCAAGACATCCTGCTCATCCCTGCCCAAGGCGCCAGCTCAATCAGCCCAACAAGGAGGGACGCCACGCGGCGCATTCGCCGGCAACCATCCAGAACAAAGGTTAGTTCACTCACGTTTCTGCCACAATTCTCCCGTGTCAACTCATCCATTTTCCTCAAATCCCATCAGCTCTGCATTTCTGTAACCTCGCGGTTACAAGAGCATTACAGTAATTTCTGTATCTGCAATAAGTTAATTTAAGTATTGTATTTTCAGGTGCTTTTTTGAGTTTTTTGTGCATTTTGTCTCTGTTTCTTATGCATTTTAACAAACCTTGTGTAATCCAAGGTTTGATGATTTTTTTTCGCCTAGGATAATTCATAACGTGACTATTATTGTTGATGGCTAGTTGAATATTGGATGTTAAATACTGCATAGCTAAGTTAGCATCAGTTGATTTGTAAATAGGTTCGGGATCAATATTTTCCAGTTCACGGCCAAGACCTTTATTGTCTACAGATATATGTTTTGTATGTGAATATTGTCTTAATGGATTGGAGAATAAACAAAGTATTACAGCTTGATGATCAGTGACTGTGGAGGTGGTTACTAGAGTGAGTGCAGGTTTTTGTGTCCTTAACATGACGTGATCAAGGCAGGTTTTTGAGTGTGTTTGAATAGTATGAGCGGGTAAAAGGCCATGAGATGCACATATGTTAAGATAATTGTGAGATTTATAATTTTGATTTTCTGGGTGAATATCAATATTAATGTCACCTATTATTGAAAAAGTATAATTAGATGGAATATGGGACAGAAATGTGTCAAAGGAGTTTTCAAACGCATCTAGGACTTTGAAGGCAGACGGTCTATAAACTGCTAAAATACCAGTTTCATTGTTGATTTTGATCAAAAGACTACTGCACTCCAAAATGGTAGGCTCTTCTACACTTATATTCAAATTGTTTTTTACGTAGACAACAACGCCATCATTCTGATTGTGATTTATTTTTGTTGCATATGAGTTGTAACCTATTATTTGTGGTATGGCAGGATTACAGGATAAGCGGCATTCAGTCAAAATTATAATGTCCATTTCACATCCAATTATCTCCAGCAATATCAAAAAATTATCCATATTACGAGAAATACTACGAATGTTCTGTGTTATTATGGTAAGTTTTTCTTTTGACTTGGGGAGTAGGAGTTTACAGTTATCAGCGTCACATAATACTGAGTCAGATACAGAAAAGTTATCTATTTCTTCATTGAGTTTATCTTGCAATACAGTTGTTTATTAGAGTTATGCAAGTTTCAACAATTCAATGAAATAAAAAATAGCTTTAATGGTATTTTAGACCTTGTACTGAGTGATCTTGGCAGTGCACGCTTGGAGGTGAGTGGGGACGTGGAGCCACTGGTGCGCCCGGACGCGTATCACCCGCCGTTGGAGGTGCGTGCCTTGTTCCCGCGCCGTGCGCCCGCCCGCCCGCTGCCGCCACCGCGTCCGCCCAACCGCCTTGTTAGCGGTCACTCTCCACCCCAGTGGAATTTTCGTAAGGCAGATTTTAGTGCATTATACGCATCTATTGCGTCTATTTCATGGACTGGACTCTATGAGATGGACGACGTAGATGAAGCAGTTGATTTTTTCTACAAAAAGTTGTATCAGTGTATAGATGATTGTGTTCCTAGAAAAACGCGTAATGGGAAAGCCACGAGGTATACTTATCCTATGTGGTTTACTCCTGAAATTATACGCAACATCAAAAATAAGTTTTTTCATCTAAAACGATATAAAAAGGAAGGCAAAGAATTTAATAGGGAGATGTTTCGTTACTACCGAGCTAGAGTAAAAGAACTTATAGACTTGACTTATAACGACTATATTAGACGGACTGAAAAAGACATTAGTAGTGACCCGACCCAATTTTGGAAATTTATCAGAGACCAACGGACTACCAGACTGACTTGTGACAAATATGAGTATGAAGGAAAACAGTTAACAGAATTTGATGCAACAAATGCCTTCGCAGCATACTTTCAATCAGTATTCCTCCCCGACCGACCGACACTGGATGCTGAGGCCGCCGAGCGGAGCGCCGGCCCTGGTGTCAGCTCGTCGCGCGTCTCTATCGACAGATTCACTGCTGCCGATCTTCGGTATGCTGTCCGACGATTAAAAGCTCGATCCTCTCCAGGTCCAGACGGAATACCGCCTTACGTCGTTAAGGACTGCCTAGTGACCCTGGAAGAGCCACTTCTATTTATCTACAACGTATCTTTAAAGCTCTCTGTGTATCCGCGTAAATGGAAAACCTCTAGAGTTACACCTATACCCAAGGATGAATTCCGATCTAAAGTAGATCACCATAGGCCTATAGCCGTGCTCTCAGTCCCTGGGAAGATTTATGAGTCTATGATCAATCGCAGAGTGACGCAACAGATAAGAATTTTCCTTTCTGACTGCCAGCACGGTTTTCGCGCAGGTAGATCAACTACTACTAACTTGATTAATTTCGTCAACTATGCAACAACATCTATGGATAGGTCACTGCCAACTGATGTGGCCTATTTTGATTTTAAAAAGGCATTTGACCGCGTCGATAATGACGTGCTCCTACGAAAATTTGCAGCCATAGGGTTTACTCCAAAACTATTACAGCTATTTGCCAACTACTTTAGCAATCGCCAACAATATGTTCAGTTGGCCGGTATATGTTCTCGTTCCTATGAAACTTTTTCTGGTGTCAGTCAAGGAAGCACTCTGGGGCCCACACAGTTTTTGATCATGATTAATGATCTCCCAGAGGTTGTAAGGGTGGCTAAATGCTTGATGTTTGCGGACGATCTGAAATTGTACTTGAGTATAGGTGACAGAGAAGATGCGCAGGCGCTACAGAGCGATATAGATAGTGTTGTAGACTGGAGTGAACGTAACAACTTGGAGTTCAATGGCTCCAAGTGCAAAATCATGACGTACACCAGGTCTCGCACTCCGCCCGAAAGGGACTACACCATAGCTGGAGCTCCGCTCGCACGAGTCTCACAAATACAAGACCTAGGACTGACACTTGACAGTGGACTGACTCTTAATGACCACATTGTGCTGACTTGTAAAAAAGCCTATAAATCACTAGGCTTTGTAATGAGACAAACTGCAAGGTTTAAAGATCCGAGACCCATTGTAGCGTTATACAATGCCTATGTGAGAAGTAAATTAGAGTTCAACGCAATCATTTGGGACCCACATGAGGAAAAATACAAGCTCATGGTGGAAAAAGTCCAACGTAAATTTGCTCGTTATCTATATAAAAAAATGTATGGGTATTATCCATACTTATTCCCATCCATTTTCGTGGTCGGAATGGTAGGGATAGACACCCTAGAGCTGAGACGTAAGCTAGCGCTATTAGTGCACTATTATCTGCTGTTACACAACCGAGTGGACGACCCCGCTGCCCTCGCGGGCTGCGCGCTGGCGGCACCGAACAGGTACGCGATGTTGCGGTCACGCCTGCTTTTTGCGACGGGTGTGGTACGCACACAGCATGCTCATTTTGCGCCCACATTCCAGGCGTGTACCCTGCTAAATCTGCTCCTGAATAAATACCCAGAAATTGACATTTTTAATATTAGTTTACCAAAATTTGTTCTTCTTGTTAGAATTTTTTTAAGCATTTAGTTAGTTCATAAGTGTTAAAATTGTGTTAAAATCTTTGTTAAAATTTATTAATGTATTAATAACTTAGCTTACGAGTTGGTGAAAGTCACTGTTAGTAGGCTAAGGTTCTAAATAAAAATAAATAAATAAATAAATAAATAAATAAATAAATAAATAATCTTTCTCTTTTGAAACTTGTTTGCAACTGTCTCTTGATGTTAGTACCAGATAAAGGGAAGATACAATAAGTCATAATTATGAGTATATTAAAGTAATTGTAATGAATTTGTTTAGTCAAAGCGGGGGGGATATTGTTTTGTTTGACAATAATGTAATTGTGTTTATTGTTACTTAGCTTAAATACGTTGTGTGTAATGAGATAATGTGTATAGTGTTTACATATTTGCGAAATAATTAAATCTTCGAAAAAATGTGTACAGTAAAGCTTTATAATAGCCAGTAGCATGCATAACTTAAAGTTGTTACAATAAAAATCTTTAGACAAAAAATTTAGGTGGCATAAAAAATTTAGTCAGTTTGACATATCCTTTAACTTGTTCAAATCTGCTTCTTTATCTATGCGAATTTGAGGAGAGCCTTCTCTTTTCCTGATATAAATTTTGCCGTACGATGTCCAACAGAATAAGTAATCATGTGTCCTTATAAAATCTCGTGCTAAAAAGTGTAATCTTCTACTTTTAGTGGTAAGAGATTCGGAGATGTAGATCTGTTTTTGCGGTCCTTCAAGATTAAGATCTAATGTATTGAGTTTTGCATCTTTTCCAATTTTATTGATTTTTTTAAAAGCACTAATCAAATTATTTTTTAGAGGTACAGTAGTGAACTCGACCACGATTGGTTTTGGCATGTTCGTTTTAGCATATCCGCGATAAACATCTCTTATATCAGAAGTTTTTATCTGGACGTTTAGTTTGGTTCCGATCTTTTCAATTATATTTGATAGACCTTCTTTGGTTTCTTTTTCAAATTTCTGGATGTTGCGAATCTCAATTTTTGTTTAGCAATTGCTTCTTTCAAGATTTTCAATTTTGTCCTCTAACTTCTTCGCATAACTTAGATATTCTTTACGCTCTTGTCTAGAGATACCCAGTTCTTTCTGTAATTCATCGTTCTTTTCAGACATCATATTCATAGAAACACGCATTTCTTCATTATGAGATTTCATTTCATTTAATGAAGTGATCATTACTTTTAATTTATGGTTTTGTTCGCTTGTAAAAGACTTCAACATTTCTCGTATATCATCCTTCAATTCTTGTAAGTCACAGTCGCGCTTTCTCTTCAAACGTGCCGTATTAATATTAGTTACCTCATCGATCGACTGCAAGTCGGGTAGACTGCCATCGCTACGCTCCATTTCTGAGACCGTAGTAGATAACGACTTCGGTGGTGTACGATTCAACGGCATAGTTACTTGATACAGTAACGCGTAAAGTACTAGGATACCAGAAGCGCGTGAGCGAGATCCGTAGTAAGAGCAAATGTATAAGCTAGGAGTGACTCACTCGCACAGTAGACGGCAATGAATGGCAGGGGTGACTTTGATGACGACGACACGCGTAGTACAAAGTGGTGTGTTGAATGGGAGGGCGTGGCTCCAACCAAGTTATCACCTTCGTCACTAGAAGCACAGTTTAACTGTGTGTCGCTTTGTGAATTATGAACTCCTATTATTTTAAACGAATTTTCAAAACTGGTATAGTATTTAAAGGTTTTTAGTAAATTGAGAAACGGTTTCACACATGTTCACTCTCAAACGAGGTCCGGGGGGAAGCCTTTAAAAGATTTTTATCCCGGCGTGGGCCCATTAAGTGCCTTTATACAGACCATGGGACGAATTATATAGGTGCACGAACCTACATGCGTGAACTTTATGAGTTTCTCTCGAAGGAATATAAAGAATATTACTTCAATGAGCTTGTGGAACAACGCATACAATGGAAGATGATCGCACCAAACGCCCCACATTTTGGAGGTTGCTGGGAGAGTACTGTAAAGAGTATTAAGACTCACCTCTTCACGGTCATCGGCCAGCAGATTCTGTCTCAGGAGGAACTCATTACGGTACTCACGCAAATAGAGGCTTTACTTAACTCACGTCCACTCACTGTACTCAGCTCTGACCCTTCAGAGCCAACAGCTTTAACACCCGCGCACTTTCTTAACACCACTCTGCTTAAACATTTGCCGTCGCATGAGGTGACAGATCGCGCTGTTCACCTCCTTCCACGTCACGAATTATTAGATTTGTTAGTGCAGTCGTTTTGGAAGCGGTGGCGTAACGAATACTTGCACACCCTTCAGGTACGACAAAAATGGAACACTCCAGCTTGCCCTGTCATGGAGAACACCCTTGTGGTTGTAATGCAGGATGGCCCAAGTTTGTTCTGGCCACTCGGCATAATCACCAAGACCTTCCCAGGGAAGGATGGCGTAGTTCGTGTAGCGACTGTGAAGACCAAGCACGGGCTCTTTAAAAGACCCATTGTGAAATTATGCCCTCTTCCAAAGCAGTAATTGCGTGATATAATAATGCGTAGTTATTAGGTGTCTGTTTAGAAGATTAGTTTAGTTCTTTATTTTATTTTATTTTCTCTTTTATTCACCAAAGTGTGTTTTCGCAATAAGGATTAGGGTGTTGAGGTTTATGTTAATATGTTATTTGTTTCTTACCAATTTGTTTTGAAACCTGGTACTTTCAAGGCCGGGGAAATGGTTCCGCCAATATTTATATATGTTTATTTTGGTTTTAAATACGCTGGTGGGCTAGTGTAAATAACCAAGGATAAGTTTGGATCCTTGGAATCCTTTTGGATTTCATCAAATCCTTGGTGTGTGCGCTATACGCATGCGCCATCTGCGGGCAACGATCCTTCGTGCGCTCGCGCTGACCTTGATCAGTTGCGATTTTACCAGCAAACAGAACACGCGCGCGCACCGTCTTTTGTCAAGACCCTAGACAAGACCATAATCGTGTTCCTCCGACAAGGACATAGTCCTGGCAGCAGACTCAGTGGTGTGTGCATCCTGGACGAGATTGGATCACAAGGGATACTAAGGTAACAAGCTTTCCAAATTTTTATACTTGTCACGCCAGTATGGTCCGCCATTTTGACGCTTCGCATACAGTCCACTAAAATCAAAATTTTATTTATTGGCGGGACCAACAGGGGTTGGACCACGGGGTCCCAAAAGTTTTTTTTTAAATGTCAAAACTTTGACGGCCTGTATCTCCCAAACGGCTGGAGTTAGACCCATGTTGATGGGTGTCTAGGAAAAGGTCTCGACTAGATCTGTTTGCCGAAAGTGTCAAAACTTTACAGGCCCGTATCTCCCAAACGGCTTATGCTAGACCCATGTTCACAATACTCTAAGAAAAGGGTTCGGCGAGATCTAGACGACGACGCCGGTAAAAAAAAACGAAAATGAAAAATTTACAAAATTTTGATCGTAGGGAGTTCGGGTTTTAACTATAGTGATCGGTCAAGCTGGGGCTACACCATCAAAAAAAAAAATTTAATTTGTCAGGTTTTTACAGTTTTTTCACAGGTCCAAAAAAGTATTCCGATTTGCATGAAACTCGGTATCAAGGGGCATTCGGGGTCGCTGACCACCCTTTTGCTCTTAGCAATTGTTCACCTATTTTGTATATATAGCATAAGGTCGGTTTTGGAAATGGGCTTCAACTGAAAATCAGCGCAGTGGCTTGCCTCTGCATTATGCTGAGTTGAGGACCTTTTTCACTACCACAGCACTTATATTATTTATTAGTTTTAGTTGTGTTATTATTTTTTTTCTTTTTTAATTGTTTAATTGTTAAATGTGTATTTTTTGTTTTCTTTGTCATGTAATGCTGTGGAAATCGAATAAAGAAGTTATGTATCTATCTATCCATCTATCTGATTACGCTGCCATATACCAATTTGACATTCTTTGACAACTGATAGGGATTTTGATACTTTGTCGGAAAAACTTTGAACGGTGAGTCCCTTTGTTTGGCACTCTGGCGAGGCCGAAGGCCGAGTAGTGTGTTTCTAGCGAGGCCGAAAAAAGAGCATGTGAGTTTTTCGGCCGACTCCCAGAGGGAGTGAGAGCACTTATAATGTTTGTTTCTGTAGTTTTTATGGTTTTTTTGGACGTTAATTACGAAAATGGCATCGATTTTGACATTTAATATAGTGGACATGAACATTCTTGAAAGAATGTGTGCCAGAGCAAATGGTCTGTAACAGACAGACAGACATATTAGGAATCCATTTTTCCCTTTTCGCAATGACGATTAATAAGTCTTAGGGTCAGTCACTAAAAACAGCAGGAATTGATCATAGGGGGGACTGCTTTTCGCACGCCCAGTTTTACGTAGCCTGCTCGAGAGTGAGCTCACCTAGCAGCCTGGTCGTGTTAACAGTTGAGGGCAGAACTTCTTATGTAGTTTAAAAAAAACTTATAGGTAATAGGCCGCGCCAAAGAGATTTTACCTGGAGATCAAATAATTGCACCAAAAACACTCCAAACCAGATTTAAATACTTTCTATAAAAAGTACTATACAAAAACTAAATCACTACTCCTTTGAAGCCCTAGAGAGTGTTGCAGATAATAAAACCGTCAGGAAATTAAAATTCTTACTTCAACCATACAATCCGCAACCGATACCAGCCAGAGTTCACTCTATTATACCAAAGAAGAAAACATTCATCCCTAGTGCTCCGCCATTATTATAAAATCTATATTATCACTACGCATAGTGTCAAAATTAAATTTTACTAATTCCTTCAGATTTATTTACCTACACATAATCCATTCCTTATTGTTCTTCCTTCATTACGGTAACAATTTGTGGGTTTAAACCCACTATATACTAGATCAAAACATTTCAATTAAACATTAAAACACGAAAATAACTCAAATTATCTTATTCTGGTCACTGAACTATCAATTTGTCGCAATCCACCCAATCCCTACACTACTGCCCTATTTAATTTTCGTCTTACTGAATTTAACCGAACCTAATGTATGCCTACCTACTCACATACATACATATCTTATTTAGCTAACAGAAATGTTTTGATTTAGTATTTGGCCAACATGATCGTCTAGTAACTAGTGGTAGGACCTAACATTATGAACCAACCGTAGTAACCCAAATTCTTTTAGAATAACAAGGAATGAGTCTAACCTAACATGTCTGTTATGAATAAAATGTATATTTTTAGAACGCATCAGTCGAGTGTTCGGTCGACGATTTTGTTTTTTGTGTGTGGTAACACTTCTCTCACTTGGAGCTGTCAAAAACCTCGGGAAGGCCGAATTTTCGAAAAGGGTCGCGGTCGATCACATTTTTTAATATATTAATGGTTTAATACGTAGAAAATTTATGTGGACATCTTAAAAAACATTATTGAGTCAGGGTCTGACAATATTTCGGCGTGAAGGCCACTTTTAGTTTAATTCCTGTGTGTGTGTGACATAACCTGCATACATGCGGTTTCCAACAAATGTGGAACATTGTTCGGTTACTATTTCTTCTGGGTTTGGATGCATCCAGGTGTAGGTGGGTTGTGTTTAGATTCTTCGTGGAAGGTGAACAACGTGTCACAACACCGGCACACTTTGGACTCCGCAGCGGAAGGAATTCGTGCTGAGGACGTCATCAAGTACCATTTTCTGGTAGGAAATTTTGTACTTATTCTTTGTAGCATATCAGCGGATTGAATTTGCATGGACGTAGATCTGGGATAGCTTATGGGCCCCTGTTCCAGCTGCTGATATCGCCTTTTATCATACAATGTTCCTGACAAATATCTTAGTTTAAATTACTATCCTTCACCCCACTATAATTTAAATCTAAGTTCTAGGTTTACCAATCAAATTAGCCTAACTAAATTGAAAGAATGAGCGAGTCTATCTTAGTTTCTACAGTATGTACCTAATCAATCAAGAATAATACCTACTCATAAATTAGTGAGTCTGACTTAAGGATCTGTGAGAGCGTAGAGCGCCCCACAACTTTATTTTATGTATTAGAAATTGTACTGAATAAGAAAGTCAAATCCTTTTTAGTGGAATTAAAAGCTGTAATCTATTAATAATTAAGACATTATATTCCATTAGTAATTGAGGATTTAGTAAAGACAAATTAATCTATCATAGTTAAATTAATCTAATAATGTACTGCTCAGTAAGAAATCTTGGTTGTTAGTGACTATAGGTTGTGTTTTACAATATAGCATGGTTAACTGCAAATTCTGAAGAATTATATTACTTGAACAGAGTTGTTGCTTCATTTTATACGAGGAATCCAGTTCAATGAGAGAAGGTAACTTGTTTTAGAAATTTAGAAGTTATATAATATATAGTAAAGATTTGGATCCATCAGCAAGTGTCAAAGACACAATTCATCATGTGGAAATCTTTTTTATACCATTACCACCCTCTATACCAAATACCTTTATTACCATACCTTCAAACATAAAATACCAAGGATTTCTTTTCTAATAATCCCTTCTATACCAAAATGTACCAGTGGACAAACCAAGATAAATTACCTTTAAGTATATAAGTATATTTAATAAAATAACCGTGGTTATTTTAATCTAATCAATTTGGTATACTTGCAAATAATGAGGAAAGAGTTTCACTCAATTATTTATAAATGACAACTATTCACACCGAGTGGGTAGATTAGTCTTTGGTCTTTCTTTTCCATAAAACCTCATAGTTGAATAATTTCAATAAGTATTTCTAAAGAAACCTCTTTTAGGTATAATAGAACTTGATTTTTAGTTCAAGAAGTTGTATCTATTTAATACTAGTTTGTAAATCAGTTGATCTACTCCATATGGTATATAGAATCAACTAGCGGCTAGATTTTGCCATTCTATGGGGTGAATTTCCCCTTTCAACAACCAAATACATCCTTCAATTATTTAAGAAAGTAATATAAATTGAAATTGTTCTCTTTATCTAGAGAAGGTTCTTGACTCCATATTATTCAGCTCAAGTTTTATTGGACACTCGAATTTAGTAGTGCTTCACAAACTACCAAACAACTTTCTTACTCCTGTACTTATTTAAGTACTAAGTTCCACTCATCTATTTTTTACTAGATATAATCTCACTGAGTCTTCAGATCAAAATTAGGTCCTAATATAACACCACTTTTCTAACCGTAAATAAGGTGTTTGATAAAAGACGCTCGTTGCTACCACAAATTGTAGCTTAGAAAGTGATAATGTTTCTAACTAGTGACGGGCATCGGCGTCACTGGTGCGAGGGTTCCATAACCACGCTCAGACACCACTAATTGTATGTTAAAGGGCGATATTAGCAGCTGGAACAGGGGCCCATAAGCTGTCCCAGATCTATAGTCTACAAATATCCTATATTCTACAAAATATAGTACAAAATGTCCTACCAGACAATTGTATGATGACCTCATCAGCTAGTCCTCGCACGAATTCCGTCCGCACGTGGACTCCAAGGCGTTCCGATGTTGTGGCACGTGGTTCACCTTCCACGAAGAATCTAAACACGACCCACCTACCCCGGGATGCATCCAAACCCAGAAGAAATGGTAATTGACAAGTCCACTTGTCGCACACCGCGTGTTCAGGTTATGTCACACACACACAGGAAATACACTGATAGTGGCCTTCACGCCAAAATATTGTCAGACCCTGACCCAATAATGTTTTTTACGATGTCCACATCGATTTCCCTTGTATTAAATCATTTTAAATACCAAAAATGTGGTCGACCGCGACCTTTTCCCAAAATCACGTCCTATCCCAGGTTTTTGACAGCTCCAAGTGCGAGAAGTGTTACCACACACAAAAAACAAAATCGTTGACCGAACACTCGACTGATGCGTTCTAAAAATATACATTTTATTCTTAACATAAGGATTGATCTCATAATGCCTCCTTTTCAAAAACACAAACTTTTGGTTATTAACAATCCTTACGTCTTGAAAATCCTATGATTTGAATTTACCTAACATTCTATTGTTCAATAATATAATTTCCTAATAAAAACCTTATCAGTAGATATTATTGTGGAATTTACCTGCCTAGCATTTGGCCCTAAAATATAGATTCCTAGACTTCCAAATGTGTGAGTTTCAAGGCTCGAGGTCCGTCACCTCGCATTTACAATTAAACGTGTGTGTGGTTGTATGTTGTGCTAGCAAACACCATACAACCCCTCAACTAATCGACAGGAAGAAGTGGGGCAAGTTGGAAACCCTCTGTGTGCCTAACACCCTAAAACTTTGCCCTACTCAGACAGGGGATGATACAGTAAAAAGGACGTCACCCCGCTGGCTGGGATAGCCTATATGTGAATATATAATTATATAGATATGAGACCATGATTAGCTCAGTCAGATGACAAAGGTTAGAACATATCGCAACCTCTTCATGGCACAGACGCTTTGCCATAAACGTCGCTCTTCATGGGGGATGTGATCCAGCATGTAAAACTGGAACAAGGCCATCCCAGACACTTGCCTTCCTCCAGAGGAGGTTAAAACTAAAGTCTGTCGTTCACACCAGTAGGTGACCCGAGTCTAGCCCAGTGCGACTTCCGCTCTGTAAGTTCCCTGCCTGACTCTTCAAGATTTCTCAGCAACTAGCCCTATGCCGTGCCACCCTGGTACATCTTCCCGTTTCTACGTCCGGCAATACTAAGAAGAGACCATACTCCCTTACCCTCCCCATCAACCCCTGAATCGACCTATGCACTACTAGGTATCTTATTTAGACGAACTTTAATTTTTGAACTTGAAAATACGATTATCGAATCCTTTACATATTCGCGAAAGCTAACTCGTTCTCTCCTTCACCCTATACGAAATCAATCGCGTCTGTGTCAATCTTGCAAATCGGAAAAGCCAAAATCTATTGACCATAACCGAATCTAATTTTACGATAAAAGGGCATACCGCCACCTAAAATCTAACGCGTTCGCGAAATCATCCCGAGATCTTACGAAACGTAGTTAAATAAACTGACACGTCCTGTATTTTGAAGATAAGTTCCAAAAACCAAAATTGCTCTCGAAGCAAAGAAAAACCCTCCCCTAATAATACTTTAACTTTGGTACTGGACTTCACCTTTCAGACTTCTTGCAGCGTTTCGAGAATTACTTATCCGCACGACAATAAAAGAACTGACTGTCACGCACAAAGAATTCAGGTCCTTATAATACCCTCGATAAGAGCGACTATGGCGGTCTTAGCGACTACGGCGGATTCGGCGACATAGCTAATAATAATCTAGCATTCCTGAGTATCGTCGTTTCCGTTGTATTTAAAACTCGACCTAGTATACTTTAAGATAAAGTCTAATTTCATAATTGCGTCATATGAAAGTAATCACAGGTCTTTTCGTTCTTTCATGATCTGTGTTTCAAAATCATGGAATAGAATGTATTATGTTTCAAAATTATGCATATGACTACTTTGCGACTCAAAATAACGTGATCAGTCGATCGGTCACAAATAATTGTTATTCCTTTCTTGTGTTTTTCTAATTGAGTTTTGAATTTATTTTTATCTTAAAGTTTTCGTAATGTTTCTGACATGTGGTTTAGGTATTTTCTCTTTATTTTACATTTAATCCATATCTTTATGTTTTATAGCTTATTAGAATTTTAAATTGAAAAGTTTCTCTTTACCTCTCGAATGTTAAACCTCCCGCACGGGCCAGAAGCTTACTATAAATTATTTATCATTGAAAATCAGTAATTCCATTGAATACATTTTTATTTCTTTAAATAGTTAAACGTAAATCATACGTAATATTTCGCCCATCATCAGAACTAATATTTGTGAATCGAGACGTGGACTACTATGAGATCTAAACCGTCTCATTACACAAAACGAAAAAAATCTTAAAAATCGCTTTTTTCGGATTTTTTTTCGATCGAGCAAAGTGTAACGTCTCGCAAATTGAACCACAAAAAAAACTGCAGAAAAGATGTATGTGAAACATATATTTTTTCAGATTTTAAAAATAACTATTTGACGCTTTAAAATGAGTTTAAAAACAGACAAAATTGGGATAAGCCCCCCTTAATACTTTTTAATGTAGGCCTGTTAGTGATTAGATGGTCTGGCAACTAGCATTCTATATCCACGTATTGACGAAGATTCTAATGCTGAAGATTCCGGAGGCGATTTAGTTCATCGAGGGAATTTTTATCTGCGGGTATATGTTTACGCGGTTCTAGAACCATCCAACTGCCTCACGCGACCAAGCGCCACGTAGGCCTGACCTTTAGCAAAAACTTTTTTGCCCAGATCTACGACGGTTCTATCTAACGTTGTCCCTTGGAGCTTGTGCACAGTTACGGCCCAGCATAATATGAGAGGCAATATACGCCGCTCAACTTTACCTTGACCTCTCAAAGCATCATACTCGATGGTACTGGGTTCATTTTTGACTTGGTCGACCGTGTTGCCATGTATTGTTCTGTCGTCAAATTCTACAAAGACAGCTTGTGGCAACTCCCCAGGCTCAAGTTGATCACGTTGCAACGCAGGCCATTCTATTTTTCGCACAACACGCATAGCACCATTGACTAAGCCGTGATCAATGTTTATATTTTTCTGCAGCATTACGCAAGACCCCACACCAATCTTTATACACATTGGAATGCCACCTGTTTTGTTGGGGTCTGTGGGAACGAAATCCGCTTTTGGTGGCTGCCCGTAGGACTTTGCTTCCGGGGATACGTCAACAGCCACCACGTTGTACATTCGGCATTTTTTTTCCAGTTCCTGGGTCATAGTTGAGTTGTACTCGTCCACCTGCTTTGTTGTAGGGAAAATCCACACACAGTCCCCATCAGCGAAAGGACCTATGAGTGGAATTCACCGCTGATGTAATCCATGAAGTAGTTGCATCGTGACTCACCGACCTGTAGGCTATTTAGAATATCCACAAAGGTGGTATCACTGAGAATGATCGAAAAATCAACGAGGGTGGAGCTGCGGGCAAGAACTTGTAGTATAATTTCTCAAAAATAATTTCACGAAACTTTTATTATCAAGTACTAAATACGAAAATGCTTTTATTTGCGAAATAATTTCGTGAAGTCAATCACGAAAGTGATGAAGGAAGTACGTACTCAAAAAATCCGGACTTTGGCTTCTTCTTCTTCTTCTTCTTCTTGGTGGGCTCGGTTTCCGCACCTAGTCTCTTACTTGCATGTCATACATAGGTTTATATGAATGTTTTTGATCTTATTTGAATACGTATATAAGATTTTTCACGATATTTGATTATTTGGCTCTATTTTGTTTTTTTTTTTAGTGCCGGGCATTTCAACCCGGCGCGGCCTAAACGGAATAATTATTACGTTTAGGCCGTGTCGGTCATAACGCCGGGCAGAGTACGCAAGTAGTGAACAGCGCGAAAGCACACCGTCCAGGCTAGAGATGTCAATAATAGTCGAAATTGTTTAGTGGTTAATATTTTATTAATAAAAAACTATCGATAATTTTATTGGTTGAAAATATTCGTCACTATTTTTAATAAATGCGACTATTGAATAAAAATATTTTCAACCAATAAACAAATACTTTATAATTTTTCCACATTCACACATATATCGAAATGTTTCCAAGTAGGTTATTTTGCAAAACAACTTCACAATCTTCCCATTTAACGGAAAACAACAACAATGCGACGACGCGAATTTAAAATTTTCAAGCAACACAACAAAACTAACCTAATAATCAACCAATAACCAATGGAACTATTTGTTAAAAATATCACTTTCTTTTGTTATGAATAAAATATCCCAAACAGTAAATGCGTTTTATCGTAAGAGAAATAGAGCATACAATTGAATGCACGTAATGGAATGAATATTTGAATTACTCGCTGGATGCAACACAACACCACGTTGCAGCTTCACGTTCAACATTGCCAATTTTCTGCCGGAGAAGTTGATATGATCTTTTTATTCGATAATGTTAATTTTGTTTATTGAATATCATGGCTAATTTTCAATATTCGTTAAATTTACTGGTTGATGGTTATATTCATCATATCTAATCCAGGCAGTAGCTTGCTGGCTGCACTCCCCCCCTTACACTTCCTCCCCTCGCGTTGACCAATATGAATGAGTTTACACCACACCATTTTACTCTTATTTTGCTAATTGACTGCGGTGACGTTGGTAAAAAAGTATCGTTTTTATTGCGAAAATGGACTGTTTTGTTGATTTTTTTGAACAAAAGAGGAATAGAATAAATCAAGCCAAAAATCGTAATTGACAATCGCAATAATGCTGTAATTTAGCTAAGGCTGCCGTTGATTTGTCCAACCAAATGAGTGCTTATTCAAGTCCTCTGAGAAAGACACTAAAGTGGTACAAGAAACTGGTTATCGAATTGTTACTCAATACCGTAGTAGTAAATGCGGGAGTACTTTACCAGAATACCACCAAATAAAAAAATCTCTGTTGTTAATTATGTCAGAAAAACACAGAACTGATCACATCACGTCCAAAGAGACAAAAGTACGAGTTGAAGAAGAAGGAAGGTTTAGTAGCGTCAACAAGAAAATTTTGTCGCGATTGTTATAAAACAAATGTTCAATTACATAGTAGAAATGGGATAAAAACAAAAAAAAAAAGTTTCCTAGTTTTGAACGGCTTGTCCCGGCAATCCCCATTTATGTCGACAATGTTTTGAAAAATGCCACTGATTATGTTTGTTTTTGTATTACAATTTAATTAGTAGGTAATATGACACGAAAATGAGACATTTAGTTTGGTTTTAAATTGATATTTCGCATTAATATTGTTTTTCCTTATTTTTGGAATACCTGTGACTTTTGATTGAGCTTGAAATTAAAGTTTGTTTTTTTTCATTCGAAATCTTTTTTTTTCCTTCTGTGTCCGAAAAAGTAGGCATGCCATCAAAAATCCTAAAAACCAAGTAGTAACAGAAGTTCATTAGGGCCACGCCGGTCATGTTATATGGCTAAATACGTCGCGTATGGCACCTGCGGCGTGAACGGGCATCGCAAAATTAGGTGTGTCGTGCCGGTCATTTTGACCCCCCACGGCCCCAATAGGTAGTTGAGGTGCCGGTCATTTTGACCCACCACGGCGATGTACGTGTTAACAAACAAACTATCGCCCTGATCCAGGAACCGTGGCCTTGGCAATATCGGAGGTAAGTTATATCTTAACACATCCGTGCAAAGCCCACGGACATGCACTTGAATGCCACACGGACACTAAGCTGTATAATTTATTTAAAGCTGAATAAGAATGGTCGTCTGAAGCTACAAATTTAATAATAGTACACTATTGTACATTTATTCCGCTGCTGTATAGATGATAATTAGGTTAAATACCATGTGGACATTGGTTATACAGATTACTGCAACTATTTTGGGAACGTGTGTGTCGTAAAATTATCATAAAATAGACTAAATTAAATGGAAAAATAGAAAAAGAATGGGTGGGATTTGGAGAAAATGTTTACGGGAGTATAAAAAATTTTAAGAGTCAATTGTGAACGTGAACAGGGAAAGTGGTGATGATACAGTGGTACAATCAAGTTTCACGAGTACTTCAGAACTTACATGTGAAGTGGGTACAAACCCATCTATAGAAGAGGGTCCCGCAAGGGAAAATATTATTATTACAACTTCGTGCAGAATTGTGATATTGGTTCTGCATCAAGTGAAGATGAGTCAGATAGTGTGGAAGTTAAAAACTTAACTTTCCGTTCGGACATTAGACAGTGGGCTCTCAACAAAAATATTTCTCAGGCAGCTTTAAAAGGTTTAGTGACAATAATTAATGAGAGGCGCTAGAGAGCTGACTCGTGTGTTGTCTGATTATATAATAAGACTAGTGTTTTGCGTGGTGCGCGGGCTGCAGGCAGCCCGCGTGAGTTGTAATTGTTCCAAGTTGTACTTCGTTATTGTTGTTTGTTGTTGCATTTAGTTGTTGTTGTAACTTTTTCGTTAACGTGACAGGACAAGGTATCGAGTTAAAAACACGTTTGAAATTGAGTTGAAACAAATTATCAGACGACATTCAAGTAATGAGCAGAAGTCAATTGTATCACGAAATGTTATCGGTCATGATCGGGTGGGAATATAGTCATCGGTCATGATCAGTTTTCAAAATTGTCATCGTCGTAACCGTAATAGCGCGTTGAAATATGTGTGGTAACTTTGATTCAATTGAAGTGGACTAATATTTTGCTATTGTGTACTCTGACAGTTGTCAAAGGTCCAAAATATACACGGTCGAAATGTGCTGGAACCAACTTTCAACGGAGTCGATTCGGCCTCGTATGTTCGTTCATCGGCCTACGCGAAATGTTTCCTCTGACAGCTGTCAAGTGTCCAAACTGTCAACGGTCTAAATGTGCTTGAACCAACTTTCTACGAAGTTGAATCCCGCTAAGCCCAGCCTCAGCCGTTCGGGAGACATGTCCAAGTGAAACAGTATTGTAATGCCCCCGGGGTTATGTGAACTCGGCCTCATGAACGAGGCCGAAGGCCGAGTATGTTCGTTCATCGGCCTCGCTTATACTCGGTTCGGCCTTCGGCCTCACAGGCTCGGCCTCCGGCCTCGCCGCTTGGTACTGTTTGGCCTCCGGACGATTCCTCCGGAATCGTCCTCCGGGGTCGGCCTTCGGCCTCCCTAGGATGACATCAGATATGACTCTGGTAGCCGCGGTGTCGTGCTCGGCCGAAAAACTCGCATGTTCGGACTCCGTCTCCGTTCTCCGTCCTCGCATGCTTGTTTTTCGGCCTCGCTGGAAAGACACTTGTAAGCTCGGCCTTCGGCCTCGCCGTTAGATCCGAAGAAATGTCCGATCAATTTTTTTTTCGAAAAAGTGTCAAAATCCCTGTTGGTTGTCAAAAAGTGTCAACAAATTCGTAATCAGCGACCCCACTTACTCCTGTTTACCGAGTTTCAAGCGAATCGGAGCACTTTTTCGGACCTGTCAAAAAATGTCAAAACCTGTCAAATGTCAATTTTTTTTTTATGCGGTCGCGTAGCGCTCGGCAAACAGATCACTAAAGTCGAAACCGCAACTCGCTAGGACTTACGGTTCGGGAGATATGGCCGATCAAAGTTTTGGCAAAAAAAAATTTTTTTTTTCGACTTTTTTTTTTTATTATTTTATTTTCAGAAAGATCTCGTCGAGCCCTTTTCTTAGAGTACCATGAACATGGGTCTAGCTCCAGCCGTTTGGGAGATACGGGCTGTTAAAGTTTTGACACCGGGGGGGGCTAGATCTCGGCGAGACCTTTTCTTAGACACCCATCAACATGGGTCTAACTCAAGCCGTCTCGGAGATACGGGCCGTTAAAGTTTTGACATTTGAAAAAAAAAAAACTTTTTTGTCACCCTATGGTCCGACCCCTAGGGATGTACCACCTTCCGTTCCGAAGATATGGCCAAAACAAAATTTTTTTGTAACAAATTTAAGAAAAAAAAAATCCCGTCCCTAGTGACCGGGGACATCCCTAGGAACTGCGCCCGCTCGCGCTTCGCGCTCGCGGGCTTGTTCCGGCGAACTTTCTGTCAAAAATGTCAATTTTTTCCATCCCTAGTACCCAGGTACATCACTACGAACTTCGCCCGCTCGCGCTTCGCGCTCGCCGGCTCGTTCGTGCTCGTTCGTAGGCTCGCCCTTCGGGCTCGCCTACTCACTCGCGGAATTTTTCCAAACTCCCATACAACGACCCGCCTCACTAAAATGTCAAAAAACCATGTCAAATGTCAAAAAATGTCAAATGTCAGATTTTTTCCCCACTCAGTATTAGACACCCGACATTCCATACATACAACACTATCATCCCAGAACACTCTTTCCAACTAAACAACCATGTCAATGAGTGAGTGAGTCAGTTACCGTTTTGTAGCTTTATATATAGTCAAAAAAAATGAAGATAAGATGTATATAATAAGACTACAGATTTTGATAAAAAAAGTATATTTATATTTTCCAAACAGGTTTTTTTACTTTTATTTGAACCCTAATAAGCTGGTTACTGCAGAAATAGTGATCAACTACTCAAATATTAAACAGCATTAAGTGCTGTCAGACTAGTCTTTCCTAGCCGATAGATAAAAAAGTGTACACGCGTGAACTTTTATTCAGAACCAAGATGAACAATAGTCGTTAGGGGATCGCTTATTCGATCTGGAAAAATCGCCATTTTTACCAAATATTGTACAATGTTTATGCCTAATTGTATTATTTAATTGATGACAGAAGACATGAAAACACAAAAAAAAAGGTCATATAATAATACCTAATACTTTTCAAATATAAAAAAGCACTTGGGTGGATGTAAATTTATGACACTCGAGTAAAATTTTATATTTACTATCATTATAGTTGATAATTCTAGCGGCGCAAGAAATAAATCGAAGTAAATCACTCATGTTCACAATAAACTTTCACGCGCACTAATATTCAACTGTACAATGACCACAAAACTGGTTATACAAATATACTTATCAAGGCACTTTTAGCTTGCTGATAATAAATAGCAAGACACGTTATTTTACTTATGTCATTGTTGGAAAAACAATCGTTTGTAAAGACAGGATTTTCGCTATCACCACCAACTTGAATTAACTTTCTGTTGGGGTGGTAAACACCCCTCGGCCTCACAGTGAAAGTAAGGGAGTTTGGACGCGCTGGGTGGAAGTGGGTGATCGTGGGTGGCAAAAATGTGAATAAATATATAGCTGTCCTTTTCTAACTCTTAAGGACTTATGAAAAGATCTCCAAATTTCTGGATTAATCTAAGAAATTTTAAAATGAGTGCAAACTATTATAATCAATCTAGAATCTTCGAGAAAATTCTAGGAATTTCTGAAATGATCTAGAAAGTTCTAGAAACTTCTGGAATGATCTAGAAAGTTTTAAGATGAGTAAAATCGTTATAATCGATTTGGAATGTTCGAGAAAGATCTACAAATTTCTGGAATAATCTACAAAGTTCTAGAAACTTCTGGAATGATCTAGAAAGTTTTAAGATGAGTAGAACCGTTATAATCGATTTGGAATGTTCGAGAATGATCTACAAATTTCTGGAATAATCTACAAAGTTCGAAAATGAGTGCAAACTATTATAATCGATTCAGAATGTTCAAGAAAGATCTAGAATTAAATTTGTAGATATATTAATAATTTGCAATATTCCGCTAAACACTTTTACCGTGCTATTCAAAATGCAGACTCAAGCACCGCCCGCCCTCCCACATAAAACATGCACAAGCAAAGCAAGCAGTACGAGCACAAAATAAAGCAATCTTAAATAACAAGCAAGAAAACTTATCGACACGTATTTCGCCTCTAAACGAGGCATCCTCGGGATGTGTAGTCCGCCCGACCACTCGACAGCAAATGACGAGCTGCCGCCCGGAGCTCACCTTTTATACACCGGCCTGACTAGTTGTTTGTGTTAGCAATGTTAAAATGATTATCCGAATCAATGTAGAACACGACCAGAAATTTAAAAAAAAAAGGTGACAAGCGCTGTCAAAGGACACAGCGGTTGGAGGTTCTATTGTTTTTTGATGAAAAATAGAGAAATACAAGTTTGAGTGATAAAGTTGGTATTTTATTTAACAAATCTCGGAAGTGGATACTCTGCCCATTCAAGGTAATCTATTTTCATTGCGTTACTATGCCTAGTCATCTTTTGTTAACTCCAAAATAGCACGGTCACGTTCAAAAACGGTTTTTATAAAATGAGAGAAAAATGCCCTTTTGCGCGTTGCCTGCGGGACAAACTAGCCTGCGGTCACGCAGCGGTCGAGATGATGCCGGCTTCGGGATGATCTGTTTCGTTAGTCACGCAAATGCTTGAGGAGTATTGATTAACGAAATAATCGAGTTTGCTTTAGTGACGCGACTTTAAACGATCTACAACATAGCCTGCAAAAGTTCTAGTTAGACCTCAAATAATTAGGTTCATTAACAGGTTTATTCCAAACGGCAATATTTTCGAAGCAAATCTTGTCCGTTGTCTTCGGTTTCAGGAATGGAGGAAAGTGCTGACGATTTGGTGACGAAATGCCCAGTGTCTCCTATTCTGAGTACACAGGGTATTCTCAAGGTACGTCATAAAGAGCCTAAAGAACCAGCGCACGGCAGCTGCACAGAGCGTCGTAGCCGCAGCAAGCTTCGCAACAGCCGTACTGAGCGCCGCAGCCGCACCCATCGTCGCAGCCACAGTCACATTGAGCATCGCAGCCGCAGCGAGCGCCGCAATAGCCACATTGAACACCGCAGCCGTACCAAGAATCAGAGCTGCAGTGAGCGCCGCAACAGCTATACCGAGCGTCGTAGCCGCAGCAAGCTTCGCAACAGCCGTACTGAGTGCCGCAGCCGCAGCCACATTGAGCGTCACAGCCGCAGCGAGTGCTGCAATAGCCGCCTGATCTTTTACCGCTAGGTTTTTTTTTTTTCATGAGCACACACATACAAAATATATGTTCAGCACACATGCCTGAACATATATTTTTACAAATTTAGCCATTTTGGGAAACCAATAGTCGGCCTTAATCTTATCAAGAGTTTTTTTCGTAGGAAAAATTACCAATTCGATCATGGCAAGCTTGTAGTATTTGCCATTTTACACCTTTATGCAATAACGATTCAGGCCCATAATCTGTATTTTTATATACTTAACCGCGTTTTAGACAAAAAATCTTTTCAATATGAGATATTTCATCCGAACTCTTGTCTCCTAAGATAATTTTTATTCTTTGAATTTTGCTATCGCCCATCTGAACAGTCACAAGCCACTCTGATGTAATTTGGAAAATGTTCGATCTATCGTTAATTTCAATATTTTCTGTAATATCATCGCCAGAGACAGGATTTCTGCTAAGTGCATCTACGTGACACATTGCTAGCCCTGGTCTATACATGACGTCACAATCAAAGTCTTGAATCAAACTCCACCAGCGAGCAACGTAGGGAATCATATCTCGTTTTACGAATGTTGATCTTAGTGAATTACAATCACTGATTATAAGAAATTTGAGACCTAGCAAGTATGGTCGAAATTTACAAAGCGAACTAATTAAAGCTAAGGTCTCAAGCTCATACGATGAAAAGTATTGCTCTTTTGGAGAAGTTTTTCTGCCACCGGTTACATAATATTGACATGTCCCTTTTGAAATAAAATTCCCCCAACCCCGTGTTTACACGCGTCCGTGTGTAATTGAGTTTCGGCGTGCGGATCATATAAGAACAGGATAGGTCTTAATGTCAGCTTGGACTTTTACTCCTCGGAATCCTATTCTTGTTCTGTTCCCCAGACCCAAATAGTATTGTTTTTGAGCAGTTTTGATAAAGGACGCGCAATGACAGCGAAATTTTAAATAAAACATCTAAAAAAAAACTAGCTAGCCCAAAGAATTTTCTTATGTTATGAACTAGCATCTTCTTGGTCAAGAAACAAAAAAATAGGAGGCGTTTGCATACTGGTAAAAGAAGGACTGACATATAAGGATTTTAAAATTCTAGACAGCCTTTCTATCAAAGACGTATATGAATGTTGTGTCACTGAAATCCCTGACAATAATCTCATTATTGTGTGTATATATAGAATTTCTACAAAACTGAAATCAAACCTTGATGGATTCTTAAATAAATTGGAACACACCCTTAGTTTATTGTTTCAAAAATATCCTAAGAAAAGAATCGTAGTCACTGGTGATATTAATATTAATACTATGACAGAAGATAGCTATACAAGTAGATTACATGACTTAACTAATATATTTAACCTTAGACTACATATAACAGAACTGGCAAGACGCAACTCGTGTCTTGATCACATTATAAGTAATGTAAAAGGCGCTGCAGGATCAGTTTTACCACTTTGTTTATCAGACCATGAAACGGCACAAATGCTATCATTTCCCGTTAAAAATAAAAACGTTATACCTAAATCTATAACAAGGTTTAAAAGAGATTATTCCAAAAACAACATTTTAAAATTTAATAACTGTGTGAAATCTCTCTCTTTTTCTGAAGTTTTCGAAGAGAGCGACCTAAACAAAGCATTTAACAGCTTCCATGACCTATTATGTCTTTTTTTTTATAATCTGTGTTTCCCTGTAATTAAGATTAAGCAATACGGAAGACAGCAACCAAAATGGATATCTTAAGGATTAAAAGTGACTTGTAACATTTAAAAAAAAGCTCTGGTTTAATTTTTACAAACATAAAACACAGGATATAAAGAAAAAATATCAATCGTACGATAAACTTCTAAAAAAATGTATTACAACAGCTCAAAAAAAAAATGCAAACAACAAACATGTTAGGACAAGTGATAACAAATGTAAAGCTTCGTGGAGGGTAATTCAGAGTGAAGTCAGAACATTTGAAGGAACTTTGAAGGAAACAATGTCACAAACCCTGTTACTATTGCTAACTTGTTTAATAACTTATTTTATTAGTGCTACAAACAAACAATCTATCACAACGGGTAAAATTAAATCTAATAAACATACGTTGGACAAAAGTATTTTTCTTAAACCAGTTTCTGTTGACGAGGTTAGGAAAATTGTTTTACCATTAAATAATACAAATGTGGAAGGTTACGATTCAATTGCAACAAAAGGTATTAAGGGATCAATTAATGAGCTTTCCATTGTTATGACCCATCTTATCAATCTTTATTTGGAGACTGGATGCTTTCCAGAAAGACTGAAACTATCAATTGTTAAGCCACTGCACAAAAAGGGAATAAAAAAAAGAAATGGCACATTACAGACCAATTGACTTGATCAAAATTTTTTGAAAAAAAAAAGGTATGTACTCTAGGCTTTTTGAATTTTTCCAGAAAAACAATATTTCAACAAGCATACAGTATGGATTTCAAAGAAATAAAAGCACAGCACTCGCGGCTTTTCACCTCATCAAAAATTTGTCTTGCAATGTGGATCAAAAAAAAAATTTTTTTTTCAGCGGTTCTATTCTTTGATATGTCGAAAGCTTTCGACTTTGTGCAACATGATTTACTTATTCTAAAGTTAGAAAATAATGGAATCAGGGGACCTGCATTAGACTGGCTTAAAATTTATTTAAGTAATCGATCCCAATGTGTGGAAATATCAAAAATAAATGGTCACAACATTGAACAGACATATAGATCAGATTAAAAACCAAATAGGTTTGGAGTACCACAGGGTAGTGTGCTGGGTCCTCTATTATTTTTAATTTATGTTAATAGTCTTCCTAACATAACAGCACATAAATGTATTTTATTCGATGACGTAACTTCTATTATTGTAGCTAATGACCGATCCGATATTATTCATAATCATCAATCTGATATTAATTTAACCGTGACATCCGTAATAAAATACTTGGATAATATAAATTTAAATGTAAATTTATCCAAAACCAATTTTATTAATTTTAATAGTTTCGTTAAGAATGATGCTATAAATATAATTCATTGCAATGAGCCTGTAGCTGGATTAAAACAAACGACATTTTTGGGTATAATCATCGATGATAAGCTGTGTTGGTCCGCCCACATAGGAAAGGTCTGCAATAAACTAAACAGATTTTCATATGTCCTTGGTAGACTAAGTAAAATTGCGTCCCGAAAAATGGCATTGGCTGCCTACTATGGCTATGTGGAATCAGTGCTACGTTACGGTTTGATCATTTGGGGTAATGGCACAAATAAACAATCAGCATTTATAGCTCAAAAAAAATGTATACTCGCTTTATATGGAGTGTCTCAAATGGTCTCATGCAGGCCATTGTTTCGTGAGCTAAAAGTTTTACCGTTCCCTTGCCTGTATGTGTTTGAAATTGCCACTTTTGTCGGACAAAATACTCACCTATTTAAAAAGGCTAAAGATATTTATCCCAGAAATAAACGAAATCCAAATAGATTGGTTATCGACCACAAACCTAATATTGAACTTTATAAAAATAATTGTTACGTCATGTGTATCACCATTTACAACAAACTGCCACAAAGTATACTCGATCTCCCGTCCTTGAACATGTTTAAAAGTAGATTACGAAAATGGCTTTTTAGAAAATACCTTCTATTCACTCAAAGAATTTTTAGATTGCTAGTACTCGTAATATTTCGTGTTTGCTTGTGATGTTGCATGTATCTTCTCTCTTCAGACTATGTATTTTGTTTATAAAATTATGATTATAGTGCAAAAAAATGAATTTTGTATTTGAATAACTAAGTATGTGACATGTAAATTTTATTGACGTTTTTTTTAAATATTTGCATGCTAATTTTTTATTAGCTGAATAAGGCAATTTCTGTGCATAACTTTTTTTTTCATCATATGTTTTACCCTTTTCAAAGCAAATAAATGATTAATGATTTATGATTATGAAAGAGGTAAGAGCAAGAAACTAATACCAAAGTGTTTAGGACCATAGCGTATATCCAAAATCTTACCCTAATGATAGATACGAAGTTGAATATACTCCAGTTACTCGCCAAAAATGGTAAGCCTATTTACAAAGGTGTATATTCTGTGGACAAAATTACATCCTTGGTTGATGTTCAAAACATCTGATGTTAATGAAAGACCAGAAAGTTCCGAATCTCAGAACTAGTTTGCTAAAAATACTCATTTGTATGATGGATCAAAGATTAGCACTTTAAAATTATCAAAAATTTATATTCAAGGAAAAATTTACAAAGAATATGCTGGTTCTATTATTAAGATTTTAATATCTTTATTTATTTTTGTGTAATAAAATAAAATTGTTGACGAATATTACGCTTTCAAGTTGGGATAATTCATGTTGTATTAGTTTTAATAGATACGATACTGTTTTATTAAGGTAGTTTATTATGGTTCCAACTATTGTGAGTTTTTGCAGTTTTATCATTTTCGTATTCTAAAGTATGTATGATGGGCAAACATTTCCATATGTAAACTCTTCTTGTAAATACCAATATTGTGGCACTGTGCAATTGAAATAATGTTAATCAAATTGTTTGAAGGAAAACTATCAAAAAAATGTTATTGTTGTTAGTATGGATAGTATTGCTGGTATTGTTAGTAGTGTTAGTAAAATTAGTATGGTTTGTAAAGTTAATATGGTTAGTATGGTTAGTAAGGGTAGTAAAGTTAGTAAAGTTGGTAAGGTTAGTAATGTTAGTAAGGTTAGTAAAGTTCGTAAGGTTAGTAAAGTTAGTAAGGTTAGTAAAGTAAGTAAGGTCAGTAAAGTTAGTAAGGTTAGTAAAGCTAGTAAGGTTAGTAAGGTTAGTAAAGTTAGTAAGGTTAGTAAAGTTAGTAAGGTTAGTAAGGTTAGTAAGGTTAGTAAGGTTAGTAAGGTTAGTAAAGTTAGTAAGGTTAGTATGGTCGTGGATATAACTCATTGCAGATTAGTTTTCAATTTAGCTTAGCTTAGTATTGTAGTCGCGGGACGCGACATGTTCATCAGGATGGACGAATGTTAGCAATGTTAAAATGATTATCCGAATCAATGTAGAACACGACCAGAAATTTAAAAAAAAAACGTGACAAGCGCTGTCAAAGGACACAGCGGTTGGAGGTTCTATTGTTTTTTGATGAAAAATAGAGAAATACAAGTTTGAGTGATAAAGTTGGTATTTTATTTAACATTTGGTGGGAATAAATGGATGACGAAAACATACGTAAAAGGGGGGTACTTATAAAATTAGTTTGTTCGTTCAGTAAATCAGAGTTATTCTTGTTTTTCAATATCTCTAACTGTTCTAGCACACACATTCTTAAACCTTTCTTACAAATATGTTTTATATCAAATGAATGATGGTAAGGCAAACTATGACCGGACTCTAAAATATGTTTCGCAAAATGTGATTTTTCGGGATGATTATTTCTATAGGCTGAGATGTGTTCTTTATACCTTGTTTCAAAGCTACGACCCGTTTGACCGATGTAAACACCGTTACATTCACTGCAGCACAATTTGTAAATACCCGACTATTGTTTTTTATCTAATTTATCCTTTCCATTGCAAAGCCGCTTAATCTTATTATTAGTTCTGAAAGCAACGCGAACACCAGAACGCCGAAAGATCTTCGCAACCCGTTCAGAAATCGGTCCTAGGTAAGTTAAGCTGGTTTTATATTTTTGAATACTTTCAGGCTGTAAAGCGGACACACTACTTCTGATAATACTATTTTGTTTTTTGTGGATTAATCGGTCAACCATTTTAGTACTATACCCGTTATTAAAAGCAATCTGATAAATGATATTGAGCTCTTTTTTATAGTTGTCCGGACTTAAGGGCACCGTCATTAATCTGTGAACATAACAACGAAAAGCAGCAAGTTTATGTTCCCAAGGGTGACAAGATGAAGCGGGTATTACAGTATCGGTGTGTGTTGGCTTACGGTATATTTGAAATTCATGTTGATGTTGTGATCTTGTAATAGTTAAATCTAGAAAATTAAGGGAGTTTTCTTGTTCGACTTCTAATTAAAATTTTATTTTTGAGTGAATTTTGTTAAGTTTATTATCGGAAAAATCGGAAAAATGGATACGATATGCGAGTATTGTCATGCACGGAAATTTAAAGGCGAAACTGCTGGTATGTGCTGTTCAAGTGGCAAAGTCAATTTACCAGCATTAAATGTACCACCACCACAATTACTTGCATATATGATAAAAAAAAAAAAAAATATATGACTGGAAAAGCACCAGATTCCAATCATTTTCTACAAAATATACGTCGATACAACTGTTGTTTCCAAATGACATCATTTGGAGCTTCATTAATATGCCAGGAAGAAAATTTCAGTTCGGTTTTTAAGGTTCAAGGCCAAATTTATCATCGATTAGGCTCACTTTTACCGATGTCTAATGAAACTCCAAAATTTCTTCAAATATATTTTGTTGGTAACGATGAACTTGAAACAGATCAACGGTGCTCTAACTTTCAGGGACTACAACGAGATATTATTCAAAAACTACAACGTCTACTTCATAATCATAATTGATTAGTTGAATCAATGTGTTCAAGACTTTTCTGGACCAAATGGCTGCAGATAATTATAAGATCGTCATTCGAGCAGATAAAAGACCAGCTGGTCAACACGAAAGAAGATTCAATGCACCTCAAACGAATGAAGTTGCCGTAGTAATTGTTGATAACGAATGTAGTCGTCGAGATATTATTATTCAACGCCGAAGTAATAAATTGCAACGTATTGCTGAAACACATCGTAGTTATGATGCGCTACAGTATCCACTAATTTTTTGGCAAGGTGAGGATGGTTATCACTTCAACATCCAACAAATTGATCCGACTACAGGTGTCGAAACTAGCATAAAAGTATCAGCTATGCAATGATCATGATCATGATCATGATCATTTATTTCGTAATATTCATTACATGTCACTTTATAAATACTTAAATCTAAATTAAAATAATAATACAATGTATAATTTTACAAAACACATAATAAGTAAGCCTTACATTGCGCTTGTCATAAAAAAAATCTTTCACCGAGTAGAACACCTGCTCGACAAGCCAGCGCCTCAACCTGGATTTAAATATTTGTAGATTTGGAGATCCTATAATATTTTTAGGCAACAAATTGTAAACAGTGGGGCCCATAACATGCGTAAGCATACTTGACTTTTTAAGTCTATGTTTCACGCCAATGATTTTGTCACCCGTACGCGGTCTTATACGTATTTTATATGAGCCGATATTTTGGTAGGTATACACCGCCACCTGAAAGATGACAACAGATGGGAGTGTCATTATTTTCAGGGACTTGAAATGTGGCTTCACTGTTTCTGTCCGTGGTATTTGCATAATAGCTCTGATCGCGCGTTTCTGCATACGGAAGGCACGTTCGCAGTCGGCGGCGCGCGCCCACAGCTGGGCGCCGTACTGCAGCAGCGAGTGTACGGTTGCGAAGTAGCAGGCGCGCACCACGTCCCGCGGCACCACGCGCGCCAGACGCCTTAGCGCAAAGCACGCGCCGCCAAGTCGACCACATAGCGCGTCAATGTGGTATTTCCATGTCAGGCCTCTGTCAAGTTTGAACCCGAGGAAGGTTGTGGACTCCACCTGTTCTATTTGAGTTCCATTCACTTGAACTGATAGAGGTCGGGGAGGTGTACCACGAAGCCAGAAATGAATGAAATGTGTCTTTTTTGAGTTGAGTACGAGACCATTTCCCCGAAACCATTGGGATAGCTGTAGCGCTGTGTTGTTTAATTGCACTTCAAGTTTTTCGATAGACGGTGCGCTTACAACCGCGGCGACGTCATCAGCGTACATGAGAATTTCAGAGTCACAAACCGCACACGGTAAGTCGTTCAGAAGCAGGGAGAACAGTATGTTCGAGACCGAAGATCCCTGAGCCACGCCCATCGTAGTGTCGAGAGGATCAGATCTTGTGTCACCTCCATCAGCTACGACAGTTTGTGATCGATTACGCATCAAATCGGTGAACAGAGCGTGAGCCGGCCCGCTGATCCCATAGTGGTGCATCTTGATGGCTAGAGTATTGTGATCTGCGACGTCGAACGCCTTCGACAGATCACAAAACAACACGGCTACATGAAGGCCATCCTCTCTGGCACCTACAACACGCCGCAATTTTATGCTTATCGAATTATGACTAGAAATGGTGAATATAACCATATTTTGAACTGTCGGCAGTTATTTCAGCAGTTTATTGTAGACATGTATGCTAAAATTGAGACAGAACGATTAGAATTTATTCGCCATAATCAACGAAAGTAGCGTTCAGATGAAAACAGTCATTTGAGAGATGCAATGATAAATGATGGAAACGTCGATAATATGGGAAAATTGGTGATTCTGCCATCAACATTTACTGGAAGTCCACGTCACATGCATGAATATGGTCAGGATGCGATAACTTATGTCAGAAAACACGGAAGACCAGATCTATTTATAACATTTGCATGTAATTCTTCATGGGTGAAAATCAAAGAAGAATTTCAATATGGACAGACGGCCAGCGATCGACATGATATTGTTGCGCGAGTTTTTCGTCAAAAACAAATTAAATTTATTGACGCTATCGTGAAAAATCAAATATTTGGTGCTGTTATCTGTTGGATGTTTTCAATTGAATGGCAGAAACGAGGACTGCCACATTCTCACAATTTAATTTGGTTTAAAAATAAAATTCAACCAAATCAAATCGATGATATTATCAAGGCCGAGTTTCCAAACCCGGAAGAAGATCCTGAACTTTATAGTATAGGTGTAAAAAACATGGTTCATGGCCCGTGTGGTGAACTAAATAGAAATTCTCCGTGTATGCAAGATGAAAAGTGTACGAAACGTTATTAGAAGCCATTATTGAATGAAACAGTTACAGGCGAAGACGGTTATCTTAAATATAGACGTCTATCACCAGAACAAGGTGGATTTACCGCCAAAATTAAAATACGAGGTAATGAGAAAATTCAAGTTAATAATCAATGGGTAGTACCATATAATCCACTTCTATCTAAAATCTTCAATGCCCATATCAATGTTGAATACTGCAGTTATGTCAAGTAGATAAAGTATGTATGCCAATATATTAATAAAAGCAGTGATATGGCTGTTTTTACGTTAACCAAAGAAAACCAGCATGATGAAATAGTACAATATCAAATGGGTCATTACATTAACACTAACGAAGCTATTTGGCGAATTTTAAATTTTCCAATACACGATCGAGATCCGCCGGTTCTCCATTTATCCGTCCATCTAGAAAACGGACATTGGACAACGTGTGTTTTTCACAACAGAAACGGCACAAAAAGTTGCAACGGAACCACCAACTCGAACATTTTTGAATTATGCCAGAAAGACCCATTTGCTAAGACTTTACTTTATTCGGAAGTACCCAGTTATTATACATGGGATACAACAAATAAACAATTTAATCCTCGAAAACGTGGAATGCCAGTAGAAGGACATGATGGAGTGTTCAAGAGTAACACAATAGGACGAGTCTACACAGTGCATCCCAAAAACGCCGAATGTTTCTATCTACGTTTATTACTTCACACTATTCGTGGCCCAACGTGTTTCGAAGACCTAAAAACTGTCGATGGTTACATTTGTGAAACATATCGCGAAGCATGTCAAAGATTGGGTTTACTAGAAAACGATAATCATTGGGAGTTAGCTATAAATGAAGCAGCCCAAACGGCAACAGCAAGTCAAATTCAAGAGTAATTCGTAATTATACTAACTACATGTAATCCTTCCAATCCAAATCGACTATGGCTCAAATATCAAGAATATATGAGCGATGACATCTTAGCTGATTTACGACAGCACAATTCGGACTTAGAAATTAATTTTAATGAAGAAATTTTTAACAAAGCTTTGATATTGATAGAAGATAAATGTTTAGCAATTTCTAACTAAACTTTAATACAACTAGGTATTCAATCTCCTAAACGAAGTCATTTGGATGTTATGAACAGTGAATTATTAAGAGAAACAAATTATAATATTAACGAATTGAGGCTTTACATCCAACACAACAAACCCTTATTAATTGAGAGTCAAAAACAAGCATATGATATAATCATGGATTAATATAAAAAACAACAAGGTGGTATAATTTTTTTAGACGCACCTGGCGGCACCGGCAAAACATTTTTAATAAATTTAATTCTCGCTGAAATCCGCGTGAATAAAGAAATTGTTCTTGCCCTAGCATCATCTGGGATAGCGGCAACTCTTATGGATGGTGGACGAACCACGCATTCCGGTTTAAAATTACTATTAAATGTAGCTAATTATGAATTTCCGGTATGTGACATCACAAAATCATCAGCACGTGGACAAATATTGAAACAGTGCAAAGCCATTATATGGGATGAAAGCACAATGGCCCATAGAAAATCACTAGAAGCACTAAATAGAACACTTCAAGATTTACGCGACAACACGAATATAATGGGAGGTGTATTGTTAATACTATCAGGCGATTTCCGTCAAACGCTACCTGTCATTCCGAAATGAACGCCAGCAGATGAAATTAACGCTTGCTTGAAGAAGTCGGTCATATAAAAATACATACACGTAAAAATAATTAAATTAATAACAAATATGAGAGCACGAATTTCAGGAGATGAAAAGGCACAAGAATTCTCTGAAAAACTTTTACAAATAGGAGAGGGCACCTATCCAATAGATGAAAGTACTGGCCAAATTACATTAACTAATAAGTTATGTAACCGCGAGGTTACAGGAAATGCAGAGCAGATGGGATTTGAGGATGAATGGATGAGTTGACACGGGAGAATTGTGGGAAAAAACGTGAGTGAACTAACCTTTGTTCTGGATGGTTCTGGATGGGCCGGCTAATGCGCCGCGTGGCGTCCCTCCTTGTTCGGCTGATTGAGCTGGTCTTGGCCAGGGATGAGCAGGATGTATTGGTTGGAGTAATGTGAACTAGACACTGGTATGAGCACAAGGTACGCGAGATTTATCGGCGTGTCGGCGGCGCGAGTGTGCACACGTGTGTTTCGGGAGACGTCCGCCGCGGAAGAGAACAAGCGCCGGCGCACAAGTCCCCGGCGCGAGGCGCTGTGTTGCGAAATTACTCATCCGCATGCGTCACGCTTGTGGCGTGAACATCCTGGGGGGGCCGGGGCTGCGACTCCTCTTGAGCTGAATCCAACGGCAGCCTGGCTAGCTTGCACACAGGTCGTCGCAGATTTCCATGGGCTGTGTCCAGATCCACAACTCGGATCACTCCATCCTTGCCAGGTATCGTGCGGAGAATTCTCCCCAACTTCCATTGGAGCGGAGGCAGGTCATCCTCTTTGATGAGAACCAGTTCACCCACTTGAGGAGGGGAAGAAGGGGAGAGCCATTTGGAGCGGGTTTGCAGGGTATGGAGGTAGGATCTGGACCATAGAGTCCAAAAGCGCTGAGAGAGCGCTTGAATGAGTTGAAAGCGTCTAAGAGCAGATATGGGCCTGTCGTCAAAAGACTGCTCAGGTAGAGCGGTGAGCGGACGACCAATAATGAAATGTCCGGCCGTGAGAGGTTCAAAGTCCGTAGGGTCAGATGAAATTGGGCAGAGGGGTCTTGAGTTGAGTACAGCCTCAATTCGAGCCAAAAGGGTAGAGAATTCCTCAAAAGTGAGGTGCTGTTCACCTATCACGCGATAAAGTAGTTGCTTGGTGGATTTTACGTTTATTTCGTGCAGAGCGCCGAACCAAGGCCATTTAGGCGGGTTCAGTAACCAAGTAATGTGCTGATTCGCGAGCTTGTGAGTGATTGCATCATTGTTTGACCTGAGGAAGTTTTGAACTTCAATGAGCTGATTTCTAGCACCTACATAGTTTGTGCCGCAGTCTGAGCGAATGAGAACTGGAGTACCACGACGTGAGATAAAACGTTGCAATGCCGCAAAGAACGCTTCCGTTGTGAGTGCAGAGACTGGTTCCAAATGAACCGTCTTTGTTGCGAGGCAAACGAAAATACAAAAGTACGCCTTTATGAGTTTCGCGTTCCGCAACGTGCTGGATTTAACGAAGAAGTGGCCAGCAAAGTCCGTCGTGACGTGACTAAAAACTGGCTGAGGAGTAACTCTGTCTACTGGGAGATCAGCCATAAGCGGAGCCTTAGGCTGAGCGCGGCACCGGAAACATCTAATACATTTAAACACGCGGTGTCTAATAATACGACGAGCGGACAGAATCCAGTACTGCTGGCGTAATATGGCGTGTAATGTGTCAGCTCCAGGGTGGCAGTGTATTTTGTGATAATGGTCTATGATGAGATCTACGAGCGGACTTGAGCTGGGTAGAATGAGTGGGTGTTGAGCGTCATACCTAATTGACGCGTGAGAGAGACGACCACCGACTCTCAAGAGGCCGTCCTTTATGAAGGGCGAGAGGCGCTGGAGCCGAACGGGACAAACTTTATCAGTCTGGATACGGCAATAAGCTTCATACCACCTTTAGTCCAGTCTCGAAAAACTTCAATGTCGTCCATATAAATGCGCAAAGTATTAATGCACATTACCCGGATTTATTGGCATCATTCACTACCAGGCATATCCATGCAATCTGTATCTCTGAATCTCATCTTCGGCCAACGCTCCCTTCGACGCTGTATCCCATCTCTGGTTATCGACTTATTAGACGGGACAGGACTCGTACTACTGGTGGTGGTGTCGCAGTATATTTACGTGCTGACCTAGACTGCAAGGTTGTCTCAGAGTCTGATCCCGGAAGTCCTACTGAACATTTATTTTTAGAATTATCTCTTCGCCACACGAAACTTCTTTTATGTGTCTTTTATAGCCCCTCTTGTCATGTTAATTATTTTTCTTCACTTCAAACAAGTCTTGAAGCTTTTAGGTCACATTATGAGCAAATTATCCTGATGGGAGATTTTAATACCTGTCTCATCAAAAATGACCATAGGACAAAATCACTACAGTCAATGATGAAATCTCTTAATTTGAATATTTTACCTTCTGGTCCAACTCATTTTCAGCCTGGCTCTCCCCCTTCACTCCTTGATTTGATTATTACCTCGTCTCCGGCTCATACGGTTTTCCATGGCCAATTCAATGCTGCTGGTTTTTCTCATCACGATCTCATTTTCCTGTCATATAATCTTCGTCCACATAAATTCAAACATAAGGTTCTTCTTCTTCGTAATTTCAGTGGTATGGATCTCGAAGCGCTAAGAGCTGATGTGAGTCAGTTTGATTGGTCCTCAGTAACTAAAAACGCATCAGTTAACGAAAAGGTCGAGCATTTCAACACTATCATTCTAGCACTTTATGATAAGCATGCTCCCTTAAAGCAGACTAGGGTAAAGCATCTCCCAGCACCGTGGCTCACACCGGAGATTAAAAAACTTATGGCACAAAGGGACAGGGCTCAGGTTAGATTTAGGCTGGATCCCTCCCCTCAGAATGTCAAACGGTTCAAGCTGCTGCGTAACCACTGCAATAGTGCCTGTAGGCATGCTAGACGTCAGCATATATACGAATCCATTGAAAACTGTGCTCCTCACAATCTTTGGAAATTCCTAAAAACCCTTGGTGTTGGCAAGCCAAAGTCCGGTCCTCTCTCAAACCTTGACTTAAATGCTATTAATGGTCTTTTTAGTAGTTCACCTTCCTTTTTATCTAACTTTCCCAAATCTAACACCTTGAACACCCTTCACAATTCCATTCTGTCGACCAACTATCCACCTTTTCAGTTCCATGAGATTACTTCTTTGGATGTTCGGAAGATTCTTCGCTCTATAACAACCAAGGCAGTAGGTGACGATGGGCTCAGTAAAGATATGTTCCTGCCAATCTCCGATGTAGTTTCTCCAATAATAGCAGATATTATTAACTGTTCCCTGTCCTCTGGTTCCTTTCCAAGTCCCTGGAAGAAAGCCCATATTATCCCTCTCCCTAAAAAGTCCAATCCTGCTTCTTTCTCTGATTTTCGTCCTATATCCATTCTTCCTATTCTCTCCAAAATTCTTGAGCATATTGTTCATGAGCAATTTGCTAATTTCCTGTCCCATAACCAACTCCTCAATCCCTATCAATCTGGTTTTCGTCCGGGACACAGCACTGTTACAGCTCTCGTTAATGTGACAGATGACTTGAGACTAAATATAGAGCAAAAGAATTTTACCGTCCTAACGCTCTTAGACTTCAGCAACGCCTTCAATACTGTTGACTTCGACATACTTGTTGGCGTGCTGAGGTCTCTCAATGTATCTCCATTGGTAATTTCATGGTTCAATTCCTATCTCCGTGGTAGACAGCAGCTGGTTAAAATTGACACTTCCAAATCCGATTGGTGTAACCTAACAACCGGCGTCCCACAGGGTGGCGTTCTTTCTCCTCTCCTATTTTCAATTTTTATCAATTCTATTACTGCTTCCCTCTCCTCCTCTTTTCATCTATATGCTGACGACTTGCAGTTGTACGCAGCCGCACCACCACATGACATAAACAGGACAGTGGACACCATTAACTCTGATCTCATGGCCATTAGGGAATGGACGCTACGTTTCGGTTTACAGGTCAACCCAAAGAAGTCACAGGCTATCATCATTGGTAGTGACTATTACGTCTCCCGCTTGGACATGTCCAACGTTTCAGATATTGTTTTTGATGGAGAAGTAGTGCCTTACTGTACGACTGTGAGGAATTTGGGTTTGTGGATAGACCAAACTCTGTCTTGGTCTCCACATGTCAATGAAGTAAGTCGTAAAGTTTTCGGCTCATATCACTCTCTTAAGCGCTTACAGAAGTTTCTGCCACAGGAAACGAAAATAACGTTAGCTCAATCTCTTCTTCTTCCCCTACTAGATTATGCCGATGTTGCTTATCTAGATCCCACTGAAGAGCTGCTTGATAGGCTGGAGCGTCTTCAGAACTTGTGTATCCGATTCATATACGGACTGCGCAAGTATGATCACGTCTACGACTTTCGATGCAGGTTGAAGTGGCTCCCTATTCGTCTTCGCAGGAACTTACATATCCTTTCCCTTTTATATAATGTTCTTCACAATCCCGTCTACCCCCATTATTTAAAAGAAAGAGTTGTCCTTCGCACTGACCGTAGCAACAGAACGCTTCGCTCCTGTCACCTTTCCGATCTGGCGATGCCTGCCTACACCACTGATCGTTTCACCAAATCCTTCACGGTCAATGCTGTTCGACTCTGGAATGAACTTCCGCAAAACCTCAAAGATCTTCCTTCTGTGTCCTCTTTTAGATACAACTTGAAAAAATTTTACCTCTCATCTCTCTGAATGACTTACTGACTAAGCTACTGTTTGTCTGTATATATGTATCTGTGTATTTATGTATGTATTTGTATGTAGTATATTTTTATGTTTATGTTATAGGTTTAAAATAACTTTTACATAGTGTTATGCACTGGTTAAGTTCAATTTTCAAGATAAAAATGTTTTTATGTTTACCCAAGGTTGACTGGAAGAAATTTCTTTTAGGAATAAGTCCGCCCTTGCCTTCTTTCTGTTATTTGTGTGTATCTTGTCTTCTTATTTGTGTGCAATAAAGTGTTTATTCATTCATTCATTCATTCATTCATTCATTCATTCAAGATTCAAGATTCAAGATTTTATTTGTTGAACAAAGGGTATTGAAGGTGTAGATTACAATATTAATTAGTCTCCTCTAAGTTCTACCCTGCAGGGTGTACAAATATACAGACACAACATCAAAACAAATAGTAGATAAAGTAAAGAAAACAAAAAAATATACTTAATCAGAGGTCCCACATGCAACTTTGACCTGTACACATAATTACTGACGATGAGCAAATCACATTACTTAAATATCATAAATATTAAAAAGAAAACAAAATTAAAAATCAAAATTAAAAATCAAACAAAAACAAGCATGCAGTAAACTAAACAAACAATGTTACCTATCTATCTATAATTTCATATTTTCATTTCATAACAAATCAATAAGTCGAGTCAGGTTGCGTTCAAAAACCCGAACTAAATTAAAAGAAGATAGTGTGTATTACCGACTTCGTCAGAGATAATTTTGAAGATACCTACACGTAATAATATTAATAACATATAGGTAATTAGAGATTTAAATTATAAGCAAAATATATTATCATAATTATGTCAATACCAAAATAATTGTGTACATGTTACTAAAATTTGTCTAAAAGAAAATCTTGAGTATTATAATAGGCTTTCTCAATTAGTAGCTTTTTTAAGGTTTTCTTAAATGTATAAAAATTTTCAATGTCACGGATAGAACTAGGTATGTGGTTAAAAATTTTAGGAGCCATACCCAAAATACTTTTGTTTAATAGGGCCGTATTTGATGAAAATGCTGCAAACATGTGTTGGAGACGCCTACTTTTGAATTTATTAAAGAGATGGGGATTTTGTTTTACAAAACAGGCAGTTTCCAAAATATAAAGTGAAGGTAGTGTTAATATTTTTAACTCTTTGAAATGTGGCTCGCAGGTATCTCTCATTTTCAGATGACATATGGCCCTTATGCACTTCTTCTGAGATTTGAACGCGGCTTCTTTGTTTGTTGAATTGCCCCAGAAGATAATACCGAATCTTAAAGTAGATGCGACAAACCCATGATACGCCTTCAATATGGCGTTCCGACAGACTACTTTTGATAGCATATACAGTGCGTAGGAGTATTTGTTGAGTTTTTTGCATATGTGCTCAACTTGAGCCTTCCATGTCAGTTGACAGTCTATGTGTATTCCTAAAAACTTTGCAACTTTTGTTTCCTCAATTTTGGTGCCATTATGTTTTATGTCAATGCTATCGGGGTGTAGCCTTTGCCTGAATGTCATTGTTTTAGTCTTGTTTAAATTAATTATTAGATTATTACATGTCAACCAGTTGATTATACTATTTAAAGAGGAGTTTATTTCAGCTTCGTGGTTTGTTGTATCATTACTGATAAAGATTGCTGTACTGTCATCTGCAAAAAGTACCATTGGGTGATTTATGACACTAGGAAGGTCGTTTATATATAACAAAAACAGTAAGGGACCCATGACACTTCCCTGTGGTACACCATTTACTACTTTACAATAATTTGAAGAGAAAATCTCTTCACTTTTCGTGCGTCTATTTATTTTACATACTTCTGTTGTTTGGTATCTATCCTTAAGGTATGTTTCAACTAGGTCACTATTTATGCCTCTGATGCCATAATTTCTTAATTTATTCAATAATATATTGTGATCAACGTGGTCAAATGCTTTTGACATATCCATAAATAGAGCTGTTACAATTTTTTTGTCATTCATGCCTATAATTACCTTATGAAGGAGGTCGAAAATTGCTTGATCTATACTGGTTTGTTTCCTGAACCCTTTTTGCTCGGGAGCAAGGATGTTATTCTTTTCAATGAAAGAATAAAAACCATTATACAACGCTTTTTCAAAAATTTTTGCAAATACGCATATCAATGCTACAGGTCTGTAAAAATCCATATTATCTTTATCTTCCTTCTTAAACAAGGGTTTAATTATGGAATATTTAAGTTTATCGGGAAAAGTCCCATATTCTATACACAGATTTAAAATATGACTCAATACTGGAGCAATCATTTTCGCAGTAAATTTAATAACTTTGGTGGAGATGCCATCCGGACCTACGCTATTAGTATTCCTAAGCGATCGTATAATTAATTCTATGTCATAAGGAGTAGTAGGGTTTAAAAAGAGAGACTTTGGAGTATTGTTTACGTTAGGAATGGTCGATTTTAAATTGGGCTTTGTGGATACATTATTTACAAAATATTCATTAAAAGATTGAGCTATTTCCTTTGGGTCTTTTATTAGGCGACCATTAACGTTAATTTGTTCAATATTGTCTTTTGGCACCCTTACTTTACTATTATTAATAATATTCCACGTAGCTTTGGTTTTGTTTTCTGCTGTGTTAATGTCATAGTTGTTCTGCGATTTTTGAGTTAAATTAATGATTTTGTTAAGTTTTTTTGAATATGTCTTGAACTCACTTTTATTATTTGAACTTGGCGATATTCTATAGCGCCATAGTAGTTGTCTTTTTCGTTTGCTACAAATCTTTATACCTTTTGAGATCCATTTAGGTCTCCTAATACTGTTTATCTTTATCTTTTTTATGGGAAAGCAGAGATCATAAACTGTAGTAAATATATCTATAAATTCATTGTAAGCAATATTTGGATCTTGTGTATTAAACGAACTGCTAAAGGTTAATTGACCTAAGTACTCTTTGAATTTCAGAAGGTTTTCCTCAGAATAGTCCCTTCTATGTACAAACCAATAAGGAATAGAACACTTCTTTTTTACTGGGAATGTCAACAATTGCGCATTATGGTCAGAAAGTGCTAATTCAACGACTTCACCTTTACCACCACGGATATTATGTGCAATGTTATCTAAACATGTACCACTGCTTATTCTAGTAGGCTCTTTAATTGATGTTTTAATATTAAAAGTCCTTAAAGTTTCAATGAAGTCTTTAGTTTCCATACTATTTTCTAAGGTATCGATGTTAAAATCTCCGCAGATAATTACTTTTTTGGACTTTTTATGGCAATACAGTGAAAGAATTCCAGTTAAATTTTTAAAAAAAGTTGTTAGCATATCTTTGTTGTATTTGCATTTTCGGTATATGCACACTATTATAGTATTGTGTTCAACCAATTCTATCGCGCAGCATTCTATTACATTAGCAATATTATATTTATCTATGTCCATTGAAACTTTAAATTTATGTCCATTTCTCACTAGAATGCAAGTACCCCCTTCCCTTTTGTTTCTACTGGAAAACGTAGAAAGCATAACATTGGGTATAGTTAGTATATTGTATGTATATATTGTATGTCATATTATGTTCGGTAATACACAATATATCTATAGGTTTGTTTATTTCAGCTAAGTTATCTAAATTTACGGTCAAGTTATTCGACTTATTAATAAGTCCATCAATGTTCTGATGAAGTACACGTAATTTATTCATCACGAAAAAAATCATCTTTATCCTTGTTACTGCATAATTCATTATTCTCATTATTAACTTCTGAATATGATTCCTTATCTTTGTATTGGCTAGCATTAGATTCATTACCTTGGACATTTATATCATATTCTATATTTTTAACAAAATATATATTCGATTTGGTATTATTAGGCATATCAGATTCTTCTTGGCCTTCAGATTCATTAAAATGAGATGACTGATTGATATCACATTTACATTTACTACATAGAATTTTAATGTGGGTTTCAGTTTGTGTGCTTTGACTTGTCAAGTTGATCTTTGGTTTATTATTTGCAATGTTTTTCATTTTAATATACATCATCATTTTGTTTTTGTATTCAATATGTAAGATTTCTTTTAGAATCGCTCTACTTATGTTTAATGCAAATAAGTTTCTAAAAGGCATTTGTCTAGTGTAGTCCATGTTTACGAAAATTACATTGTCATATTGGTTGCAAACATATCGTAATGTATAATTTTGTTGCTTACAGTTCAAATAATTGTTATACGGGATTTCACAAACAATGATGTTAGTATTTCTAATAGTATGTATCCAATTTATAAATGTAGCCTCGAACTCATAAGGATTAGTTTCATTAGTACCACCCATAAGTATCACGAAATTAATGTCTTCAGCAAACTCATTGTGCTGAACAGAGCGGACCCAGTGCAACAGAGCGTCCCTGCGTTCATTAGCTGTCAACGGACCAGAGCGCCGTGCATCTGAGCTGTGCCGACAATTGAATATGAACCTTTGAATACAAGCCGTCACTCCGACGAGCTTGTCAAGTGAGCTGTAGCGAGTGAGCAAGTCCAGATCGATATCTGGGACTGCTATGTGTGCTGGTACCTTTTTGGGCTTAAGGCCTGGGAGAGCATGATGGCCTAGAGCGGGTGGCATCTTGGGCCAAGTGCAGGTAGGTTCTTTGAGCCAACTGGGTGACCACCAAAGGTCATGAAGTGAGAGAGACTGGGCAGACATGCCTCTGCTTGCACAGTCAGCAGGGTTGAGGTTTGTGGGCACATGCCTCCACGTATTGCTAGTTGAAGTAGCTGTGATCTTAGCCACTCGATTGGCCTCGAAAGTCTGTAATCGGTGAGGTGGGGTATTGAGCCATGCCAACACTATTGTGCTATCTGACCAGCATGTGTGTGTTTGAATGGGTATATGAGCTGACAGTTGGGCTGACACTCAAGTCATGAGCTGAGATAAAAGAGTCGCGGCTGACAACTCCAATTTTGGGATTGAGAGGCGAGTCTTGATGGGTGCGACCTTGGACTTGCCAATGATTAGGTGTACATTGACATGTCCAGTGGTATTGCGCTCATAAAGGTAGATAACGGCACCAAAGCCAGCCTCTGATGCGTCCGCGAACCCGTGAAGTGAATAAGTAGACGTGGACTTATACTTACATATGTGTCGAGGTAAACGGAGGTTTGAGAGCTGAGGAAGATCCTCTGAAATGTGTTGCCACTCTGTGTGGACTTCTTCAGAGATAGGCTCATCCCATCCTATTTTCAGAAGCCAAAGCTTCTGGAGAAGAATCTTTGCGCGGAAGATGACTGGAGTAACCCAGCCATTGGGGTCATAGAGAGACGCTACTGTACTGAGAATGGAGCGCTTTGTGACTTGAGCATGAGTGGGCAGAGAAATGCGATAAGTGAACTCATCAGTTTGAGGAATCCACTGTATTCCCAGAACCTTAATGGAATTAGAGTCGGGACTGAAGTCAAAGTCCTTGGGCATGTCGCACTGGTCATCTGGGAACCGTTCAAGGAGCTGAGGCGAGTTGGAGGTCCATTTACTGAGCTGGAAGCCACCTAGGGCGAGTAACTCGATCAGATCGTTTTGGAGCGACTGAGCAGATTCCACAGAATCTGCACCTGAGAGAATGTCGTCCACAAATATTGATTTACGGAGGATCTGAGCAGCGTGGGGGTAGCGATGACCTTCGTCATCAGCCAATTGGAGTAAAGTGCGGATGGCATGGTATGGGCTGGACCTTAATCCATATGTGACGGTATTAAGGGCATACGTGAGCAGGGGCTGGTCGGGTGAAGACCGCCAGAGAATGAGTTGAAAAGGTCTTTGCTCTGGGTGAATGAGGATATTTCTGAACATCATTCGGATGTCAGTGCTGAAATTTGTGAGTGGATCCTGAAGGACATGATAATGTCAACAATATCTTGTTGAAGAGCTGGACCTGTATGAAGACAATCATTTAAATTGACGCCGTTTGAGCTTTTACAACTTCCGTCAAACACGCAGCGTAACTTTTCTGATCCTGGCTTAAATATGCCATGATGTGGGATATAGAAATGGGATTTATGAGCAAAGGTATTGGGGTGACACGGCGACATATGTCCCAATTTTATGTAATCTGACATGAATTCTACGTATTTCGAGCGGAAGGGCGGGTTCGCTAGCAGCTTCTTCTCTAAATTGAGAAACCTGCATAGCGCAATAGCATGAGTGGAACCTAATGTCGGCGCGTTGCGCAGAAAGGGCAGTGTAACCATACTCGTATATTGACCTGATGGTTCACGAGTAGTTGTGGTGCGGAAAATGTCCTCACACTGTTCCTCTAATGGGCTGGTATGCTTGTAGGTTTGGGGTTCCTCGGATTCCCAAAACCTCTCAAGACTTTTGTGAATGTCATGAGTAGAACGCTCTGAGTCCGTGTGAGAGCCGACAATGTGAACTGAATTGACCTGATTCGTGGGTGAGGTATGTAAACTTTCGAAAGGTCCTATTAATGTAAAATCGAATATCGTGCCGAAGGCTATGGGCTTGCCAGGGCCGAGCGAAACCTTGGTTCCGTCCAACACTTGACCAAGAACGTCAGACCCTAGTATTAGATCAACCGGAGCTGGTGTGTGGTATTCTCGATCAGCAAGAGGAATCGGTGGGTGACCTGTTAACTGAGCGAGATCTGGAACCTTTTCTAACGGTAGGTACCCAGTTACGTTCTTCAATATATGGGCTGTGGCCGTGATCGTTGGTGTGTCACGGTGTGTAGGTCGGCATACAATTGTGATTGATGCCTTTGAGTTTTGTGTGTGCTGATTTCCAACTCCTGCGATTTTTAGAGATGTATGTTTTAATGGTAAATTTAAAATTCTGGCCATGCGCTGAGAACAAAGAGTCAGCATACTTCCACAGTCTAACAGGGCTCGTGCTGAGTGAAATTGACCATGTACGTCTGCTATTTTAAGTGAGAATGTTGGCAACAAAATTGGTGTGTTAGTGACGTTCACTACACGTTGTGCGGAGTTACAGGAATTCTCTGTTGGAGTTGAAGTCATGGAGTGAAAATGAGCTGAGTGTGTATGTGATGAGTGTGCTGAGTGCTGGTCGTCCTCGCCTTCATAGTGCTCTGTTATTGTAGGTAGTCATTGTTGCCTACCTACCCGAAACCTACTTGGCGATCGCGATTGTGTGGGCGGGTTGGGACGGGACGTGTGTGCCTGTGTAGCATGTGCCGAATGGTGTTGAGGCTCATGCGCTGAGCGCTGTCTGGGCTGCTCACGTAGAGACGGAGGCAGCAAATGAGCAGATGAGCGTGTCGGAGACATGGCCCCATGGCGATGCAGTGAAGTGTGGTGGTCAGTCCGCCCACACTCCTTGCATGCACGTGTAGACCTGCACTTGTTCTCATAATGAGGACCCAAACAGCGTCGGCACCGGTTGCGTGAGTTCACAAAATCCCACCGACCTTGAACCGGTTGGTTATTAAATTGTGGGCAGGCGATGAGCTTGTGTCCCCTATTCTTGCAGTATGGGCATGGCATACCACCAGTAGGGGAAGACGGTTGAGCCGAATAAATTTGTTGGCGAGTGTGTGATGGGGATGTTTGGGCCGAGTAAACTGGCGCTGTCGCAAATGCCAAAAATGGTTGACGAATAGGACGGGGGGAGCGATTGTCCTGCCGAGGAGCCATGGGGCGGAACTCATGTTGAGCCTGGTAGGGCTGACGTGGAGTACTTCGAGTGAGCTGAACCAGCTGATTGAGCTGAGCGAGCCTTTCTGACGGGCCGAGCCGTGCTGAAGAAGGAGCATCCTGTGACGCAAGGGACGACGACTCATTCTCCTTGCAGCGTGCGTGCTCTTCCAAAAACTCAATGAGGTTCTTGAGCGTGGGCAGAGTTGCGCGAGATCCGTACTTCCGCTCGAAAAGAGTGCGGAGCTCGCCTTGTAGTTTTCGCACCACCATGGACACGAAAACATAGTCAGAATCCTTCATGGGCAGATCGACGTTGCGGAGAGCGCTTTGCGCTGAGATAAGCGGAATTAAAAACGATGTGCGGATATCCGAGCGCATGTGGATGTGCGGAAGGTTCATGATAATGTCCACAAATCGGTCAATGAGTACGCGACGATTGTCGTAACGCTTGGTGAGAATTTCCATACCTATGGGATAATTCTCGTTGGTAGGGTAGAGGTGTTTCACCATTTCATGTGCCTCTCCCTTTAGGGCGCCGAACAAATAATGCAGCTTGACAGCATCCGAGACTGTAGCCATCTCACTGATGAGGCTCCTAAAAACGGCAATAAACGAGGGCCATTCTTCCACGTTCGAGTGAAACTCCGGAATGGGTATTTTTGGTAGAACACCAACGGGTGTACCTGAGCTGAGGGGTTGCGTCTTGTCCGGAAGAGCTGATTTTTCTTTCAATTTTTCGAATGCCACTAGGATAGCATCATATTCGCAAAGTGCCTACTGAAAATTTTTCGTGTAGATTGCCTCAGTTTCGTCGGACAGATCCTCATCGTCAAGGATTTCATAATACACATCCTCTAACTTAGCTTTAACGCTTTGTATGTTTGCGTAACGAGCGGTGAAGTCCGCCACAGAATATGTTTTTCTGTCACCAGCCTCGACCGCCGCACCAATCACCTTTAACAGAACTATCGCCTTTATGGCTTCACGAAAAATCGCGGCTTGTGATTTCGAAGGCATCTTAAGCTTGTTAAACTAGATGGTTGTTTACTAAGATAAAATACGCAACGAGTTTGAGCTGAACTATAATAGCGAGCGCACAACTGAAATAATTGATGAGATAGATGAATAGAGCTGAGATACTTGCGCGGATGAAGTAACAATGACTATGTTCAAACGGAACACGGAACTCTTAAATAATCACGACAGAGAAAAAAAAAAATTTTTTTGTTTTTAAACAACCTGTATATGAGCTGATAAACCAACGTGGAACACGCTATATGTGTACCATAAACAATAAGAGCAGAGACGAGAAGAAAAAAAAAATTGTTTACTATATTTGTGCTATATGCACCCGGTTAAAGAGCAGGCAATAACACGAAAAAACTGTCCGGCAATCTATTACTGCGACACGAGATTACCGTAACACAAAATATCGAAAAGGGCTGAACTTGTTCACTAATTTAAACAACACTTGTAAAAATACAAACAGCTATGTATGCACTGTTCACTTTTATGTTATTTGCCTTGAAATCATGTGCCGACAATACGCGTTAGTTCTTGCTTACACGATAGTACATTTACAACCAAAACAACTGCAACCTTTTTAGAGCAGAGTCGTGATAAATTCTATTTATAGTCAAATAACAGGATTCGTCAAGGGTCTGTAGTGTAGAAGTCTGGAGTGGTGATTGAAACACAGACGTTAAGTTGACATGTTTAATGGTCAACTGCTAAGATAGAGTGCCCCCGAAAACTGTACAATATTCTTTAATATAACTACTTATTGCTAAATAAGCAGTATGCGTCGCAATGTTGCAGTCAGTAGCGGCATGTCTCAGTAATGCTATAAAACAATGTGTATACGTAATTACTATACTTCATCTCCCCTTTTAAGTCCCTTCATTCCCGGGGTACTGCAAAAAAAATGTGAGGCATACTACTTGGTTCACATTTTTATCTAAATATAATTTTCTTATAAAATAATTGCTAAAACTTAAATATTTCATTTAACAAATAATTTTGTATTATTTTTATGGGTTACATATTCTTTACCATTCCTTAAAATTTTAACATTCGGTTCCAGATCTTGTATAACTTTAAATGGACCTAAATAAATCTTATCTAACTTATCACCAACTTGGTTTCTAATTACAACTAAATCTCCACTCTTATACTTTACAGGATTGGCATTTTTATCAAAATGTAATTTCCTTAGTTCCTTGCTCATTAATAAATTATTTCTAGCTTCAAGTTGTGCTCTTTGAAGCCTGTATTTGAGTTCCAAAGGATAAGAGTCGGGATTATACAATGTTTCTACGACTGGGTTCTGTAAATTGCTTGGTAAGTTACAGACTTTTCCAAACACTAACTCAAATGGAGTGTATTTTGTCTCAGTATGAACCGCGGTGTTATAGGAAAAACACCCAAAATGGAAGCCAACTGCTCCAGTCAGTATTGTTGCTATCGCACTGTATCCTAAGATAAGCTCCTAGATGCTTGTGAGTGTTCTCTAAGGCTCCTAGGGTTTCATGGTGGTACGCGGTTGAGTGTAATTTAGTAATATTTAGTAAGCTACAAATTTCTGAAAAAACTGACGACATAAACTCTGTCCCCATGTCAGTTACTATTTCTTTCGGGATACCGTATCTTAAAATAAAATTATTTACAAATAACCTAGCTACCGAAACCGTATCTTTCCTTTCTAGTGGATATGCTTCGACATACTTCGTCAAATCGCACTGTAAAGTTAAAATATATTTATGGTTTAAATTATCTAAACTTAAAGGACCCATTAAATCTAAAGTAACTCTTTCGAAAGCTGTGGATGCCGTAGATGTAATCACCATCGGCTCCTTTGTATGCCTATTGGAATGCTTTTGAATCTGGCAACTGTTGCACTTTTTGACAAATTCGCTTATATCGTTAGTCATTCCTGGCCAAAAGTAATATTTTTTTATATTATTCAACATCCTATTTACCCCCGCGTGGCCACTTGTGGGTAACAGATGGAAGTCATTCATGATCACAATTTTGGTGTCTCTATCAGTTACTCTCATGACGTCTTTGAGAATTAGTAACTTAAGGATACCATTGAATTCAAATTTATTAATTTCCTTTATGAGAATATTTATTAATTCTTCATATCGTTTGCATTTAATAATTACGAGCTCATCTAATTTTAATTTGTTGCAAAAATCATGTAATTCTCTCGCTAGCACACTTACGGTAGAAAACGATCGAGACATTACGAATATGGCTGATTTTTCAGGCACAAAAATGCAATTACCTTTATCACTAGTGATTTGCTTCAGTTTCTGTATTTGTCTTTGAGTACTCATATTACCTATAATTAATTCTATGCTCTCTGCTGGATGCTTGAGGATTTCCACTACTTTTGGTTGATCAGACCTTGGAGTAGCGGGAATCTCAGGAGTCATGGCAGTGCTGTCACTACGCAACTTACGAGCTTTTGCTCTGGTGATGACTGATACTACACGTTCGTGCATGTTCTTTAAATCGGTGGAAGTTAAAGTAATACGGCTCAATGCATCTGCAGCTGCGTTTTGCCGTCCCGGAACATAACTTATTTCAAAATCATACTCCTCTAGATAGAGTCTGAATTTAGTAAGTCGACTTGAAGGATCAGTCATGTTAAATAAGTAAATCAACGGCTTATGATCCGTTTTAATATTGAATTTTTTGCCATATAAATAAGGCCTAAAATGTCTTACAGACCAAACAATAGCAAGTAATTCAAGCTCAATTACTGGATAACGTGTTTTGGCGAGCTTAAGACTACGGCTCGCATACGCTACTACCTTGCCATTGCTATTTGAAAGTACTGCGCCTAACCCAAGTTTTGAGGCGTCCGTCTGTAGAGTAAACGTATTTCTATCAGAAAAATCTGGATAATCTAGTACTTTCGGGCTAATGAGTATCTGTTTAAGCTTTTGGAAAGCGCTCTCACATTGATCCGTCCATGCAAACGCTACATCTTTCTTACATAATGCATTCAGAGAATGGGCTATCTCTGCGAACTTTGGTATAAAACGCCTATAATAATTTGCAAATGCTACAAATCTTTTGACATCGTCAGTGTTCTGTGGAGTAGGGTAGTTTTGTAAGGATTCTACTTTAGTTGGGTCGGGGAAAATCCCTTCTGAAGTTATCTTATGACCTAAATAAACGATTTCCTTACGCAAAAACTAACATTTTAGAGGATTTAATTTCAAGTTAACTTCACGTAAGCGCTCTAAAATAGTCATTAGGTTTTTATTGTGCGATTCTAGGCAATTTCCGACTATTATACAATCGTCTAGGTAAATAAAACAAGCTTTATAGTTTAAACCAGACATCGCAATCGTCATCAGACGAGAAAATGCACTCGGAGATGTCTTTAAACCCATCGGACATCGCTTCATTTGGTATTGTTTATCCGTCGTAAATGCTGTATACTTCCTAGATTGCTCTTCAAGAGATAATTGATAGTAACTTTGACTGAGATCTAGCTTTGAGAAGTAGATACTATTCGATAATGAGTCTAAAATATCTGTAATATTGGGTAAAGGGAATTTATCGTCTTGTATTCTGTTGTTGAGTTGACGATAATCAACGACAAGTCTCCATTTTTTATCTCCTGACTTATCAGTCTTTTTAGGAACTAAAAGTACAGGGCTTGACCATTCAGAAGTGGTCTCCTCAATAATGTAATTCCTAAGCATTTCATCAATCTGCCTTTGAACTTCTCCTTTCATTGCATTTGGCAATCTATAAGGCTTCACGTACACTGAGGACGTATTATCTTTCAATTTAATAGAATGTTTAATTAAATTAGTTGTGGAGAGCGTATCTCCTGGTAAATGAAAAACGTCGGCGTATTTAGCACACACGTTTTCAATGCTCTTTTGCTCTTCTTTATTTAAATAAGAATGCAAATCAAGTAAATTAAGCAAAGTTCGAACTCTATTGGAACTAATACTATCTTTGTCAAACTTGCAAACATCAAAATGATTCAGACTAATGACTTCTAAATCCGAAATATCTACCTTAATTGAACTATCCGTGGTATTTAAAATTCTAACTGGAATAAGTCCATTCTGTGGTTTCGAAATGACACCCGCTGTATACACTCCCTTATGTATTTCCCTACCTAAAATTACGCAATCACTACATAGTGTCGTCGGGATGTGTTTGATCATTTCGCATCGTGGCGGAATTGTAAACAAGTTTCCACTTACTTGTACAACAATAGACTGGTCTTGGTTTTCTAAACTCAAAGTACCATCTTTATAATTTAACATCGCGGAATATCGCGTGAAAAAATTTTGCCCGAGTATCCCCTCTGCGGTGCAAGATAAGCTCTTGAAAACGTAGAACTTTTGTTTAAAAACCACATTCTTAATAATAATATCTAAATTAATATAGCCAATAGACTCTAAATTACCACTTACTCCTTTAATTACTAACTTATCCTGTTGTATTAAATTCAATAAATCCCCATTTTTAATAACCATTCATATTTCAAAATACATAGACTGGCTCCAGTGTCAATTAATAAATTTAACTCATCACCATCCCTTAACTGGCAAGTAATAACACAAAAGTTGTTAAAACTAAAAATAAAATGATTGCTCGGTTTAGGTACGAAAAAACTCTATACGTTCATTATTATTTTGAAGCCTTTCCTGGCCGTCGTACTTTAACGCGTTATGCTGAATGCGCTGGAAACGTGAGTGGCCGCCGCCGCGTGTTTGCTGACGCTGACCATTCTTGTGTCTAACTCGATAACCTGCACTTGTAAAGGATGTTTGTTGACCTCGATTATTGTTATGATTGGAACTATTATTATGAACAAAATTTTTATTCGAATAATTTCCTCGGCCACGAAAACCGCGATTATGATAGCGTTTATGCTGGTACAACTTGGTGGACCCAAAATGCATTGTTTGGTTCTGAGGCTGGGTGGACATAGATTGTTCATCTACTGCTGCCCTAATAGCTTCGGGTAGCGAATCAAACTGTCGCGACGCGATAACAGTACTAAGCCGCTGGTCGGACAAACCATCCGCAAACCGCTTGATAGCAGTTTTTTCATTAAGAGGGCGCAAGACCTCAAACTTAGACGGTTCATCATCTGCTTGAGCAATCGTCAGATTGACAAATAACTCTTCCAGCTCTGTACCGAACTTTTCAATAGACCTACGACCTTGTGTAATTTGAAAAAACTGCGTTTGTAAAGCAACAGTCGATTTTTTCGGTAGTAAAAACTTGCGAATATCATTAACTAAATATTGGACACTGCTGTAAGTACTTTTCAGTCGCAACTTTGCACTAGCTGAAAGTCGCGTTTTTAAAACAAACTCAATAAGCTGGTTTTTACTAGATTCACTAATAAGAGAGCTATACAACAATATCCCATCGACGAGCTGGTTGGTCACTTGTTCCTGGCCATTCATAACAGGCAACAGGGAAATAGCCGTTTTAATATCAAAAGAGTCAGCCATTTTTGATAACTTTTGCGATAACTTAGGCTCAATTTCTACAAAATTACCTTCCCCAGTTTGGCAACTATTATCTATCTTTGATAGTAAACTAACAATCTTATTATAAGCAATAGTTATTTCATTTATCAATTTCTGAAATAAATCTGTGGATTCAGTGCTTAGCTGCTCATCTATAATTTCTTGGTTCAACTGAGTCAAAATACCATCGAGTTTTTTATATTCATTTTCAGCTTCCTGTAACTTCTTATAAGCTATATCTTTCTTACGACGTTCTGGACCGATTTTTACCAAGTATTCCTTAATTAAATTTATTTTAATATGTAATTCCTTTAACTGCTCGGACATATTACACTCAATCGACAATTAAAATTACGGTATGACAAATAAAACTACTGAATTAAATCATTTAAGTTGAATGCAAAAACTTTTGTTCAAAAACTTACAGAATTGTGCGCAGTTAGGTATGTTACCGCTTAGCATTATGTAGGTCACGCTGACGTCGGTTGAAACGTGCTGTGGTGGTCATCGGTCATCGGACTCGAACAGGCTTCCAGCTGCTCCTTATTTGACCCGTACTATGTATCTGCCGGCGCCCTGCATGTCCTTCGATCTCCTATTAGGCTTGAGCATATCTGCCGGCACCCGGCACCAACCTTTTCTTATGCACGATTCTTCTATAATATTTTCTGCTGTACACGAAGTACCAAGTTTCTTTCTTGATTTTTCTTCTTAAAATTGCTGCAGTTTCTCTGGTCTTCTGATCTTCTGGTATTGTAGTTTTTTCCTTCCTTGGTGTTGATACGTCATCTTCTTTTTGTCTTCGCTTCTTCAGTAATAACTTTAAAAATCTTCACAGGTAAGACTGGTATGGGTCGCCATCAAATAACAGGATTCGTCAAGGGTCTGTAGTGTAGAAGTCTGGAGTGGTGATTGAAACACAGACGTTAAGTTGACATGTTTAATGGTCAACTGCCAAGATAGAGTGCCCCCGAAAACTGTACAATATTCTTTAATATAACTACTTATTGCTAAATAAGCAGTATGCGTCGCAATGTTGCAGTCAGTAGCGGCATGTCAAAGTAATGCTATAAAACAATGTGTATACGTAATTACTATACTTCAATAGAACAAAATATCTACCTACTTCTTTGAGTGCGTAAACATAACAACGAATGTATTTACCTGGCCGAAATCGGTTCTAAATGAGTGGACAATCCAATTTTGCAAACCAAGCTTTGGTAATACGTAACGTAATAACGTATGTATACGTATGTGCACAAAACAAAAGTTAATTTATACTCGCACCAAAAAATATCTCGCAAGATACGAAAACTATCTTTGACAGTGGGTAGATTTACAACTTTTCGGGCGATACAAAACTTGTAACACGTTATGAAACTTAAAATGTGAACTATTTACGAGCAGAGTTGAATCACTTCGAGAACATTTGAAAAGATTGGGTCGGGAGTTACATGTAAAAAATGGTACCTAACAGTGTTGAGCAAAATGCTGACTTTGAGTTTAATTAATTTTACGTATGGGGTTTATAAGGGCTGATAATTAATCCCTGGGAGTGACGGGGGGGGGTTTAATAAAGAAATATAGTGGACTGTAACAAACAATTGGGCTGAATGGATAACCAATTCCAGAACACAAGATAAGGTGTCAAATTAATACCCGGCACCGGGTCTATAAAATTTCGTTATTTGTTTAAACAAAATGGGTGATCCAAAAGGATATAATTATATTATCTGAGCTGAATAATGATAATAAACGGGATGAAAGTGAGTTTATTCTGTGCCGGGGGCGAGGGGGGCCGGTTCTTTACAGATAAATGGAATGTTCTAGGCGGCGCGGACGCAGTAATTACCTACCCGAAATAGGTATTCGAGACCACAAAATATTTTTTGCCGGCAAAAGGGCCGGGGAGGGGGCCAAAATATGTAACCGGGTGAAAATGGACTGTAGTAAATCGAGGGGGGCTGGTTCACTAACGGTTCGAAGGACCAGAAATGTAACCGCGAGGTTACAGGAAATGCAGAGCAGATGGGATTTGAGGATGAATGGATGAGTTGACACGGGAGAATTGTGGGAAAAAACGTGAGTGAACTAACCTTTGTTCTGGATGGTTCTGGATGGGCCGGCTAATGCGCCGCGTGGCGTCCCTCCTTGTTGGGCTGATTGAGCTGGTCTTGGCCAGGGATGAGCAGGATGTATTGGTTGGAGTAATGTGAACACGACACTGGTATGAGCACAAGGTACGCGAGATTTATCGGTGTGTCGGCGGCGCGAGTGTGCACACGTGTGTTTCGGGAGACGTCCGCCGCGGAAGAGAACAAGCGCCGGCGCACAAGTCCCCGGCGCGAGGCGCTGTGTTGCGAAATTACTCATCCGCATGCGTCACGCTTGTGACCCGGATTGCTCGCTCACATATATCCGCAGTCCACCTTTTCACGCCACAAGCGTGACGCATGCGGATGAGTAATTTCGCAACACAGCGCCTCGCGCCGAAGGACTAGTGCGTCGGCGCTTGTTCGTTCTCTTCCGCGGCGGACGTCTCCCGAAACACACGTGTGCACACTCGCGCCGCCGACACGCCGATAAATCTCGCGTACCTTGCGCTCATACCAGTGTCGTGTTCACATTACTCCAACCAATACATCCTGCTCATCCCTGGCCAAGACCAGCTCAATCAGCCCAACAAGGAGGGACGCCACGCGGCGCATTAGCCGGCCCATCCAGAACCATCCAGAACAAAGGTTAGTTCACTCACGTTTTTTCCCACAATTCTCCCGTGTCAACTCATCCATTTTCCTTTTCTCATCAGCTCTGCATTTCATGTACTAGCGTGTACATTTCTAATGTTGTTGAAACACCGGAACAGCTTATAAATAAAGTATATCCAAGTATTGCTGAGCATAATACCAATTCAGAATGGTTACGCGAACGAATTATTTTAGCCAGAAAGAATGACATTGTCAATGGTATCAATAACATCATTCAGGAAATGATTCCGGGAGAAGAAAAAATGTACATGTCAATTGATACAATGACTGATGAAGAAAAAAGCGTCAATTTTTCTACTGAATTTTTAAATTCATTAAATGTTCCAGGAATGCCATTACACTGCCTTAAGTTAAAAATTGTTTCACCAATTATTTCATTACGAATTTTGAACTCACCGAAATTGTGTGATGGTACGAGACTCTTCATCAAACAGCTACAAAATAACATTATCGAAGCCAGTATAATGACTGGTAAAGAAAAAGGACAAATAGTATTTATACCACGAATACCTTTAATATCAAATGGATTGCCCTTTACGTTTAAACGTTTACAATTCCCGGTGAAGTTGGCTTACAGCATGACCATCAACAAATCACAGGGCCAAACATTCCAATACTGTGGCGTTGACTTAAAGGAACCATGCTTTGCACATGGTCAATTATACGTTGCATGTTCATGAGTTGGATCACCTCAAAATTTTTTCATTTATTGTCCAGACAATAAAACTATAAATTTAGTCTATAAGCAAGTATTGTAAGAAGAAATTTAAAAAAAAAAAAATATATATTGTGAATGTATAATATACATAATACATAATATGTAAATAATCGTGTAAATAAAACATACATTTTCGATTTATTAAGGTGATTCTTATTCTAACTTATAATTATTTCAATTAGTTAATTAATTTGATATACTCTCAATTAATTAATTTGATATATTTACGTGCTTAAAATTATTGTTTACTCCTTCGTATAGTTAGGTGTTTTATTGTGTGGACTTATAACAAGCTTGTGGAACCTCAGAATAGACATTTTACCTGAACTGTTAAGTGGTTTCATTGTGAAATATAGTTATCAACACCAACACAAAACCTACACTGGTGACCCCGTACGCTGGACAAAAGTACGTACCTATTTACTGTTTTTGGAAGTAAGATGGCTGGAGACAATGTCGATCCAACGATTAAACGCAGTGCATACACAGAGCGCAACTCCACTGCACCATCTTATACGCCAGCGGAAGTGTACAGAGTTGGAGTACGTGTCCCGCCGTTTTGGCCGGAAAAGCCCCATATATGGTTTGCACAACTTGAGGCGCAATTCATAATTTCCGTTATTAAATCCGACGATACCAAATTCTACAAGGTGACGTCACAGCTTGAGCCACGGTATGCTAACATGATTGACGACCTGATTAGCAATCCCCCAGACACTAACAAGTACGTCACATTGAAGGACGAGCTAATCAAGCGTGTGTCGGCCACTAACCAGGAGAAGGTCGAGCAGCTGATGAAGCATGAAGAGCTTGGTGATAGGAAACCATCACAGTTCCTACGTCAACTGCAACACCTAGCAGGACCAGGTATGCCCGACCACTTTATTAAAACTGTGTGGACAAGCAGACTGCCAAGCAGCATTCAAACAATTGTTGCTTCACAAGCGAAAGCTACCCTGACGGAGCTCGCTGAACTAGCAGACCGGATCCACGACATCGTGCCCAATAACCCAAGAGTGGCAGCTATTTCACATGCAACACCTGGAAGCTCATTTGACGTCATGTCAAGACAAATATCGGAACTTACCAGACAAGTGCAAAACCTCACTACTAAAGTAGACACAATGGCTTCATCATCAAGATCCCGATCCAGATCCAGAGGCAGACCGCAAAACCGCAACCGCTCAGCATCAAACAGATTGCAGTCAAGCTACAGGAAGTTCCCACAGTGCTGGTACCATTCTAAATTTGGCAGCTGGGCGAATAAATTCGTCAAACCTTGTGACTACAGTTCGGAAAACTTTCAGGGCGGTCGATAATGGCGACTAACGATTGCCCCAACAATTCATCTGGTCGCTTGTTTGTCACAGACCATACTTCCAAAATGCAGTTCCTCGTTGATACTGGTGGCGATCTCTGCGTTTTTCCTCGGTCTGCTCTTCGAGAACGTCGTCCCAAGACGAACTACCAACTCTCAGCGGCAAACGGTTCGACCATTGACACCTATGGATACGCACACCTGGTACTAAACCTCGGATTGCGTCGTGAGTTCACCTGGCGTTTCATCGTGGCTGACGTCACGAAGGCTATAATCGGTGTCGACTTCTTGTCCTATTACAACCTTATCGTCGACTGCAGACACCAACGCATTATTGACAATACCACGACACTCACAACACATGCTACGCTAGCACATCGCTCGGACAACATATCTTCAGTGAAGATATTGACCGGAGACTGCAAGTATCACGACATCTTGAAGGATTTTCCTGATATCACCCGTCCATCAGGTACGCAGCGTGTCATAAAACACAATACAGTTCATCATATCCGTACAACACCAGGCCCTCCTGTATTTTGTAATCCACGACGCTTAGCTCCCGATAAGTTGAAAATTGCTAAAGCCGAATTTCAAGTTATGTTGCAGAACGGTACAGCACGACCTTCAAAGAGCCCATGGGCATCCCCTCTTCACCTCGCGCCAAAGAAGGACAACGAATGGCGTCCTTGTGGAGACTACCGGATGTTGAATGCTCGCAGCGTGCCAGACAGGTAACCAATTCGTCACATTCACAACGTTACCCATAATATAGCTGGCAACACCGTCTTTTCTAAGATAGATTTGGTAAAAGCGTTTAACCAAATTCCTGTAAATCCTGAAGATATACTGAAGACAGCGATTACCACACCATTCGGACTCTTTGAATTCCCATTTATGACATTTGGATTACGCAATGCAGGTCAATCATTCCAGAGATTCGTAGATGAGATGACAAGAGGTCTAGACTTCTGTTACACTTACCTGGATGATTTTTTAATCTACTCTCCCGACGAAAATACACACATTGAACACCTCCGGATTCTTTTTTCAAAAATGTCAGAGTATGGAATCGTCATAAATATGTCGAAATGTATTTTTGGAGTGCCAGAAGTCGAGTTTTTAGGCTACAGCATATCAGCCAAGGGAACTAAGCCATTACAGACGAAGGTTCAAGCAATTAGAGATTTCCCAGCACCCAAAAACGTTAAGCAGTTAAGAAGATTCCTGGGAATGCTTAATTTTTATCGGAGATTTATTCCACATGCTGCCCAACTTCAAGCACCACTCAATGCTCTATTAACTGGTTCAGTCAAAGGCAATCACCTGGTTGATTTGACAGGAGCAGCTTTACAAGCGTTTGAAGACTGTAAGCAGAGTTTATGCGACGCCGCTCTTCTTGTACATCCAGACTGTCAAAGCAAGCTATCTTTAGTCACTGATGCAAGTGACACAGCTCTGGGCGCGGTACTCCAGCTATGGAAAGATGATGGGTGGCAACCTCTTGCATTCTACTCTCATAAGTTGAGTCCATCACAGCAAAAATACTCACCTTATGATCGAGAGCTCCTAGCAATCTACGAAGCCATCAAGTATTTTAGACACATGGTGGAAGCAAGAGACTTCGTCATCTATACAGATCACAAACCCATCTGTTTTGCATTTCACGGACAGAAAGAAAACTGTTCACCAAGACAATTCAGACACTTAGATTTCATTTCTCAGTTTACCACAGACATATGCCATATTTCAGGCAAAGACAATGTTGTGGCTGATACTTTGTCGCGTGTTGATGAATTGACCGCTCCGATCGACCTCAACGCACTCGCAAAGTCTCAAACTTCTGACCAGGAACTCAAACAGTTTCTAGAAGAACAAACTTCGCTTCGCTTGGAGATAATACAACTACCTGGAAGCAAAACAGATGTTTATTGTGACGTCAGCACTCACACCCCCAGACCGTTCATCACTAAGCCAATGCGACGTCAAGTTTTTAATATACTCCACTCTCTTAGCCATCCTGGAGCCAAGGCATCTGCAAGGTTAGTAGCAGAACGCTATGTTTGGCCAGGAATTCGCAAAGATTGCAAATAATGGTCACGTTCATGCCTTCAGTGTCAACGCGCAAAGATTTCTCGACATGTTTCCGCACCAATGGGAACTTTCGAGTTGCCTCGCGCTCGTTTCATGAACATTCACATAGATCTTATTGGACCTCTAGCTACCTCTCAGGGTAATAGATATTGTCTTACCGTCATCGACAGATTCACGCGATGGCCTGAGGCTATCCCCATACCCGACATCACAGCAGAAACTGTTGCAAAGGCACTCCTGTCAGGCTGGATATCACGTTTTGGAACACCGTTTTCCATCGTGACAGACAGAGGACGACAATTTGAGTCGAATCTTTTTGAAGAGCTTTCCAAAATAGCAGGATTCCAGCACAAACGAACGACAGCCTATCATCCTGCCTGCAATGGACTTATTGAGCGTTTTCACAGACAGCTAAAAGCAGCAATCGTTTGTCACGCAAATAGCAGCTGGACAGAATCACTCCCTTTAGTTTTGCTCGGAATAAGAAGCGCCTACAAAGAAGACATACAAGCATCATCCGCTAAACTAGTTTATGGCGAACCCCTTCGGTTACCTGGCGAATTTTTCAGCCCAGACTACCGTAGCACAGCTGATATGTCAGAGTACACGACACGACTAAGATCGTTTGCCGAAAAACTCCAGCCATCACCAGCATCACGCCATAGACAGAATAAGATCTTCATATTTAAAGATTTGTCTACATCTCAGCATGTTTTCGTAAGGGATGACACCTTACGTGGCACCTTACAGCCTGCTTATACTGGGCCTTATGAAGTCCTGGAACGAGGAGACAAGGTCTACAAGATTAAAATAAAAGGGAAACCGACGACAGTATCTGTGGACCGCCTAAAACCAGCATATATACTCAGCAGTGCGGAGGAACCCTGTGAAAATAATAAATCCAAACATGCGGAGAGAGATGAAAGAAGTCCTGAAACAGAAAAAGAGAAAGGCAAAGAAAGAGCACAAGAGATAACCCGCACAACCCGCTCAGGCCGGAAGATACGATTCCCTGATTACTATCGCCCGTAGTGACGGTCTCCGCGGGGGAGTGGTGTAGTGGTTATCTACAATTTATTACATATATAACATACAATATACATACATAACCTAAACTAAGTAAGTGAATATAAAAGTATTATAAATAATATTATATCCAATACATAAATATACAAGTAATTATATTTAAAAAACAATATAAACTATAAATACATAAGTAATAATATAAGATCAACAATATATAATTATTAACATAATATCAACAATATATAACTAATTATAGCTAAAACAGGACGGACTGACTTACCCTTCACGCCGCAGAAGTCGTGATGCTCCGTTCCTGAGTACATACTTAGCTGCAGCGTCCACTAGCCGAACACGCTGCCAGCCGCGTGACCAGGGGGGCACCGTCGCACGGACCGCGTAACAAATATACTTCGCGAACCCTCGGCCGCCGCCTCGCCTACCTGTTGCTTGGTGTGCACGCGCACCCCCCTGCCGCAGGAGTCCGCGGGGCCAGGCATGCACCAGCGTGCGCTTGCACTGCAACGAGCAATGCACCGCGCGCGGGCCACGGACCTGCAGTCTCGCCTCCAGCTTCTGCCGTCGTAGACACGCGTATTTACTTGCCTGCCGCCGCTAGCTTTGCTTTACGTGCTTAAAATTATTGTTTACTCCTTCGTATAGTTAGGTGTTTTATTGTGTGGACTTATAACAAGCTTGTGGAACCTCAGAATAGACATTTTACCTGAACTGTTAAGTGGTTTCATTGTGAAATATAGTTATCACCACCAACACAAAACCTACAGTTGGATGGCACTAGAATGAAATCTTCTTGGGGTTGTTGCTAGTCTACCAACTTTGTTATCACTTGTCCCTTGTCATCTCGATTTATTGTCACTCGTAAATAAAAACTGAATAATATGTGTGTTATCTCAAACTATTAATCCAAAGAAAACCTCCATCTTACTTCTCTGTTAAAGAAATAATAACAGGTTATGGGCCTTACCGGAAGAAGAAGAGAATAGGGTAAATATAATGGATTTCTCAACAAAAATAGATATTGGGATACTTGAGGGCAAGAAAAGTTGGTCAACATGGAAGTACAAAATTTCTGTAATGCTAGAAGGCACAGAAGGTGCCTTGGATGCTGTCCAAGGGAAACTTCAACGACCAATACTTGCTGCGGAAGGAGGTGACGCTGCGACTAGCGCCTATAACGCCGCAATGGCAAAGTATAGGAGGACTGAAAGCGGCGCTCTGCTGATGCTGACCACCAATATGTGCTTTTTACACGACTGCCCCCAAAAAAAGGAGTATTATGTGTTCAGGGTTCATGTGAGTATTTTTCTTAATTCCACCATTATTACTTAACGCTTTTTGATATGGTAGCAATAAAACTAATATTAAAGTATTCAGAATCGGCTACAATAAAGCCGATTCTTAAGAGTTAGGATAAGAATCTAAATTTCTTTGGAAAATTTTAAGTTTTGACAGCACAAAAATTAAAATTTGGAATTGACAAAAGAAAAATTGAAGTCACTGAGCCCAAATTTTTTTTCATTTTTTTCCCCACCCCACTATACCCGCACCCACCGCCCGTGGCCTGCCAGCACGAAGATAATCGGAAAAGGTTGTTCAGGGAAGTAGCTAACGGAGTTTCAATACAGCTGAAGCCACATGACCGATTTGGTCGCTAGCTCTGTCGCAAAGCCTATCTTGGCTTGCGAATTTAACTTATTTATATAATATACGTACCTGCATTTTGTAGTGCACACGTATCTCACTGTCTGGTCAAAACTGGTATTTCTAAAATCTTCTGATTATATTAATCTGAATCGGGCTTCCAAAACCCCTGTGACCTCCAACCTCCCCTTACAGTCACCCCAATCCTCACAGCTGGTCTGATAAAAAATTGATTGTCTTGATAACACTGATACAATCGCCGCAGCGATATCATACTCATTTTTACTGCTAGATACAACCTTTCGATCTTAATCTATCTGTTCCTGGATATGTACTTTTCACAAAGCAGAGTGAACATGTTCTGACTCGCCAATGATCCTTTTACCATTGAAACACAAAATCATTGATTTTTCCTTCAACTCCAAATTATGGCTGACAGTCAATCAATGCAACAGTGTTGCCACCTTCCTCCTGCCGGTGCCGTGTTAAGTGCAATGAGGTAAAAATTATTGAATTGATAATGAGAAATGATTTTACGCAAATTTAACTCGCGATATTCGCGACACTGCCGGCCAGAAATTAGTGCGTAATTAAAAGTCGGCTGTATTTGTGTATAAAAAAAATTACTATTTAATTACTCATGTCAACGTCTGATTTGTTTTCTCAATTAGTTTGTTCTGTATGATCTGGAGTTTTAGATGTCTTATCCTTGTCATCCATTAGTTCGAGAGCGGTTACAACTATCTGATTGATCTGGTCAATGTCTCAACTGAGGGCATAGTTATCTTAGCTAAGTTTGATTTTTCCGTCCGAACCCATTATCACTGCTGATATTTATTCCACCTTCCAAAAGGCTCTGTTACTATCTCTTTTAATCTGTACTGTTTTGCATGTCTTGGTCTTGCAATTGTATCGGTCTTGCATGTCTTTGTTTTGCATATCTTGGTCTTGTATGTCTCGGTCTATCAATATTTCTTGGTCATTTTCTGCTACTCTATCTTTTGATAGACCCTCCCCACGGCTGACATTTGAATTTTGTGATTCGCTTTATTCGAGTTGTTGGCCATTTCATTGGTTTTGGCATTGAAGTATAAAATTTTTGTTGCATTCTGTTGTTCAGGACATTTATTTGGGCATAAGGCTCGATTATGATCTCCGAACTTGCCACAATGATGGCAGCGGATTTACCAGCTATTTGAATCCGATAAAGAGCAACATAATGAGCATCGATAATTGTTACTGGTTTCCCATAACGATTCTTGAGCGTTTGCACAGCAATTTTGTAGTTATTTTGAGTGGTATCTAGACCATCAACAGCTTGTTTGGCCTCTCCCTTTGTGTTAGTGTTAATTTTAATTTATATACAATTTTCTCTACCGACTCATGAATGGTTTTTGAGACGGGTTCGGATCAATTCGTCGATATCCGATCCTTTTAAACTCAGATTGTTCTAAAATCCCACACACACCAACTAAATATTAATAACTGAGATTGGTCTTAACTGGTTCCAATTTCTTTGCACGAGTTTACTGATAAATTTCGTCTCCGCACTGTAGTACTACAAGCATGAGAGTTCTTCAGCCCTGTTACAGCTAGCTCATCATGATTATGCCAGCTAGCTCATCGTGATGATGCCCTTACTCAGGGCTGAAATGTACCAGCATTTGTTTTGAATTTCATTATAATTTTCATGGTGAGTTCTTTTATCACGTACGTTGGTAATTTACTTTTATTGGTCACCTGTATGTAACAGCTCAAAAGTGTTCATTTTAGCGTTTTGGACCCGTTTTCGTTTGTACTTATCATATTTAAGCTATTAATCACATTTAAGTTAATCACATTTAAGCTATTCCAACAAGAAAACAGTGTGTAGGTGGTAGGTATGCTAGTTCAGATTATACCGGTCAGAAAGCATATCGTTGTAAATGAAGTATATTATGGTACTTACTGGTTGTTCTGACTCTTCGCAGCTCTTTACATGTATTTAATTACAATTTATTATCATTTAATAATTAATAAAATAAAATAACACCGGCGGCGGAGTAAAACAATTGTCTTTGGTTTTTTACTCATTTATAGTGATGCGAAGGATATGACAGTACCGATTCAAGAATCACAATTTCGTATAATGTCAATAAATCTAAATACTTGTAATTTCATACATTTCTTTATTGATAATCTTAAATCTCAAAACCGAATATATTCTTAAATTTTCCGCCACGAATTCGGCGAATATCTGATCTGATCGTTACTTCACAAGCTGAAATAAATTACCTATATGTAGTAAATATCTGATCTGATCGTTACTTCACAAGCTGAAATTAATTACCTATAAATAGTAAATATCTGATTTGAATATCGGATATGTATGTACGATTTGCGATTCGATCACACTGATATTTTGGTTATTCGAGTCTGAATGCAGGTCTGATGATTTGGGGTTTCCTCCCGTGGCTTCCGTTTGCCAATTTATCCATCACGAACTTTGCTCGCAGGGCTGTTCCCTGTTGTGATATGATTTGTAATACTGTTCCCTGGGACTGTCAGTGACTCCAGGGCTGTTCCCTGGGACTGTCAGTGACTCCAGGGCTGTTCCCTGGGACTGTCAGTGACACCAGGGCTGTTCCCTGGGACGGTCAGTGACTCCAAGGCTGTTCCCTGGGACTGTCAGTGACTCCAGTGCTGTTCCCTGGGACTGTCACTAAATCCAAGACTGTTTTTGGGACTGTTATGCAGGGCTGTTCCCTGGGACTGTCAGTGACTCCAGGGCTGTTCCCTGGGACTGTCACTAAATCCAAGACTGTTTTTTGGGACTGTTATGCAGGGCTGTTCCCTGGGACTGTCACTAAATCCAAGACTGTTTTTTGGGACTGTTATGCAGGGCTGTTCCCTGGGACTGTCAGTGACTCCAGGGCTGTTCCCTGGGACTGTCACTAAATCTAAGACTGTTTTTTGGGACTGTTATGCAGGGCTGTTCCCTGGGACTGTCAGTGATTCCAGGGCTGTTCCCTGGGACTGTCACTAAATCCAAGACTGTTTTTGGCACTGTTATACATGACTGTTGCCCGGGACTGCCAGCGACTCCAGGGCTGTTCCCTGGGACTGTCACTGAATCCAATACTGTTTTTTGGGACTGTTATGCAGGACTGTTCCCTGGGGCTATGACTAAATCCAGGGCTGTTCCCTGGAACTAAATGTGCACGATGTAAATTATAAGGAGTAAAATCCGTAATAACGATGCCTACTCAAATCGGCACTGAAATCATTTTTCTTTTCTCGATCTTGATGCAATCGACTCCGTAAACGAAAATTATTATCGTGTAGGGTACAACCCTATCGTTTGTCTCTGATCACTTTTTTTTGATAAGCATAGACTTACAATATCCTCAGTATATGGTAGTAAGTAACCAAAACAAATTACAAAGGGAGTGGTTATCAAACCTCTATTGTAGCGAGTTTCTCTTTACCATTGTATGTTTAAATGATGAAAACGTAAGGAAAAAAGGGAATAAAGCAGCTCCTCCACCATGTCGCAAAGCCTATCTTGGCTTGCGAATTTAACTTATTTATATAATATACGTACCTGCATTTTGTAGTGCACACGTATCTCACTGTCTGGTCAAAACTGGTATTTCTAAAATCTTCTGATTATATTAATCTGAATCGGGCTTCCAAAACCCCTGTGACCTCCAACCTCCCCTTACAGTCACCCCAATCCTCACAGCTGGTCTGATAAAAAATTGATTGTCTTGATAACACTGATACAATCGCCGCAGCGATATCATACTCATTTTTACTGCTAGATACAACCTTTCGATCTTAATCTATCTGTTCCTGGATATGTACTTTTCACAAAGCAGAGTGAACATGTTCTGACTCGCCAATGATCCTTTTACCATTGAAACACAAAATCATTGATTTTTCCTTCAACTCCAAATTATGGCTGACAGTCAATCAATGCAACAGTGTTGCCACCTTCCTCCTGCCGGTGCCGTGTTAAGTGCAATGAGGTAAAAATTATTGAATTGATAATGAGAAATGATTTTACGCAAATTTAACTCGCGATATTCGCGACAAGCTCTCCGTCTATGACGAAAGACCGGGAGTATCCACGCCAAAGAAGAAACGTGTGAGTAGAGGCGATATGGTAGAGAAACAGAAACATCGTCAACAAAAGTATAGGCCGGATTGGGAAAAGGACCCCAAGTTTATTAATTGGCTCACCCACGACCATAAAAATAATCTTAAAGCGAGGATATGCTAAAGAGATTAAATTCTCAGCAGCTTGAATCTGATATGCAAGAGCTAATAGACTTAGAAGAGTAAATTTTTGATGTTGATTTTTAATTTTTTACCTATTGTTACATTAGTAATAAAAAGTACTATAATTTTGTACAAAATACTATCCTTTTTGTATTTTTGTGCTATCTTTTTCAACGCACCTAAATCCAACCCTGCTTATACCGAGTATAACTTAGTTTTGTCGAATCGGCCCTCAGGAGGCTATAAGGATTCTAACGATACCACACACTTCGAAATCGGTTCAAGCGTTAAGTAATACTCCTTTTTTTGGTGGCAGTCGTGTTGAAAGCACGTAGGTTAGGTTTTTTTTTTTTAATAAAATTATTTACAAAACTTTAATTTACTTTTCTAGATTCTGTTGTATATCTTAAAATATAAATATCTTTTCCGAATTCGTTCCGAAACACATGAGATATTGCATCTTTTGATACTCCATATCGAATAGTAGTTATGTCATCGGCATTTGCTAATCTAATACCATTTTGATAAAATATTCGATCTCCCGGTTTTATTCCGTATCTGAAAAGAAAGGTTAATCATGGTTAATCATGTAAACGAATATTTAGATCGATGTTAACCGTACCCTAAGGAAAAAACGAATAGTAATAGTCTATTTATTCTTCCCTTGTAAAGGTTATCTTGATAGATGCAATTAACCTTTTTTTGTGTGTTTATTTAATTTTAGTATGCAGATTATATTTGAGCTTAAGTAATTAATAACTTTTTATAAGAATTTCGCAAAAATATTTAAATTTTATATGACAAAGCTGCAATACTTAGTTGGTCAAGTTTTCGGGCAGGGAACCCTAAAATTACATTATTAATTGGAGCTGCTGTGGTTAAAAGAAATATTGTGGCCGAACCAAATCGATGAAGTGATATCAGCAGAGCTGCCCGACCCCAACGTGGACAAACAGCTATATGACACGATCATTAAGAGCATGAGTCCTTGTGGAGCACTGAACCCTACGTCCCCTGCACATGTGGGACAGGACATGCACCAAAAAGTATCTTCGGGTGCTATTAAAAGAAACGCAATCCAACGAGAATGGTTATCCATTGTACAGGCGCAGGGCGCCCGAAAATGGGGGACGTACCATCACAATAAAAATGAGAGGTACCGCGCAAGACGTCGTAGTGAACAACAGCTGGGTGGTCCCGTACTCACCGTTCCTTTCGAACATTTTTAATGCTCACATTAATGTGCAGTTCTGTAACGTGATTCAGGCAATTAAATACATTTGTAAGTACATAAGCAAAGGCACTTAACTGGTGATATTTATTGTGCAGCAGCCTAATATTGACCCACGATACGAAATGCAGATGTTTACAGCTGGTTATTAAGTGAGCAGCAACGAAGCAGCATGACGGATATTGAGCTTTCTGCTTCACGAGAGGCACCCGACAGTTACACGTCTTACGGTCCACCTTCCCAACGGCAAGCGCGTTTACTTTACGGAGGCTCACCTTTGCGATTAAGTATTGACACCGCCCACTACCACACTCACCGAGTTTTTCCGTCTGTGCTAGACGGACGAGTTTGCCAGAACTTTGCTATATGCGGAAGTGCCAAAATATTAAGCATGGAACGCTTCACGGAAAGCGTGAAAGCGTCATATGCAAGGCAACTCCGTCGAAGATTGGCATGATGTGACGACGTCAGATGCCCTGGGCAGAATTGATACCGTGCACTTAACACACTTTGAGTGTTACTGCTTACGGTTGCTACTGACCCGCGTCCGAGGCCCCATCAGTTTTCAGGCCCTCAAAACAGTCGAAGGATAGGAAAAAAACTACGTACCGAGAAGCGTGTGAGGCAATGGGACTTTTGGAAGATGACGGCCACTGGGGTTTTACGATGGGGGACGCCGTATTGTGTAGATCAGCGGCCAAGTTGAGAGAGCTTTTTGCTATCACTTTGAGCACCTACGGATTCTCAAACCCCCTGCAACTTCGGGACAAGTATAAACCGCTATATCGGAATATATCGCACACAAGTACCGAGGGACAGCACAGGCCAACGACGATGTATATTTTGACGAAGCGCTAAAATTTATTGAGGACAAAATTTTTCTCAATGGCGGGTAAACGGCTGCCTAATTTTGGCATGGCTACCCCACAAAAAATAGGTGAGTAGTCCATTGATTTGCTCAGGGAGCTCAGTTACGACACTGCAGCCTTGGGAGCTTAAGTCACTCAAACTGAGCCCCAGCTATTACAACAGCAAAGGCAAATTTTCAATAAATTTGTTAGCCTAGTGAAGAGCGGAGAAGGGGTCTTCATTTCTTAGACGCACCAGGAAAGACATTCCTGCTAAATTTGCTACTGGCGCAGTTGCGCAAGGATAGGAATTTCGCGCTAGCTGTTGCGTCCTCTGGGATAGCCGTGATCTTGCTCAGTGGAGGTAGAACTAATAAGGTTGGATGGCACTAGAATGAAATCTTCTTGGGGTTGTTGCTAGTCTACCAACTTTATTATCACTTGTCTCTTGTCATCTCGATTTATTGTCACTCGTAAATAAAAACTGAATAATATGTGTGTTATCTCAAACTATTAATCCAAAGAAAACCTCCATCTCATTTCTCTGTTTCTCTTCGGCCTCACCGGAAGAAGAAGAGAATAGGGTAAATATAATGGATTTCTCAACAAAAATAGATATTGGGAAACTTGAGGGCAAGAAAAATCGGTAAACATGGAAGTAAAAAATTTCTGTAATGCTAGAAGACACAGAAGGTGCCTTGGATGCTGTCCAAGGGAAACTTCAACGACCAATACTTGCTGCGGAAGGAGGTGACGCTGCGACTAGCGCCTATAACGCCGCAATGGCAAAGTATAGGAGGACTGAAAGCGGTGCTCTGCTGATGCTGACCACCAATATGACAGAGTAAGTAATAGACGTTTTTAGTAGTAATAGACGTTTATTTCCATACGAAAATATTTAGCACATAAAAATATTTCTGCCAAACTGTAATGCAGTTTGTAGGCGGAAAAAACTCTCTGTTTAAATAAAAATAAACAATGAAAAAATTAAATTTAATAGTTTCAAATTAACCTAAAAAGCTTACTTAAAAAGAAAAGATAATCGTTTTATCTACACTTAGATATCATATTTCTGCAATATTAATGATTTTAACTTATTTTTGAATACAGCACGGGTTACATTACATTCTGAGAAGACAACAGGCAAGGCGTTAAATATTTTTGGTATTAAATATTTATCTGTTCTTTGACCATAATAATTTTTGAATTTATAAATTTGGAAGGCATTTCTGGCGGCTTTTCTAGTGTAATATTTGTGATTCACAGGATTCTTGTACTGATTATCAGGACCAAAATTTTCATTTGCTATCAAAAATCTTACTTTTTCATGTACAGGGATTATTTTACAGATATTAAATAGTTCATTATAGTTACTTTTACATTTATTCTTTGTATTTTTGTCTACCAATAACTTAAGAAATCTAATTTGTAAACATTTTATTTCATCTAAGTATGTCTTGAAAGTTCGACCGTAGCTAGACAAGCCGTATGATATCAATGAATCAACCAGGGTATGATAGATAGCAAACAATAAAGATCGATTAGCAATCTTCTGCAGGTAGTAAAACTTACCCAATACGCATCTTAATTTTTTACAGACATCTTTTACGTGACTCTTCCAATTCATGTTTTTGTCAATTGTTAAACCTAGATATTTATACTTATCAACAAACTCCAAGCTATCACATCGACAATCACGTTTAATATTATGCAAGCAATCGTACGTGTGTCCTACAATTTTTATATCATTTCTCGGCTTTGCATTGTACGGCGAATGAATATGCATACATTTTGTTTTTTTGATGTTAAGAATAATGCCATTTAGACTGTCTAAAAAAGTCTTATTACATGAGTGTTTTATTTTGTCTATTTCTTGGGTAAACGTTCGGGAAAAACTATTACAGATATCTTTAGTTTTGTTATTTTTTCCTAAATATTGCAATATTACTTCGTCGACATTTGCTTTTCTTTTTCCCATTCATAGATTTAAATTAGACCAGATCTTACGATAATCACTATTACATCCCTTTAGTATTTTCTTTCTGTAATCATTTTTTGCGATGTTTATTTTTTTGTTTGTTTTGTTTCTATAGCGAGTGTATTCTAAACGAAGTGACAAGTTTTCTGGCTTACTTTTCCATTTCCGGAATAAATTATCACGAATTATAAACATTTTCTTTAATTCCAAAGTTATCCATGGTTTAGCTACTCTTTTTTTGCTAAAATTAACCTTTTTTAAGGAAAAATCATATACATCGCAAAAAATAGCGTACAGTTTAGTATACAGAAGTAAAGGACAAGTTATTGTCAGTAATTCATCCCACTCGATAGAGAAAAGTTTTTTCTGTACTAATTTCTTATCAAGAATAATTTTTGTTGAGAGCGCGTTCGCTCCGCTACCAGAATCGTCCCCTTGGCTCGTACATACGGACATCCGAGCTCCCACCAGGTAGTGATCGGAGATTTTACCTGCAGCAAGTGTGTAAGAGGAGGGAGGTGGGGCGGGGGTCATGTTTGCAGCAACTTGGCGCGCGCACTCCCGTATCCACACGTGATCGAGGCATGACACCACCGTACGACCTTTTATGACCTCTTCTCGTGTTACATCATTTACTCCACACTGTAATCCAAATTTGCACATAGCATCTTTATACCGCGACGCTAACGCACATTATTGCCCTTCTAGGATGTTGATATTAATATCACCGGTCACTAATAAATCACAATTTTCAGGGATCTGCCGTAGCAATTCCTGTATTTCATATATGAAACGCAACTTGTTGGTCTTTGGAGGTCTATACACAGCTAAAATATGAACTGGTTTCATGTTCCTGCCACTGAGTTCGCCTTGAATAGCCTCGTATGAAATACCGTTAGTCAGATCAGACATAAAAGATAAATCTTCTTTCACATACATCAAAATACCACCTCCTTTCTTGTCCTTACGAGTGTTTGAAAAACTTTTAAATCCTTCCATATGGTACATACACACTTCATGTTGTCTTATATTGATCTCAGTTAGAATTAAAACATCGATCTTGTCTACGCATTGTTCGATAAGCACTTGAAACTCACAGAAATTTTTTCTCAGAGAACGTATATTCATGTGTACTATGCTTAATTCTGAATTGTTTTTATTGTCTACCTAATGTATCCATTTATTTAAATCTATGTATCTTACATGTTCGATATCTTTAATATGCTGAAAAGGCATAAAATATTACCAGAATAAAATGTAAGTAAGTATATATCTGGACCGATGAATCGGTAGGTATCTATCTATTGTTTTACTCAGATTTTAACTTAAGTGATTCAATATCTGCTTCCGACACAATGCGGTGAATTTTTTCTGATTCGCTCTTTCGTACCAAAACCTTTGAATTTTGGATCCATATAAATCTAAAGGACCCTTTTAGCGATCCTTTAGTACTCCAAAGAAGTTGCTTCGTTTCTTTGTTAACGCATTCGTTGATAAATACCGGCGTTTTAGTACCATTATTGAAAATATCATCATTGGTGATGGGTTTATTGCGATCACGGCGTTTCTGCAACCAAGCATCTCGGGTAGACTTGTTGCGCAAGCTCACAATAACCGGCCGCGGCTTCATATCGCCTGGCTTTTTTGCGCCTACCCTCCATGCATCCTCAATGCTGTTTTCTTCCAAGTTCATGGCACCAGCAACCTTCTTAATGATTTCTTGGATATTTTCACCTGTGTTTTGTTCAAGGTTTATCAATTCTACCTTCTTCTCATATTCCTTTTGCTCCAGAGCATGGAATCTCTCTTCCATAGCCTTGTTACACTTTTCCAAACTAACGTTTCGTTGCATCAGGTCTCTGATCCTGTTGTCCATTCTTTTTAGGTTTTCTTCGCAATCAGTTTTAAATTTGACCATCTCGTGGTATTGATCCGCATAATAATCAACAGTTTTTGTTAAGTCATCCAACTTCTTACTCATCTTGAAAACAATACCCATCTTTTCATTCATTTGTTTCAAGAGATTTTCGACTGTGAGCTGTGGTTTAGGTTCTAATTGCATTTGCGACATTTCCGCCATATGCTTTTTGCAATCCGCGCAGTTTTTTTCCTCGAGCTGCTTGGGATCCTTGATGCAGTCTTTATGGTATGCTGATTCGCAGGGACCCTTGCACTTTACTTTGGTATCCCTCCTCCCGATAGGATTGTTGCACTTTTTGCACTGAGACATAATAGAAAACGCACAAACTATCTACGGTGTAGCACTATTCACGCACACTCGTCCGCACGCCGAGAGTGACGCGTGGAGACTAACACTGCAAAAAGTTATGAGGTACAGAACGGCTCACGAGATTTGGCAAGAGCTCCACAGGCTTTTTGATGGACAAACCGATGGTAGGGCCTATAATTTGTGTCTAGAATTCTTTGGACTGAAACATAACAAAGAGGATGATATACGTACTCATAATGTCAAAGTTAAAGAGACGATGCACATGACAATTATCGGATGTCAAAATCGGATCAGCATAAGTTACAATACAAAGAGCTTAAACATTTGATAAATCTAAGTATTTTTTATGAAGAAAAAGCTTTCTTCGAAAATAACATAAATAAAAAAAGTAGCAACCCGAAAAAACTATGGAAAACCCTAAAAAAGTCTATACTACCCGACTTCAAAAATAATTCGGAGTTCCCTGAGCATTTTAATGATCCAGACACAATAATTGATAATTTTTCTAAGCTTCCTGGGGTAAACGAAGTGTCTCTATCAGATCTAACGTATTTAGAGCACCATCGTTATAGTGATAAGATTTTCAGACTTACTTCAGTGGATGAAAATACAGTTGCAAGGGCAATTATGTCCATAAAAACTAATGCTCAAAGTGTAGATAAAGTATCAGTGGAAATGATAATATTAATTCTTCCCCACACCTTGCCAGTTAGCACACATATTATTAATACGTCCATCTTAACTTCCTCATTCCCTGCCCTATGGAAAATGGCAATAGTTAAGCCCATCCCTAAAAATGCTAATCCTATCAGTGCTGCTGACCTACAAACTATCTGTTGTAGCATTCGCTACAAGTATTCAACCTTTTTCATATATTTTCAGTCTTTCTTTATCGTTGGCTACTTTGCTGAATTTTCGAATTCGAATATTTGGAATATCTTGTCAGATTTTTTTGTTATTTTTCTCATATCAAAGAGTATGGTGGTACAAGAAAAAGGAAATTTGCCACACTAAATTTAAAATATCAAATTTTAAAACGCAACAGAGCGCATTTGCTCTAAAGATAGTGAAAGCCAGTTTTTTTCTGCATTTCCTGGTAAGTTTTGTGTAATTTTGGTTTCATTCTCTGAAAATCCCTTTTGTCCCGTTTCCAATACGTTAATTTCCTTTCCCTGATTTCATAAGCATGTCTTGACGCTGTTTTTTTATTTCTTTACAGCGACCCTTTAGGTTTTTTTAAGGGTTCTTCCCAGTTTTTTCCCCATTTCTACTTCAATTCCTCCCGCCATCTCGTACGGTTGTACCTATTGAGGCCGGATATAGAGACTACGTACTCTGGAGGGCTAAAGCTTCCGGTATTAAAACAGAAGTCGGCTTGGCTTCATCGACTACTCCCAGGAAGACTGGAAACACCCAAGTCACGAAGAGACCCTTACCAGGTTTTTAGTATCCGTAGCCTAACATCCAGTAGTCTGGATATCCAGCATCAATTAGTTTTCTTCCTTAGTGTAAAGCTAGATAACGATTGCTCTTAACACCTTAATATTACGTTTTCTTTCGGATTAGAAGTTATTAAAACTTCCGTGTAATCTTAGTTTCTGGGATCCTATAAACTAGTTTCGATATCCAAATTTAAATCCATTATTTTGTGAACAAATGCGTCGTTTAAGCTAAAGGAAAACAAAATCCTAAATAAGACGAATTAGGCATAATTTTTGTGTTGATTTAATAAGTTCCTTAGTACCCAATACTCTTCAGATATTATTGTGTTTTATACCATATTTTTCTTACTTCAGTTTTGTTATTTTTAGTTTATTTAAAGTTAAATTATACGGTTTCTTTATCCAGATTTACCTCTTTTTTTTTCAAATTTAGGTCGAACCGACGAAATTACGTTCGTGAATATGTAGTGGCTAAAACATAATTTTTTAAAAAAAGAAACGCTACAAAATGGCGCCCGAACAAAGGTAAGTACGTATTTCTAAATATTACTTGCTGTACTTTAACATTTTTTTTTCTCAATTCGACGGTGGTGTCTCCGCTTTCGTAGACTAATTTTCCAACCTACTAAATTTTGTTTGTTTTCAGGCAGCGTTTTCTCTTCTAAGGAACCCCAATAGTAGGTAGTTATTGTTCGTTCTGGATCATCGAAATTAACGGCTCACGGCTCGCGCCGTTCGCTCGACGCTAATTTCGACGATCCAGCACGATCAATAACTGAGTCGATTATTCAAAAACAAAGTACTGTTCAACGGACCCGGGTTGGTGAACGCGATGCCAACCTCGCACCAGTATGCAAATTTTGAGGTAACAACACCCTCAGTTACTGGTTCTATTGGTATGAACAGAACGTACCGTTCAACGGACCCAGGATCGTGAACGCGGTGCCAAACCCTCGCACCAGTGACGCCGCTGCCCGTCACCAGTGTGTTTAGTTTAAGGCCCGGAAATTCAGGATGAATTAGTGCAATTTTACAAAATTGCAAGGTTTATTATACCGCTGGTTTAAGCTAGTTCCGATCGGACCTACTAAGGCGCGATCGTGGCAGTTGCTTAGTATGAGTAGTTTTCATATTATATATCATAGTACAAGAAAACAAGCTACAATAATAATTCGTTTTAATTCAAGAGAGATCTGGAGGTTTGCGAGTTGACACGTGTGACCTACTATTATAAATTGTTATTTATATTATTTTTTAGAACTGCAGATTTTCGCAATCGGCTAGTTGGTAATTAAAGTGAATCATTTGCATTTTCACAAAAAATGAAAACTGTAGTCAGTACAATTACTTGAATATACAGGTTGTTTTTTTTTTTCTTTTTTTTAACTTGTATTATATGTTATTATATATATTATATGTTATTTCGATCGTGCATAAAACTGAAACTAACGTTGAGAAGCGGATTACCACGATCTTGACTAAATCATAAATAGGAACAGAGTCGCTAAATAACTCCGTGTAGCAACGTTGTTCGTGACTTTGCGATTTAGTCACGATCGTGGCAATCCGTTACTTAACAGTAGTTTTAATTTAAGGCACGATCGTCGTACAAAAACAAATTTATATACATACTAGCTGTTGCCCGCGACTCCGTCCGCGTGGGTTTGTGTAGTTGTGATAATTACCCTAAGTCCATCCTTGAAAAGTACCCTATGTCCGTCCCTAGTAATAGCAAAACAGCGTTACTTTCGCAATCAATTATATATTAGTGTGATGTGATGTGATGTGATATACAGGATAAGTAATATAAATTTTAGCTATGGAAGCCATACCATTTTATGATCAACCTGTAGATACTGACCTAGATAGCATTTCGTAACTTCATAGAGACATTTTGCTAAATCAATAATATTAGTATTTTGTAAATTTGCGAATTCAGCCGCATTATTTCAGGTGAAGAGGTTGTCAACTATTATGTTTTGAATGAATTATGAAAACAAGCTAAAGCCGCTGCTTCGCCACAGAAAAAATTAATTAATTTTCTTGCGAATCTGCATGCTTAGTATGTGCTTAACACATTGTCCTAGGACAGCGATAGACATACAATTTTCAGTCGGACACTCTGTAAGTGGTCAGTAAGGTTCTTTGACCCTTTTTGTGAAGTTAGTATTTTTTTTTTCCCTGCAACTGCAAGCCCAGCTCGGTCAATTTCTATGGGAAGTTAACATTTTATTTTGCTATATTACCAAAACGTATTATCGATCTGTGTCACTTACAGACTCTCCAGTATTAATTTGACTATATCAATAAAAGTCACCTTACTATCATCAACTACAGCAGAATAAACAAAACAGAAGTGTTCCAAAATAATAAATGATAAGAGATATCATTATACGTTTACGATCCCGACACACCTCTTTCACTTCTTCCGTATTCATCAATCGAGGCTTTTACCCAACGAAAAGTACAGTACGTTTTTATTTATATAAAGAGAAACCTACCCACATATTCAGCAAAAACTAAACTGGAGCATAAAAAAAATCGTTAACAACACCTGACATGCGTCGTTAATTTTTGCTTTATAAACTACTAAAATTTGACGAATAATTATCAGTTCTCTACGCTCTACCTACAAGTCAGTTAGTACTCGTACTTGACAAAGTCATCGCTCGGTTCCGCTGCTGCCTGCTGCTGGTGCTCCGATTGCTACATTCTGTTGCTGTTGCTGTCAAACTGCGAATCCACTGTCTTCAGATAATGTTAGTAAGTTTGATTTATGTTTTTAATTTCTTTATACCATGTATTTTTTTAAATGACTGATGTCGACCCTTCTTTCATATAAAAGTATAAAAAGTATTATTTACGTTTAATCACTTATGAATATCATCATCCAAGTCAGCCCCTAACAGCTCTCATAATTTAATTAATTTTACCTATTACCTAGGTAATGTTTAAAGTTGTATTCAGTAATCAATTAATATTGTAGGCATGTTTTTGTGGAATGTAACAACTTATTGAGTTTGTGTAATTTTCAGGTCAGACTCTGATTACAACAACAGGAAGTCAGTAGGAAGGGAGAGGAGCCATTTCGAGACGGACGACGAGGTAGCTTTTGCGAGGTATGTATTTTCCCCATAATATTTTCTTCGAGTGTTTTCTGTCTTCTCCTATGGGTTTCCAAGGTTTAAAAGATTCAATCATACTACATCCCGATCGATTGTTAGGTGGGGCGATCTTTGAGCTTGTAGGCCTGTCTGCCAACTTTTACACTGTAACTTACTGTTAAACTAAGTATCCGTACACATAAATAAAGTTGAAGTATCTGTCTGTCTGTCTGAAATGGAAAACTCAAAAACTGCTGATCGGATTGCCGTAAAATTTTTGTATATGATGGATAATAATGTTGATTAACATTTAGGCTACTTTTTTGTGATATTTTGATAAGTTTGTAATTCATACAAATTTTATTTTGATTAATTGTGCATTTAATGCTAAGATACCGTCTGAAATTAATTAACACTATATTTTATATTCCTCGAGATCGGGAAAATCGGGATCCACGCGGGCAACGTCGCGGAGCGTGCGCTAGTAAACGATACGTATGAGCATGTACTTGCATTGCTTATATTTTTTATTCTATTTTTCAGGAAAAAAAATCCTGAGCCTAAAAGTACTAAAAAGCAGATCGTCGAATCAGACACCGAGTTGACATCTGTTCAGAGGTAAATATCGACTTTTATTTATTGTAGAACGCTCAGTTAATATATTTATTTATTTTTTCTTCTCTCCCCTTCATAAACCAAGCAAATGCTTACCTTCTTATGGATGGGGAACTTAAGTTTGAGAAACATGTCCTACAGCTGGCCCGCAATTACTTCTATAGACTGAAGGTCCTGTAAAGAATACGTAACTTCCTCAGCGTTGAAATGAGGCTCAAACTCTGTGAATCTTTAGTCCTCTCAAAACTAAATTATTGCATAACAGTATATGGACCCTGCCTCTTAGCTAAGTCGCAGCGCATAATACAACGGGTTCAAAACGCTTGTGCACGATATTGCTTCTACATTCCTCCCAGATCCGACGCCACGCCTTTTCTGAACGACGCCCGAATTTTGAAAATGGCATCTAGATAGAAGCTCTATTTTGCCACGCTGCTTTTCGGGGTAGGAAAAACACAAACGCTAGAATACCTTTATGAAAAACTGACCTGGTTTTCCTGTAATAGGACTCGGAGATGTGGAGTTCTGTTGCGTGTGCCTCACCATCAGTCCGCTGCATTCCGGGGAAGTTTCCGTTACCTCGCATCCAAGTGTTGGAACAATCTTCCCCCTCCGTTTCAAAAACTTGTGTCGAAACATTATTTTATAATGATACAAGAAATATTTACTAATTGCTCAAACTGAAACTTCATAAATTTTCGTCCATAAATATTATATATTTTTTAAACTTTACTCTTCCAACTTACTTGTCGAATTAATCCTTAATAATGAATGACCAACTAAATATTACAATTACGAAACAAATATTTAGTGTACATGGATCGGTTTCATATTAATGACAAGCCCACCACGCTACAAGCACTCTCTTGTAAAATAGTACTGTAACGAAAATGGTTCTGTGTAAAGTAAGTACTCATGTAATAAAACTATTGTGATCCTGGTCACGAGTACTATCTGTAACAAAATAAGTTCTTGGACTATTTGTACTGTAAGAGAAATATTTATTTATTTAATAATTAAAAGATAACCGCTGGAAGCGATACCATCCGTAGAATGAGGTTATAGTAATGTATATACCTCTCTACGTCTCCTACGTTATTATGACATACTTGAGGAGTACATCGATTTATTAATTACAAATTAAATCATTGGCCGTGATTTATTTGTGTGATCGTCTAGTAGATTAGGACACTACGTTATGTTACAAAACGGTTATGCTCAAAACAATGTATATCATAATTCAACAAAGAAAAATAAAGTAATCAAGAAAAACTAATGTACTAGTTATTGGTTAAATGATACGACTTAGCTGTATTCTGGAACTCAGCTATATTTCAAGGCTATTATTGCCATTGAAAATCCAAGGGAAAACGAAACACATTATGACTAAATCACTATGTAAAACCACTTTTGATTCGACACTCCGTGAGACGTTTAACGAATAACACTTTCATTACTTCGTATGTTGCGCGCGACGTTATATTTTTAATTATGTAAATGATTATGTAATTATCGGATAATATAGTAAAATGTGTGTGTGTGTAAAATATGATATTGCAGTTGTCTGGGTTAGAAAAAAAAGGGTTGATGAACCGTAGATACTCGACGATCGGCGGCTGCAAGCGCTAAGGTGATTTAGCTAGATGTTTGATATTTGAGGGGATTCTAGACCCAGATGAGTCCAGAATGAAGTGGGGGCCGTACAAAATTAGACGGTAATCTCCCTGACCAACCAAATAATTACCCCCACGTTGTCACACAAAATGACACCGCTTCCGAACAAATTCCTGCGAAACAACCTAGACAACATCTTATAACCTAAGTGTCCCTAGAAATTTACACAGACATACAAAACCTCACAAAAACTGCCTCTAAAGCATTCATTCATCACACCTACGACTTGATCAAGTCAATTTCTAATTTTCTACGCTTGACGTGTGGACGGGATAATCGTAGGTGCAACCTAAGGAGCCCCTGATGCAGAATTCACCAACTCTGGTTCCGACACAAGCATTATGCAAGGCTTCCCATCAGAGTTAACAGCCATGTGAACCCCCGGACGTCTCCAGAGACCACAGTCCACAACGACCCCGTCCCTAAACCAGAAAGGGTTCCTAACATAAAACTCAGTATCCATATCATTCACAACAAAAATCTAAATTATGAAGACCTAAAAATGGAAATTGTAAAGAAAAGTCATGTGAGAAATTTTCTGCAGAAGTCTCGTTCCTGTACCTGTACCTAAAATCCTGTAGAAGTGGATAAGTGAGAGGGGAAAGAAATAATATGTTGGTGTGACACCCGTAGCTCGCAGTACCTATAAAATCTCGAATTTCTCACAGACTTTTTGTTAATCGAATATACAGCAGCACAGCTAGACGTAGAAACTCTAAAGGTCCTAAATTTTGGATAGGAATAAGGGACGTATATATTATTCTTTACATAAATAATGTGATACAAATAATTGATATATAAAGCTAAACCGCGTTTCGTATTTAACACTGAAAATATATAATTTACTTCACTCCCGACACTTAATTTCAGAGCTCTGAATTTCAACCGTGCACGTCGCTAGTATAAATTATTTCAGAACCGACGCTAAAACGTAACGTAAATCACAACACTTCGACGCGAATTTAAAAGGTCAACTATTCGCCCGTACGCCCCTAACTATAACGGGTTTTTCGCACACTTCTTCATATGCCGTTTATTTATACCAGTCGATCGCGGTCAGGTATATAAAATCGATATTTGTGTGTCTTCTAGACCCACAGTCCACGGCAGTTGCTAAAAACTTCCCGATCAAAACGTCAGTACCCATATATATAACCTCGCATGACGCCTCTCCCCTTCCTTAGCAAAACCATATTTTTCAGGGTTTATGATCCTGTCAAAGGCCCTCGAAATCCAGTTTCGTCAAACTTGAACAGAACTTAGATTTAAGTGCAAGATAAAAGTAAATTCTAAAGTGTAACACAGAATACTCAAATAACAGAGTAATTCTTTTTAAAACCCAATTTCCAAGAAAACTAAACGGACATGTCGACATTTCATTACGAAAACACCTTTATCCATAACTTTAAGAAAACATCCCCTTCGCTTCATAACACGTACTTTATGTTTTCATAAATTCAAACACTCCATATCACGTCAAGCAGCTCTAAGTGATCCTTCAATCAAAACATAAGAAAAGCCGATCTTAAAACTTATTATATATATATTTGAACACCCTTTTTGAAAGCTAGGTATTCCCTTCAAAATCATTAAGTTTCAGTAGAGATATAATGACCAATTCTTGCGTCCTCTATAATTTTTGTAACACTGTGCATAAAATTCTGTCAACACTATACCGAAATGTAGTAATTACTTTGACAGTTTCTTTGAGGCCTAATAATTTCCATGAATTGTTGCTATTTTGTTCCAGAACATTCTATAAGTGCTTTGGACAGTCTGACGTAAAATAAATCTTCAACTTTCAGTCCAATCTAACACCCTTATGATGCCCTATTATAAGGTCGCAAATACGGCAGAACTATATCAGCTTGTATGCTCAGCTTCCACTTCAGCTCGTCTATGTGTGTATGAAGGTGCTTCATCCATTTACATCATAGATGGAGTTACTGGTATTTAAAACACGTATTTTATTAATAATTCTGTACGATTGAGAAACTTCAGTCGTTACAGTACAACGTCATAGAAATCATTTTAATTCTCCCTACTTCCTTACACAATTTTGCTTTACCCACACGAATTATGTTTTAAGTTTTATGTTATTTTATTTATTTATTTTATCCACCTTATCTGTTTTTTTGCTAGGTATATAAGAATTCCACATATTTTAGGTAGTAGCTTTTTTTTTATTTTTTTTTATTTTTTTTTTGTTTAATTTTATATACTTTTTCAAGTTTTTACTTTAATATTTATGCATAATATAATATTTTTTTAGGCGACGACTGAAAACCGACGTTGTGGTCTTATACGGCCATAACATAAATGTCGAGTCGTAGCCCTTTTTGCTACCGTGGCACATAGGTACACATCAACACATTAGTCAGAAACGAATGTTTTTGTTATGTTATTAAAAGACAGGTTTATGTTTATGTGAAATGCATTTTTGTTTTTTCTATTCTTTTTCTTTTATTCTCCGTATGTGTTAATTATTAACTATTTTAGAGATAAGCTGAATTTTGTATTCCTCATTTTTGTGTATGTATGTGTTATGGTGCTTAATAAATGTTCTATCTATCTATCAATAACTTGTTTTTTCAGGAAGAAAAAGATTTCGTGCCGCAAACCACCAGCTGCAAAACGCGTCGTCGAGACGGACAGCGAGTCAGTTAAGAGGTAAATATCGACTTTTTATTTGTACTAGTAGAAAGCTCCCTATATATAATTATATGTATTGGTATAATTTGTTTTCTGTGCTCTCCATAAATAAAGCAAATGCTAACTTTCTTTTTTAACGTTATTTATATTTTTGTTTATTTAGGAACAAGCCAAAGCCGAGACCATCCAAGCGAGTTCACGACTCGGACGACGAAACGGAGTCTAGGTAAATATACATTTATCTGGGTTACATGTTACTCTCTCCACCATCACACTTTGTTTTATTATTATTTTTCTGCTAGTAAAAACCTCCCCTAACTTAAACCAGGCTTTTAATTCATTTTATGTTATTAATTATATCCTTATTTACAGACGCAAACAGGCTAAGGAGTCAAAGACTCCAGTGAAACCGAAGCAGCCGCAGAACAAGAAGTCCAACTCGTGGCGGTTGTTGGACTCCGAGAGCGAGGACGAAGCGGTGACAAAAGTAGTGCCGCTGAAGTCGTCGTATACCAAGCGGGTTGCTGACGGCGTCGTACGCCGCACCGCGGACCTAGAGGGGGATCTATTTTTGGACCTCAAATTATATCAGGTGGATGATATAAAAAAAATCCACCCCCTCAAACGGCACGAAAAGGCGGTGCTGGGTTTGCGCTTCCAGGCGGACCACGACTCGCCGGAGTTGGCTTTGTTGCAGCAGTTATTGAAGCGCTGCAAGGGAAGCTTCATCGACGAGGGCCATTTCTTTGCCGATAAAGTAGCTTAAGTTTAGTTAATGTATTTATTGTTTCTAGCTAATGATATATTTTAAATAAAAAGTAAGTCTTAGAGTATATATATTTTTGTTTTTAGACTCCCGACGAAAGAGTACTTATTTCCATAATTTATTTTCACTTGAATAACAAACTATAATGATTCTAACCATCAATAAATAACAATAATAATTTATTATAGTTGTAATAAAATAAAAATTCTAATAAATTAATTCAAATAAAATTTGATTCAAATCAAAATTAATAAGACCTTATTAAATCAGTTTCAGTATTTCCATCAATATTTTTAAATTACTATAAATATGTCAAATAATAAATCGATATACTGTTCAGTGTGTGATGTGTCTGTTAAAAGTAAATCTTTTACTTCTCACTTGCGAAGTACAGTGCACAAAAATAACAATTCTGTTAAGGCATGCGAAGGTATTCAAAAAGTATCTGGAGCATTTCGTAACCGCATAGCATCATACAGAGTGAGTGGATTATTGAATAGCGATGGCGCGGCCAACGCGTGCCCCCCCGCAATGTTTCTACGTTCGCTGCGCAGGCGTGTTCGCCAGCTGATAGATGCGCGACTTGACTCGTTTATCAGCTTGAAGGTAAATTTTGAGTTATTTGCAGAGTTTTCATTACCAAAAAATGATAACCGCGAAGTTAAATCATTTGCAACCGGGAATATCATAATTTATAAAAATTACGATTTTAATGAAATTTATAACAATGTTGTTGACCAAATTGTCGCTAGAGTTGATGAATTTCAAGAAAGGGATAGTGGGTGGAGCTTTGTTGCTAACTCTTATCTTGAGGTAAATGTTAATAAATTTAATCCTCTACGGGCTTCTGGATTCATTGAACTGCCTAAAGCTATAAAATTGAAACATGCATGCATCAACATTAAAAATGCTGATCAATTTTGTTTTCTGTGGTGCGTTATGGCATCTCTATTTCCTGCTCAACAAAATTCAAATAGAACATCGTCATATCCTCATTTTGAAACTTTACTAAGCACAAAACATATGACATTTCCAGTTGGCTTGAAGGATGTTAAATCATTTGAAAAATACAATGTTAACATCAGTGTTAATATTTATGGTCTCCAAAATAATAAAACTATTGTTGGACCCTTATACAAGACTAAGCAAAAAAGAAAACATCATATTAACCTATTGTTTTTGGAAAACGGCACACAGTCACACTACTGCCTGATAAAGAATCTAAGTCGGCTCGTTAGAAGCCAGATAACAAAAAATCATAACAAAATATTTTTTTGCGATGATTGCATGCTGTTTTTCTCAAACAACACTAAACTTAACGATCATAATTGCGGTGGTGTTAAAACAACTCTTCCTGAAAAAGGTTCTTTAATCCAGTTTAAGCATTTCGAGCGAATGCAAGATATGCCATTTGTTATTTATGCTGATTTTGAATCGTTGTTGCAACCCAATACGGATGAGCAAAAATCTAAATATACAGAAAATTTACAAAAACATATCCCCGTTGCATTTGGTTATTACATCGTATGCTCTTACGATATATCATTAAATCACTACGTTTCTTATCGTGGACCTGATTGTGTACAAGTTTTCTTAAAAAATCTGGGTGCAGACGTAGTCAAAATAAATAAAATATTAAGCAAGCAACTAGATATGCTACCCCTAACTAATTCCGAGTTAAAAAGCTTTTCTGAGTCTACTTTTTGTTATCTTTGTAATAAGTTGTTGTTTGAAGATAAAGTTAGAGATAGATCACTGTCACCTAACAGGACACTATCGTGGAGCTGCTCATTCTTATTGTAACATTAAGTTTAGGCTTCCTAAGTTTTTGCCAGTTTTTTTCCACAACCTGTCAGGCTATGACTGTCATTTATTTGTACGAGAGTTGGGTGAGTTGCCTGGCAACATAAATGTAATTGCAAAAACAAAAGAAAATTATGTCTCGTTTACAACATTCTTTCCAATCGGTAAAAATGAATTCATGGCGGTACGTTTTGTAGATTCTTTAAAATTTTTGGGTACGAGTTTAGAAAAAGTAGCAGAAAATTTAGCCATTGAAGATTTCATCCATTTGTCTCATTTTTACCCAGAAAAACAACAATTTGATTCATTTAGACGTAAAGGAATTTATCCCTATGAATACATGAGTAATTGGGAATGCTATAAAGAAAAAAAAAATACCCCCGCGTAAATGTTTTTACAGTAGTTTAACGGACGAAACTGTTTCAGAGATTGATTATGCTCACGCTCATCATGTATGGCGATTGTTCTGTTTGTCTAACCTTGGTGAATATACTGACTTGTACTTAAAATCAGATGTGTTGTTGTTGACTGATATTTTTGAAAGTTTTGGGCGCACATGTAAAAATAACTACAGATTAGATCCTGCATTTTACGTTACCGCACCTAGCTTAAGCTGGGATGCAATGTTGTTAAAAACAGAAGTTAAATTGGAGCTAATTGAAGATTTAGGAATGATTCGAATGATACAACGTGGTATTCGCGGAGGTATTTGCTTATGTTCTACTCGCTATGCCGCTGCTAATAATAAGTACTTATCTAACTACGATCCAACCACACCAGATAATTACTTGCTCTACATAGACTGCAACAATTTATACGGTTTTGCTATGTGTAGTTACTTACCATACTCCAATTTTGAATTGATTGACAAACCCAATTTTCAGGTTTCGGATATTCTCTGTTTAAAAGACGATTCTAAAGTAGGTTACATTTTAGAGGTTGATTTAGAATACCCTGAAACATTACACAGCATGCATAATGATTTACCTTTCTGTCCACAAAAATTTGCACCTTCTGGGTCTAAAACTTCAAAGTTGATACCAAATTTGTATGACAAGTATAACTACGTCATACACTACGTTCATTTGAAAACTTGTCTCAAGCATGGTTTAAAGTTGAAGAAAATCCATAGAGCTATAAAATTTAATCAAAGTCCTTACTTAAAACAGTATATAGATTTGAACACGGAGTTACGACAAAAAGCTAAATCTCAATTCGAGCAAGACTTTTTTAAGTTGTTAAATAACAGCATTTTCGGAAAAACTTTAGAAGACACGGAAAAAAGGTTAAATGTGAAGCTTGTGAATCAATGGTCAGACGTTGGTAATAAAACAAAAAAACACTTTTGCGCGGAACAACTTATAGCTAGACCTAATTACCATAGCTCAACTATTTTCACAGATAATTTCGTTGCAATACAATTAAAACCCGAAAAAATTACTCTTGATAAACCTATTTACATTGGATTTTCAGTTTTAGAAATATCTAAAAGTCATATGTATGACTTCTACTATTCTGTTATGAAACCTTATTATGGTTCTAATTTAAATATGGCGTACACAGACACGGATAGTTTATTACTTTGTGTACAAACAAAAGACGTCTACAAAGATATTAAGTTAAATTTTCTAAAATACTTTGACACTAGTAACTATGATGATAAGAATGTTTACGACATACCTAAGCAAAATAAAAAGGTCCCTGGATTATTTAAAGATGATTATCGTCTGGAAAGTAGGTTGAATTTAGGTAAGTACACTTTAACATCACTTATATTACAATGATCAAATTGCGACATGTCTTTAGATGAATTATTCTTTCTATTGGTCTGTAAACCCATAATGACATACCTAGGTTTTTCAATCTGTGATGATGTTTTCTGTTTTAAAAATTTCATTTTGGTTTGGGTATGGACCACTTGAAAATCGGTGTGAGACTAAATATTATCTTGAAGCTTGCAAAATATATGAATGCATAGTTCATAGGAGCTATCGATAAAGTATATTGAGAAGTACTTTGTTTTTGACCAATCGATTCAGTTATTAATCGTGCTGGATCGTCAAAATTAGCGTCGAGCGAACGGCGCGAGGGTTTGGCACCGCGTTTACGATCCTGGGTCCGTTGAACGGTACGTTCTGTTCATACCAATCAAACCAGTAACTGAGGGTGTTGTTACCTCAAAATTTGCATACTGGTGCGAGGGTTTGGCATCGCGTTCACCAACCTGGGTCCGTTGAACAGTACTTTGTTTTTGACCAATCGATTCAGTTATTGATCGTGCTGGATCGTGTTACGAGATTACTACTTCTGGTTCGACTTAATTTTGGATCTACGCTACAGAATGTATAAACAAAAGAAACGTTGAGCGCCACTTAATTTATTAAGTGAAAATTAAGAAAATCTTTATGACACAAAAAAAAAGAAAATTCTCCTTCAGAATAAAAAAAAAAAAAGAAACAACTCTACTAGTATAAAATAAAGATAGATGTTAAGTTTAAAAAAAATTGAATAATCTAAATAATATTTACATCGAAATTCAATCCTGAATTTTCTCAAAATATATTTCGTAATGTCCTTTATATAGGACAATTCTTAAATTTGGCTAAATATTATTATTTACATTATCTTGCACCATGAGTACTTATCTTACTCGTCTTGAACCTCCTGTACATCCTTTATATAGGACAAAACGGTCCAGATGTTTTCGAACAACTTTCTTCCTTCGCTCTCGATCTTTCAATTAAAATTAATGAATTAAAGGACGGCAGCACGCTGCAATGTAGAAATGCACATCTTAAATAGGTTTATCCCTAAGTATAAACAAGGCTACCAAGTAACAAAACAAATAATATCAAAACGTTACCTGCCGTCCGTTTCTAAAATTTAACTTAGTTAACTTCTTGGAAAACAATTTTCGAATACTCCGTTTCGATTAATTTTCTAAACAATTCAGCATTTTAAAATTATTTCTTCGATAAAATATTAGTTGTTATTTCTGACATTTCTTTTCTAACCCTCACTTCACCATTCTTTCATAGTTTGAATTTTGAGAAAATCCATAGATAATAAGTACAAAAGAAGGAAACACAAAAAGTAAAATGAGAAGATATACAAACGTTTTCTTACACGGGTAAAATCTAAATGTATGAAATCTCGTGTAACATCGCCCCCTTCTTTAAAGTGAAAACAATTCTGAAAAGATTTGTTTGAACAAAAAGTCTATGGCAACAGAGATAAGTTCTAGATTATTAAAAGGTAAACATGTATAGAATGCAAGCGAGAACTAATATTCATATACCGTTGCCATCACTTAGTAACAAGTATACCTGGTATATGTTTAGCCTAATTTTTGAATAGTTGTACATAGTATTTTAAATATTAATTAAGGCGTTACATGTACAATATCTTTAATGTGCGTTAATCCTATCAAACGCCCATTCACATCTTCTAAACGATAAGTCAATGGACTCACACGTTCTTGAACAATACATTTTATATTTCTAGGAGCTAATTTACTAGCAAAGTGTTCTCCTGCTTTAGACAAAACATAGTTTTTCTTCCAGACTACCTGACCTTCTTTCAATTCTAATGGTCTTCTTCTTAAATTATAAACTTTCTTACTACGTTCGTAAGCATTCTTCAAATATTCTTTCGTCTTTTCGAAAACAGACTGAAGCTCTTTAAGAGTTTCTGAATATTTACTTCTGTCTGGAAAGACCAACTCTAATTCATTTAGCCGAGAACTTTTATGAAAAACTCCATCTAAGATTATTTCCCTACCATGGACCAGGAAGTACGGAGTTGCTTTAGTGGCCTCATGTACACTATTATTTATAGCACACTGAATACTTCTTAGATGTTTGTCCCATTTAGTGTGTTCCTTTTGAAGGAAACATGAAATCGCGTCCCCTTCCACTCTATTAACCCTTTCGACAGGATTGACTTGAGGGGTATAAATAGATGTGTAGAATAGATTTGGGATATTATATTTATTTATAAATTCCTTAAAATCTTTTGATGTGAACACACTACCGTTGTCACAAATCACAGTTTTTGGGACGCCATGTGCTAAAAATACTTCCTCTTCCATTTTTTCAACAATAGTTGAAGTAGTTGCTCGGCGTAATGGGAAAATAAAAGTATATTTCGAGAAATAATCACATATGACCAAGATAAATGTGTTACCATTTTTTGATCGAGACATAGGACCGTGCAAGTCGACCGAAATAGTCTGAAATGGTTTGTCTACCAGTTTAGGTTGACCCATTAGACCAGGTTTTGCTTTGTTTGTTGATTTATTCGCTAAGCATGTTTCACAATTACGAACAAATTTTTTAACATCTACTAATAACTTTGGCCAATAGTATCGTAAAGCAATACGTTTTAGAGTTTTTTGCACGCCGAAATGACCTGCAGTTGGCTCGTCATGGTTTTTCTTTAATATTTCTAACCTTTCTGATGCTGGAACTACAAGTTTCCAGGAAGTATCAGATTCTAAGCCATAACGACTACGGATGTACTTGTATAATTTTCCTTCACTTACAGTAAATTTTGGATATTTATGGGGAAAATTGGTAGAATTCTCACATACATCATCGTACCATTTATCTCCTGTAGGAAAATTAACTACGAGTTCTGCCATTTCTAACCTACTTAGAGCATCAGGGACAACATGTAAATGTCCTTTTCTATGTTCGATATCAAAATCGAACTGCATGAGCCTCATGGCCCACCTTGCCAATCTGCCACTTGGTGATTTTATACTATAAAGCCATTTCAGAGAAGCATGATCCGTTATCACAGTAAAATGTGTCCCTTCAATGTACCCTCGAAACTTTTCGATGCTAAAAAGTGCCGCTAAACATTCTTTTTCTGTGACAGAATAGTTCTTTTCCGCATTATTAAGGCTTCTCGAGGCGTACGCAATTACCTTTTCTTCTCCATTTATCAACTGAGTCAACACACTCCCTAAGCCTTTGTCACTAGCATCGCATTGTATGAAGAATTCTTTCGTAAAATCTGGACAAATTAACACGGGTGAAGTAACAAGATGGTTTTTTAGTTGTTCAAATGCTTTCTGGGCTTCTTCTGTCCACTCAAATTTCAATTTCTTCTTGCTAGTTAGTTCATTAAGAGGGGACGCAATAGTTGAAAAATTTGGAATGAAACGTCGATACCAACGTACCATTCCTAAGAATCTCTTTACCTCTCTAGCTGTTTTAGGCGGGCTTAAATTTGTAATAGCTGCTACTTTATCGAGGTTAGTTCTAAGTCCATGTTTATCAACTGTGTATCCTAAGTAATTTAACTGATCCCGACAGAAATGAGATTTTTCTGTGTCAATCGTGAGATTAGCTTCTTTTAACTTCTTAAACACTTTGTCTAATAATTCTACATGTTCATCAAATGTTTTAGATATTAAGATAATATCGTCCAGATAAATAAACACTGAATAAGATAAATCTGAGTTCTGGAACTCGGGCCCGAATAATTTGTCCATAAGTCTTTGTACAGTTTGGGCTGCTGTTGACAGTCCAAAGCACATTCTGCAAAATTGGAAAAGTCCTCTTTTGGGAACTGAAAAAGCTGTTTTCTCTTTGCTTTCTTGTTCTAATTCTATTTGCCAGTAAGCAGATTTCAAATCTAATGACGTCATATATTGAGCTCCACGAAGTCCACTAAGAATAGAATTGATATTTGGAAGAGGGTAGCTGTCAAACTTAGTAATGTTATTGAGTTTGCGACAGTCCAAACATACTCTGGGTTTACCGTTAGCTTTTCTGACGATTACGAGTGGGCTATTCCATGGAGAATTTGATGGCTCGACTACATTAAGGGACATCATTTTGTCTAATTCCTTATGGATTAGTTCTAACATAGCTGGAGAGAATGGGTGATTCTTTTGCCGAACTGGGAGGGAATCACCAGTATTGATAGTGTGTTTAACCAGTGTTGTTTTGCTTAGGCCCACATCAGCTTTTAAAGTCTGAAACATCTTGATTTTTTCTTCAATTAACCGTTTCTGATCTTCTGATAAATCATCTTTTGAATGTACGATTGACGTAGGTGCTACAAAACAATTATTATTCGACAAAGAATCTATCGATAATAATTTTGTTACTTCTGTAGTTATTTTGAACATTTTCCAGAAATCAATTCCTAGGATAACAGGAGTTTTGATTTCATCTATTATTAAAAATCTTACCACTTTAAATGAATCTTTGTACTCAACAAGCAAATCGGTGGAACCTTTGCTCATGCATTGTGTACCGTTGGCAGTATATACAGGCGTTGGTTCAGTACTGTTTAATTGAGCACCAAAATTTTGAAGTTTTCTAAAAGCAAATGTGTTCAAAACGGAACAAACAGCTCCCGAATCTAACAGGGCCATACACTCTTTGCCTAGGATGTTTATTTTTAGGAATGGCCTAGATTCGCCCTGTTTTGGGTTGAAATATACCTCATTTATTATTTTCGAGTTTAAAAAGTTTTTAACATGAGATAGCCAATCCAACCATTCTTCTTTAGTAGTTTTCTGTAACGTCTTATTCTGTACTATTCTATTATTTATATTGTTAAATTCTGTCAGATTTAAGTTGGATCTCCTTTCGAGGCTTCGGCTGAGTTTAAACATTTCTCAGGCCTACACCGTTCACAATTGGGGCGAATGACCCCATCATTCCCACAACCATAACAGTATACTCTTTTATTGAATTTACATTCTTCCGGTTTATGACCTTTAGCTTTACATTTATAACATGAAACCCTACTATTATTTCTTTCGTTTGTCAACTCAGTGACATTATTTTCTTTATTTTTAGCTCTAACTTCACTTTCGAATGCATAGCAAAGATCTCTATGAAGAATATTTTCTTTTCTAATTGGAGGGTTCACATGGGCTGCGCACTCTGCTTTTAAGTCTTCTAAAACCTTGCATTTTTTTCTTAACTCGTCCAAGCTTTGAAACTTTTCTGCGAAAGTCTTGGACTTATAGTAAGGTGCTAAGTTACCTTTTACTATTTCTACCTTTTCTTGTTCTGGAAGTGGGCTAGTCAACCTATCAAAATATGTCATCATAACGAAAATAAACGCGCAAGCACTCTCTTGTTCGTGTTGTGTACGTACGTAAATTTCTTTTAAAGTCTTCCTATCATAGGAAATCGGTAGGTACTCTTCTTTTAGCTTTTCTACTAACGAGCTCCAACTTTCACACTGTCGTCCATAAAATCTAAACCACTCTAGTGCTTCCCCTTCAAACAAATCATACGCTCCATTCAATAAGTCCTTTTCAGTCAAACCTTTGCATGCTCTGATCTCATCAACTTTTTTTGTAAATGCAATCACACCCATTTGGCTGTTTCTACCGGAAAATTTTAAATTCCAGTTGTCAATAGACCTGCTCACATCCACAAAAACTTTTACCGTTTCTTTGCTACATGCTTCATGAGAATGGACATTTGAAAAAGGCCCTCGAGTTGTATTCTCAAGATTATCAATCATCTTGTTGGTTTCTGTATCGTTATTAGAAATGTCAACCGATCCTTGGTTCACCGAAAGGGATTGCAAAATCGTCTCACAATCATTCTTCAAAAGGGTAATCCTATCGCAAATCATGGGGTCTTCTGTCAATAAATGACTTAGCCTAGCTTGAACGTGTAAAGTTCGGGATTTTAACCTGTTCAACAGTGACAATTCATTGTTAGATATTTCTAACAAATTTTTTATGTCAGTAATCTTGGAACTACACGTGGTACATTCTGAGTCAATGTCTAAATTATCACAATACTGTTTTTCTATTTCTAATTTGTCATCTTTCTTTAGCTGGGCTAATTTTCTTCTCATTTCTTCTACAGTATCATATTCATTTATTCCTCGAATCAATAATTCATGTTTTAGTTCGTCTTTCAACAAATGTTTAAAGTTCATTGTAGCCATTGCTTAAAGAAAGATGTACAAATAACCTTTCAAATGTACAGTTCTATTCTAATATTTCTTTTGTTTATACAGCCACCAAGCCCCACGTTGCATGCGCCAAATATGTTACGAGATTACTACTTCTGGTTCGACTTAATTTTGGATTTACGCTACAGAATGTATAAACAAAAGAAACGTTGAGCGCCACTTAATTTATTAAGTAAAAATTAAGAAAACCTTTATGACACAAAAAAAAAGAAAATTCTCCTTCAGAATTTAAAAAAAAAAAGAATCAACTCTACTAGTATAAAATAAAGATAGATGTTAAGTTTAAAAAAAATTGAATAATCTAAATAATATTTACATCAAAATTCAATCCTGAATTTTCTCAAAATATATTTCGTAATGTCCTTTATATAGGACAATTCTTAAATTTGGCTAAATATTATTATTTACATTATCTTGCACCATGAGTACTTATCTTACTCGTCTTGAACCTCCTGTACATCCTTTATATAGGACAAAACGGTCCAGATGTTTTCGAACAACTTTCTTCCTTCGCTCTCGATCTTTCAATTAAAATTAATGAATTAAAGGACGGCAGCACGCTGCAATGTAGAAATGCACATCTTAAATAGGTTTATCCCTAAGTATAAACAAGGCTACCAAGAAACAAAACAAATAATATCAAAACGTTACCTGCCGTCCGTTTCTAAAATTTAACTTAGTTAACTTCTTGGAAAACAATTTTCGAATACTCCGTTTCGATTAATTTTCTAAACAATTCAGCATTTTAAAATTATTTCTTCGATAAAATATTAGTTGTTATTTCTGACATTTCTTTTCTAACCCTCACTTCACCATTCTTTCATAGTTTGAATTTTGAGAAAATCCATAGATAATAAGTACAAAAGAAGGAAACACAAAAAGTAAAATGAGAAGATATACAAACGTTTTCTTACACGGGTAAAATCTAAATGTATAAAATCTCGTGTAACATCCGTCAAAATTAGCGTCGAGCGAACGGCGCGAGGGTTTGGCACCGCGTTCACGATCCTGGGTCCGTTGAACGATACGTTCTGTTCATACCAATCGAACCAGTAACTGAGGGTGTTGTTACCTCAAAATTTGCATACTGGTGCGAGGGTTTGGCATCGCGTTCACCAACCCGGGTCCGTTGAACAGTACTTTGTTTTTGACCAATCGATTCAGTTATTGATCGTGCTGGATCGTCGAAATTAGCGTCGAGCGAACGGCGCGAGCCGTGAGCTGCTAATTTCGTTGATCCAGAACGAACAATAACTACCTACTCCCAATACCAAGCTGTCGAAAGGAACCAAATCTTTCCACGAAGAATATTTTTGTCTATTTTTAAATTTTGTTTTTTTTTAAATTTTGAAATCTATGTTTTACAAATTTTAATAAAGGAATAAAGTATTTACACACGTTTTGTGTATTACCTGTTTTATTTGTGTGTGTATATTATCCTATCCCTAACCTAATTTCCTTATGTATAGTTAGGTAGGACCTGCAGGTAAGTGCATTTCAATATTTAGTAGCCTATTACTTTTCATATCTATCATTAATAATTGTTACCTGTTCTAGTAAATAATTTACACTGAGTTTTCAAGTCAAATAAATATATTGTAATTTATCCATAAATGTGGTAGTTACTAGTTAAACATATTTATTGTGTTTCCAGCATAATTGTTGATACCAGTAGATCCGGGTGGTCACTTTATTCATTTTCTGTTGATCCCTAATCCAATATAGGCAATCTCATTTTGTTACAAAATTTTCACAATAATATTGAGATTGGCTCTCCCATGCAAGAAATTTTGTCGCAAATCCTCGAATTAATCTTTTTGTTTTTACAGAACAAATGTTGAATTTTTCCTGAAAAGATTTTGCAATTTCTGAAATCTTTGTTTACGTTTTCAGTCTTGTCAACTGTCAAGGTCGATATTTGAATATTTGTCTATTATTTTGAACATTCTGACTTCACCTTTTTTTTAAAAAAATATTTGTACCATAAATTCAATAATAAAAATTAACAAACTATTTTCGCTGTGTGGAGGTCAATTCAATAGCAAAACCTTTTTTGCAAATATTATTGCGGTTTCCGGTTTTCACTATTTTTTATAAATTCTGCCTTTTTGTTAAATCATGAATCCTCACGACGAAGATTTGATTTTGATGGGTGACCCCGCTGAAGACCCATCACCCATTCTGCGATGTTCTTCAGTCCCGCGCGTACTCCACGCTGGAGCGTCCCACCAACAAGAGAACGTCACGGAAACACCTAGGCCTCTCCCTAGACGGGGCGTAATCACCAATCAGAGCCAACCACCATCGCAAATGGAACTCATCGCCCAACAGCCATCCACTTCGTGTCATACTTTACACAACGCGCCTTCCACTACTCATGCATGCCGTCTCAATAAGAATCCCGCTTTATCGAAATGGAACTTATCTTTTGACAGCCATTCGTGTGTTCGCGATTTTTTTGTCAGCTTAGAAGAGTGCATGACGGCATATGAAGTGCAAAACGAGTACGTTGTCCGTCGCTTCCATGAGCTTTTAACTGGCCACGCGTTAATGTTCTACAGATCTGTCAGGAATGATAAACTCACACTTCCGGAAATTAAATCACTATTTATTGATACTTTCGGATCTGTCGATTTTGACGATACCACTGAACGTGAGATTCGCAACAAAAAACAAAAGGCGAATCAGCCCATTCGCGAATTCATAATTGAAATAAAAGCTCTAAATTCCAAGCTTTCGGTCCCGATCTCAGATCGAGCACCCTTGCCGATCATCAAGTTTAATCTACATCCGCGTTACGCGTTGTGTCTGTCAACGAATCGTATTTCGAATTTAAAAACCCTACTCGAAATCGCGACTAATTTCGAAATCTACGACCACTCTGCTCAGAAGGCCCTGTCAAGCGACAATCCTTCGTTTACTCCTCGTTCCAGTATCGCGTCAGTTTCAACAACCCCTGTGGTTTGTCCTAAGTGCGATGGACACGGCCATTCCTATCGTCTATGCCCTAACATTCCGGGCAAGATATGTTTTAGATGTAAGAAGCCAGGCTTTTTGACCCGCGATTGTCCTTCTTGCAGTCAAACTCCAAAAAACTAGTTTGTCACCGGAGGAGTTCTCAAATTGAAATTTCTCCGGTGCGTTTAACAGATTCATCCGATAACCGTCTTTTCGTTGAAATTTCCCTGTCTAATCAATCTTGCGAGGCGCTTCTTGACACTGGTGCACAATTGTCGCTCCTTTCCCGCGAGTTCCTTGATAAAAGCCTGGGCATTCGTGCTAGCCCCGGTTTTCTTCCCTCTGTTTATTCCGCAGATGGATCACCCATGGTTATTTCCGGTAAGGTTTCTCTTTTGACCACTTTTAACGGAGTTTCCTTTTTGCATGATTATCTTGTTGCCGACCGTATTTTTTCTCCTGTTATTCTCGGCATCGATTTTTGGAACAAATTCGGTCTGACCGTAGTTTTTAGTCAGGCTTTTAATAAAAATATTAAAGGAAATCTTTTAATATCCAAGGTTTCTCATCCGGAGAATGTTCTTGTCGGTGAGGTTCGACAAGTCCAACCGCGTTCTTTCCTTTCTTCTGAAAAAGAAGTAAGGTTACAAGAAGTCATTAACCAATTCGAAGATATCTCTTCCGACAAAATAGGTTTAGGAAGAACCAGTTGGTTATCCCATAAAATCAATACCGTCGGTCCACCTATCCGACAACGTTACTATCCCCTCTCTCCGGTTAAGCTTAAGATTCTCAACGAAGATATAGACAAAATGTTGGATGCTGGGGTTATTCGACCATCTCGATCCCCTTGGGCGAGTCCCGTCGTTATGGTTACAAAAAAAGACGGATCTGTTCGTTTCTGTGTCGATAGTCGCAATCTCAATCAGTCTCGCTCGAATGCGCTCCGAGTGCGGACGTGTGCATAGATAATCTTATACCGAAAGTCGTGTGCTAATTATAACGGTACTTTACCAAATCTGTACAGTGTTTATGTTGCGTCGGCATAATGGTGAATTGTAGGAAGTGCAATTTGTTTGTATCGGCTGCAAGGGATGATCTTGTGAAGTGCAAAGGTACATGTGCGGGGTACTTCCATAAAAAATGTGCTAAAAAGATGCAAAACGAAGTATGTGAAAATTGTGCCAAGAAAACTTCTCCAAAACCATTAAAGATCACTGTCGATCCTAGCGATCTTACTGTGGAGAGTCTCCTGCAGGAAGTCAACAAGAAGCTAGAAATAGTCTTCAAAATTGAAAACAAGTTACAGGAGTTGACGGGGTTAGTAGACTTCTACTCTGAACGTTACGAGGAGCTAACGAAGTTCAAAGAGAGTGCAGAAAAGAGAATGACGGCAACGGAGAGAAGAAATGTTTATTTAGAAAAATGCAATAGAGCTTTGGAAGAGAGAGTTGATCTGCTGGAGCAAAAGGAAAAGGAAAGAAATATTGAAATAGCTTGCTTAGAAAGCCAAGAAAAGGAAGACATCAATGTCGTAGTTAAAACAATAGCCAAGAAACTCAATCTTAAGCCGGACGATATTGAAGAGGTAAGAAGGGTAGGCGGAGAAAAACCCGAAAAACCCAATGATAAGCCTCGCCGTCCGCGGCCGGTGATTGTTACCCTGCGCACAAAAACAGCGAGGGACCAGTGGATAAAGCAACGAAAGGTCCGTCTCACTAATGATGCTATTTACGGCAATGATAATAAACAATCCATATTTATCAATGAGGACTTGACTTTTAGCAAACGTCAGCTGTTTTGGTCAGCAAAAAGTCAGCTTAAACCGATGTTTAACTACATTTGGATACAAAATTCTAGTATTTTGGTAAAAAAGAGTGAGGAAGAGAAGAAAATTTATAACGTAAGATGCGAAGAAGACATTAAATCATTATTTGAGACCGGAAACAACAAAGCCGAGTAAACACCTAAAGCAGTAAGGGTGTGTTTGCATTACATTTCTTACTTCAAATGAACGAATCGTTAGAATATTTAGACAAGGATATTGAATACACAAGATATGAAACCACAGATTTATGGAGTCAATATATAAAAAATAAGCAAAATGAATTAGATTTACTACACTTTAATATTAGATCTATGAGAAAACACTTTAATGAGCTACTAGTTTTACTGAAGTTATGCAATGAAAAGATAGATATAGATATTTTAAAAGATAAATATTTTAGCTGAAGTGAATATAAAAGAAGAGGAGTTGGCCTTTTATTCAATTAGAGGATACAATATACACTCGAATACAAGAGAAATAAAAAGGGGCGGAGGAGTGCTGATATATGTAAGGGACAATTTGAATTTTACCGCCCAGACAATACAAACCTCTGCTTCCGAGACGTTACATGGAAAGTTACAGACCGACAAAGGCACACTGCATGTAATTTCAACATATAGACCACCTAAAACTAACAAACTACGATTTTTGAAAGAAATTGAGATATTAATCAAGCAGATATTACCAACCGATGACTTAATTGTAATAGGCGATACCAATTTGGACATGTTAGGCGATAAAATAAATGGAACAATTACGACATACAAAAACATGATGTGTGAACACGGCCTACAATGTGCGATACCTACGAGCGAGATAACGCGAGAAGCCATTGTTGATGGCGAGCTGCAGACGTCGTGCATCGACCATGTGTGGGTGCGCAGGCATCAAGCTATACGCGCCGACGCACACATGCTCACGTGCAAACTCTCTGACCATCACATGGTAGGGACACGGCTACAATTGTCAGCCGAAAATGACCCGAATGCGCATCCAGCAACGTCTGCGCTATCCAATAAGCTAGTTAGGGACAAACTTGATCTTGTTGACTGGTCTGAGTTATTAGATATCAATTGTCCATTAATATTATATGAAAAACTATACACGCTGTTTGGCAGTATTTATAATGAATGTACTATTGAATTAAAACGCAGTAATAAAAGGGATACACAGCCGTGGGTGAGTAAACAGCTAGCTGTAATGATGGAGCGAAGAGACGAGTTATTTAGAACTTGGAAGTCCACTCCTTACAATATGAACCGGAGACTAGACTTTACGCGGTACAGAAACAAACTCAACAAAATTATAAATACTGCCAAAAATAAATATAGACAAAATCAAATAAAAAATTGTGATGGGGATTTTAGAAAAATATGGTGTAATATAAATGAATGGCTGGGACGTAAAAAAGGTAATTTAGATAATATTGTAATGAAATATTTAGGTAGAACGGATAATGTTCACAATATTTGTAATAATTTCTCTGACACGTTTACCCAAGAAATACAAAATATAAAACACAACTGTAATCAAAAATTTTTAGAACGTTCTACTTATGTTAACAAGATTGATGTATCATTTAAATTCAGAAAAATAATGCACATAAAGTCGGGAAAATAATTGATAAATTGAGCCGTGAAAAAGCTCCTGGAATAGATAAAATTAGAGTACAAGATGTAAAATATGTAAAATCAGAAATTAGTAAGGTCTTGGCTAAGTTTATTAACATGTGCATGTCAAAGGGTATATATCCGGATGTATTAAAAAAGTCATTAATAAGACCTATTTTTAAACAAGGAAACCATTCAGATTACTCAAATTACAGACCCATTGCCATTTTATCAGTTATCAACAAAATAATGGAAAAAGCTGTAATAGAGCAGATTGGTGGATTTTTGGAGCATCATAAGGTGTTATCTCAAGCCCAGCACGGGTTCAGAAAGGGTCGCAGTACGACTACGGCCCTGACGCAGTTCACTAATTATGTAAACACAAAACTTAGCGCTAGGCAGCAGGTACTAGCGATATTTATTGACTTTAAAAAAGCGTTCGACACGCTCGATCACGAACAATTGTTGCAGGCTATGGACGAATGCGGCATTAGTGGGCCCACCAATCAGTGGTTCCGTAATTACTTGTCAAACAGAACTTTGCGCACTATGATCAATGGAACATCTGGATCTGAAGCTGCTGTCAGGCTGGGTGTGCCGACCGGTTCTGTGTACGGGCCGGTCGGCTACATCATGCACGTGAACAGCGTGTCGAACGTGGTACAGAACTGCAACGTTTACATGTACGCTGATGACATGTGCCTGCTGTACGCCGGAAACGATATGCCGGAGATGGTAAGCAATGTACAGGCGGACTTTGACAATATTAGTAAATGGGCACACGATAATGGCATCATTTTGAATTTAAATAAAACGAAATGTATGCACATTTCTTCACCTCATAATAAGAAAGCCAAAACCTTACAGCCTTCAGATATAAAAGTATTAGGTCACAGTTATGAATGTTTTCATAAAAATAAACAAGGCTGTACCTGTAAAACTTTAGAAACAGTAGATAAATTTAAATATTTGGGATTATTAATCGACAAAAATTTTAATTGGAAATTACACACAAATGAGGTTTGCAAAAGATTAAGATCAGTTTTAGGACAATTTTATCACCTATGTAGGATAGTAAACAAACGAACCCTGTACATTGTTTACCATGCACTTGCTGATTCACTGCTGAGTTATGGATTGAGTTGTTATGGACTTACATTCAAAACATACTTAGACCAAATTAAGCAATTACAATTAAGAATAATTAAATACTTAGTAGATAAAAATACGAAGGCTAAATGTAAGGGCGAATATGATAAATTGTTTAAAATGTGTAAGATTCTCCCTGTACACTATAAAGTCAAATACCTCATAGGTCTGCAAATTTATTACACTAAAGACTTTAAAATTCCTAAACCAAATAGACATTTCACTAGAGCAGTAAAAAGTGGCAAACTATCACAGCCATCATCCAAAAACTATTATGGAGAGAGAACTAGGGAATACGTAACTCCCAAGTTATGTAATAACTGTCCTCTCCTACTGGAAGAAAATAAGTTAAAAATTGGTAACTTAAAGAATAAATTAAAGAGCACATTGTTATCTTTTCTGAATAATTAAAACTTTAAGCGCATAGCTACAATTCTACAAAACTATTATTATTATTTTTTTTTCTCAAGACTCCATAAGTATTAGATTTTAAGTTAGTGCCTAAAATGCTTATTTAAGGAACAAAAATTTGTAAGAGCGTATCGCCAACAAACTGTTTAGCAGTTTGGCGAATATTGTTTACTGAATTTTGTGTATAATATATTAAATAAATTAAAAAAAAAAAAAAAAAAAAAAAAAACAATGTTACTGTTAGAGATTCCTATCCTCTACCTCGTATTCAGGACATTTTGGATAATCTTCGTGGTGCTCGCTACATCACTTCTCTTGATTTTCGTAATACTTTTTGGCAGATTCCCTTAGCCGATAAAGAAAGCTGTGAAAAAACCGCATTTATAGTCCCCCAACGTGGCCTTTTCGAATTTGTCAGGATGCCGTTTGGTTTGACAAACGCCGCGTCAGAAATGCAACGCCTAACAGATATGATTGTCAATTATGAGTACACAAAAGATACCGACGATTGTATTTTCGGGTATGTCGACGATCTTGTCCTCGTCTCCCGTGATTTTGATAGTCATTTGCAGCTGTTGAAAAAGGTTAAAGACCGCCTCAAGGAAGCCGGACTTTCCCTTAACCTCAAAAAATGCGAATTTTGTAAAGCCGAACTCAAATATCTCGGTTATGTTTTGAATAAGGATGGTCTGAACAACGATCCCGCTAAGTTGGATTCTATTAAAGAATTCCCTACCCCTACCACCGCAAAAGCTCTACGTGGCTTTATTGGTCTCTGCTCTTATTATCGGAGATTTGTCGATAATTTTTCTTCGATTATCGCTCTTTTAAGTATTTTATTAGGTAAAAAAAAGGGACGAGATTCTATCGATTGGAACGAAGCAGCCGATCATGCTTTCCACGAGTTAAAAAATGCTCTAATTAACACCCCGGTTGTGGCTTGTCCGGACTTCACGAAACCGTTTATTCTTCATTGCGATGCTTCATCCGTCGGACTTGGTTCTGTTCTTTCCCAAGTTACTGATGACAAGGAGCACCCTATCGCGTATTTTTCCAAACTCTTTTCCAAAGCCGAACGAAATTATAGCACTACCGAAAGGGAGTTACTTTCTGTTCTAGAATCCATCAAACATTTTCGCGGTTATCTTGATGGTACGCAATTTACTATCGTTACCGATCACATCGCTCTTAAGTGGTTGATGACGTTAGATAACCCGTCAGGTCGTTTAGCACGTTGGTCTACAATCATCTCTCAATTCAACTTTGAAATAGTTCACCGAAAAGGTGTACAACATGTCGTGCCGGATGCTCTCTCGAGAGCTTTCGTCGCTCCCATTACATATGATCGTGGTCTCGATTGACGTGGTTGACGATTTTTTGACTAAATTTAATTGCCAACCCTTCTTTACCCCATATTACTCTCCTCAAGCCAATACTGTCGAACGATATAATCAGAGCGTTGTTACATGTTTAAGCATGTTAGTCGGCGACAACCACCGACAGTGGGCTCGCATGTTACCGAAAGTTAAACTCTATCTAAACTCTTGTATTAATCTCGCAACTTCTTTTTCGCCGAATTTCCTTATGTTCGGGAGAGATCTCGTTATCGATACGTCACATGTTCAAAGTCAGGCTCGATGCGGTGATATAGCAGAGAGTCAGGCATCGCATGCTTCGAATCTAAGATCTTTAGGTGATATTTATGCAAAAGTCGCCGATAACTTGTCCCTATCTTTTCTCCGCAATTCGAGATTATATAATAAAAATAGGATTTCCGTTTCTCTCAACTTAGGAGACATTGTATGGAGACATAATTTTTCGCGCTCTTCCGGTATTGATTACTTTACTAACAAGTTGGCTCCTCGCTTTACTAAGACACGTGTTCGAAGGATAATTTCTCCTCAAGTATATGAGTTGGAGGATTTTTATTCGGCTCATGTTGGTATTTATCATATTAAAGATATTTTAAAATGATCCTACAATTTTCTATCTAGCTTCAACCTTTTCTTTTTTGGTTCGAGTTACGTTTCTTTGATTCTTCATTGACTCAGCCAAAGAGTTTTTTGTGTTCCTTTTTTTGCGATTTTCACGTATGACGTCTTACATATTTTATAGGCGTCGTTTAGTTATTGATTTTAATCCCGATGTTTATTCGGTTGTCTGTTCCAAGGTAATTTAATTTCAAATAATTTCCATGTTTTTATGACTATTTCGTTAAATGAATGTCGTTTTATGTTTGAAACTTGTGTAACAGTAGTGTTGTTCTTATTTTAGTTGCGAGGAATTCAGGCTTAATTAATTCGATTGTAATGTAATATGTGTAGTTAGATTAATATTAGATTGATTTTTGGTATTTTATAATCATCCAACTGATTTATTTATCTTTGACGGTTCATCTAGTAGTTAGTCTAAGTTAATGTTAGAGTATATCAGTTTTAGGTTTCCTATTGACCGTTCTGTTCGCTCGAGGATCTTCTTATCACATCCTTATCTTGTTTTTATTTAATCGACTCCTTTTGTTTCAAGGAATTTCGATTAGTCTAAGGGTTTATTTGATTGTTTGCCCTTCTGGAAGTTAATTTCCTTTAAGCTAGTTTAAGTTTTTTTTGTGTCGTTTGAGGATATTGTAGCATTCGCTACAAGTATTCAACCTTTTTCATATATTTTCAGTCTTTCTTTAACGTTGGCTACTTTGCTGAATTTTCGAATTCGAATATTTGGAATATCTTGTCAGATTTTTTTGTTATTTTTCTCATATCAAAGAGTATGGTGGTACAAGAAAAAGGAAATTTGCCACACTAAATTTAAAATATCAAATTTTAAAACGAAACAGAGCGCATTTGCTCTAAAGATAGTGAAAGCCGGTTTTTTTCTGCATTTCCTGGTAAGTTTTGTGTAATTTTGGTTTCATTCTCTGAAAATCCCTTTTGTCCCGTTTCCAATACGTTAATTTCCTTTCCCAGATTTCATAAGCATGTCTTGACGCTGTTGTTTTATTTCTTTACAGTGACCCTTCAGGTTTTTTTAAGGGTTCTTCCCAGTTTTTTCCCCATTTCTACTTCAATTCCTCCCACCATCTCGTACGGCTCTGGAGGGCTAAAGCTTCCGGTATTAAAACAGAAGTCGGCTTGGCTTCATCGACTACTCCCAGGAAGACTGGAAACACCCAAGTCACGAAGAGACCCTTACCAGGTTTTTAGTATCCGTAGCCTAACATCCAGTAGTCTGGATATCCAGCATCAATTATTTTTCTTCCTTAGTGTAAAGCTAGATAACGATTGCTCTTAACACCTTAATATTACGTTTTCTTTCGGATTAGAAGTTATTAAAACTTCCGTGTAATCTTAGTTTCTGGGATCCTATAAACTAGTTTCGATATCCAAATTTAAATCCATTATTTTGTGAACAAATGCGTCGTTTAAGCTAAAGGAAAACAAAATCCTAAATAAGACGAATTAGGCATAATTTTTGTGTTGATTTAATAAGTTCCTTAGTACCCAATACTCTTCAGATATTATTGTGTTTTATACCATATTTTTCTTACTTCAGTTTTGTTATTTTTAGTTTATTTAAAGTTAAATTATACGGTTTCTTTATCCAGATTTACCTCTTTTTTTTGGCTGTCACCAGGCTTGCCTGGTGGCAGTCCAAATTTAGGTCGAACCGACGAAATTACGTTCGTGAATATATAGTGGCTAAAACATAATTTTTTAAAAAAAGAAACGCTACACTGTGTTTTACCATGCCTATCAAAAATCCTGGAAAAGGTTTTCTATGATCAGGTTTCAGCTTTTTTTGAAAACAATGAAATTTTACTCACAAATCAGTCAGGCTTTAGAAAAGGTTATGGTACTAACACAGCTCCTTCGACGTTTTTGACAATATTTTATCCTCTCAAGATGCTGGTGAAGGTACTATTCTCACTCTGCTTGACTTTTCCAGGGCGTTTGATTGTATTAATACCCCTTTGATGCTTTCCAAACTATCATATTATGGATTTGATGCTAGTACTGTCAAATGGTTTGGTAGCTATTTCTCTGATAGATATCCACAGGTCATGCTTAAGTCTGGTGATGCATCTATGTCCTCATGTCCACACCTTGTAGATAGGGGAGTTCCCCAAGGCTCAATTCTAGGCCCTTTATTATTTATCTTGTACAGCGCTGATTTAGTTCACTCGATATCATCTTGTAGATTTCATCTTTATGATGATGATTAACAAATGTATTGTAGTATGCGTAGAGCACACCAATGAATGTACAAATTTTGTATGCGTTAGCCATGTAAGGATAGTGTAAGATCATATATAGGAACGATCACTGTAGATCAGAGAGGCATTCTATTTCGAACAATATACATAAATTACTGAATTACTTTTGTCTTTCAATTCATGGCGGCCCATACCAGGATTGTGAGAGTCATGTTAAGTGAACGAGCAAAAAGTCATGTAGTGTGGTTCTAGTGAAGTTTTTTTTTTATTTTAACTAATAATGGGTATACCACAATCCAAAGAAGAGGTCATCATCGCACAAAATTCGGGAGCCGGAGGCTCAAATGGTGCAGCAGTAGAGCAAATGCAACTCCACCTCGGGATGACAACGATTTTTCTCGGGTTGATCATGGTGATGTTTTGCTGCGGATGCTGTATGACGTTTTTAATTTTTTACCGGAAATGCCATACCCAGTGGATGCGTCGAGAGATAAACCACCACTCGATGAGGAAGTCTCTACGTCGACGTGAAGCCATACAGAAACCAGAACATGTGTAGGAAGCTTCTATAAATCATCGTTATATAAAGAGGTTTGAACGTTAGTTAAAGTTTAACATTTTTGTGGCAATTTCGAAACATTTTGGTGACAATTAATAAAGTGTGCTTCAAACAGTGTTTAAAAGTGTCGCGAGACCGAGCGAACACGATATGCGGTGACCGATTAGGTAAGCTTTGACATTCCGTACCATATACAGATGTGTTAGTTGTACGTCCTTATTCTGTTCATAGAAGTAGTTTCAGAAATGTGTGGTTAGTGTAACTAAAACGAAAAATTATTTTTTCATTTCTTTCAATTAAGCTTTATGAATTAAGTAAGGAATCGTTATTTCAGGGTTCAGTAGCAATAATTGTTTTATGTATTGTTTATTATGACGCAATAACTTAATGAAATATTAAATAGGATAAAGAATCTTAAGGAAAATTTATTTAAATTAAATCAAACCAAGAGAACTGATAAGATTTTACAAGAAAAATTTGCTGAAGCGAATTTAATTTATAAAAAATATATTTCTTCTTCAGAGTCAATTAATCAACAAATTGGAAAAGAAGAAATTAAAGGGTCTGATATTTCAATAATCAAGGAATTATGTGTAAAAATAGATACCTTGTACAGTCAAATTGAGGTTTTTTGTAGCAAAAGTGTGAGTGTTGTAACAAAAAGCAATATGGAGAAATTTGAGTTAAGAACAGCAGTTTCTTTATAACCTGTAATGAACGGAAATGAAAAGATAACAAAAAATTTAATTGATGGCATAGAGCTGTATAGTTCCATGATAGAGAAAGAAAGTCAAAATCTTTTAATAAATTTTGTGTTAAAAACACGTTTGTCGGAAAGTGCCAAATTGAGGATGGCTAAATCGTACACTTCGTGCCAAGCGCTTTTATTAAACATGAAAAATCATTTACTTACGAAAAATCTAGTAATGCTCTACACGCAGAACTCAATAGAATTACCCAGACAAACATGTCGTTAGAAGAATTTGGCAAGAAACTTGAGGATTTATTCGTTAATTTGACGATTTCACAAGCTGACGGTAACGAAAATTCATAGTTACAGGGTTTTAAAACCGTTGAGTGAAAAATTGGCGATAAAACGTTTCACGGACAGCTTGCGAAACCGTAATTTAAGTATTATTTTAGCAGCCCGTAACTACCTAGCCTTGAAGGATGTTATTCGGGCGGCAAAAGATGAAGAGTTGGAGCAGTCTTTTGCGTCCAATCGCCAGGTTTTTGAAATGAGACGAGGTAAGTTTAGTTTTAATAACAGAGGCAGATCATTCTATCAACGAGGAAATCAGAATTCCAACCGGGGCAATTTTACCGGAAATTGTGGAGTCAATCATGGATTCCATCGCGGATTCAATCGAGGATTTAACAGAGGTTTTAATCGAGGGCAAAACTTCAGAGTTGCAAGTTATCACGGTAAGTATCAAAACCGCGGGCGTGGTTTTTCCTCTAGAGAACAGGTCAACGTGGTATCAACAGACCACCCAGTAAATTCAAACCGAGACCACCCAGAAAGTGCAAGTATTAATCAGATGAATCATTTTTTTCAAGGCTAACTTTATAAACTATTGTGTCAATGTCAACAAAATACATTTTAGTGTTGACGAACATCAATATAGCTGGTTACTTGACACCGGTGCGTCCATATGTGCCGTGAAGTATCAACAATAAAAAAATTCTAACATTACAATTCAATCAGAACAGATGAGCGTTAAAGGTATAGGTGGAAATATAATCTCGGATGGGTTTGTTTATCTAGAATTATCTTTTGAAGGTGAAACATTCAAACATAAGTTTTATGTTTTCAAAAATTTACCTTGCAAGACGGATGGAATTTTAGGTTTAGACTTTATTCGGCGTTTTAATGGAATTTTGAATTTCAAACTGAATACTTTAAAACTATGGAGTGATTCAGGAAATGACATAATAGCTAATTTTGAGTTATCCAAAACAGGAAACCAGTCTTATTTGACAGTACCCCCACGTAGTGAATCCATTCATTATATTCAAACGAATAGGACAGAAAATTGCATAGTCAATTCTCAAGACTTAAGTGAGGGTGTGTTAATTGCTAATATGGTATCAAGACCAAAAAATGGTAAGATTCCAATTAAGATTTTAAATACAAAAGATACAGAGGTTTGCCTAAGCTATTTTGTATTAATTACAACTCCCTTAAGGGATTATGAAGTTTGTAATTTTAATAGGCCTTTAATTAACGCAGAGCTCGTGAAGAAATTGTTGTCGGTTTTGAATTTTGATCAACTGACTTTGGAAGAGAAAATATCAATTGAAAATATTTGTTCTAAATTTCCAGACGTTTTCTTTTTAGAGGGGGATAAGTTGACAAGTACCAAAATATATCAACAGTCTATTCAACTAAAACCGCACAGCAGTCCCGTTTATACAAAACAATATCGACCCACATTCCCAAAAACAAGAAATAGAAAAGCAAATTAGTAAAACGTCAGAAGACAACATAATTGAAGAATCGCATAGTGAATGGTCGAGTCCATTGTTATTAGTTCCAAAAAAGGTAGACGCCACAGGAGAAAAGAAATGGTGCATAGTTATTGATTACCGTAAAGTTAATGACCAAATTCAAGACGACAAGTTTCCGTTGCCTAATTTAGCAGATATTTTAGATTCTCTTTCTGGTGCCATGTACTATAGTCACTTAGACCTTTTTCAGGGATATTATCAAGTAGAGCTTGATCCACAGAGTAGAAAGAAAACAGCTTTTACAATAAGCACCAACCAATACCAGATGAAAAGATTACCAATGGGTTTAAAAACTAGCCCATCTGCATTTTTACGCATGATTACAGTAGCGATGTCAGGCCTTAACTATGAGAAGTGCCTGGTTTATCTTGACGATTTAGTGGTTTTTGGCAGAAATTTAGATCAACATAACAAAAATTTAATGGATATTTTGGGTAGACCCCAGAAAAATCAATTTGAAATAAAATCCTGCCAAATGTGTGTTTTTTAAAAAAAGAGATTCTGTACCTAGGACATATTGTGTCACAAGAAGGCATTTTACCTGACCCAGCAAAAATTTAAATTTTAAAAAAGTATCCTAGGCCTCAAAACTGTGATGATGTTAAAAGATTTGTAGCTTTTGCAAATTATTATCATAAGTTTATTCCCCATTTTGCACAGAGAGCAGCACCGTTAAATAATTTTTGTAAAAAAGATTTAGAATTTATTTGGCCCAAGGATTGTGAAAAATCATTCAAAGATTACAAATTTGCTTTAAGCAGCCCCCCTATTCTTCAATGTCCAATCTTTTCAAGTGATAATGAATTCATTTTGCAAATGGACGCCTCGCAGCTAGCAGTAGGATCCGTGCTTTGTAACACTGATGGACGGCCAGTAGCATACGCCAGTAGAGGACTTAATAAGGCTGAGAAAAATTATTCTACCATAGAGAAAGAACTTTTGGCTATAGTATGGAGTGTAAAGTACTTCCGACCTTACTTGTACGGAAGAAGATTCAAGATTCAAACGGATCACAAACCTCTGGTATATCTGTTTAATATGCGCGATCCATCAAGTAGGTTGCTGAAATTTAGATTATGTTTTGAGGAATACGATTTACGATGCAATAATGCAGCTGCAGATGCATTGTCGTGAATCGTTATTACATTGGAGCAGTTAAAAGAGAAGAATGAGGCAGTTATGCATGTTATTACAAGAACACAAAAGAAAATAATACAAGATGAAGAGAATAGAAGAAATCAATGTACGAATTCTTCGATCTCCGATAATATTCCTACTAATTCTAGGACTGATCACCCAATAATTGTGAAAACTTTGAGGAAACCGAATAAGTCTACCGATTTTAATTTAATATCTGAATTATGATTTCGGAAGAAAATAATTATTTTTCGTTTGTACCATCCACATCGACTATTTATTTAAATCCTTATTCTTTACCATTTGCAACGCGAGCCGTTCTTGTGAAAGAATTTGGATTATTTTGTCAAAAGATAATAGTAAATGAAGTATGCATACTATTTAATGAATCGAAGATTTATGAAAGGGTTAACCCAAGAAATAAAAAAGACTCCCAATTTGTCCGGACCACGTATATGTATAATAAAGGGAGTACAGAAAATAAATAATGTCGACGATAGACGTGTCATTATTAATGATTTTTACTTATTCCCTACAAGTGGCCATGCAGGCATTAGGAGAACGGTCAATAATATTAAAAGGTACTATTATTGGCCCACAATAGAAAAGGATGTTAAAGAATTTGTATTAAAATGTGACAAATGTCAAAAACAAAAATATTGTGTAAATACTAAACAGCCACTGGTAGTCACAACGACCGCTAAGTCTGCTTTTGATAAGGTTTATCTGGACATCGTTGGTCCTATAGGTAAAGACATAAATCAATTTGCCTACATTTTAACATTGCAGTGTGACCTGACAAAGTATGTTGAAGCCTACCCTCTTCAAACTAAGGACACATTAAGTGTAGCAAGAGCCTTTGTTGAAAATTGTGTGCTAAGGTATGGTATTCCAAGGGAAATTGCAACCGATATAGGATCAGAGTTTTTATTAAGTACAATGAAAGAGGTATGTAAACTTTTAAATATTACCCAAATTAGCTCAACAGCTTATCATCACGAGAGCATAGGGGCACTGGAGAACTCTCATAAAACAACGGGTGTGTACTTGCGGATAATGTCCAATAATAAGCCTGATCAATGGAGTAGTTGGTTACCATATTGGTGCTTTGCCTACAATAATACGGTTCACTCAGAAACTAAATATACACCACACGAATTAGTGTTTAGTAAAATTTGCAATATGCCATCAAATCTTACTAATAATATTGTAGAACCTTTATATAATCATAGTAGTTATCCGTTAGAACTTAAGTATAGGTTACAGCTTGCCCATAAAGGTGCAAGAGAAAATTTATGTAACAGTAAAGTTATAAGAAAATCTAATTATGATAAGAATATTTACCCAGTTTATTATAAGAAAGATAGTTTAGTTCTTTTGCGAAACCCATCGGGTGACAAAACACAAAGCATATTTTTAGGCCCATATTTAGTAATTGAAGATTTGGATGTTAATGTAAAAATTTAATTTACTTATAACTCATAATCATTATTTAGTCATGTATAAAAAAAAAATGTATTCGTTTTTTTTTCTTTTGCGATGGGTGGTGTAGTGTGCGTAGAGCACACCAATGAATGTACTAATATTAAAGATCATATATCATATATAGGAACGATCACTGTAGATCAGAGAGGCATTCTATTTCGAACAATATACGTAAATTACTGAATTACTTTTGTCTTTCAATTCAGTATCTTTCTACGGATTGTACTAACTTAGCTTCAACAGTGGACAGTATTAACCATGATTTAAATAATATCTCTGAATGGGCTGAAAAGAATTGTCTCTCCTTAAATCCTGCAAAATCAAAGTTCATGTTTTTGGGATCAAAAAAAAGTTAGTAAAATCAGCCTAAAACATCCAAAAATTCTTATAAAGGGACAGCCCATTGAAAGAGTCTCTGTAACAAAGAATTTAGGTCTTATTATGGATAAACATCTCCACTTCGAAGATCATGTCACTGAACTGGTACGCAATAGTTTTTACGGACTTAAAGTACTCTATAATGTTCGACAATTCCTTAGTTTCGATATCCGAGTGACATTGTGTAAAATGCTGATTTTGTCTAGATTGGGTTACTGTATCAATGTTTATGGCTCTTGCATTTACAAAAAGTCCCAACGTCTCTTACAAAGAATTCAGAATGCTTACGCGCGATTTTGTTTTAAAATTCCTCCTCGGTCACACGTAACACCTTTCCTAAATGACGCAGACATTCTGAATATGGAAAGTAGGCAAAAGCTTTACTTAGCCACGCTATTGTTCGGAGTCATAAAAACAAAGGTACCACCTTATTTGTTCACAAAACTGAACTGGCGTGGTTCGCATCGGGTTGCTAGGGCTTGCACTATGCCTCTCTCTGTGCCTCACCACCGGACAGCTGCTTTCAGAGGCAGTTTTTCTTTCATGGCCACCAAATGTTGGAACGATATTCCGCCACCCCTTAGTAACCTTACAAAAAAACTTTGCTTTAAAGCGAAGTATCGGTTGCATTTGCTGGGCATGCAAAGAAAAACTGTAGCAAAGTGCCACTAAGGCAAGCAGTGGTGTATTATTTTAGTACAAATTTTGTTAATTTATTATTATTTTTATTTCATATTACTTTAATTTGTTTTCATACCTTACTACATAAATATAATAAATATAATTTTCACTCATAAGTATTGCACTCTTATTATTTCTTAATTAAGTAACACAAAATTAAAAGTTCAGCACGTCGCTCTTCCACGGTTCCGGCAGAATGATCAGTGCTGAATTATAAATCTTTGCAGCAAATACTGAGTCGGAGCCCTTTTACTATTGTAATATGTCCATAATTAAGTATCTGTCTCATTATTGTTATTGTTAAAACTTGTTCCGTGTCTTTTATTGCTAATGTAAATATTTAATTGTGTTGAATGTGAATTGTATACGTATTGTAATAGTGAATAAATGTTTTATCTATCTATCTATCCATCAAAGAATTTATGGAACGACTTAAAAGTTGAACTATCAAAAATTGACACAACAGCGAAGCTTCCTGAACTTTTTCTGATTTGCAAAGTCTTGGATACGCTTGATGATAGATTCTTCAACTTCAAATCAAACTGGCTAATGCTAAAACAGTCCGAAAGGACTATCGACAGTTTGACGAGTCACCTCTGCACGTTTGAGAGAGATTTGGGCAGTCAAGAGAACTCACAAGAGGAAGCACTAGTGACTACGCCCCCGTATGGACGAAATACGCAAAAGAACGATGACCAGTTGATATGCAACAATTGTTCTAGAAAAGGACATAGAGTACGCAAGTGTAAAAAGTGGATTAAGTATGGGAGGCCACCTAAACCAACTCCAATTACCTCATCTTTTGGCTCGAAATCCAAACAAGTGCAACAAATTTCGTTGATGGTAAACGCATGCTCAATCAGTCAAGGCCAAGACCAAGAGAACTGGTATGTTGACAATGGAGCAACAACGCACATTGCAGTAAAGAGGAATGTTTGCAACGATCTTCATGGATTTGAATCGGATCACACGGTAACAATGGCAGACGGAACTATTATACCTGCGTTGGGAAAAGGCTCCTTAGTGGTTGAATCAAATGTCTGTGTAAACAAGGAAAAAATAACCCTTAACGATGTGTGGTTAGTACCATCGCTACCAAAAAATCTATTTTCACCATTAGCAGCACAAGATAGGATGCAAAACAGCATCTTCATGTCGACGACTAGAGAGTGTAAACTAGACATAGCAGGCACGACTAGGGTTGTTGGCAGAAGAGTCCCGCATGGTGGATATGAAGACAGTCATTCCAACAAAGCAAATGACTATAGAAGTCAATGCTGTGACAGGCTCGAATATGCTACAGCTGTACCATCAGCGCTTTGCTCATCAAGACAAGAAATATGTCATTCGCGTTGTAAAGCGTGAGTTAGGTATTCAGCTAAGTCCAGACAAAGCAAAGTGTGAAGACTGCATACATGGAAAGTTACATAGAAAACCGTTTGGAACAAGGGAAAGAGCAAAAGCAGCTGGAGAGCTGATACACACCGATGTTTGTGGTCCCTTTGCAAAAAGCATCTCGAAGTACCAGTACTGTGTACTATTTAAGGACGACTATTCGAGTTATCGATTTGTTTATTTCATCAAAGAGAAGTCGGAAGTGAAAGACAAACTTCTGCAAATGCTACAGGAAGCGAAAAATGCTGGCCATATTATAAAAACGCTATTAAGTGATAATGGAGGCGAATTTGACAATGGAGCTGTTTATAAGATATTGCAGAAGCAAGGCATTCAACACCGACTAACAATTCGGAGCAAAACGGCTGTAGTGAGAGGGAAAACCAGACTCTAGTAGAAGCGGCCAGATCGATAATTTATACAAGAAGGGAGATGCCACAACTACTTAGGGCTGAATTGATCAATACTGCTTCTTATGTACTCAATAGGACAGGTCCCACTAGAGTGGAGGACAAGGCACCTTACGAGCTATGGCATGGTAAGAAGCCCAAGATTAGTCATCTCAAGATCATCGGGAGTGAATGCTATGCCCATATTCCAAGACAAAAGCGGAAAAAAATGAGTAAGAAAGCTATCAAGGGAATTCTCTTAGGCTACGAGAATGATGATGGTTATCGTGTCTGGGATGGTCACAAGACATTGATTGAGGTCTAGGGATCTTACTTTTGAAACTGACGTCGAATTCAAGATCACCACCAGTTTTTCTATTTGTTCAGAGGGAGAAACAGGCATAAACAATAACAGAAATGTTCCCATACAAGAGCCAGACAATCTTAAACATGTTCTAGGGGGAGATAGAACAGATAGCATAGAAGACCAAGTTCAAGAGGAGGAAGCTCCAACTATCAGAGCTGAGGTCGAAAACAATGATGATTGCGACGATGAATTTGTCGACGCAGATGAGCAATTAGAAGTAATTGAGCCCCCGAGAAAAGCGGATCCTCGATACTATTTAAGAGACCGACAAACTATCGCATGTCCTAAGAAGTTTGACGACTACGTATGTATCGTTAGCTCTGACGATTTCCCGGAAACATACGAAGAAGCAATTAAGAGACATGACGGTGTTGAATGGCAGAAAGCCATGAGAAATAAGCTAAAGTCTGTTCAGATAACAAATACGGAACGCATCGGGATCTCCCTGCGCCCGCGCCCCTCTATCAACACTTAGCCGTGTGACGCATACGTTGACAGACGTCGTCGATCATACCTACTTAGTATTTTATATTGAATCCTTATAGATTAAAGTATTTGGACAAAAACAAAGTATTTAGATTTGAAAGAAGACCCTAATCATCAACATATTTGGCGACCGTAACAGAAGAATACGAATTTGCAATCGACACGTCTACGGGTTTATCGTTTGGACAACTTTGCCACGACCTTTGGACCGGCAACGGCGAATATTGGATTTGGGACAAAAGAATTACAGGATTTGCAGTGTGTGATAGTCAAGTTGGCTTCTGAAGTGGAGGTTTGCTCGTTCCTTAGCTGATTCCTATATCCTTTAAACCTATTTAATCGTCTAGCTTGCTCGAGTTCAAAAATAATTCTCGTTTTTTATCGCAAAGGCATATCCATTCAAACCGCGCTTTGTGCTGAGTTTCTCTGGCTAAGTCAAGCTACAAATATTATTTTTATTACATAAATATTAGCAAAACATAGTTTTCATATTTACTGTGAAATGAACAAAGCGTCATTGAAACTATTTTCCGCATTCCAATGCTAAAATATCTTCTCGTTTCTATATAATCTAACTAGGTACCTACTATTTTTCTATTTTACTGCAAGTAAATAAGCTTGTTTTTTTTCAATCGGCTTGCTACCATTTTGCAGCCGTATCGCAGATCCATTTATCCATTTAGTTTAAACATTTCATAGCTATAAATTCATTATTGCTATTGCAGTTTTAAAGACATTCAACTGAACTAAAAATACCTACCTACAACTTTCCCCGAACCTTAACAGTGAAATAGTTTTTTAAAAGTGAATTTAATTGCAACTCATCTCAATTCCAGGTTGCTAAGACGAGTCCAAGCGCATTTAGGACCTAAACCTGATAAATTGCACTCTTATCTACGATTGCAATTGATTCATTATTGTGAATCAACGAAGAAAACGTATCGTGAAATTCCAACCAATTTGATCCGTCACCCGAAAAATTAGGAATTTTAATTTGGGGTAACTTAATATTAGTATTTTGTACATTTATGTTCGAACATGAGCTTTGTACGTCCGCCTCAACCCTACTATTGTACATTTCTATCATATCTTGAGCCTCAGCAATACATGTATAAAACCTATTCTCACTAGCTTCCCTCTCGACCTGATTTTCGGAACTTTCCTGCTTAATTTCTATGCTAGTTTGCATTAAATCATACTCCTCGAATAGCTTTTCTAACTTTTTCAATCGTCTTTTTGTAGTCAGAATCTAAAAAATAAACTGTGTGTCCAGACTGAAAACGTGAACTCAGTTTGCGTAACAGGAATAAACAGTATAACGTTTGAAGCATTACAGCGCTGTAATATCAAAGTACAGTCCCGCAAAAATGCGTTTAGCACGTCAGTCAATGCATTTGTTATCAATGATATAACCAGTTCACTTCCAAGTCATGAAGTGGATGTATCGAAAATCAAGTTGCCAAAAAATTTAACTCTTGCTGATTGTACCTATCACATACCATCGTAAATTGATTTGTTGTTAGGAGCAGATGTATTTTGGGGAATATTATATTCTGAACAGATAAAGTAAGGTCAAGACTTACCTATTTTACAAAACTCCATGTTTGTTTGGTTAATATCGGGACCAGTCATGTGTAGCGGTAATGATAATAATCATAAAAAAGTCGTTTGTAATTTCAGTCATGAAATCCAAACACAACGTAAAAAATTTTGGGAACTTGAGGAAGTTCCTCAAAAGCCAGCAATGTCTGAGGAGGAGAAGGAATGCGAGCGGCATTTCGAGCAGCACACTCGGCGGCTTGAGAACGGCCGTTTCTGCGTCACGTTGCCTTTGAAATCGAAGCCAGAAACATTAGGAGATTCGTATTATATCGACGTTTAGACGTTAGAGCGACGTTTTCGAAAGCAACCTGACGTAAAAACCCAGTATGTAAAGTTTTTAAACGAGTACGAACCTCTCGGGCATCTGTCAAGGACTGCGAGACCTGAAAATGCTGTGTTTTTGCCACATCACCCGGTATTGAAAGAACAAAGTGAAAGCACAAAATGTAGAGTAGTTTTTGACGGTTCGTGCAAAACTACTTCCGGTCTCTCACTTAACGAAATAATGATGGTAGGACCTACTCTTCAAGATTTTCTCTATTTTGATCCGATTGAGACAGCATACGTTTATTTTTACCGGAGATATAGAGAATTTTTACAGGCAAATATTAATTGAACAAAAACAGAGACATTTTCAAACAATTTTATGGCGAGAAAACGAGTGGGAACCCATTAATTATTTGCAGTTAAATACTGTGACATATGGTACCTCGTCCGCCCCGTATCTAAGTACAAGATGTGTCGTGCAACTAGCGATTGAATGCAAGGATCCGTTGATAAGCGACATAATAAGACATGACTTATATATTGATGAACTAATAACCGGTCATTCCAATGAAACCGAATTAGGTAATATTTACAAATGTGTAACGGCACAACTTGCATCAGCCGGTTTCAATTTACGTAAAGTAAGAAGTAATTCGGCTTAATTGATGAATTTAATCTCAAATGAATCAAATTTTGAAAACACTCAAGATAATTTGAAAATTTTGCACTGTAACTAACACATTAGGTATCGAGTGGGATCCTAATTCTGATTAGATTATTATCGCGGTCGAAAAATAATCTAAATTATATGAACAATGTAATGATGTTATTACAAAGCGTATAGTTCTATCAGTGTCATCAACTATATTTGATCCACTAGGGCTATTAAGTGTATGCGTTATTACGTGTAAAATCATTTTGCAGAAGCTGTGGCTTCAACAAATTGGGTGGGATGAACAGGTTCCTCAGGATATTGCCAAAATGTGGCTGAAAGTTATTCACAATTTAAAGTATATTGAGCGTCTGTCAATCCCACGCCAGGCTATCTGAACCAATCCTATTAAAATCGAGTTACATACATTTTGCGATGCATCAATGAGTGCATACGCGGCTTGTGTCTATGTACGTTCGATAGATGCATTGGGGCACATAACAGTACGGCTTTAATGTGCAAAATCAAAGGTTTGCCCTCTGAAAACGTCTACTTTACCTAGACTTGAGCTGTGTGGAGGAGTCTTAGCCGCTCGCCTATGTAAAAAGGTAACGGAATCACTGCTGTCTAGCAGATAACAAAGTTTTTTGGTGCGACTCGAATGTGGTAATAGGCTGGTTGAAAACTCTACCGCACAAGTTAAGTACGTTTGTCTCACATCGCGTAGCTGAGATAAACGAGTTGTGTGCAAGTAACTGCGTGTGGATGTACGTGCCTTCATCGCTGAATCCAGCTGATCTAGCATCACGTGGTGTGTACCCCGAGGAGGTACCGCATTTTTCGTTGTGGTGGGATGGGCCTAAATACATAAAAAGCGCACAAGATCAGTGGCCTGACCAGCAGCGCGTTGTTTCGCAAATCAATTTACCTAAAGTGAGAGTCCACTTTTCAAATATTGATACAAATCCGAAGTCAATTGTAGACTTTCAGCGATATTCGAGTTTCATAAAATTACTTCGTACTTTTGCGTACGTCTGTCGATTTATTAATAATATATGCAAAAAGAATATAAAAATAACTGGACCTTTGACAGTTGAAGAATTAAAGAATAGCGAGTTGAAGCTAGCTCAGTTTTCACAACTAGAATGTTTTTCCATTTATAAAAATAATTTCAAATCATTACCTGCATTGCATAATTTAACCCCCACAATTGATGAACAGACAGGCTTGATTCGTGTTGGGGGGAGGCTAGAAAACTCCGACTATAGTTTTGACAAACGGCACCCAATCGTGTTAAGTAGTAAACATCGGTATACAGAGTTAGTCATGAAATATTATCACGTCAAATTAATGCATGCAGGACCGCAACTGCTTCTTTCAGTTGTAAGAGAACAATACTGGCCCATTGGTGCCCGATGCTTAGCAAGACGAATATGTAATAACTGTTTGAAATGCAAACGAATGAAAGGAGCAGCTGCAAAACAAATCATGGATAACTTACCTTCTATTAGATTATCACCTGGATCTCCTTTTTAAATAACAGGAACAGATTACGCAGGTCCTTTTTTAATCCTTCACAGGAAGGGTCGCGGTGCCAAGTTAATTAAATGTTATCTCTGTGTTTTCATTTGTTTCAAGGTTAAAGCTGTCCATCTCGAGTTGGTCAGCGACTTAACTACAGAAGCATTTATACTGGCCTTGCGACGCTTCATGTCTCGTCGAGGAAAGCCTCGCGAGATATTTTGTGACAACGGCACCAATTTTGTCGGTGCAAACCGAGAAATTGCTGCTCTTGTCAAAAATTGTTCCGATTCTGTGTCAGATCTGGCCGGTGAAGGCATAAAGTTTAAGTTTTCGCCAGTAAATGCGCCCAATTTTGGGGGTTTGTACGAAGCAGCTGTGAAGTCCGCAAAATTTCATTTGAAAAGGGTTGTAGGTAGCGCTCATTTTACATTTGAGGAACTCACGACTTTGTTTTGCCAAATAGAGGCTATTTTGAACTCGAGGCCTCTAATGCCAATGTCCCCTGATCCAAATGACCTTTGTCCTTTAACTCCCGGGCACTTTCTCGTAGGAAGACCGCTTATGTCACTACCTGCCCCTGATCTTCAAGATGTAAATCCCAGCCGTCTTCACAGATACGCCCTTATTGAGCAAGCAAGGCAGCATATGTGGAGCAGATGGAGCCGTGAATATATCTGCGAGCTGCAGCAGCGGACTAAATGGCAGAACAGACAACCTGACATCAAACCGAATCAATTGGTTCTTATTAAAGATGAATGTAGCCCGCCTATGAAGTGGCCATTAGGAAGAATTACTAGCGTTTACAAGGGATCTGATGGTGCATGTCGTGTAGCAGACATCAAGACAAGCAAAGGAATCATACGGCGAGCAATCAACCGAATTTGCCCGCTTATCGACATTCTCTAAGAAGAACAGAACTTTCATCACTTTCAAGGAGGCGGAGATTGTTCAGATAACAAATACGGAACGCATCGGGATCTCCCTGCGCCCGCGCCCCTCTATCACCACTTAGCCGTGTGACGTATACGTTGACAGACGTCGTCGATCACACCTACTTAATATTTTATATTGAATCCTTATAGATTAAAGTATTTGGACAAAAACAAAGTATTTAGATTTGAAAGAAGACCCTAATCATCAACAAAGTCTATGAAAGACAATGATGTCTGGACGTTGTGCGAGCTACCTTCCAACCGAAAGGCGCTTCCATGCAAATAGATTTTTAGAATTAAGCGCAATCCAGATGGAACCATTGACAAATATAAGGCCAGGCTGGTAGTAAAGGGTTTCAAACAAACAAAAGGAATTCATTATGAACATACTTACAGTCATTTTGCAAGAATGACTACTATCAGAGCCCTGTTAAGTGTCAGCGCCAAAGAAAAATTCCATCTTACACAATTTGATGTGTCAACTGCATTCCTGAATGGCAAGCTAAAAGAGGAGATCTATATGAAGCAGCCAGAAGGATACAATGATTGCACAACCAAAGTCTGTCTTCTGAAACGAAGCATTTATGGATTAAAACAAGCCCCTCGTTGCTGGAATTATTGTTTTGAAGACATACTGCTGTTCACGCCACAAGCGTGACGCTCGCGCATGCGCATGAGTAGTCTCGCGCCGCAGCGCCTGGCGCCAACTCGATTCGCGCGCCGGCGCTCGTTCTGTTGCGCGGCGGACGTCTCCCGAAACACACGTGTGCACACACATCGCGCCGCGCACCTTTGACCCGCCGATAAATCTCGCGTACCTACGCTCATACCAGTGTCGTGTTCACATTACTCCACGAACCAATACATCCTGCTCAACCTGCCCAAAACCAGCTCGATCAGCCAAACAAGAAGGGACGCCACGCAGCGCATTCGCCGGCCCATCCAGAACCATCCAGAACAAAGGTTAGTTCACTCACGTTTTTTCCCACAATTCTCCCGTGTCAACTCATCCATCCTCAAATCCCATCTGCTCTGCATTTCCTGTAACCTCGCGGTTACATTTTTGATCCTTCGAACCGTTACTGAACCAGTCCCCGTCGATTTTTACAGTCCATATTCACCCGGTTACATATTTTGGCCCCCTCCCCGGCCCTTTTTCCGGCAAAAAATATTTTGTGGTCTCGAGTACTTATTTCGGGTAGGTACTTACCGCGCCCGCGCCGCCTAGAACATTCCATTTATCTGCATAGAACCGGCTCCCTCGCCCCCGGCACAGAATTAACTCACTTTCATCCCGTTTATTATTATTATTCAGCTCAGATAATATAATTATATCCTTTTGGATCACCCATTTTGTTTAAACAAATAACAAAATTTTATAGACCCGGTGCCGGGTATTAATTTGACACCTTATCTTGTGTTCTGGAATTGGTTATCCATTCAGCCCAATTGTTTGTTACAGTCCACTATATTTCTTTATTAAACCCCCCCCGTCACTCCCAGGGATTAATTATCAGCCCTTATAAACCCCATACGTAAAATTAATTAAACTCATAATCAGCTTTTTGCTCAACACTGTTAGGTACCATTTTTTACATGTAACTCCCGACCCAATCTTTTCAAATGTTCTCGAAGTGATTCAACTCTGCTCGTAAACATTTTAAGTTTCATAACGTGTTACAAGTTTTGTATCGCCCGAAAAGTTGTAAATCTACCCACTGTCAAAGATAGTTTTCGTATCTTGCGAGATATTTTTTGGTGCGAGTATAAATTTACTTTTGTTTTGTGCACAAACGTATACATACATTATTACGTTACGTATTACCAAAGCTTGGTTTGCAAAATTGGATTGTCCACTCATTTAGAACCGATTTCGGCCAGGTAAATACATTCTTTGTTATGTTACCCCCCCTGGTACCCCCCCCATTACAAGGTAATGCATCGTTTTTTTATAATAATTTTTTTACTTTTTTGAGGTTATAATCAACAAATTCAGGTTATATTTTTAAAGTAAAGGTGGGGGGAGATGGAAGAACTTCCTTATAAGCTGGGAGTGCAGAAACCCCTCTTCTTTTAACCTTGAACCTACCAGTGCAGAAGTAAATTTTGAACCATTTGAACCTATCAATACTGAAGTCACTTTTATATCACAAATTCACTTCTGCATCGGCTACGGCGCTGTGGGAAGTGCAGCCCCTTAGCCCTTGCGTAACAAAGCACAGGCACCTGTGCTCGCCTCCACAGCTTCGGCTTGTTGGTCGCCTTCGGCGACCAGCCTCAGCCGCTACGGCTCACGCAGGTGCCTGAGCTTTATTACGGCGGGCGGGGGCTGCCCTCCCTTCGCGCCTTCGGCTTTTTATATACACTCTAGGGGTAGTAGCCACAAGACTGTATAGAGTCGGGGTGCTCTGATTCGGTTTTGAAACAGATTTAACCTATTTTAATCATGAAGTGGGGTACACTAACCTCCTTTTGAGCAGGATTTCTAGGTAAAAACAAATAAAACAACAAAGTATTCATACATTTTTTATTTATTAAATCCAAAATTGATTACATTGATTAGTTCCTCAAAAGGATCTTTCTTGTTTCTTTCAACATCTCTTCTCCACAGATATTCATAAATTAAATGTTCAAAATTTGCTCGATTGTTATAATTGTCTTTATAAAAGAAACGTTTGATAATACGCCACTGTGACTCAATTCTTTGAGTATGGGTACCATCCTCAGCCACAAAAGGGTTGTCTGGGGCACTGTGATTTACCTTACGGTGAATGTAACCATGATCCCCCAGACAATCATAAGCTCGCCAGAAATCGGTGTGTATGGTGGTACCCTCAGCCACATGTTTTTTTATTAAGGGTACCAGAACTTCAGCAGAACGTACATTGTCCGGGCAGATTTCCAGGCGAAGATCCTCGCTCCCATCCTGAACCATCCCGAGGAGCCAATGACCTTCAACCCGACGACCTGCAATAAAAAATACAGATTTAGTTTGATTGCATGTGTCTTAAAACTAATACATTTTAGTTAATTTGTATAGTCTTTACCTTTATTATATTTCCTTCTCCCAAACTTGCTTTCATCGATTTGCACAACCTTGCCAGGACCTCCAATCTTCCCAGTTACTGCTTGTTTATTAATCTGGTAAGTTACAACCGCCTCTCTGCAGTAATTGAACCAGTCATTTATTGTTGATGTAGAAAGGCAGTGTTCTCCTTCTGAGAAATCCTGTTTTCTTGTCATGTTGTAGCTAAATTTGTCAGCGTAGGCATACATGATATAAAATACTTGTGTCATTGTGATTTTTATGTTGTCAAACCAAGTGCCTTTTCCTCTGCTCACTTTTGATTTGGCTCTGCATGGCCCTCTGTTACAAACAAAAGAGCCCACTGTTTTGTTTGTAAGGTATTCAATTTTCATTGCTTTTTTGTGGTAATTACACATTTTTTGGCGCGGTATCATACCCCTTTCCTCTGCAAACGCAATAGCCTGCTCACGGGTGCCCAGTTGGCGGGAAACCTTAACAAGGTTCCACATTCCGCGAACTTCCTCCGCATAAAGACGACGTTTAGCTGGTGGTTCGTCTTCCAAATCAGAGCAGCTCGTTGATGATTCGTCCTCTACCGCAGAACGTCTCGTCGATTCGTCGTCTTCTACCGCAGAACGGCTCGTCGATGGCTGAGGTTCCTCCATGGTAGCCAAGATCGATCGTGTAGACAGTAAATCGAAGTCCGTGATATTAAGTGCAAAGGTCAGTCGATTAGGCAGAAAATCGGTGTCCAGTATACAAGCGTAGGTCAATCGGGAATGCAAACAATCAAAGTCCAGGAAATAAGCCAAAGTCGTCGAATAAAACCAAAACAAAAACACCACACAGCACAGGGAGAACATTCACGGAACTCGAGGAGAAACGGAATGAAATGAATAAACGAATTACGAATGACAGTAACGCATGACGCATTTTTTTTTTTTTTTTGCGTTCCGTTTCATCGTTATTGCACAATATTTTGCACCACAGACAATAAACTAGGGCAGATTTGGTTGTCAAACGCCCATTTTAACGTTCCGTTTTCGCCTTTTACCTGATTTTAGGTTAGAAACAATTTTTATTTAATTATCGAAAAATGTGCATTACCTTTTAATAAGTGTGTAACGTTATAATCGGGGACCCCCCCTGTACCAGCTTTAACCACTTTCACCCCCATACAACTGCCAAACGATTCTAAATCCAACCCTAGTTCTGTTAAAGGAGATCGGTGCGGCGGTCGAGGCAGGCGACAGAAAAACATATTCTGTGGCGGACTTCACTGCTCGTTACGCAAACATACAACACGTTAAAGCTAAGTTAGAGGACGTATATTATGAGATCCTTGACGATGAGGATTTGTCCGACGAAACTGAGGCAACCTACACGAAAAATTTTCAGTCGGCACTTAGCGACTATGATGCTATCCTAGTGGCATTCGAAAAATTGAAAGAAAAATCAGCTCTTCCGGGCAAGACGCAACCCTTCAGCTCAGGTACACCCGTTGGTGTTCTGCCAAAAATATCCATTCTGGAGTTTCACTCGAACGTGGAAGAATGGCCCTCGTTTATTGCCGTTTTTAGGAGCCTCATCAGTGAGATGGCTACAGTCTCGGATGCTGTCAAACTGCATTATTTGTTAGGCGCCCTAAAGGGTGAGGCACATGAAATGGTGAAACACCTCTACCCTACCAACGAGAATTATCCCATAGCCATGGAAATTCTCACCAAGCGTTACGACAATCGTCGCGTACTCATTGACCGATTTGTGGACATCATCATGAACCTTCCGCACATCCACATGCGTTCGGATATCCGCACATCGTTCTTAATTCCGCTTATCTCAGCGCAAAGCGCTCTCCGCAACCTCGATCTGCCCATGAAAGATTCCGACTATGTTTTCGTGTCCATGGTGGTGCGAAAACTACAAGGCAAGCTCCGCACTCTTTTCGAGCGGAAGTACGGATCTCGCGCAACTCTGCCCACGCTCAAGAACCTCATTGAGTTTTTGGAAGAGCACGCACGCTGCAAGGAGAATGAGTCATCGTCCCTTGCGTCACAGGATGCTCCTTTTTCAGCACGGCTCGGCCCGTCAGAAAGGCTCGCTCAGCTCAATCAGCTGGTTCAGACCACTCGAGGTACTCCACGTCAGCCCACCAGGCTCATCAAGAGTTCCGCCCCATGGCTCCTCGGCAGGACAATCGCTCCCCCCGTCCTATTCGTCAACCATTTTTGGCATTTGCGACAGCGCCAGTTTACTCGGCCCAAACATCCCCATCACCCACTCTCCAACAAAATTATTCGGCTCAACCTTCTTCCCCTACTGGTGGTATGCCATGCCCATACTGCAAGAATAGGGGTCATAAGCTCATCGCCTGCCCACAATTTAATAACCAACCGGTTCAAGGTCGGTGTGATTTTGTGAACTCACGCAACCGGTGCCGACGCTGTTTGGGTCCTCACTATGAGTGCAGGTCTACACGTGCATGCAAGGAGTGTGGGCGGACTGACCACCACACTTCACTGCATCGCCATGGGGCCATGTCTCCGACACGCTCATCTGCTCATTTGCTGCCTCCGTCTCTACGTGAGCAGCCCAGACAGCGCTCAGCGCATGAGCCTCAACACCATTCGGCACATGCTACACAGGCATACACGTCCCGTCCCAACCCGCCCACTCAATCGCGATCGCCAAGTAGGTCTCGGGTAGGTAGGCAACAATGACTACCTACAATAACAGAGCACTATGAAGGCGAGGACGACCAGTACTCAGCACACTCATCACACACACACTCATCACATACATACTCAGCTCATTTTCACTCCATGACTTCAACTCCAACAGAGAATTCCTGTAACTCCGCACAACGTGTAGTGAACGTCATTAACACACCAATTTTGTTGCCAACCGTCTCACTTAAAATAGCAGACGTACATGGTCAATTTCACTCAGCACGAGCCCTGTTAGACTGTGGAAGTATGCTGACTCTTTGTTCTCAGCGCATGGCCAGAATTTTAAATTTACCATTAAAACATACATCTCTAAAAATCGCAGGAGTTGGAAATCAGCACACACAAAACTCAAAGGCATCAATCACAATTGTATGCCGACCTACACACCATGACACACCCACGATCACGGCCACAGCCCATATATTGAAGAACGTAACTGGGTACCTACCGTTAGAAAAGGTTCCAGATCTCACTCAGTTAACAGGTCACCCACCGATTCCTCTTGCTGATCGAGAATACCACACACCAGCTCCGGTTGATCTAATACTAGGATCTGACGTTTTTGGTCAAGTGTTAGACGGAACCAAGGTTTCGCTCGGCCCTGGCAAGCCCATAGCCTTCGGCACGATATTCGATTTTACATTAATAGGACCTTTCGAAAGTTTACATACCTCACCCACAAATCAGGTCAATTCAGTTCACATTGTCGGCTCTCACACTGACTCAGAGCGTTCCACTCATGAGATTCACAAAAGTCTTGAGAGGTTTTGGGAATCCGAGGAACCCCAAACCTACAAGCATACCAGCCCATTAGAGGAACAGTGTGAGGACATTTTCCGCACCACAACTACTCGTGAACCATCAGGTCAATATATGGTTACACTGCCCTTTCTGCACAACGCGCCGACATTAGGTTCCACTCATGCTATTGCGCTACGCAGGTTTCTCAATTTAGAGAAGAAGCTGCTAGCGAACCCGCCCTTCCGCTCGAAATACGTAGAGTTCATGTCAGATTACATAAAATTGGGACATATGTCGCCGTGTCACCCCAATAGCTTTGCTCATAAATCCCATTTCTATATCCCACATCATGGCATATTTAAGCCAGGATCAGAAAAGTTACGCTGCGTCTTTGACGGAAGTTGTAAAAGCTCAAACGGCGTCAATTTAAATGATTGTCTTCGTACAGGTCCAGCTCTTCAACAAGATATTGTTGACATTATCATGTCCTTCAGGATCCACTCACAAGTTTTCAGCACTGACATCCCAATGATGTTCAGAAATATCCTCATTCACCCAGAGCAAAGACCTTTTCAACTCATTCTCTGGCGGTCTTCACCCGACCAGCCCCTGCTCACGTATGCCCTTAATACCGTCACATATGCATTAAGGTCCAGCCCATACCATGCCATCCGCACTTTACTCCAATTGGCTGATGACGAAGGTCAGCGCTACCCCCACGCTGCTCAGGTCCTCCGCAAATCAATATTTGTGGACGACATTCTCTCAGGTGCAGATTCTGTGGAATCTGCTCAGTCGCTCCAAAACGATCTGATCGAGTTACTCGCCCTAGGTGGCTTCCAGCTCAGTAAATGGACCTCCAACTCGCCCCGGCTCCTTGAACGGTTCCCAGATGACCAGTGCGACATGCCCAAGGACTTTGACTTCAGTCCCAACTCTAATTCCATTAAGGTTCTGGGAATACGGTGGATTCCTCAAACTGATGAGTTCACTTATCGCATTTCTCTGCCCACTCATGCTCAAGTCACAAAGCGCTCCATTCTCAGTACAGTAGCGTCTCTCTATGACCCCAATGGCTGGGTTACTCCAGTCACCTTCCGCGCAAAGATTCTTCTGCAGAAGCTTTGGCTTCTGAAAATAGGATGGGATGAGCCTATCTCTGAAGAAGTCCACACAGAGTGGCAACACATTTCAGAAGATCTTCCTCAGCTCTCAAACCTCCGTTTACCTTGACACATTTGTAAGTATAAGCCCACGTCAACTTACTCACTTCACGGGTTCGCGGACGCATCAGAGGCTGGCTTTGGTGCCGTTATCTACCTTCATGAGCGCAATACCACTGGACATGTCAATGTACACCTAATCATTGGCAAGTCCAAGGTCGCACCCATCAAGACTCGCCTCTCAATCCCGAAATTGGAGTTGTCAGCCGCGACTCTTTTATCTCAGCTCATGACTCGAGTGTCAGCCCAACTGTCAGCTCATATACCCATTCAAACACACCCATGCTGGTCAGATAGCACAATAGTGTTGGCATGGCTCAATACCCCACCTCACCGATTACAGACTTTCGAGGCCAATCGAGTGGCTAAGATCACAGCTACTTCAACTAGCAATACGTGGAGGCATGTGCCGACAAACCTCAACCCTGCTGACTGTGCAAGCAGAGGCATTTCTGCCCAGTCTCTCTCACTTCATGACCTTTGGTGGTCACCCAGTTGGCTCAAAGAACCTACCTGCACTTGGCCCAAGATGCCACCCGCTCTAGGCTATCATGCTCTCCCAGGCCTTAAGCCCAAAAAGGTACCAGCACACATAGCAGTCCCAGATATCGATCTGGACTTGCTCACTCGCTACAGCTCACTTGACAAGCTCGTCGGAGTGACGGCTTGTATTCAAAGGTTCATATTCAATTGTCGGCACAGCCCAGATGCACGGCGCTCTGGTCCGTTGACAGCTAATGAACGCAGGGACGCTCTGTTGCACTGTGTCCGCTCTGTTGAGCACAATGAGTTTGCTGAAGACATTAATCGTATCCAGACTGATAAAGTTTGTCCCGTTCGGCTCCAGCGCCTCTCGCCCTTCATAAAGGACGGCCTCTTGAGAGTCGGTGGTCGTCTCTCTCACGCGTCAATTAGGTATGACGCTCAACACCCACTCATTCTACCCAGCTCAAGTCCGCTCGTAGATCTCATCATAGACCATTATCACAAAATACACTGCCACCCTGGAGCTGACACATTACACGCCATATTACGCCAGCAGTACTGGATTCTGTCCGCTCGTCGTATTATTAGACACCACGTGTTTAAATGTATCAGATGTTTCCGGTGCCGCGCTCAGCCTAAGGCTCCGCTCATGGCTGATCTCCCAGTAGACAGAGTTACTCCTCAGCCAGTTTTTAGTCACGTCACGACGGACTTTGCTGGCCACTTCTTCGTTAAATCCAGCACGTTGCGGAACGCGAAACTCATAAAGGCGTACTTTTGTATTTTCGTTTGCCTCGCAACAAAGGCGGTTCATTTGGAACCAGTCTCTGCACTCACAACGGAAGCGTTCTTTGCGGCATTGCAACGTTTTATCTCACGTCGCGGTACTCCAGTTCTCATTCGCTCAGACTGCGGCACAAACTATGTAGGTGCTAGAAATCAGCTCATTGAAGTTCATAACTTCCTCAGGTCAAACAATGATGCAATCACTCACAAGCTCGCGAATCAGCACATAACTTGGTTACTGAACCCGCCTTAATGGCCTTGGTTCGGCGCTCTGCACGAAATAAACGTAAAATCCACCAAGCAACTACTTTATCGCGTGATAGGTGAACAGCACCTCACTTTTGAGGAATTCTCTACCCTTTTGGCTCGAATTGAGGCTGTACTCAACTCAAGACCCCTCTGCCCAATTTCATCCGACCCTACGGACTTTGAACCTCTCACGGCCGGACATTTCATTATTGGTCGTCCGCTCACCGCTCTAACTGAGCAGTCTTTTGACGACAGGCCCATATCTGCTCTTAGACGCTTTCAACTCATTCAAGCGCTCTCTCAGCGCTTTTGGACTCTATGGTCCAGATCCTACCTCCATACCCTGCAAACCCGCTCCAAATGGCTCTCCCTTTCTTCCCCTCCTCAAGTGGGTGAACTGGTCCTCATCAAAGAGGATGACCTGCCTCCGCTCCAATGGAAGTTGGGGAGAATTCTCCGCACGATACCTGGCAAGGATGGAGTGATCCGAGTCGTGGATCTGGACACAGCCCATGGAAATCTGCGACGACCTGTGTTCAAGCTAGCCAGGCTGCCGTTTGATTCAGCTCAAGAGGAGTCGCAGCCCCGGCCCCCCCAGGATGTTCACGCCACAAGCGTGACGCTCGCGCATGCGCATGAGTAGTCTCGCGCCGCAGCGCCTGGCGCTAACTCGATTCGCGCGCCGGCGCTCGTTCTGTTGCGCGGCGGACGTCTCCCGAAACACACGTGTGCACACACATCGCGCCGCGCACCTTTGACCCGCCGATAAATCTCGCGTACCTACGCTCATACCAGTGTCGTGTTCACATTACTCCACGAACCAATACATCCTGCTCAACCTGCCCAAAACCAGCTCGATCAGCCCAACAAGAAGGGACGCCACGCAGCGCATTCGCCGGCCCATCCAGAACCATCCAGAACAAAGGTTAGTTCACTCACGTTTTTTCCCACAATTCTCCCGTGTCAACTCATCCATCCTCAAATCCCATCTGCTCTGCATTTCCTGTAACCTCGCGGTTACAACTGCTATGCCAAGGTTTCGTTCAGAATGAAGCTGACTCTTGTTTATTTACGAAGAGTGTGAGAGATAAGAAGATTCTGATCACATTATACGTAGATGACGGACTTGTGGCTACGACAGATGAAAAACTAGCGAACCAATTCTTCAATCAGTTGGGAGATAAGCTTAAAATAACGACTTAGGTGGCATCCTACTATCTAGGACTGGAAATTGCACGTTCGAAGGATGGCTCTATTTTCATTAATCAAGAGTCATACACGAGAAAGATTTTAGATCGTTTTATTTTTAACCGACTTCAAAAAGGAGGCGGTTCTCAATTCGACTGTATTTTTTTTTTTTTTTGGCGTTGTTACTCCATAACTCCGTCATTTCCCAACCGATTTGAACAATTCTTTTTTTGTTGGAAAGAGTATACTTCCAGGTAGGTCCCATTTTGGGTTTGCTCATGATCTGATGAAGGTCTTCAGAGATAGGCAGTGGAACTCCTCAGAAAATGACAGCATATATCTCGAAATTGAGGCAATCGCTATGTACTTAAGTGCTGATTACAAGGTATTACTTGAAAATCGAAATTCTTCCACCTGACCTTCGATCCTGGCTTCATCAACATATTCACCAAAGAACTCTTCAACGAATCGCGGATTAATGTTACTATCGCTGTTACTATTGATGTTGGTTGCTATTTTTTTGTTAAAAGTTTATTTTTTCTTACAATAGTTAAGATAAGCAAGTAAGATTTCTTTATGAGTTATAGTGTCTATATGTTTATTATGTATGATATGAATGAATGTTTGTTTGTAGTAGGTATGTATGTTTGGATGTTTCACTGCGTCGTCGATTGATAGCTCATTTGTCGTAATCGGCTTCAAAACATTTTAAGTATTGATTTTTTATTAGCCACGAAACTAAAAGAAGGGACAACCCTGCAACAGTAGGTATTTAAGTCTCGTACGGGGCGTGAGTTAAACCATAGTAAAACCAGAACAGTATGTAGTTTATCTTCAAGCAAAGGTACATCGCGCGGCTAATATGTGTGCGTGCTAGTACGCACGAACTACAGTACGCACACAACAGCAATATCTTAGTTTACAAGGTAGGTGCTAGTCGGGGTCACGCCGCGATCATGCTCAGTCAAGTCAAGTCTCTCGAACAAGCCGCCACGCCGCGCGCCACGCGCCACTAACCAATTCAAATATGTCGACAGCACGCAATCGAACATAATTGTACTGTCTTCGGATGCCTCAATAATAATTCCTCAAATCCAGAATTATCATTTTTCTCAATACCTACTCAACAAGAAAGGTGAATACGAATTGATGGCATATATAAATATGAATGTGAAATGGAAACCGTATTTTCTTTGTTCACATTTAACATAGAGTACCTATGATCATAACTGTGCTGTTTTTTAATTATTCAAGGTGTTTTTAAACGTGGGGCTGATATGGTTGAAATCGCAAAGATTTTTTAATTTTAGACTAGGAGCCAATGTTTGATTAGATAATTTAATTTTATTATGTACTTAAATGAATTTAACTGATTAATGTAGGTAACAATCACAAAGATTTTTAAGCAAAGGCGTCGCCAGGAGGGGCAAAATGACCAATGGGCCAATCTTCTTGGGTTTCTCGCGAATTTTTCGACTACTTTTTTATTGAAATCTCAAAAGTTTTTTGAATATCTAGGAGGGGACAGCTACCCCTTCCCCCCTTTGACGATGCCCATGTTTTTAAAGTAAAGTTCAGGAGCCAATATTTTTTCTTACAATAATTAAGATAAGCAAGTAAGATTTCTTTATGAGTTATAGTGTCTATATGTTTATTATGTATGATATGAATGTATGTTTGTTTGTAGTAGGTAAGTATGTATGTTTAGATGTTTCACTACGTCGTCGATGGATAGCTCATTTGTCATAATCGGCTTCAAAACATTTTAAGTATTGATTTTTATTAGCTACGAAACTAAAAGAAGGGACAACCCTGCCACTGTAGGTATTTAAGTCTCATACAGGGCGTGAGTTAAACTACTGTTCTGGTTTTACTATGGTTAAACTACTGTTCTGGTTTTACTATGACTTCGTGGTACCACTGCTGAAGTTATGTATGTGTGCGTGCGCGGCCTGAGAATGAGTGCGTAGCGTAATATGCCTACTTTTGACAACGAGCCGTTGGGGCACTGGTCCTTAATACTTATTAATTAGACGCAACACTTACAATACTGATTCTGAATTGTCCAAGTATTTCTTTTTAGGACTAATTATCTGAAAGTGGTTTAAATGAAAATAGCATTATAAAAAGTTCTTACTTCTTTGCCAAAGATTCAACGCTTTCGACGAAAGCACAGTGTTCTTTTGTGCACTGAAACAATAGATAAAAATACTGATATAATATAATATAACTTGAAATATATACAATAAATAAAAGAAAATTGTAAACTTGAAATATATTTCGGCCCTTAGTGCCGAAATTGTAAAGGGCCGAAATATATTTATAATGCCACTAAGGGCCGAAATATATTTCAAGTTTACAATTTTCTTTTATTTATTGTATATATTTCAAGTTAAATTGTGTAATTATAAATAAAAAGCTAATTAAGGCATACTATATATAGTAAGTACAGTACTCTCTCGGTAGTCCGCCGCTTGATAATCCGACAACTACTATAATTCGCCCATTTTTTGGAAGTCGATGTCTCTCTTTAATCATGTTATTACGAAAATTTATTCTGGTAAAAAACAAGCCAAATTAGAGCAGTATTTTTCAAAACCTGAGTAATCAGTTAATGTGTAATCATTTTTAAATTTTAATACAAATGTACATTATGTATTTACCTTCATAAGTACTAATACAAAATTACTATGTTTTTTTGTTGTTTTCCTCAATTTGATGTTCCTGTACATTATAATCCGCCGTTTTCGGTAATCCGCGGGTAGTCCGGATTTTTTGGTGGCGGATTAGCAAGAGAGTACTGTTGGGGATCTAATAATAAGCTGGAAACACTAAAGAAAGAACGAAGCCTGGCAACACCGGGTCTGTCAAAAATTCTCTTCACTATCAATGGCCACGATTCAAAAACGAAAAATAAATATTCAAGAAATTACAGTTCACTGCTTTATTTATCACCGAGCTAGGACCCCAACATTTGGTCCAACGAGCCTCAAAAGAACTGGAACCTGAAATCCGAAACAAAGCGAACTATCAACGTGGCATGTCGATCTAAGCGGGAAGAAACCTGAAATCCGAAACAAAGCGAACTATCGACGTGGCCTGTCGTGTCGATCTAAGCGGGATTCACCGGAAGAAACCTCAAGAAAACGAAACCTGGCAGCTGCGCAAAGGAATCACAACGTGGCGTCGGAATCCGAGTCAGGAAAAACGTCAGAACCAGAAACTGAAAAGAACAAAGAAAATTACGATGTGGTGGCATGTGGAAAGATCAAGTTAGTCCGTTCCAATCAGATCTTTTTCTTATTCCAGTGTTATTGTTACCTATTTCACCAAAAAATCCTTGAATCTTAAATAATTACTTACCAATTTTACAAAATTTTCTACCACATTTATAACCTAAAAATTCAGTTGTCTAACATCTTTTTGTGTTAAAATCTCTCTGTAATAGCCAGTAACTGCCTACATTTCGCATTCTAACTGCACCCTCGTGCTATTTAGCAGTAATTTTGTAAATTAGTCAAACAAATACCACTTTTTTTGTTGCAACCAAGTTTGAAGCCCTTGCACAGCTGCATTTATTCGCTGGATTCCTATTTTATCTAACTTAAACCATTGGTTATTGCCTTGAAAAACAAAAAATAAAACATTTTGTCTTCCTTACATTGAAACTGCAGCTTATATTTCACAATGACAGAAATGGAAAAGTTAGTAAAGCAGCGAGCAGGCGTAAAAGCCAAGCTTACTCAATTTAGCAACTATTTACTATTGCCAAAAAGCTACGAGCAGCTGAATGATGTTCATAAAAAAGAAATTCAAGTTAGACTTACCAAAATGGATGCCTTATATGGTTTATTTGACCAATTCCAGTCCGAGATCGAGCTACTCAGTGCTGATGCTTCGAAGAGCTACTCCAAGCGGGAAGTGTTTGAGAAACAATACTTCGAGCTCATCGCTGAAGCTCATGCTTTGCTGAACTCCGGGAATGAAGCAACTTATGGTCGGGTGAGTTCCGACATCAATATCAGTGGTGTACAAACAGACAGCTTCAATTTAAATGATACTCTTGCCCGTCTTCCAGAAATTCATATTCCTATCTATGATGGTAACTATCAGTGTTGGCTTGAGTTTAGGGACACTTTTATGTCTTTAATTCATTAGAGCAAAAATATAGATAATATAAACAAGTTACGGCTAGTCGGCCGTTTCAGAAAATCGGTATGGATTTTTGTGGGCCTATCGATGTGAAGGTCTCGCGTGTTAGGCGATCTGTAATAGGTAAAGGGTATATCTGCGTATTTGTATGCTTTTCTACAAAAGCAGTTCATCTGGAACTAGCTTCAGATTTAACCACAGAAACCTTCCTAGCGTGCTACAGGCGATTTATTTCGAGACGAGGGCTGCCCACAGAAATTCATTGCGATAACGCGAGTACATTGAAATGCGCAAGGAGCCAATTAGTTGAACTTTACACACTGATGTCTTCACGGAGTCACCAAGCGAAAGTACATAATTTTGCTTCCCAAAAAGGGATCGAATTCCACTTTCTCCCAGCCTACTCGCCTACGTTTGGTGGACTCCATAAATCAGCAGTCAAGAGCACTAAACACCATTTAAAGAGCATTTTACAGAAAAATGTACTTACCTATGAACAGCTTAATACCTTACTCACTGAAATAGAATGTATCTTAAATTCTAGGCCTTTGTTACCTGTATCCTCAGACCCTAATGATTATTGTTATTTAACGCCGGGTCACTTTATTATAGGAACTGCTCTTACAATGTACCCAGAAAGAGATGTTTGTGAAATTTCGGTGAATAGGCTCAAATTCTGGCAGTTATGTACAAGTCTGAAACAAAAATTTTGGAAAACGTGGCACAAATATTACTTAAATGTATTACAATATCGTCCTAAATGGCAGACTGATAAATGTAATGTAAAAATAGATAGTTTAGTCATTCTTAAGGAGGATAATTTACCTGTTATGTCATGGCCTATGGCGAGAATTATAAATATATTTCCTGGTAATGATGGGAAAGTTCGAGCAGTCGAGGTTAGGACTCCTAACAATAAATCTCATATCAGAGGTATACATAAAATTTGTTTATTACCTATAGATAATAATTGATAGACAATTTAAGTTTATTATTTGTATTTTCATTACATAACAAAACGACATGTGTTAAAGTTAAACTACAATGTATGTTATTTTAAAGCACATTTTATAGTACTCATTTTCGTTTGCTGAGTGTCGCAAACTCATCACATTTAGTGTTAGGATTTCATAATAACTACCTTTTATTATGTAACAGATTCTTAGAGTCAACTGTACTATCCCAAGAAAATTTTATCTTTTTCGTAGGGCTAAGAATTCTGGAACTAACAAGTTCAAGAACGTAAGTTTTTCATATTACTTGCATAAAATTGCACCAATTTAATTGTACGAAAATAAAGTGTAGATTCTGTATATACCTTTCTACAATGTAACAGTAATATTAAGTAAATGTTTTATTTTTGTATAAGTAACCGTTCATCTAACAGGGAATTTAAATAATGGCGAAGGTCAAGTTCAAGTTTCTTGTTAATAATTTTTTTTGTTGTAATTTCATTGTATAAAAGTTTAAAAACCTTATTTTGAATTACAAGTTCTTGTAAGGCGGCAGCATGTTGCATATTATAGCAACACCGAAATAGTAATTTTTATCTATGGCAATGTTTTAGTATAACTTCCTGTGAACTGTCGCTTCTTATTCCTTCCTTGATCGAATGGTGTACAATAAACCTGCCTGCATTGTGTTATCCCGAATTTTATTTGGCATCGGCAGTCCCAGCCCCTATAGACGAGCAAAAACATCAACTACGCTCCCGCACACTAACTTTCCTCCAAAAACTTTAGGTTTATATTGGTTATGTGATTCAGATACTATGTCTTTTCTAATAAACATAACAAAATGCGATAAGGTAACAAAGCGTCACATTTTGTCCATAGTTAGTCAAATATTTGACCCACTCGGATTAGTGGGACCCTGCGTGGTTGAAGCAAAGGTGCTTTTACAAAAATTGTGGATACACAAGTGTGATTGGGATGAAACAATTCCTGATGAAATTGCTAATCTTTGGCTAGGCTTTGTCAACTCTATCTCTTCTTTAAATAATTTACGCATCCCACGTTGGACAATTTGCGATAAACCTAAAGTAATTGAAATACATACATTCACAAACAGTAGTTTAACAGCGTACGGAGCATGCGTCTTTATCCGGTCTTAGTAGTGACTCCGGAGTGGTGCAGGTCCATCTTCTGACATCCAAGAACAAAGTATGCTCTATTAAGCCAACGACTACCCCGTTGACGTCACTCACCATTAAATTTGACTCCTGTAAATTTTGGTGCGATTCGACCATTGTTTTGGGTTGGCTAAAATCTCATGATTTGAATCAACTGAAACCTTTTGTGCGTAATCGCGTCGGTGAGATACAGGAATCTACACAAGGTCACACGTGGGGCTACGTGCCGTCCAAAGATAATCCAGCGGATCTTGTTTCTCGCGGGCTGAAGGCCGATCTCATCGGCAACGCGTCCCTGTGGTGGTCAGGACCTTCATTCCTGCTAGACAAAGAATGCAACTGGCCGAAAATGCCCAATTCTAAACAGGATCCTACGGAAGTTGTATCTCATGTTATTACAGATAACAATATTAAAAATTCGTTAACGTCCATTATTCATAGACTATACATACTCAGATTTATTTATAATTGCCGTAATTCTAAAAATAAATTGACGGATCATATTTCTAGTAAGGAATTACAATCGGCACAGAAACATATAATACGTGTTTCACAAATGGAAATGTTTCCAGAAGAATATATTTCTCTAAAATCAAGCAAATCATATATATAAAAAGAGAAGTCCTGACTGACTCACTGACTCATCAACGCACAGCCCAAACGCTTCGACCTAGAAAGCTGAAATTTTGCACAGAGCTTCCCTTTGTAATGTAAAAAAAGGAATAAGAAGGATTTTTCGAAATTCTACCCCTAAGGGGGTGTAACGGGGGTCCAAATTTTGTATGGGGAAACAAGATTAGTTAGACTATTTTATTCGAGGCTTCACAGGAGTACTCCTATCTATAAATGAGTAAACACGTATTTCAGTTTTTTTCAGAATTCAACCCCTAAAAGGGGGAAATGGGGTGACAAAGTCTGAAAATCAACATAGGTATCGTTAGTATCGTTTATCGGGTCGCTGATTACGAAAACAACAACGATTTTAAAATCCAACGTGGTGGACGTGAAAAAGGGCTTTTCCAGAATTCAACCCCTAAAAGGGAGAAATGGGGTGACCAAGTCTGAAAACCAACATGGGTATCATTTTTATGGTTTATCGGGTCACTGATTACGAAAACAACAACAATTTCTAAATCCAACGTAATGACCGTGAAATAACATCATTTCCTGTTGGGGTGCGATGGGGTTGAAATTTTGCAATGTGTAAATATCAATATGGGTGTCGTTTTTATGGTTTTCTTGGATGTTAATTACGAAAATGGTATCGATTTTGACATTTAATATAGTGGACATGAAAATTCTTGAAAGTATGTGTGCCAGAGCAAATCGGCTGTAACAGACGGACAGACAGATAGCCACACAAGTGATCCTATTAGGGTTCCATTTTTTCCTTTTCGCAATGACGATTAATCAGTCTCAGGGTCAGTCACTGAAAACAGCAGGAATTAATCTTAGGGGGGACTGCTTTTTGCACGGCCAGTTTTACGTAGCCTGCTCGAGAGTGAGCTCACCTAGCAGCCTGGTCGTGTTAACAGCTGAGGGCAGAACTTCTAATGTAGTAGTATATAAAGAGGTACTTTAAGTATAAATTAAAAAAACTAATAGGTAATAGGCCCCGCCAAAATACTTTACCTGGAGATCAAATAATTGCACCAAAAACACTGCAAACCAGATTTAAATACGTTCTATAAAAATTACTACACAAAAACTAAATCTGCGTGGGCGAAGCCGCGGGCAAAAGCTAGTCTCTACATAAAAAGAGTATACTTTTTTCATTAACTCCATTTTTGGATTCGGACAATATCATTCGTGTTGGTGGAAAATTAGACAATTCACCATATACTTACGATGTCAAGCATCCCATTTTAATTACCAGCAAACATCATTTAACTGAAGTTATATTCAGAAAGCAACATCATGACTTAATGCATGCCGGGCCTCAGTTGCTTTTTAATACAGTAACGCAAACTTATTGGCCATTAGGTGGCAGGAATCTGTCAAAAAAGATAGTTAGGCAATGCATAAAATGCTATCGTTTCAAAACTCAAACTGTCCAGCCTCTAATGGGTCAACTACCTACATCAAGGACAGACCTTGAATATCCTTTCCTCGATTCTTTGGTCGACTATGCGGGGCCAATACTGATAGCAGACCGCAAAGGTAGAGGTTGTAAACTCATTAAATCTTATATTGCTATTTTTGTCTGTTCTGCAGTAAAAGCTGTACGCCTTGAGTTGGTGTCGGATCTCACCAAGGAGGCTTATATGGCGGCATTAAACAAATTCATAGCTCGCAGGGGTTTGCTTCGAAGCATCACATCTGATAATGCTACTTCATTCGTAGGAACTTTCAATGATCTCACTAAATTCCTATCTGAATCAAATATTGCATTCGACATCGAACAAAAGGGCATTAAATTTATGTTTGCCCCCGCCTACTCCCCTCATTTTAACGGGGTTAGCAAAGCCGCCGTCAAATCTACTAAATATCATCTTAAAAGATTACTTAACTTAACTCATTTCACATTTGAAGAAATGATAACGTGCTTAACACAAATAGAATCCATTTTAAATTCTTGTCCTCTTACCCCACTCTCTTCAAATCCTCACGACTTAACAGCTCTCACTTCTGCCCATTATATGATTGGACGACCACTTATATCTATGCCTCATCCACAGATCGCCAGCGACGTAAATATCAATCGTCTTGAGCGCTTCAAAAGAATAGAACATATAAAACAACATTTCTGGAATCGTTTCAGTCTCGAGTATGTGACCACCCTCCAACAAAGAACCAAGTGGCATCATTCAACGGGAGAATTAAAAGAAGACATGCTTGTCCTGCTTAAAGAAAAGGCACAGCCATCTCTTCTCTGGTCTCTGGGACGAATCATAAAGACATACCCCGGGAGAGACGGCATCACACGCGTAGCTGATATCAAGACGAAAAGAGGAACCGTCCGACGAGCATACAACAATATCTGCCCGGTCCCTCTAGAATAATTTACTTTTGAACATTTCAACCCCGGGAGATTGTTGGGGATCTAATAATAAGCTGGAAACACTAAAGGAAGAACGAAGCCTGGCAACACCGGGTCTGTCAAAAATTCTCTTCACTATCAATGGCCACGATTGAAAAACGAAAAATAAATATTCAAGAAATTACAGTCCACTGCTTTATTTATCACCAAGCTAGGACCCCAACAAGTTACTGTATTTAGCGCACACGACGCATAGAATAAGTTAAAATGATTTGTATATACTAGGCTAAGAAAACAAATAATAAATAATATACAACCTAGTAGACTTAGTTAGATAAAAAGATAAATTTTCAATTATGTGTAAATGACTTGCATACCAAAGTAGTTTAAAGCACCCTCTCTAGAAAGAGTGAGAGCATAACAATAGTAGCTATTCATAGTTGTTGTGTCTCTCTCTTCTTGATTGTGCAACTCGTTTCCACTTAGGGAAAATGTCTGGGTATTTTCCATCGCCATAATATGTAAATCTAGAATACTTATGTTATAGCAGTTGAAATTAAAGCTCTCCTCCTCACTTCATTCCCCTCAGAAGATCATATCGCTATTATACGCACACAATAAAGTTGATTAGAGTAGGATAAAAGTAGGGCCGATTTCTAGGGAATTATTCCAGTTCCAGTTCAGTTCCAGCCAGTAAATCAAGACCAGTGTAGTGCAGTAGTAACAGTACCCATATAATATAGAAATATATTATAGAAATATCTATGAGCCGGAACCTATGCTCAAATGCAGTGAAATAGTGCACCTAGGAATTGCAGTGCCAATAGGAATCTAGGATTGCATGCACATAGGAGTGCAGTGAGATACGAGAAGTGCATTTAGGAAATGCAGTTTTAGTGCATCTAGGGTTTCAGTGAGGTACTGCATTTAGGAAATGAAGTTTTGTGCGTCTAGGTAGAAACTTAGTTATCTTAGCTAGTGTAGTGCAAAGCGAGATATCTGACGAATTGAATAGTGGTAGTTGACATATGATCAATATTGTGTTGTTTTTATTACATACAGTCCATTAACTTTAACATTAAATTCAGTGAGAACAATAACCAGTAAAGAAAGAAAGAAAGAAACACATTTATTTCGGCAACAGCCACATTACAATACAATACATACAATATTTCTACTTACATTTATTTTAACTAAAATTACATGAAAACTATACGGTAGGCTGTTGCTGAAAAAGGCAACTGACTCAGCGATGTGCTGAAGGTGTAATTCCTCAGCGCTGATTTTCAGTCAGTACCTACTGGTGACTCATGAGCGTACCAGGTGCAGAGCGGCGCTGTGCAGTGGGCAATAAATAAATAAATAATAACAGTAATAGCTATTTATATATACCATGAAACTATAAAACTACATTTCTAAAATATTAATAAAATATGTAATAAGTATTACTTAAACTAATATGATGCGATATAAATGAAATATATAAGTATACACAAATAATATACCTTAATTTACTTTATTTAATACAAACTTTGCAGAACAACTCTAGGTCTTTGATGCGATTTATGTCAGTCAGACTAGCGGCGAGAAATTTGGACAGGAAAAGGTAGTCTCTGCTGTTCAAGCAAATATGCCCTGGGCTTGCGCCCAAAAGCACACCTACTAGTCACTTCACGGACTGGGGGAGGAATATTGGTCTAGCACTTGGACGCCGCATATTTAAAACTGCCACGGAATGCCGTCGTTCTGTGTGCGGGAACGCGAATTTTCTCTCTGTGGACACCGCGCTGCCGGGACGACCACTTGAGCTTGTTGTACAGGTAGGTTGGTGTTTTGGTGCGTACTACACCAAAAAGTAGCGTGGCAAGATGTAGCTTTCTTCGAGCCTCCATGTTAAGAAGCTTTGCGGTGTTCAAGTATGGAGTAATATGGGACCTGGGAGGGACTTTGAAACAGAACCGTGCGCATGCGTTTTGCACACGCTGTATTAGCTTTCTTGTCCTGCCAAGTATACAGCCACCATAGACAACGTCACAGTAGTTTAGTCTGGATAATATCAGCGATTCACAAAGACTAACACGCAAATCAGTTCTAAGGTAATCGCGTATATAATACAGAACTTTTAGGCGCTAGAAGCAGTTGCTGACTACTTTACTAATGTGGTTTTCAAAGCGTAGTTCACCATCCATCAGCAATCCGAGGTTTTTGGCTTGTACAACCCTCTCCACTGGTTTGCCCATAATAGCTATATCATTGACGGCAAGTTCTTGCACAGTATTATGGATTTGATGTTTGGTACCAAGCACAAGATACTTGGACTTGCTAGGGTTTAGTACCAGACAGCTCCTATCTGACCACGTCGCAATACGATTCAGATCACTATTTATTTGGCGCACTGCATTAGCCGTATCTGATGGATTAGCCGATATATAAAGCTGTGTGTCGTCGGCGTATAGATGGTAACTGCAGTTTTGGATCTGCGTGACAATGTCCGCGCTAAATAAAATGAACAGTAAGGGTCCAAGGATAGATCCCTGTGGGACACCTCTTGACAGTTCCTGTGTAGTAGAGTAACGCACAGTGCCATTGCTCCCCTGCAACCCCACAACCTGTGCCCGGCCCGACAGGTAATTATCAAACCACCGTACCGTAGCATTATCAAATCCATAATACGACATCTTCGATAATAAGAGGGAGGTATCCAGGCAGTCAAAAGCTCTGGAGAAGTCTAACAATACCAAAATTGTACTCTTTCCGTCATCGAGCGCTGACAGCACGTTGTCCACTACATCAACCAATGCAGTCGCCGTTCTTCGCCCTCTACGGAACCCGGACTGCAATTCCGGCAAAATACTAGACTCCTCCAGATATCCCGACAGCTGATTATATACAACCCTAGACAACTATTTTACTGCAAATACGCGTTTACGTTCTATTGTTTATTTTTTACTTTTAAACATAGTGACGTAGCTCAAAAAATCTCATAAAATCGGTTAGTTAATCGATTATTCTCTTGTGTACCGAGGTCGTAGGAAATAAAAATCTACTAAAAATATGGTCCACCTCGCAATCACCATGGTTACCATGGCAATCACGATCAGCCATATTGTTTGTCTGTTCAGTACGGTGCAGAAGCCTTGTATACGTTGCGTGCGTGTGTTTTCTTCTTGCTTGTCCACTAAAAGAACAGTGTTGGGCAGTACAACCTTAGACATGCAAGGAAGGATGCTGATGGAACGGAGATCAGAAATGTTGACAGGATTAGGTTTTTTAGGAAGCGGAGTAACTTTCGCAATCTTCCAGTCACGTGGGAAAGTGTTAGTTAAGATGCTTCTGTTGATTATCGCAGTCAAAATCGGTAATGTTGTAGGTAATGTCAATAAGATCATATCAATACCTATTGAGTCAAGTCCAGTAGCATATGTCTTAATTGTAGACAAGATTTTCGAAAATGGTGAACGGTGTAACTGTCGTTAGGGTAAAGTTTTTTGCTTTATCGTGTTGGTGAAATTCAAAAAAAGTCAAGTCAGATATATTAACGTCAGTCTTCCCTGGTACATTCACAAAGTGATCGTTGATTGCGTCGGCGTCATCAAAGTGTGAGGGCAACTCTAGATTCCGTTTGTCTGGAAGAACCGTGCGTTTGAGGTTTTTCCACAGACGCTTAGAATCACCAACACAGTGGTTGATGTTTTCTTCAAAATAGGCACGTTTTTCGTAAAAAATTGATGTTGAAACAAGTTGTTTTAAGTCTATGTAGTACTTTTTGTGCACGTCTTTATCACGGCCTTATCACGAAGACGCATCATCAGACGCACATTAGATTTGAGCCATGGTTTTGGAGTTTCCTTTACAACTACAGTCTTAATAGGTGCGTGTCTGTCAAAAAGTTCAGTTATAAGTTTGTTATACAGTTTCACCATTTCGTCAACACTGTCCAGTAAAATAACACTTTCCCAGTCAGTCGAATCCAAGTTATTGTCAAAAATATCACGGTCAAAGTCCTTGAAAGGTCGGTAGGATATACGTCTCGATGGCAATTTTTGCTTTTTTACCTTAAGGTCCACGGTAATAAAAGCGTGCCTACCGAGATCTGGTATAAAATGTACATCATTCAAAATCATGACTGGTCCGCCATAATCTACCATTGTATTTGAGAATGGGAAATCGGCATGCAAACGTTGTTCAGGGAGATTGCCCATTATCGGCTGTCTAGCCTTACCTGAAAAACGACAGCATTTAACGCACGCATGTACTATTTTTCTGGCCAGATTTCTACCACCAACAATCCAAAACTTATGTCGGATGGTTGCTAATAACAGTTGTGGGCCAGAATGCATCAGCAATGTATGATAATGTCGAAAAATCAATATAGCAATGTGATGTGACGAGTGGAGCAGGACAGGATGTTTTGCATCATAGTCATAAAAAGAGTTGGATAACCTGCCCCCAACTCGCATCAAATTGTTGCTGGTGTCAAAAAACGGATTTAAGTTTATTAATTTGTTTTTAGCAGGTAAGTGTTTACTATTTTTTAATAAGTTGTATTCCTTTGGAAAACTTTCTCGCTGTGCAAAATTGCAAAGTGAATTTAAAGATGAATTAAGCTCATTTATTTTTAAATATCCTATGTGTTTATCTTGCGGGTGAAGGCAATTATGTATAAATCGTTGTACGTATGCTATCACTCTTTGTAATTTTCCTAAATTGGAAAAACGCTTTATTACTTCAGAATAATAGGAAAAATGATCATTTTGGTCTACTGTTAAGTGGCACTGTACCTTAAATTCTGGCAAATCAGCTTCCTTTGTACGTATCGGTTGAGTCGGCCAGTGTGATTCATTTTGCGATAGAAACGATGGACCCGACCACCACAAACTACAATTTTCTAATTCTCTTGCATCTGTACCACGTGATCCGATGTCAGCGGGATTTAATTTTGTAGGTACATAATGCCACATTTTTGGTTCTGAAATGTTATGAATTTCTTGTATTCTGTTAAAAACAAACGGTTTTAATAAGTGACATTTAGGTGATTTTATCCAGCCAAGAACTATAGTGGAGTCACACCAGTAAGTACAGCCTTTTATTTTTAACCTTAATGAACATTTTACCTTTTCTGTTAACCTTACGGCCAACAGGGCACCGGACAACTCCAAACGAGGGGTGGTAGCTGGTTTCAAAGGAGCTACTCGACTCTTCGCGGCAATGAGTTGAACTGTTACATTGTGCTTATTTGAAATGAACCTTATGTAAACACATGCGGAATATGCTTCAGTGGATGCATCACTAAATGCATGGATCTCGATTACTAAAGGATAATCGGTAAGTACATATCTTGGAATTTTTATATTGTTTATGTAAAGTAATGATGTAGTGAATTTTGTCCAGGTATTTTTAATTTCAGAAGAAACTGTTTCGTCCCATGTAGTTTTGGATGACCATAACTTCTGTAAAATTGTTTTTGCCGTAAGTATGCATGGGTTAATCAAACCTAAGGGGTCAAACACTTGTGACATAATGGAAAGTATGTGACGTTTAGTAATGTTTGATTTATCTGCAATGTTTACTGAAAACAGCAGCATGTCCTCTTTGCAAGACCAAAGTAAACCTAAAGTTTTGGAAAATTCGTTCCCGCTGAGATTAAGTAAACTGTCATCGCTATTTTCCCTAATGATTTTATTTATTATATACGGATGATTAGAATGCCATTTTCGCAAATGGAACTGACCACGTTCTAATTGTTTTATGACACCTTTACAAATGTCTATTAACTCACGTTCAGATGAAGCTCCTGTTATGAGATCATCGACGTAAAAATCGTGCTGAATAACTTCAGCGACTGCTTTGTCAGAACAATCCATGCCTAATTGTTTTAGGCATCTTGTAGCGAGGTAGGGAGCCGAAGCGGTACCATAAGTCACGGTACTAAGTTTGTATTGTTTAAGTTCTTCGTGAGGCTCAAAACGCCACAATATCTGCTGCAGTGCACGTTGTTCCTCCGTAACCTTAACCATACGGTACATTTTTTCTACGTCCGCAGTGGCTACATATTTATGTTGACGCAGTCTTATTAAAATACTCATCAGATCGTCCTGCACAGTAGGGCCAACCATTTGTATATTATTAAAAGACAAACCGGAAGTCACGTCGCCGCGAGATGTCGCCACTGCCGATGCGTCAAAAACGACACGTAAACGAGTGGACAAGCTTGTTTCACGGAGAACCCCATGATGCGGTAATAAGTAAGAATATGTATCATTTTCAGGAGTTTTATTCTCGGTCATATGACCTAAGGTAATGTATTCTCTTATGAATTCGCAATATTGCGCTTTAAATATTGGATCTTTGGTGAACCTACGTTCTAAGGAGAGAAACCTAGATAAGGCTTGCTGATAAGAATCACCAAGTATTGCAGGAGATTCCTTATAGAAATTATAGATTTTGAAGATAAATACCCGAGTAGGTATGTAGCTATAATGAATTTAGCTTAACGGTAATTTGGCAATAAGCCTGTAATTAAATAAATGGGTTTTAATGTTTTAATGTTTTTTTTATTGTAACTTGCAAGTAGGTTACAAGAATTTGCAATAATGTTTGTAATTTCGCTTATAAAGTGCGACTTATGTATGTTTTAACCACAAAGATAATGGCAATGTATAGGTAATCAGATTATTGCTGATTTTATCTCATGGATGAGTAATGAATAAATGATAGGTAATAAAGGTAAAATTGGAACGAACTCACAATAACGATACCCTCCAGGTCTTCTAGTAGAATACCCTTTGAACTATGTGTGATTCTCCAATAGCTCACTGTAATCCTTTATAATGTTATGAAGTAATGATTTCTTCAAGTTGCTTCACTATGTACGGTGTTTAATGTTTGAACACAAATTCGTAGAAAATAATCTTCTCGGCAATGTTCCACGTAATGGCGGCTCGATGTCACCACGTCGCGTTTCCTTTGTTCTTGTTTCGCCAGCTCTGGAGGCCAATGTCCGACTCGAAGGACCAATGTTAAGAACTGGGCGTTTATGATGTGGAGACTCGGTCGTGGAATGCGGTGGTAAAGAAGAACTCCTTCGATGTTTACTAATTTATTAATATTACAAAATGGTATTATAAATGATTGCGTCGTGCGTGTGCACCAGGTACCGTATGCGAAGGTGAAGTGAACGAAGTAACAGCCGGCAATGGCGGCAGCGTCGCCGCCGAGCTGGGAACCCGTTATCTCGCCGTGTGCATGTGTGTAGGTCATGTACGCACACATGCAAGGCGTTAACATAGACCATGCATCTTTAGCAGTACTACATGTGTTCGCAATAACGAAATCCGAAGCTAAATTACTTTGGAATAATTTAAGTTTTGATAGCACTAAAACACAAATTAAAGCCTTCAGAAAAGCTGAAAAAAGCTTTTATGTATTTATTATTTACACTAGTTGATGCCCGCGACTTCGTCCGCGTGGAAGAAGATGACGCGGCCACAGTAGGATTCCCGCAGTAGAAAGTATCCAGTTTTTAGTTAGATATTAAAGCAGATAATAAAACCGATTTTGAAGGCTAATTTTAGTAAATTTTTTCCATTGTAAAATATTCCTTAAGTGTAAGGTGCAGAAGCTAAACTACTTTGGTAAAATTTAAGTTTTGACAGCACCAAAACTAAAATTAAAGCCTTCAAAATCCGCTTTATTATCTGCTTTATTATCTAACTAAAAACTGGATACTTTCTACTGCGGGAATCCTACTGTGGCCGCGTTATCTTCTTCCACGCGGATAAATAATAAATAAGTAAAAATTATCAATTTAAAATATAACATAATAATACTCAGTGGCGTGCACAGAACTTTTTGCTACCAAAGCACGCAATTGGTCAAAAATAACAATACAAAAAATATAAAAAAATTTAAATATCACTTTGAAAAAAAAAAGTTTGTATAGGAAATTTTCACTCTAGGGTAGACATTGTCTACCCTGGCGTCATACAAATATTTTTTTTTCAAAGTGATATTTAAATTTTTTCATATTTTTTTTATTGTTGTTCTTGACCAACTGTTTGCTTTTCCAGCAACAAGTTCTGTGCACGCCACTGAATTAATACTCACCCTAACTTCATTGATAATAATCATGCCATACAACGTCGTCCTCACTGAAAAAAATGCAGGGTTGAAAAATAATATATAGATTTACCGATATAATTTACAGTACTCTCTCGCTAGTCCGCCGCTTGATAATCGGACAACTAGGTGATTGTTCCACTAGTTGACCATTTAGGCGCTTTTTATGATACCTACTAAATTGATTGATTGATACGGGCACATTTTTAATTATAGTTTGTAATTATAGCGCCCGTTTGACAACGACGGTGAACGCCGCGTCGTCGTCCTAAGAACGACACTCGCCTTGATAATGCCGAAATTGTATCGGTGAAACGGTTGGCATATAGTCAACAATAATCACACGTGAGTGTTCAAGCCGTATGTAATAATAATTTAAGATTTATTTTGGTAAAAAACAAGCCAAAGTCCGGATTTTTTGAGTACCAACTTCCTTCATCACTTTCGTGATTGACTTCACGAAATTATTCCGCAAATCAAAGCATTTTCGTATTTAGTACTTGATAATAAAAGTTTCGTGAAATTATTTTTGAGAAATTATACGAGTGCTACAAGTTCTTGCCCGCAGCTCCACCCTCGTTTATTATACTTCGACGTTGGATCCTCAAGATTTATTCACCAGGTAGTACACTCTTTAATGTACTAGGCATTGCACACATTTTAGAGTAATTAGAACAATAAAATTAAAAATCGATTCGGTACACGATACACTACTTCCCATCCCTAAGCGCCCACATATACCCGTGCTCGTCGTTCAACCGTCATTCACTTTTTGTGTGCAGGCATTGTCACATCACATCGGCTGTATTAAATTTAAAGTGTTTTAAAAGTGTGTTAGGCATCATGGGCAAAAGAAAACGTAAAGAAAGGGAAATAAAAAGAAAGATTAGACGTTTTCAGGAACGTCTTGATGAATCTTCAAGTACGAGTAGCGAAGAAGGTTAGTCTTTTATATAATTTTCTACCCACTTTTGTTATTGCATATTTTTTTTCCAGGAAAAACTATACCTAGTGCCCTATTGTTATTCCCCGTGACGCGCTCACGTTGGTTGATAACAAATCAGTCCCGCCGTATAACGCGATTATACGCAGTGACGTTAAAATCTAAAAATATCTCATTTCATGAGGATTTTATGGCATGTTTGGGCAATACTCTTTTTAGAGTACCGCCGTCGCTATTATGAAGATACCAGGGTTTTGTCACCTGCCTCAGACAAACCAGCGGTTAATTTATCAGACACAGACTCGACGGGAAATACTCAAAATGTTCGACCTGCCGTCCATGAGGTACCAGCACTATCTGGACCAAGTACAAATGATCCGCTGCCGGGTTCTAGTAACGATAGTACAGTAGCGGCCCCCAATACTAGCGCAATGTTGGCGATTCCGTGTGATGCAGAGGCGCCTTCGCTGTCTGACTTAGCAGTGTCTCGGTATGTAACTGTAGTTTCATTACCTGCTGACATTTTGGAGGCCCTAGGGGATCCAAAAGGAAAGGTTGAAGGTTTTTGGATGGAACATTCCAGAAAAGATCTCTCAACGTTGGGGTCATATTCTGGTGGATGGCTTAACTAAGGAGCAGAGATTAGAAATTAGTCAGAAAACCCTTGTCTCTAACAATTTCCATTTGGTTAGAGCGCCAACTCTGAACCCGGAAATCTCGCCTATTTTAAGTGATTCTGTTAGAAGTCGAGACATAGTACTTGAAAAGGACCAAAATACTCTTGGTTTGGGAATTGCAGGTCTAACCCACCTTATTGCATCATTGATACAAAGTGACTTGAACAAAATTTATGTTATTAAGAAAGTTTCCGAAATTTTGCACTTGCATTTCGAAAACACAAAAACAAGGAGAAAATTGTTGATGACTAGTATAGAAAAAAAAAAAAAAAAAAATCAAGAAGTATACTATAGACCAGGAAAACTGGAAGGGCCCACCTAAACAGCATGGCCAGAGGGGTCCCAGACAGGGTGGGCACAAACGACCTCAGTCGTTCAGGAGACCAGCCGCGACAATGCATCGTTTTCAACAATCATCGTCGAAGGCGAGGCCAGGGTCTCAGAAACGGACTCATCCCCAGCTGGTAGACTTCACCATTTCTTATTTACTTGGAGAAAAATCACGAATGACCTTATAGTGTTGGGTTATGTAACAGGACTAAAGATTCTGTTTAATTCTCTGGTTGTTCAATATAAAGAACCTATTCAACGAAGGTTTAATACGGCCTATCTTGAATGTTTATCTTCAGCCATTTCAAATTTATGTAAATTAGGAGCAGTGCGAGAATGTACTGATACTTCAAATCAGTTCTTATCGAGTTATTTCCTAACCCCTAAAAGTGACGGTAAATTTAGATTTATCTTGAATTTGAAACAACTGAATAATTTCATTGATCCTCAACATTTTAAAATGGAGGATTATCGTACCGCCACAAAATTAATTTTGAAAGATAGTTACATGGCTTCTATTAATATCAAAGAGGCATATTTTTTATTGGCTTTCGACGGTGCCAGTAAAAAATATTTGAGGTTTAAATTTCAGGGACATGAACAAAGGGCTAAGACATATGAATTTTAATGTCTTCCGTTCGGTGAATCTTTGGCGCCCTTTGTATTTACGAAATTGCTTAAACCAGTTGTGAATAAAGGTCTATTATTAGTCATCTTACTTAGATTATATTTTATGTATAGGTCATTCATCAAATGAATGTGCAAAGTGTGTTTCAGAAGTGTGTTTCAGAAACTGTGGAATTATTACAAAGGTTAGGCTTTATCATTAATTACTCAAAGAGTAATCTAATCCCAGATTGGATACGAACCTTTCTAGGTTTTGAATTTAACTCTCATTAAATGCGTTTAAAATTGCCGCTCTAAAAACGTAGAAAATTTTTAGATTTAGTTGAAAAGATTTCCAGGAAGAAAATATTGTCTATTCGCGAGTTTGCACAGTTCTTAGGATTACTTACCTGCGCATATCCAGCCATCTGTTATGGTTGGGTTTGCACTAAGCGATTTGAAAGAGAGAAGTTTCTGGCTTTGAAAAATGCTAATGATGATTATGACAATAGATAGTCACTATTTATAACCGGATTTTACTTGGTGGACAAATAATATCTTGTACTACCTCGATTTGTAACAGGCAATATGTTTTGGAAATATTTTCGGATGTTTCATTGTAACGCTGGGGCATCTACGGTGAGCGTTCAAACGGTTTCTCTTACGCAGAAGAGCAGAATAGCCACATTAACTTTTTGGAATTTAAAGCAGCTCTTATAGGTTTAAAATGTTTTTCTCGCGACCTTATTAATGTAGATATTTTATTGCGGATCAACAAAACGACTGCAATATCATATATAAACAGAATGGGTGGAGTGCAACATAAGCATCTCAATAGTATCTCTAGAGAAATTTGGCAATGGTGTGAAGAGCGGCGGCTATATGTGTTTGCATCATATAAAAAGTCAAACGATAATGTTGATGCTGACGAGGAATCGAGGCGCTCCAATATTGAAACTGAGTGGAGCCTGTCTTTTGCTGCTTTCAGAAAGATTACCGAATCTCTCGGTCAACCCAACATTGACCTCCTTCTTCCAGGATAAACGCTAAATGTCATAAGTATATTTCATGGAAACGAGACCCCCAAGCCTGTAATATAGATGTTTTCACTATAGATTGGGGAACGGATTTCTTTTACGCGTTTTCTCCCTTTTCATTAATTTTGAAAAGTATTCGAAAGATAATTGAAGACAAAGCAAATGGTATCATGGTGGTTTCTCATTGGCCTTGTTAGCCATGGTATCCTCTCTTCGTATCATTGTCTTGTTCAAACATTATTTGTTTGACATCTGAACGTGTTCTTCTACTATCACCTTTCAGAGCGGAACACCCACTTTGGAGGCAGCTTACCCTGGTGGTAGCTTATTTGTCAGGCAAGCGTTTACGCGGCAGTCACTCACTCGAGAAACGGTTGAAATCATGATTTCATCTCTGGCTGATTCCTCTATGAAACAGTATGATTGTGTATATAAAAAATGGTCACAATTCTGTACTGAAAATAATTTCAACTGTTATGATGTTGATATACCTCACATATGTAGATTTTTAATTATATTAAATGGATCAGGCGCTTGTTATTCTACTTTGAATAATCACCGTTCAGCATTGGCCTTAGTTATGGGTAAAACGTTTAGTGACGATGATCGTGTATTACGGTTTTTAAAAGGTGTTTATAAAAGTAAGCCTTGTTTTCCTAGATATCAAGCTACATGGAATCCCGATTTAGTTTTAAATTATATCTTTCGACATTATGACAATGAGAGTTTGTCATTGGACTCGCTTACAAAGAAGTTGGTAGCTTTTGTAGCGTTATTGAGTGCACAACGCATACAGGCGCTATCATTAATTTGGTTGTCGAATGTTAAAAGTTAACGCTTCACATATGGACATTACTATAAATTATTTAATTTTGACTTCAGCACCAGGACTACCCATACTTACCGCGATTAATAATGCCCTTTTTTCCGGATAAAGAACAAATTTGTCCCGCTGTTGCATTAATATGTAACATCATAGATAAGTAACATGGAGGCCACAAGAACTCACTCTCAGACTGATAGGCTGCTACTTACTATTAAAAAGCCTATACATAATGTCAGCGCTTCGACGATCAGTCGTTGGATCAAGCACGTGATGTCCGATAGCGGAGTAGACACCTCTATATTCTCGGCGCATAGCACCCGACACGCCGCGACATCGGCGGCTGATCGTAGGGGTTTGTTAGTTGATGTCATTAGAAAAGCTGCTGGCTGGACTAGTGATTCCAATGTTTTTGGCCGTTTTTATAATAGGCCTGTTATAGTTATTAATGATAGTGCTTTCGCTGAAGCAATATTTGATTCTGAGAATAATCATAATTGTAATGAAGATTTAATAAGTTATGTAATTACTTAGTTGTTTATTGTTTTGTAATCTAGAAAAGTAAATATTTTAATGGTTGTTTATTGATTAAAAGAATATATAAAACTTTATTTAAAAAAGGAAAAATTTGTGTTTTTTCCATTCTTAGTCTATTTCGCAGTAACTCTAAACATCTACCTGGTGAATAAATCTTGAGGATCCAACGTCGAAGTATAATTAAAGGTTAAACAAACTTACCTGTAAGTGAAGTTTGACCATAATTATACGAGACGTTGGATCCGAAGAGATTTATTACCCGCCCTCCCCTCTATGATAGTTCATGTGTCCCAAAGTAAGGCGAAATAGGAGCTCTGAAAAGAATGACGGTTGAACGACGAGCACGGGTATATGTGGGCGCTTAGGGATGGGAAGTAGTGTATCGTGTACCGAATCGATTTTTAATTTTATTGTTCTAATTACTCTAAAATGTGTGCAATGCCTAGTACATTAAAGAGTGTACTACCTGGTGAATAAATCTCTTCGGATCCAACGTCTCGTATAATTATGGTCAAACTTCACTTACAGGTAAGTTTGTTTAACCTTTAATTTTTCGATCATTCTCAGTAATACCACTGTAGCATTGCAAATTTTGTAGGTGCGGTTATCACAAAGTTTTCGCGTCGTTTTATTTGCTTGCCGGAAAGTTTCGGTTTTACCCTCTGTTCGCTGACATGAACTTCGTTCGTTTTGTCTGGTGGAGTAGCGAGACCATTTCCGGTCATTGCTCGATCAGTCTTTTGGGTTGTCAAGACGTGTCTTGTGTCTTATTTTTTTACAATAATGGCGGATTTTGCCAACACGACTTCGTGATAGTTCTAAGGTTTGTTTTGAGTTTAAATTTGGGTTATTCATTTGTGTGGAATGGTTCTATATTATTGTTTTTGTATTTCAGATAAATTTTACATATGCGTATGGATTGATTTTGAAAAGGATTTTTTTCGTCGGGTTGGAGGGAGATCTGACTATCGTCAGAGCATGGTATGTATTGCTTTCTTTGTATTTTGAGTCACCGGAATTTTGTTCTCATTGTTCCGTGTGGTAAAGGTTTTAATATTGTTTTTTCTCTTCTAATTCCAGGGTGTTTTTGTTTTCAAGATCTTCGTGTTTACAAGATCTTCTTGTTTTCGAGATTTACCAGTTTTTCGGGATTTACCAGCTGGCAGAGTAATGACCGCCGCGTGGTGTACGCAGTAAGCAGTTCCTTTTGTCTGCGTGGACGTGGATCGTTGACCTTGAAGGGGGCAGCGGACGGCGTGTCATTTCCGTGGAGTTTAATGGAAAAATTCAAGTAGGTGTTGGAATTTTTACTTTTATCCACACACAGTTAAGATACCTAGGACGGTATGTTTTCAGGACACTTAGTTATGTGTCCTATTAGTAACCAAGGTTAAATTCTTCTTCCTGTTTCACCGAATAACCCAAACTGTAAAATTTAATGTTCCGTAATATTTTTTTTACCTGGTAGAACTGAATGGTGTACCAGACGATTTGGTTTAAAGTGTATGTACGACAAATATTTATTGTTTGTAGGATCTACGGCTCCCCTGAGCTAGATTTTATTTAGAAAATTATTTCCCTTGTTTGTTTACAAATTTTGTTACTTTTTAAAGTTTTTTTTGTTTAATGTAATTTTCACAAGATTCCATGTAATCTAGTTACCTGTGGATAAGGTGGTAACAATTCCACCTAGTTATCTCTTAAATGTTTATTTATGTCTTGGCAATACTAATTCCAATGTAATATTACTACCAGATTTTAAGGCGGTACCTAACACAACTATTTAAAGGTACTTAAGGACTTAGTAATGTCTTGGCAGGAAATTTGCCAAATGGAGGTCTTGGCCAAAAACTTGTAACTAAGATAATTTTTTTCCGTTAACACCTTTCCTTTAACTTGTGAAATTTGACTTTTTTTTGTTTTGATAAATTAAATAAACTTAATTGTAAAGTACCTCGAAGTTTTCTTCAGAACCTTTTAACAACTATTAGGTTACAATTAGGTCACTGTTTAATTTTATCTTGTCCAGTTGCACGACTGGTGGAAAGACCGGGTACCCGCCGGTCGTGTATCTGACACCACCTTTGTGGATATTCTAAATAGCCTACAGGTCGGTGAGTCACGATGCAACTACTTCATGGATTATATCAGCGGCGAATTCCACTCATAGGTCTTTTCGCTGATGGGGACTGTGTGCGGATTTTCCCTACAACAAAGCAGGTGGACGAGTACAACTCAACTATGACCCAGGAACTGGAAAAAAAAATTCCGAATGTACAACGTGACGGCTGTTGACGTATCCCCGGAAGCAAAGTCCTACGGGCAGCCACCAAAAGAGGATTTCGTTCCCACAGACCCCAACAAAACAGGTGGCATTCCAATGTGTATAAAGATTGGTGTGGGGTCTCGCGTAATGCTGCAGAAAAATATAAACATTGATCACGGTTTAGTCAGTGGTGCTATGCGTGTTGTGCGAAAAATAGAATGGCCTGCGTTGCGACGTGATCAACTTGAGCCTGGGGAGTTGCCACAAGCTGTCTTTGTAGAATTTGACGACAGAACAATACATGGCAACACGGTCGACCAAGTCAAAATTGAACACAGTATCATCGAGTATGATGCTTTGAGAGGTCAAGGTAAAGTTGAGCGGCATATATTGCCACTCATATTATGCTGGGCCGTAACTGTGCACAAGCTCCAAGGGACAACGTTAGATAGAACCGTCGTAGATCTGGGCAAAAAGTTTTTGCCAAAGGTCAGGCCTACGTGGCGCTTAGTCGCGTGAGGCAGTTGGATGGTTCTAGAACCGCGTAAACATACACCCGCAGATAAAAATTCCCTCGATGAACTAAATCGCCTCCGGAATCTTCAGCATTAGAATCTTCGTCAATACGTGGATATACAACGTGTAACGGAAAGGTGTAACCATATTTAAGGAGGTAATTTAGGGAATAGTACTAATGCTATTGGCATTTGTATTAACTCCAAAATCGAAACACACAACAAGATACACCGTCTGGAAGTTTTTTTCAACAAGGTATACAAACATTTCGTGTTACAACACTATTCTATCAGCTGATGCATGTCAAGAAACTGTGCGCAAGAGACAGAAGGTCTACAACTTCATTTGCACGGTATGAACACCTTTTATAAAGTTCTAATACCCTAGTACAAACCTAAAGAGAATAATTATTCGAAATTGTTTTGCTTAACAGCTGATGACAGATGCATGTCGATGTGCGCAAAAGAACTTCATTTGCTCGATATTAACATCTTACACGTTCTAATATCCTAGTACAGAATTAGAGAATTTGAAATTGTTTCGGGTTTTCCAAGTAATAATCGCTTAACAGGACAGGTGCATATCGATGAACAAGACAAGAGGGTCTACAACTTCATTTGCACGGTATTAACACCTTTCATCAAGTTCTAACATCCTAGCACAGAATTAGAGAATTTGAAATTGTTGCGGGTTTTCCAAGTAATCGCTTAAGGGGCTCCACAATGCTAAATATCAGTTTTGCATTGGATTCAATGTAGGGTAAGATTTTGAAAAATATGGTGTATTTTTTGACTCAAGACAATTATAAATTACACTTTATAAATTATACTTTCAATCTTCTTTTAATTATAATACTTTTATAAAAGCATGAATTTCATAAAAAAAGCGATTCAGTTTCCATATTTCAAAAAATATTGAAAGGAAACTAACACATGCAGATACGTACTAGAAAAAACCATCTTTATTACATAGAGAAATTATAGTTATTGTCCTAATGTAGACGCGTTTTCAAAATAACTGAAGTTTTGCGTGCGCGGCATCTGATTAGAGCAGGCAGTCAAAAAACAAAAGCGTTAAAGCAGGACTTAACTTTAGCGTTGTGCAGCTCCTTAACAGAAAAACTCACGTCTGTCTCCCAGAGGGATAGGAAGAGGCTACAGATTTCTATCTGCTACGACCCTGACGCACCTCTTTAAAATCCAAAAATCAAGTTCTTCTATTCCGGGTAAGTTTGAGATTGCCCTTCTTCAGTAAGTCGCCAATTTGGTCAGCATACGTTCTTCTAGAGCAGCCTGGTCAAGCTGTACCTTGCACTTGTGCACCATACATTAACTTTCGTCACCATACTTTCATTCATCGTTTTTAGTATCCCTTTTTAGCGTTCCGTACCCAAAGGGTAACCAACGGGACCCTATTACTAAGAATCTGCTGTTGTATTCTAGTCACTACCATCTCGTTTCAGGCCGCAACGATCCCGTATGTCGATATTTTTCATGTCGATATGTCGATATAGCAATGAACTATTTTTAAATAGCATAGTTTTTATAGACAACGTCTTAGATGAGCTAAAACATTAACGTTTGCCAAAATAGGCTGTTTTTAGCAAAAGTTTCAATATTATTTTAAAGAAAAGTTGATAAAATTTACATTATTTATTGAGGTATTATTTTCTCCTATTTTGCTCTCTCCGCAATCGCGCGGTCGTCGTAACAGCCAGTCTTTGACAGGAGTATAAGTCTTAAAGGGCTTGGTATCGCCAAATGGGTACTTTCTAAAGACTACTCCTCGTTTATGGCCGAACCAAAACAATAAAAAAAAAATTATATGAATTATCAACTCTAACAAAACTTATGCAACATATTTCTTTTTCATACCACCAAAACTTGTTTAAGAAAAAAATTTCAACCGAATGTTGTTCTTTGGCTTGAATTCCCTACAGTGCTCCTAAACGACTAGCGACTTGGTCGATTTAATTTATGTATGCTTTGTTTAATAGATACACTTGAGAGCTATACACATAACATAATGACTATTCAAGCGAACAATCAGGTCCATGTGAAAAGTATTATTTTCTCCTATTTCGTCATATCAAGGACGCAGCGAGCGTCGGCGGCGTCGTAACAGTCACTGTACATTGCGCGCTGATTTGAACGTTATTTCAATGTCGTTGGTGACACTAATCGCCTTAAGAGGCTGTACAATGCTAAAATTCAGTTCTGCTCTAACGCTTTTGTTTATTAATAGTCTATCATGCTCTAATCAGATGCCGCGCACGCAAAACTTCAGTTATTTTGAAATCATATTTCTTTGTGTAATAAAGATGTTTTTTTCTAGTTAGTACCTGCGTGTGTTGTTTTCGTTTCAATCGGTTATGAAATATGAAAACCTCCATATTTTTTAAAAATGTTTACCATCTACAATGACGGAACTGAATCCAGTGCAAAACTGATGTTTAGCATTATGGAGCCCCTTAAACCACACATACTCTGTATGGAACACATTTCCACTGGATTCACTAAAACTGAAACCCTAGTTGCAAATTGTCATTAGTACATATCAGCCATTACGCCCGTGAGTGACACATTTTTATGTGATTTATGTTATTTTCTTAACCAATGACACATAAGGATACCTCTCATTGGCTGAGACAATTACCTGAAGGGCATTTGAAGGACAAACCATCATAGGTACCTCATCTATTGCATATCGACGCAAGGAATTAAAACATTCAGGACTTTATTTATAATGTAATAAGGTTTCCTTTTTATTTACAATCCTGAAACAATTATGCGAAAACTACTAGGACAGCAGACACTGTGCATGCAAACATATTCCCGATAATCCCGATGCATATTTTTAATTTGGTCATCAGTCGCGTTCTACTATCCTTTCAAGTGCATCGTGATGATCAATTTCCGTGAAAAAAAATGGTCTCTCTAACCAACAACGGATATTACGACATGATTTTGTGTGTCGGTGCAGCGGATGGTAGTCTGCGATATGCTCGCGAACTATACTTTGAGCGATTTGTTGATGGCAGACCAGAACATAATCGTCGGCAGCTTCCATCACCGGGGGTCTTCAGGAAAATGGTGAATAGGCTGCATTCTACTGGCTCGTTTCGTGGTCTCAGGCCAGAAGGCCGTCCGGGAAATCGTGACCCCGCCTTTGAAGAAGCAGTGCTGGAGCACTTTGAAGAAAACCCTAGGACGAGCACCCGTCGCGCTGCAGCAGCTCTAGGAGCCAATAACAACATGCAGGTGTGGCGTGTGCTCCATGACGACGGGCAACATCCGTACCACTTCCGGCGTACACAGGAGCTGACACCTGCCGACTACGCGCCTCGAGTGTTGTTCTGCGAGTGGTACCGAAATCAGGTAGAAGCGTCACCTGATTTTGGTTCAACGGTGTTGTGGACGGATGAGGCATCTTTCACTAGAGCCGGAATCAGCAACGTTCACAACGAACATGTGTGGAATCACAACAATCCACACGTGTCGTCAGAATCTAAGTTCCAGCACCAGTGGCGCATTAACGTGTGGGCTGGAATCGTTGGAGACACAGTAATTGGACCTGTTATGTTGCCTCCAAACTTAAATGGTGAAAATTATCTACAATTTTTAACCGGTACGCTGGAAGATAAGCTAATGGATATGCCAGTTGCAGCCTACCTGGATCTCGTGATGGGAGGTCGAATGACGTTCCAGCACGACGGAGCACCAGCGCACTTTGCGCTGAACGTCCGCGCCTACTTGAATCAACGATTCCCTCGGTGGATAGGACGAAGTGGACCAGTTGCCTGGCCGGCGCGTTCCCCTGACCTTACACCGTTGGATTTTTTTCTTTGGGGCCATATTAAAAACATTGTGTACGCCATCGATTGTCCGACCCGAGAAGAGATGGTGGAGCGCATACGAGCCGCCTTTAGGATGGTGACACCAGAGATGTTGAGGAATGTGCGGGCATCCACGTACCGGCGAACCGCCTTAGCTATTCAGCACGAAGGCCGACATTTTGAGCAATATTTGTAAAAATGTTAAGTAGTGAGTGACGATGATTTTGTTGTCATCAATGTGATGTAAAAAGTGCCGCAAAATTCAAATTATTTGAGTACAAGTCGTAATTTGAATAACAGTGACAGTTTTGAATATTGAACCTAATAATAAGTGCAAAAGGATCGAATTTTTGGCGTCGAGCTTAGACAACGCCGCTTCTTTGACATTTGCCGCTTTCCTTTGACTTAGCCGCGCGGTGTACACCTGCGCCGGCAGGACTCGCTCGCGTCGCAATACCAGGCGCGCAGGAGCACAGAGAGCTATGTAAGTAAACCGAGTTCACGGGTCACGACCCCGCTAGTGATGCGACATGTTTGTTTACGTTTTGAAATGATTATAAAAAGTAATTTTTAAAATTGTATGGAAATTTAATTTAGCGCAGATCCACCTGAAAATTTGTATATAAGATCGTCAACATGTGTAGTATTGAACCCTGAAATATGGTTACACCTTTCCGTTACACGTTGTAGAATGCTAGTTGCCAGACCATCTAATCACTAACAGGCCTACATTAAAAAGTATTAAGGGGGGCTTATCCCAATTTTGTCTGTTTTCAAACTCATTTTAAAGCGTCAAATAGTTATTTTTAAAATCTGGAAAAAATATATGTTTCACATACATCTTTTCTGCAGTTTTTTTTGTGGTTCAATTTGCGAGACGTTACACTTTGCTCGATCGAAAAAAAATCCGAAAAAGTCGATTTTTAAGATTTTTTTCGTTTTGTGTAACGTGTACTTAACCAAATTGCATGAAAATTGCAGATAATTAAAGGAAAACTAGTGTACTTATAACTTTTGTTGTTACTTTCTTTTTAATGAAAATCGTTTTTTTTTCCTTAATTTAAAAAGAAAAATTGGCGAGCGGCCGCTAGTTGCCCGCCAGTGGCTGTCGAGGCATGACCTATGCCAGTTTTCTGAGCCCAGTTCCCCCTCATTCGCCTCGAAGCTCTGATATAGTGTACTATTATTATTTAAATAGTCGTGAAAATAGACATCAAGCTATCTGTACAAAATTACATAAAACCTTTTTGCTGTTAGCAATATTTGAATTTTAAATTATTATTTTTTATGAAACAAAAGTTTGTTCTACGATATTTTTTTGTTTCATTTTCTTCACTAAGACGGAAAATGTCGTCTGAGCAAGCTATTGTTACTCCTGATAATATTCTCTAATGATATATTATAAATAAGACAGGTGGATAAGATATTTTGATATAGTTTTTTGGGGACACTATGACCCCTTCCAGAGTCTTACAATAATACCGCCAAAACTGCCAATTGACAGCTGAGTGTTGCCAGCTGTCTCACAATGAATATCCCTACTTGACTATGATTATTTAAAATAACAAATACATGTAATAAAAACCTGTAATAGCTAACAGTCGGCCATCCTGACCCTTGCCTGACCTCAGGCAAAATTATAGAGACCAAATACTACTCATACTTAATATCTTAATAGACTGTAACTTGACCGAATATCACAATATTTTATATAATAATATTTTAATATCGGAATATCTAACATTTCATATCGTAACTTAAATTAAGATGACATTTTTAAGGTTTTACTATATCGATAATCACTACACATAGGTACGAGTATCAAAATAATCAAAACACCCGGTAAATGTATAAAAACGATGAAATACACTAATCGATCCACAATTTCTAATAGATGTTATAAGCGTTCAAACATCAAATTGAGTACATACTTTATATTGACATGTATATTTATAGTTTAACAATACTCGTATCTACAATTATCTAATATAATCTCATTTTTACAATTTATTTAAACTAATATAATATATTATAAACATATAATGTATTATTTCTTGTAATAATTTTGTTATGGAATATAGAACATTCAACATTTCATCTGAACATTTATTCATCAACATTTTGTGTTGTGCATAAAAATATTCGTATTTATTATATTCGTATTTGTCTGAATTTTGTTTACTTTATATTTTTTTTTTTTTTTTTTTAGCTAGTGATATTTGTAAAGTTTAGTTATGTAAATTGATTAAGATAGCATGGTGTCCAAAACAATCAAATAAAATCATAATTTAAACTTGTGAATTAATAACTAATTAATTGTTTTATTAGTAGGTAATTAATAATTAAAAATAATAACAATAAGTATATTATATTCTCTCCCAGAAAGACTGATAACCAGAAAGTTGAGATATCATACCCTTCTTAACAAAGATTGAGGAGTCTGCTAAACAAATGTTACACTTTAAAATGTAATTTTAAGGATGCTGCTATATTTTTGCAACTCTGTTGTATTGGACACTGCGTTTCAAATTCTCTTACCTTCTTATTTGTAAACTTCTAGTTTCTGTAACCCTATTTTAAGATATATATTTTTTTTATATTGTTTGCTAACGATTTTTTTTTATCATTATAATTTTAAGTAACTAATACAGCTGAGTCAAAGGCATGACGTGAATAATGGTGTAAGGTTGGCAATTGACATCCATGGTTAATGGATGAATTTTAAGGGCCTATTTACAATTAATAATTACAATTACCTACCACATCTGAACAATATCTTTTAGAGACACCACACAATTGATCATCTAAAGAAAAATATTTAAGTAACTTTCCCACATATTATTTCCTTTCCGCAAATCTCGTGACTCATTCCTGCAGACCAACTGTTTATATAGGTAGTTTTGCAAGGCATGTATAATTATAAGTACTTATGAAATTTGCTTCTTGTACAAAAAAAAATAATAAATAAATAAGCATGACTGCTCAAAATTGACAAGAGGCACAGCGCAGACGCTGCCGCCGCGGACAGCGCTCGTCATGCATGATACCTATCACACGCACCCTTGCAGTGCGCATCGGCCATCCTGTATGAGGAATGTCCCTATTCCTGGACTTCATCATCATAATTTTATTTAAATACAACAATTTGGTGAGTCCGTTTAGGTCAACAAATTACATCTTTAGTTGTCAAATAATTAAAACATTTATTTTTAAAGGGTCGAAAAGCAAAATAAAATCGCTGCCTCCACGTAGTCAAACTATTTTGTCAAACTGATTTGACCACGTGGAAAATTAACAGAATATGCGAGGCTTACAACATCGTACCAATGAAGGGTCTTCTTGGATATGTTTAATTTATTTCACAAAATTAGTAATTTTACTGGTTTGACCAATCGATACCACTGAGCAAATAAAATCAATACCGAACACAACACAAACATATAGGTATTAAATTATAAAATGCATTTAAAATGTAATCTCGTTACTTATTGAATTATTTGAAATGTTACTACAAGTTGTTTACTTAAATTTAAGTTGTAATAATAATAACCTTACAATTAACGTTATCTTGCAATAGAAAAGCAAGGTTCACTTCATCACTATTCTTAACATTATGGAATAATTATAATGATGGAGTTGTGTGAAGCTTAATTATAGTTGCAGCTTTGTGTTTATTAGGTCATATATAATTATTTTTTTTTTTAAATCCAATCATACAATATTTACATACTCATTACTCAATATTTTTATTGCAAGCATAATGTACATACCTACAATGTTCATTTGTATATATACGTTATTTATATTTATTGTCTATAAGAATAATATTGTGTTGTGAAAGTCAAATTACTTATGTGGATTAGTTGACAGTCTTAGGAGGATATGTCACGGTTGCAACGTTCATCGGTACTCGATGCGGAAAAAGTCGCAGTGTAAGAGGGACGGACTCCGGAAGAACAGCGAAATTACAGTTCTAAATTAATATAAAATTAACTAAAAATACTGGCAAGTACATATAATTAAATATTATTAAGGCCAGCGTGTCATTCCTATTTGTCACAACTATGAGAAAAGTGTCGATAAAGACCTCATTTCAATAGTTATTTCTTCAATCGGAAACTAGGAAAATGTACCAAAATTAATATACTTATTTATAAAACCGATGGCCTCTTCTGATAAGCAGGTAAACTATTTCAACCAGTGTTACCTCAGTGTCAGAGTCATAAATTGTACATGCTTGCCGCCAACCAGTTCATTCAACTGATTTTATCATACTTCATTCAAATACACTGTCATCATAAAATTATCAATGCTTTTTCTTTTTGTATGATGAAAGGGGGGCCTTATCTTAATTAAGAACTCTTAGAATGGGCTCTTGCATCACGCGGTGTTTTTCTTATTATTATTATTACGAGTATATATATTCTTTTTTTTTGTTTGTCAAAGTCATAATAAAATTCTACCTCTCCCCACTGCTATTCAGTATAAATTTTCCCCACAACACTTGTTGGCTGGAAGAAACCTCCTGAAAAGGTAAGCCCGCTTTTATGTATAAATATACATATATATATATATATATATATATATATATATATATATATATTTAATTTTGTTGTCTTAGTTTATGTTTCTGTGTACAATAAAGGATATAAAATATGAATGATTCGGTATTTGTTAACAAAATAAAGATTCTACTTAAAAATTAACAATGCAAAACGAAAGGTTTACTTAAGGCGATTACTGTCGCCAAATTAGCAGCTCGATGTCTGTCGGTACAAATATCGACGGAAACGACATTAAAATAACGTTTATATAACATAGTGGCAATGCATAGTGGCTGTTGCGACGCTCGCTGCGTCCTTGATAGGGCGAAATAGGAGAAAATAATACTTTTCACATGGACGTGATTGTTTGATTGAATAATCCTATGTTATCTTTATAGCTATCAAGTTTATATCTATTTATCAAAGCATAAATGTATTAAATAGGCTAAGCGTGGTTTGAAAAAGAAAAATGTTGCATGTTGTCTTAGAGTTGATAATTCATAATACATTTTTTCAATATTTTTGGTTGCACTATAAACTAGGAGTAAGCTTTGGAAGTACCTATTTGACTATACTATACTTTATTTTATTTGTTTGTACCACATACATTAAAACACATTCAATCAATCATTATAGATTAGTATGTATTTTGACATGTAGATAATTTAATATTTAGGTAACATAAGAAATAAGTTATTTATTATATTATAGTCACTGACTAAATTTAGCAGCGCCCTTACAGGGTCCTTGTTTGATACTTATTATTCAAGACACCTTTTGTACAACAAGAAAGCTAAATAAATTTTTATCTTATCTATTTTCTTTACACCACCTACGCACCATCCTCTATTTTACATTATCTATCACCCAAAGGTTGTCTGGAAGAAATCTATCAAACAATAAGACCACCCATTGTACCCTCTCTAACATATTTTATAACTTCTTTTGTTTCCGTGCACAATAAAGAGCATGTATGTTACGTTATAGATTTATCAGTAGGATATATATATTCTTAAGCATTGTAGGCGTCCACAGGCTGCTTCAGTGCAGACAGAACTCTTCATGCTGCTATATGTAGTCGATGAAATATAAGTACTGTGCTCACACACTAGGTGGTTCGGTGTCAGATTAATAAAATTCATGAAACATATACCGCGTTCACACACAATGTGAATCGGTCTCAGATTGATAAAATTCATGAAACATATACCGCATTCACACACAATGTGAATCGGTCTCAGATTGATAAAATTCATGAAACAAATACCGCGTTCACACACAATGTGAATCGGTCTCAGATTGATAAAATTCATGAAACATATACCGCGTTCACACACAATGTGAATCGGTCTCAGCTTGATAAAGTTCATGAAACATATACCGCGTTCGCACACAAGGTGGGTCGGTCTCAGATTGATAAAATTCATGAACCATATACCGCGTTCGCACACAAGGTGGGTCGGTCTCAGATTGATAAAATTCATTAAACATATACCGCGTTCGCACACAAGGTGGGTCGGTCTCAGATTGTAGTTGATGAAATACCGCGTTCACACTGTGAATCGGCCTCAGGCACCAACAGCAAAATCTAGTAAGAAAACAATCAATTACTTATACTGAACAGAGCTAAACCCTTAAACTTTTGCATTGTCCATCGCCTATATTTTATGCAAATATTTGTGTATCCAATATATGCTTCAAACCAACTTCCAATACTTTCATTCCTCACTCACCATTATTTTATTTATTTATTTTTATTACAAGACATTTGCTACTGTTTGTTATATCATAACAGGTGAGTCAGCCATTAAAAGTTAACTTGAAATTACTTGTTGAAAGTGTAACTGTAGGGTCCAAAAGCATAACTTCATTAACAAATACAAGATTTACTGGTCCTCAATAAAGAATTAATCAATACAATGGATTAAAATCCATAGCCAGAATGATAATAATAAAGAATGGTATTACCTCACTCTTCCTTGTGCATTTGGACACACTAAGTAATGAAAATATAAACATATACCCATACCACCATGTCGTCTGGTCGGTTTCACATTGATTTACACATTTCTCAAAACCTTACTGTTTCCAATATTTGTATTTTTGTTTACAGCTGTAACCCTCCTTGGCAGTACTTCAACAAAACTGAAAATAATTTCCTGAAAGTAAACCCTGAAAGTATGATATTGTGCACTCCCTCTTTATTATTGAATTTCCTCGATTTCACTCTTATAATGTGCATTCAAATTCTGAAAAATTACAACTTAAAGCCAATATACTGAAAATAATCATTCTCAACTCCTTCACAGTGGTTAGTAGGAATTTCCTCCAATCAAAAACTCCATGCAGTTTTATTTTACTGACATTAAGAAAAACCTGAAAGTTATTTCCTGCAAGTGTGATCCTTGCACCATAACTGTATATTATAAATTTCCATTTATCTTTTTCACTCTTATTTCATGTGTGTTCACATTATATATTAAATTGTAGCTTCTATTCAATATCCTTATTTGTTGTGTATCTCCAAAATTGTTTTCCAAGTAACATTATTGCATAAACTTATGGTCACTGGCTCAATTATGTCCATGCATTTATTTCACCGAAGAAAATAAATATAATGATCAAACATTCCATGACATACAATCTCTGTATAACACTCCTTTCAACGACACAAGCCTAGTATTACTCGATCAATAAATTGATTCAGAATAATTTTCAGTAGGTATCACAGCATAATATCACAGCGTGAATATATTCCAGATTCCAGTCACAGATTTCCTTCAATACTCACTTGCTTAATAACTCATGTTTGTTTATTTATTTTTGTATGTGTATCTCCAAAATTGTCTTCCAAGTAACATTATTGCATAAACTTATGGTCACTGGCTCAATTATGTCCATGCATTTATTTCACCGAAGAAAATAAATATAATGATCAAACATTCCATTACATACAATCTCTGTATAACACTCCTTTCAAAGACACAAGCCTAGTGTTACTCGATCAGTAAATTGATTTAGAATAATTTTCAGTAGGTATCACAGCATAATATCACATTTTTCAGTTTTTCTTAGATACCAGCGTTCCGTAATCTAGAGTTTAGCCTCCATTTGTTTGTTTTTCCATCATTTTCTGAACATTTTTCCATTTCTTTCTGATGCAAATTGATAGTCCTGTAGCGGGGTTAATGACCGCTCTGGTTGTTTCACAATTTAAAGTAGATGAGGTTTAAGTACTTAATTACACTTAACTTTGTTTAAAAGTTATTGTTATCGTCTAATAGGGCTATGAAAAACTATTATTTCACTTTATGCAGCCCATTTTGATCTTGAAAACACAACTGAAAACGTCACGCCACCATTTTACAACGCAATCTTTCTTTTTGTTTCTGAGCGGTTTTATTTGGGCTTTTAGGTATATTTATAGCACTTCTGAATTGATAATATTCTCTAATGATATATTATAAATAAGACAGGTGGATAAGATATTTTGATATAGTTTTATTGGGGACACTATGACCCCTTCCAGAGTCTTACAATAATACCGCCAAAACTGCCAATTGACAGCTGAGTGTTGCCAGCTGTCTCACAATGAATATCCCTACTTGACTATGATTATTTAAAATAACAAATACATGTAATAAAAACCTGTAATAGCTAACACTCCAAATATTTAATTTTTATATAATTAATGTATACCTTTACTAAAATTGTAGATTCCGTGTAATTCAGTGCTATTCCGATTACCTATGTAAAAGACTAAAATCCTATCAATAAAGTCCACTTTCAAATATCTCATGTCGGAGTTTATTTTTTACTAAAGAACCAGCGACGCTCCAACATATTGGTCCCTTGAGTAAAAGGTGGCCATAGAAATATTGGTCCTTCAAGTCTTTTCATCGTGGCAAGGAGTACATACTTACGGAAAAATTAATCTACTGTAAAGGTATCATTCATTCAAAATAAAACGTATGAAATTTTTGCCTTTTTAAAATCTCGCGGCAGCCATTGTGTCGTTGACTTCATGCAGACCATATTCTGCATTGTAATTTTTGCCTTTTTAAAAATCTCGCGGCAGCCATTGTGCCGTTGAGTTCATGCAGACCATATTCTGCACATATTTCCGTCCGAAGTCTGTGAGCGTTTGTCGTGCGACAGCTATTGTGGAGCACACGCCTCCAGACTGCACTGAAAATTTATTTTGGAACGCATCTCTTTCCTGTCAAGCAAAGCAAGTTGTCAACAAACAAACGGCGGCGCGTTGGTAGTGGCGGTTATATCAGCTATTTTTGTATTTCGCCGGCCAGTTTCGTGTACAAAAGTGTTATAAAGTGATTCAGTATAAATAATCATGGTAAAAATCTTATATCAAGTATCCTCGATAGGGGTTTGCGGGGGGAGGGGGGGGGGGGAGGGGGGGGGGGGGGGAGGGGGGGAGCCCCCCTCTTCAACCCCCGCCTGCCGGAGATGCGTAGTTTTTAAGAAAAAAATAAAATAAAAACATAACCTCAAAATAAAATATCCGTGTCGGGGTAACTTACTACCCGTGTCGGAGTACCACGAAGTGCCTATTTTCGTATGCGATGGTGCCCCGAAGTCGTTTTTGAGCTACTTGTCAAACATGAGCTACATGTCAAAAACCTAGGTTCCGTAAATACTTAGTTTTCTGGCTCCTGTCGCTCGCTTCGCTCGCTCCAAAGAATTCATGTTCAACCTAACCAGAAGGCCATGGCGGTACGCTCGCTACGCTCGCTACCGCCATGGCCTTCTAACCTAACCTGACCGAGTCGGGGTGCTCTGAAAGTTTGAGCTCGCTTCGCTCGCTCCTGCTCAATCAGTCCGGTGGGAGCGCCAAGGTCGATAGAAACGGTTGAAAGCACACAAAACAGAGCACAGAACATTCGCGTACACTCGAAAGCAACGGAATGAACCATCTCGAAATGGCGCCACATGACGTTTCTCAAATGTAATTTTTGACAGGAAACGTTTCATTTTACGTTGTTTTGATTACTTTTTGCGTGTCGTTGTACTTTTTCCTCACTACTTTCGTTTCGTTTCACTCAAAATGAAAAATTGCGTTTTGTTTCACTAAAAAATAATAAAAATGAAATAATAAAATAAAATACGTAGGTACCTCTCCGGCAACCAAAATTGATATCAGGAGGTTCAGTAAAACCCCCTGAACTCCCCCATAGCGTCAGTTTTCCCAAAACGAGGATACTAGATATAAGATCCAACCCATAATTATGGCCGAGAAGGAGATTAGGCGTCTTGTCGAGAACGAGAAGTCACAACAAGAACTATGAAGGTGAGCTTATAGACTATCTGTTCACAAAACGTGACGCTCTTGCTGCTTCATTTAGGGAACATTGTCAGCTCAATATTGATGTAGAAGTGATGGATGAGGCTCAGGCTGACGACATTGTGGACTACGATGAAAAGTATTGTCAGACAATGGCGAAAATAAATAGCCGCATCCGAGAACTCATTCCCTCGCCGACTGGGCCTGCAGTGTCGTCAGTCTCACTTCCAGTAAATTCAAATAATTCCATGACAGATTTGCCAAAAATTCAAATTAATACTTTTGATGGGAAAGATTTGTCAGATTATGTTCCATTTATGAATTTATTTAACAGTGTTGTGGGAAATAGGAAAGATTTGTCGGATTGTGACAAATTTTACTATCTTAAGTCGTTTTTCAGAGGAGAACCCTATGAAAATATCAAAAATTTAATGTTAACAGCGGAAAATTACCATGTTGCGTTAAAATCGCTCAAGGAGCGCTATGATAATACGGCGGAGATAATTGCTTACCATGTGAATAAAATCTTAGATCTACCGCCTGTAATAAAGAGTACAGCAGCAGCTTTGCGATCGTTTGTCTCGGGATTTAGCCAAAATTTAGATGCTTTGAAATCTCTTGAACCTAATTCGGAAATATGGGATACTATCCTCATTTGCATTCTGGAAAGAAAACTTGATTCTTACACAGTGCGCTCATTTTATCAAGACAAAGATATTGAGACTATGCCAACACTGAAAGACTTGATGATTTTCTTACAGAAAAGAGCATTAGGTCTGGAGCGAGCAGCGACAGCCAATGTGCGTCCTGCGTCACAAGCTTCAGGGAGCAAAACAAGCTATGCTAGCCATCATAGCATTGTTAAAATTAAAAGGAATCACCATCATGTAGCCACAAAATGTAAGTACTGCAATGACAATCATAACTTGTATGCATGCCCTAAATTTAAACTTACTGCTGAGCTACAAAGATTAAAATTTGTAGAGGAAAGACCCAGTATTTGTAAAATATGTCTCAATGAGCATGTTGGACAATGCAAATACAATTTTAAGTGCTCTGTATGTAAAGGTGATCACAATTCCTTATTGCATGTTAGTGATAAAGTTGAAAATGGGGTAAAGGAGCCAAAGTCTAATGGTGTATCTGCTGCTGCGACTCTGTTAAATAATATGAGTTCTACTCAAATTGTTCTCCCCACTGCGATGGTGAGAGTTAAAGGTAAGGACGGCAAGGATATTCCTGTTCGTGCACTTTTTGATACTGGTTCTCAAGTATGTTTTGGGTTATCCAGTCTCATTGATAAAATTTACTGTAAAATTGTTGATGAAGAGAGTACGGTTGTGGGAGTTTGTGAAACTTCTAGCAATATTAAGCGAAAAGCAACATTTTCAATTCGTTCATCAGTGAGTGACCATGAAATTGACATCAATTTTTCTGTTGTTGATAGCATAACTTGTAACTTACCGCAAACAAAAGTCAATATGCATGACTTCAACATACCCTCTTATGTTCAGCTTGCTGACAAAAAATTTGACAAACCTGGCGAGATAGGTATTTTATTGGATTGTAATGTGTTTTTCCAGGCTTTACTGAGAGACCGTCTTCCTGTTACACCTAGTGGGCCATACTTAGTTGCCACTCGCTTTGGTCATGTCGTGGCTGGAGCGTTGCCTCAACAACCAACAAAATAACAAGCTGCACACATCCAAGCTGTAGCCGACAGGTCTGTAGTTTTACATTCTATTAATCTTGCTCCGAGCCAAGTTTGTCTCTTAAGCGATAACTCACTATAAGAGATTAATCATAATATATGCAAACTTTGGGAGACTGAAAAAGTCCCGGAAGTATTTCAAGAGTACACCTCAGAACAAGACCTGGCTGAAAAGATTTTTGTTGAGTCAGTGTCCTTAAAAAATAATAAGTTTGAAGTTGATCTTCCTTTAAAACAAGATATTAAAGAAATTCGATTAGGTGATTCTCTAACACAAGCCTTAGCAAGGTTTAAAAATTTAGAAAAAAGATTCTTGAAAGACAAACAGCTTTTTGAAGAGTATAAAAAGTTTATTGATCAGTACATTGAACTTGGTCATGCCAAAGTTGTTGACCTTTCATGTTACAGTTTGGATGGACAGGCTGTGTATTTTTTACCACATCATCCTGTTTTTAATCCTTATAGCAAAACTACACCTGTTCGTGTTGTGTTTGATGGTGGAATGTTAACTGATTTAAATGTCTGTGTAAACACCCTCATGCTTAATGGGCCAGTAGTCCAGGCCGAGTTGTTTGGCATATTAATCTATTTTAGATTGCATCGGTATATTTTAATTTGTGATATTAAAAAATGCTTTAGAATGATCGATGTCACCCCTTCACACCGTTCTCTTCAAAATATATTATGGCGAGAAAACCCAGAACAATCAATACTGTGTGTTCAACTTAAAACCGTAACATACGGTCTCAAAAGCTCATCTTTTTTGGCCGCACGGTGCCTTATCGAACTAGCTAGGCGGTATAAAGAGCAATATCCTCTTGCTGCTTTTGTTCTAGAAAACAACTGTTATGTTGATGATATTATTACCAATAGTAATGATATTGATGAATTGATTGAAACAAAAAGACAATTAATTGAATTATTGAAGTTAGAAGGTATGGAACTTCAAAAGTGGTCAGCTAATGACCCTAGATTGTTAGCTGATATTCCTGTTGAAAAGCAAAACTCAAATGTTATTGATCTGAGTGAAAATGATAACTTTGTAAAAACTCTCGGGCTGCAGTACAATGTCAATTCTGATGATTTTTACTTCAGTTGCCCGGAGAAAGATGTGGTTGATGTTTATACAAAGAGACAAGTGCTGTCATTCATCAGCAAATTCTTTGATCCCCTCGGTTTGATTGGGCCAATCTTTGTTGCCTCAAAGTTAATAATACAAGAAATATGGAAAAAAAAACTTGTCTTGGGATGAACCTCTCCCACATGAATTAAATGAAAAATGGAAAAGTTTTGCCTTAAGTTTAATTCAAATGTCATGTATTAAAATACAAAGAAATATTCCTCTATGCAAAGAGAGTAAGGTTGAGTTGATTGGCTTAGCAGACGGTTCTAGCAAGGCCTATGGCAGTTGCCTTTATATTAGAGTAATAGATTCTCAAGGAAATGTTACCGTTCAGCTTCTTTGCTCCAAGTCAAGGGTGAATCCAATTAACAAAGACTTGACTACTCCTAGAATAGAGCTCAATAGTGCACTTTTATTGTCAAAACTGGTGTGCAAGGTAAACCAAACACTAAAATTGAAATATAATGTTATCATACATTTATATTTAGATTCTCATATTGTGCTTGCATGGTTAAAAATCGAACCTATGAGGTTAAATGCTTATGTAGCTAATAGAGTCAAATAAATAAATAAATTAGTGCCTCAGTCTAATTGGTTGTATGTGAACACGTCTGAGAATCCTGCGGATCTTCTGTCAAGAGGTATAGAACCACACGATCTTGAAAATTCAAAGTTGTGGTGGAATGGACCGCAATTTTTATGCGATCCAAATTACACCTTTGACACAAATGTCACCAGAAATCTGGTTAATATACCAGAATTAAAAGAAAATTGCAATTAACAGCTTAAATTAGCTTGTCATCCAGCTATTTCAAATAATCAGTCGAACAATTCAAACCAAAATCAAACAGATATATGTCTTGCATGATTTTCAGACATTAAACTCACAAAAAAAGTAATAGGGTGGATCTATAGATTTTACAATAATTGTAAGTCCCGAATAGAGGACAGAAACTTAAGTAACTTGCTCACACCTTATGAGCTCAAAAATGCTTTACAAAAAATCATAAGATATGATCAACATAGGAACTATAGTTCTGAAATTGCTTGCCTGAAAGCTAATAAGCCAATAAAAAATCAAAGTCTGAGTTCTTTAAATCCATTCTTGGATAACCAAAATATAATGCGTGTTGGCGGTAGATTACAAAATTCAGACCTTCCTTATTCTCAAAGACATCCGATAATTTTAGTAAAAGGGTCTATGATAACAAAATTAATGATTAAAATACATCGCATGTTTAATGGTATAAAAAATATTTGAAGATCCATATGGACTAAGTCTCTCAATATCTAAGATAGAAATCATATTATCTATGTTAAAAAATCTATCTCAATATCTACTTAGTCAGGCATTAAACATGCGGTGTATAGAGAGTATATCAAATTTATTAACTAATTGAAATAATTATAAGTTAGAATAAGAAACACCTTAATAAATCGAAAATGTGTGTTTTATTTACACAATTATTTACATATTATGTATTATGTATATTATACATTCACACTTCATTTTTATTATTATTTTTTTTATTTCTTCTTACAATACTTGCTTATAGACTACATTTATAGTTTTATTGTCTGGACTATAAATGAAAAAATTTTGAGGTGATCCAACTCGTGAACATGCAACGTATAATTGACCATGTGCAAAGCATGGTTCCTTTAAGTCAACGCCACAGTAAGTATTGGAATGTTTGGCCCTGTGCTTTGTTGATGGTCATGCTGTAAGCCAACTTCACCGGGAATTGTAAGCGTTTAAACGTAAAGGGCAATCCATTTGATATTAAAGGTATTCGTGTTATAAATACTATTTGTCCTTTTTCTTTACCAGTCATTATACTGGCTTCGATAATGTTATTTTGTAGCTGTTTGATGCAGAGTCTCGTACCATTACACAATTTCGGTGAGCTCAGATTTCGTAATAAAATAATCGGTGAACCAATTTTTAACTTAAGGCAGTGTAATGGCATTCCTGGAACATTTAATGAATTTAAAAATTCAGTAGGTAAATTTACGCTTTTTTCTTCATCAGTCATTGTATCAATTGACATGTAAATTTGTTCTTCTCCCGGAATCATTTCCTGAATGATGTTATTGATACCATTGCAATGTCATTCTTTGTGGCTAAAATAATTCGTTCGCGTAACCATTCTGAATTGGTATAATTCTCAGCAATACTTGGATATACTTTATTTATAAGTTGTTCCGGTGTTTCAACAACATTACATAACTCATTAGTAAATGTAATTTGGCCAGTACTTTCATGTATTGGATAGGTGCCCTCTCCTATTTGTAAAAGTTTTTCAGAGAATTCTTGTGCCTTTTCATCTCCTGAAATTCGTGCTCTCATATTTTTGATAATTTAATTATTTTTACGTGTCTCCATATGACCGACTTCTTCAAGCAAGCGTTAATTTCATCTGCTGGCGTTCATTTCGGAATGACAGGTAGCGTTTGACGGAAATCGCCTGATAGTATTAACAATACACCTCCCATTATATTCGTGTTGTCGCGTAAATCTTGAAGTGTTCTATTTAGTGCTTCTAGTGATTTTCTAAGGGCCATTGTGCTTTCGTCCCATATAATGGCTTTGCACTGTTTCAATATATGTCCACGTGCTGATGATTTTGTGATGTCACATACCGGAAATTCATAATCAGCTACATTTAATCGTAATTTTAAACCAGAATGCGCGGTTCGTCTACCATCCATAAGGGTTGCCGCTATCCCAGATGATGCTAGGGCAAGAACAATTTCTTTATTCGCGCGGATTTCAGCGAGAATTAAATTTATTAAAAATGTTTTGCCGGTGCCGCCAGGTGCGTCTAAAAAAATTATACCACCTTGTTGTTTTTTATAATAATCCATGATTATATCATATGCTTGTTTTTGACTCTCAATTAATAAGGGTTTGTTGTGTTGGATGTAAAGCCTCAATTCGTCAATATTATAATTTGTTTCTCTTAAAAATTCACTGTTCATAACATCCAAATGACTTCGTTTAGGAGATTGAATACCTAGTTGTATTAAAGTTTGGTTAGAAATTGCTAAACATTTATCTTCTATCAATATCAAAGCTTTGTTAAAAATTTCTTCATTAAAATTAATTTCTAAGTCCGAATTTTGCTGTCGTAAATCAGCCAAGATGTCATCGCTCATATATTCTTGATATTTGAGCCATAGTCGATTTGGATTAAAAGGATTACATGTAGTTAGTAAAATTGCGAATAACTCTCGAATTTGACTTGCTGTTGCCGTTTGGGCTGCTTCATTTATAGGTAACTCCCAATGATTATCGTTTTCTAGTAAACCCAATCAGTAATCAGTCATCAGTAATTCATTTATTGACCAGTATAACAGAGAATGTTACATGAGGCATGTCAAATATTACATATATGTATCTTAATAAGATAGGTTTAATAAAAGTGCTAAATTAAAATTAGTTACAAAACTAAATTTAAAAGTTATGTCAATAGAATATGAATTGTTAAATATAATTGGAAATGATTTGTCGACGAGATTATTTAATTATATCAAAGAGAGAATGAACATGTATTCAATTGCTTAGCAATATACTCATTTATTGAATAAAACGGATTTGATTAAAAAAAAATATTTAATTTAATTTTAAAATCCGCTAGCGGAAGTCTGGTTATTTCTAATGGCAATTTATTGTACATAACAATTTTGTTATAAAATCTTTGTCATGCTTCGCGATATGTTTCACAAATGTAACCATCGACAGATTTTAGGTCTTCAAAACACGCTGGGCCACGAATAGTGTGAAGTAATAAACGTAGATAGAAACATTCGGCGTTTTTGGGATGCACTGTGTAGACTCGTACTATTGCGTTACTCTTGAACACTCCATCATGTTCTTCTACTGGCATTCCACGTTTTCGAGGATTAAATTGTTTATTTGTTGTATCCCATGTATAATAACTGGGTACTTCTGAATAAAGTAAAGTCTTAGCAAATGGGTCTTTCTGGCATAATTCATAAAACGCAGTTACAGTTGTTCGAGTTGGTGGTTCCGTTGCAACTTTTTGTGCCGTTTCTGTTGTGAAAAACACACGTTGTCCATTTTCTAGACTTTTCATCTTGCATACACGGAGAATTTCTATTTAGTTCACCACACGGGCCATGAACCATGATTTTTATAAAGATCAGGATCTTCTTCCGGGTTTGGAAACACAGCCTTGATAATATCATCGATTTGATCACTAGTGGTTTGCGAGTGTGTTGAATGTGCTTGCAGGTAGCGTAGATGCGGCCGGCAACGTGACTCGGATTCCGCCTTCTCTCAATATTGTACACTCACGTGCCCCACTTCAGTCGTATTGTATATAGTAACAAAACCAATATTTCCTAATCAGAATCTATTTTGTCCAAACGCGGATCGCATGCACACCCGGCCAAACAATGAAATAGCGTTATTGTAAAATTATCTATCGCTATTAATATCGGTAGTAACTTTTTCAATTAAAATCAAATCAAAATAATTTATCTCAGATAAAAATCTATATTTGTTACACTAAAATTAGAATACTGTATTAAATATTAAATCAATCAGTAAATAAATAAAATTAGGTATTATACTATTTATTTGTCTAACAACGATTTTTACAGATATTATAATCTATTAGATAAAAGTTACTTAATATAAAAACATAAATAAACGGTTATCTAATAATATATACAAGCTGACTTTTAACCTAACCTTAATAATTTAATATATTTAATACAAAAATAATCCTAAAGAAATAATTATAAAAAGAAAATTGCCTCTAGATCACTGCCCTGCGGGAGAGTGTCCAAAATACTTGCCACATTACCTCTCTGGATGGCAAGACTTATACGCTGGCCTAGATAAGAGCCAGATACTTATTTATTTTTACAAATAAGACATCAAGGTCATCGGATCATGGCCCCGATTGCAGAGATGACGTAGGCACCTATTTACTGGTGGTAGGCTTTGCCCATGGCTTGTCACCATCTTCATGACGAAACCTTGCCGCCAAGTGACTCTTATTCATGACGTCACCAGTAGCCGCACCGGGGAGTGGTAATAGGCGGCAGTTAAGTAATATCAGTAATGCCTTGCCTGCTGTCACTTTCCCGGTTTCTGGATAAGCGCCCTTCATCTTAGGTCTTATTGAGGCCATCAAGCGCGGTAATCGCCAAGCGTAAGACCATTTTACGTAAAAATAACAACTGGGATGTTTCTGAACCCAATGCTTCTCCAATGCCCAATGTTTTCTCAGCAAACACTCTCAGAATGTTGTTGTCACTGCCTCAAACTGTGCTCAGAAGAAAGAAAGGTTTTATTTATTTTATACAAGTAAATAAGTGACAATATTACAATCACCAAAGCAAGAGATTAAAATTATCAATCTCTAGTGTTGTACACTCTCACTATTTACTGTATTTCTCACTGATACCTATAAATAGTCACCGTGATATAAATAGTCACCGTTTTAAAGCTTCACTGGCTTAACAGTTTGATAAAGTACTTTCACATTTAGTTTGAATTTAACTTAAAGTGATGACGGGAAATAAAGGGAATGGAGCTCACTACTCATCACTCATAATTTATTATTATTATGGCATAGACTTTAGACTTTACATATTAGATGTGCGAGCTACTTCGTCACTGTATGGCAAGTGAAAATCAATTCCTTATTTTATGATGTATTAGTTTGACTTTAAGAGTGCTAATAAAATATAAAAATACATGTGAAGAGTATATTGTTGACAAATTACAGAATTCGTAAACGTACATAAATAAAAATCAATTTGGAACTTGCTTTCTCTAAATTTGTTTTTGACTTCATCGGAGACTTAGTTTATAAACGGATTAAAAACGAATAGACTTACATGAATTATCTCGCGGTACGCGACATGTTTCGAATTCTTTCCGAATTCAAAACATGTCTTGGAGAATAAGTTTGTTTTTCTGTGACCCAAGAATTAATATTTTCCACCTGTAAGCCAAATTTCTGCTTATTTAGTCTAGCCGCTTTTTAGTTATAACACGGGCAGTCGAATACGAAAGTTTCACCATAAAAGGATTACATTTTTGTGCGGAACATTCAAAAGGAATGTTTCGATGAACGAGCATAAAAAGAGGATGGATAAAATAGAAGTGACAAAGGAAATATGTGGAGCATAAACAGAAGGCAGAGCTCACCAGGTTGCTCTGGAAGGTCGCATGTCCACAAAATTGGCGCCGGGCTAAGTAAGGATCAAATCGAAAGTACCCGAAATAGAAGAGTTAGTATAATTTACCAGAAAATGTGAATGAAAAAGGAGCATATCTGAATTGCAGCAAACATAATCTCTGTACAACCCACAGACTGCAGAAGCTATGCCCTCAATAGAAAACCTGTTGTATAACATTCTATCGACTGTGCTAAGAGGATGGTATGTCGCGACAATGTCGTACATGGCCTGAAAAATGTTACGAGTTACATTTTCTTGTATGGAGTTGACGAGTAGTTTTACATTGTGGTATTCTTCTGGTATAAAGGCGTGAGCAGTCTGCAATAAAGTTATAAAAGTATTTAAATTCAAATAGTTTATTTGTAAAAAAGGATACAATAAGTAAACTTTTTACAAGTCATATTTGATATAAAAAACAATAGAATACGATAAAAAATAAATCGAATACGGGGAAATACAAAAAAAAAAGCTAGGGTTACTTAAATTTTATAACATGGTGCACTTGCATAAGTAAAAAATATAGGAATAAATAATATACAGTGCAATAAATACAACAAAGTTGGTATGAGGTATAAATAAAGGATAATGCAAATCTTCATAAGGGGCCTGGGCCCAAAAAAATATATATTCGCCCAGACCTGAAACATATGCCAATCTATAGATCTAGACTGCCGCGTTAGTATTTACTATGGAGTAACCAAAATCTGTCGTGGCAGAAAAAAGAAATGGCCTTTCGAAAAGGCTGATCTAAGTATCTGTATCCTTTAAGTTGAAAATCTGTTATTTTATTTAAAAAAAACAATTACGATAACACTATTGTTATTATTGTAAAAGGATACACATCCTTTTCGACCGTATCCCCCATTTCCACTAAATCCCCCTCCCCTCTTGCATTATTTAAATCCTTGTATTAGTTTAAAAATGCAGTAACGCATATAATAACTGAAACATTTTCTATTGTATGCCCCTTTTCCACCAACCTCCTTCTCCCTTCCTCATTTTAGTTTCAAAATAGGGTAACGCATGCAATACAGTGCCTTACCCAAGATCTTTCTGTTCCATTACTCATTTTGAAATAAGTCTTATTCCCCTTTCCTTTTGTTTGTATAATTATTTTAGTTCATAAATGCAGTAAGGCTGCGGTTACACTGAGGTGGAGCGGTGTTTAACTGACCAATTCTAGCGCTCAACAGACACGTCATATTTTCCATTATTTGTGTCGTTTTCATTAGTTTAGTTTTTCAGGACGAGTCCTTTTCCTAATATATATCTCCCGTCCCTATTCATCACTTTTCTCTTCCCCTTCAACCCAGTCCTTTCATAAAAAAAAAAAACAAAGTATCGTATAACAACATCTTTTATTTATACATTATCAGTATCGTCAATTACATTGTCTAAATATAGACCTGGACGATGTATCGTATTCTGGTGTCTAGCCCACCCAAGAAACCATACAATAGACATAAGGTGAGCGCAAACCCCAATAGTTCTCCTTCCTGTTAAACAATTGCAGCAGTAATTATCTATTGCTTCCAAGCCTTGCAAGTTCTCCTTCACAAGAATATAACAAAAGTATGTCTTATTGCTGCTACGCCGGCTTTTTATTTTAGCTCGCAGTAAAAAAACATCTGTTGAAGGCATTTTATATCTTTCTATGTCTTGCAACGCTCTCTGGATATATATTTCAATGAAGTAGTCTCCACCACGTACATGCTCACTAAAGTAACTCGCTGCAAGTTTTATGTGGTACGTACCTACCGCATATAGCACCATTTCGTCAGGGGTTAAAATTGGAAATGATGGTATATTTAGTACATAACCAACAATATTTTCGAAAGGGATTCTTTGTCTATTTAAGTTTTTATCATCTACATAATCGGCCAAGTGGTTGGGAGTGTGTAGTCTGTTGTTAATTATATTTATAAAATCTGCAGCATGCGCATTATCTACAAGGGGTATATGGAAAGCATTTGTGATTGCTGCTGCAATCCCAAAATCGTCAAACATATGTGACATTGATTTATTAAAATAAGATTGTCTAAAAATCTTGAAGTCCCGCTTGAATCGACCGTTGACCACTTCAACGGGCCAACGGCAAATCGTACAGAGTCTCGATCTGTTGCATTGTTCAGTGGTCAATTGCGTTGCACGTCCGCTCTTTGTCACAGGAATTATTGGAGTTAATCCACATTCTTCAACTGCGTTTACTGAGTCTCTGAACCCACGATCCAGAATTAATACATCACCAGTGTTTAAATACCACGGCATTACAGAACCCGGATCAGCCCGGAGCAGCTCTTTCAAAATCTTCGCATCGCTTTTTGTAGCGGCATAGGGTCCCAGGACATTTACGATATAGCCATCTGTTGTCACTATCATAAAAGGTTTCAATAAGTTTCTATATTTGTGAGGACTGTATGTGTCTTTTTGAAATGTGAAGTTCATACTTTTCTGTATATAAATGTATGTGCCGTCTAAAATCAGTATTGCTTTTGTGTGATCTGGAGTTCCAAACAATGTATTTGGCACTAAAAGATTGCGCCGAGCAATCTCTTCTCTATTTATGTGGTCAAACCCCAAATGTAACGGCTGGAAATCTTCTTTTAGACATTTCCTAGCAATGTTTAGTTTATATTCTATATTCTGTCTCGTCATATGGAATATCGAAGCCAATCTGACATCAGGTTCCCCAGTTCTTATTTTTACCAAATAAATACCTAAAGTTGTTTTAGGCTTTCGTGAACGTCTTGAAAGGGAGGGTGTTTCTTCTAATATGCTTAAAAATTGTGGTAATGTACGTCCAGTCCAATAACGCAGTTCTGCTTCGTCAATATGCTCTATTTTTTCAAAATCCAGAAATACTCTCTTGCGTTGTTTTAATAATTGAATAATATTTAGCACATGATGTGGATTAAAATCAAATCGTCTATTCGGAGCGTTTAATAAGAGCTGCCAGTTATCAGTTTGCGTATGTTCTGTGCAAACACGGGCTTCGGGAGGAATGTAATAGTTGTGATTCATCATCATGTTCATTTTTACAGTTTCTGCAATTCTATGACGGGTTTCATTTTCACATGAAAAAAAAATACATGTTCTTCCAGAGTTAGGTCCTCGTGAGTATCCAGTTAGATTAAATTGGACATTTATGTCCAGATTTTGGGGGTCAGGTATGGGTACATTGGGCTGTTCGGCACCTGGTTCATTGGGCTGAATTTGGTCAACCTCATCTGGCAATTCCAAAGCTGGCGGCTGCGGTATCATAAATGGTTCGTCCTGCATCGGCTCAACAACTTCAACAGGCAATCTCAAAACTGGTTGCTGGGGGTCATCCTGTATAGGTTGTTCTTCTTGAAAAAGCTGAAAAAAAAAACCTTTTAAAAATGTTCTAAATGCTCAAATATTTTTTTTAAGACCCATATTATGTTACATGCTTTAAAACAAATAATTGATTGGTTGATTCATTGATTGATTTGTAATATATATAACATATCAATATATATATTTACGATGAAGGAGCAAGGCTGCGTTTACACTGAGACAAAACGGGGCTGAGCGAAATGTAACTGACCAATCCTAGCGCTCAACAGATACGTCATCGGTCGGCCCTGCTTCAGTGATTGATCTATTTTAGTCCGCTCCGCCTTAGTAAAAACGCAGCCTAAGAACTTGTCCAGAAAAGGTGAACACGCCGCGAATCACTTCTCGTGAATCCATACTCGCAAACCTGAGGTAATGGGCGCCAATACATCGCATCCACAAGTATCACGCAAATTTAAAATATTGAGCAATACACGCGCGTTATTACGTTCCTTCTGCACCCGTAACTTGGTACGAGCGACAAGTGGTTGTCCGTGTGCACGGGTGGATCCTTTTTGTACTATAATAGTTATTTAATTTATGTTAACGTGGTATTTTAACTTCTGAATATAAAGTTCATTATTCATTATTAATTAGTGCGTCAGATTCAACAAACGTGCGAAAAATTCGTAATGAATTCGCTCATTCTGGACAAGGTCTAACGAGTCGAAACAATAAATATTATAGGAACGTTGCAAACAGACTGTCATTAATAATTTTTATCAGTCCTCTCACTTACACTCGTTACAAAATAACTGTCAATAAAAGAGTAGGTACATGCTATATTATTATTATATACGATGATTTTGTTTATTTGTCCCACCAGCTTTGACTGAGCCTCGACATAGGGACTGACAAACTTGACATATGTCAAGGTACTTTGTTTTATAACTACAGTATTTTTGTAAAGAAACTATTCGCCGGTGTATGTGCAAACAGTCCACGATTTTTTTTTTGTAGTTTAAGTACATTATTCATACTTCATCTTATAAATCATTCTAATGTACTTGCGTTTTTTTAGCAAGAATATCTTAATGCTGATATGATGGTACGAGCAAGCTCATAATAATAGAGTACACTTTCATGGAAATAAGAATATAAATCAGTCAGAACATTCCATGAATGTGTGTAACAGCTAAGAAAAAAACAATTCAAATACTTACAATATCTTGTGGTTCATTGTCAATAGGCGGCCGAGGTAGAGGATTTTGAAGAAGGTTCTGGGGTCGCAAGTTGCCACGTCTAGCTTGTGACCAACAACGATAACATACATGTTCATGATTGTTATACGTGATCTGAAAAAAGAAAAATATACTGACTACATAGGTATTTTGAAAAAAAATCTTTTTACTTTTAATAGTAATTACTTTAGATTGGACTTTACTGACTATACTCGGAATCAACAAATGTAATTAGGTACGCCTCTGTTTCATTAACTGCTTTTTTGTTCAAGTAAATCTGATTATGTTAATTGTACAAAGATAGATACTAACCTCATTGGGGCACGCCGTCAGAATGTTTTCAATTATATGGGGGTGATTTTGACGAAGTTCTGGTGTCAACGTGTATCTTCTTGCACGTAGAACGGAGATGGCACAAATAACACAAATAATTCCTGCGTTCGGATGAAACATGGTTCGCACAAATCAAAGTCCAATGAGCAAAGCGAAGGTCAACGTATTAGGAGATCACAGTCCGGTAAGAAAACAAACAACCAAAGATAGCGTTCCAAACGACAAGCGATGGAAGACTGGTTCATGGTTGTTTGTTGTAGCTGAGGCTTTTAGGTTTCATTTGAAATATTGAAAAGAGCGTCGAGCTTAGTACCTACCTACATAACACCAGGACTATTTATTTTAGAGGGAAGATTAATGGATGGATACAAAAAAGTGGAAAAGAAGATATAATATACATGGACAGGGGAATTATGATAATTGATAATATTAAACGCATTACTGCACTATTTACCTAAAATGACAGTGCTTTAAAAATAATGGAAGAGAAGGAGGGAGGAGTTGGTGGAAAAGGGGCCTATTATCGAAAAGGATATATTATAATATGCGTTAATGCATTTTTAAATAAAATAAGGATACTAATAATAGAAGGGGGTAATACGGGGGGGGGGGTGTATTCGTGGAAAAGAGGGATATAATCAAAACGGATATAATATTGCATGCGTTACTACATTTTAAAACTAAAATGACAGTGTCAATACTTTATTAAAGTATTCCTTGGAATAGCCTTTTTAAAAGGCCACACCTTTTTTCTGCCTGGATAGATTATATTTACTCCATAGCGAAAAAATATATGGCAGCTTAGATCTATACATTGGCGTATGTGTCAACTTTGGGCGACGTGATTTTTTTTTTGGGCCCAATCTTTTGCATCATCCTTTAATGATAATATATATAACATATACATAAATATAATCATATGGCTAAATCAACCGATTAGATCGGTCTTGCTAAAATTCTTTTTAAGAAAATTATTTTCCTTTTTTTATTTGTAAATACGGTATAAAGTCTTGAAGAGTTTGGATTTATTTCTTTTGTAAATTATACGTTCCGACGTCTGAAAACGAAAAAATTGCGATATTTATAGCGATAACGTTAGTTACATGTCTGTCCAAAAATAACGTTATGATATGTTATTTGAACGCTATTAAGGGGCCTGGGCGTGAGTTTGCTTATATGCTTTTTTGCTATACCCCTTAATTATAATTAAAATATTAAAATATTTGTATTCATATATTTTGTAATCTTCTTCCTATTTACTTGATGAAGCATATAAAATCCAGTAAACAGTAAATTATGCATGTACTTTCCCCTTAATATTCTTAGTAGCTCACAAAATTAAGTCAAACACCCTTGTTCTTACATCTAAAAGATGATGTTCGCAAGGCAACACAATGAAATTACCATAAATTCATGCAAGAAATTTTCAGTTGGAAAATTCTACGCTCCATCTTAATATTGCTCAGACTTTAAAATAGGTATTCGGCCTCCTTACAAAATGTATTTCGTAGCATTTCGTAGAGGCAGTTACTACGGCGTAGCACTCGCGTAGCGTGGCACAATGCAGCGAAGTGATAAATGTAATTTAATTTGTGCTCAGGAAAAATATGTATCTTTCTTTATTCTTTTCGTACGAGAGTAACAGTGTTTGGTATCATTTATGTGCTTTAGGGATCCGTACCTCAAAATGAAAAAACCGGAACCCTTATTAGGTTCACTTTGTTGTCCGCCTCTCTGTCTTTCTGTCAAGACACTTTTCCTCGGGCCCTGTATGAGATATCAAGTTGAAAATGATACCTCTTACAGATAAGAACTCTACGATCCCATGGTGCTGTAAAAATCAGGTTTCTAATTCAACGCGAAAAAAAGTGATTTCCCTCTACATAATCAATTTCATACAAATTCGCTCACTACGAAAACCTTTTTTTTAGCTACGGCTTACCGCCATGAAACCTCCTTGGTTGGGTCGCAATGTATTATGTTTTATGATTGTTTCATTTTTATAACCTCAAACGTGGCTGTATGGGCTAAGTTCCCTGTGCCTTCCCATTTAGTATGAAATTATGTTACTGGAATAAATTATCATTATATGTACTTATGGGGACTGCTGAGAGAATTAAAAAAATTTCACAGCTGGCCACGTGCAACACATCATAGCATGTCAGTAACACGATCCCATAAGATTTTCCCCTACGAAAATCGCTCAAAGCACCTAAAGAAGTATACAAGTAAAAAAAAAAAAAATTTCAATTCAATTTTGTTTACGTATTAAAGACGTTTGTTAATAAAGTATTGTCTAGATTCAATATTCAGTATTCAATATTTTTTTAGTTTATAATTAGGTTTTTATGATATGAGTGGAGGTAGATAAAATAATATTACGGTTTCATAAAATCACCACAGTTATCTTTTAGCTACTAGCAGACTGTAAATATTGACTTCACATGTAATGACACGAGGCTGTTTATCACTACATATGCTTATATCTTTAAAACTACGCAATGGATTTTGGTGCAGTTTTTTAAATAGATAGAGTGGTTCAAGAGGAAGGTTTGTAAAGGTTTATATGTATAATACATGCCCATGCAAAGCCAAGGCGGGTTGCTAGTAATAATAATAAAGTAAGAATACAAACCCCCATGAAGCGAGCCTCGCGAAAGCCGAAACCGAGAAAAGGAACCTGAAGGAACTCTGCTTACGAAGTAATTGACATCGGAGCATGACAGATATAGAAACCATATCAGTTATTTGTCCACTAACAATAACCAACCAGCTTCGACACCAACATGATGGTTGGAATTCCGTGGCAGCTCGCTTCCAGTACAGATGCAAAAAGTGGTACTGCTCGATTCTGTTTGTATTGTTCGCTGGTTCCTTTCCCCGGGGCACTGAACCTCGGTCGACTGTGCTTCTGGCGGGTTATACCGTTTCTTTAAATTTTTCTGGTCATAAGAGAGAAACGAGACCAAAATTTCCAGAATAATAAGATATAAAAATACAAAGTATCAATAAATAATAATAAAAATAAAGAAAATTGTATCAAATGTTTGATAATGCAATATTTTTAGTAAATTTAAGAGTTCATAGATCCCCTAGAAATATAGGCCGTTTCCGTTAGCGATATCTTTATGTAACTTGTTGATTTTGTTCATATTTAATCAAACAAGATATTTATTTTCGAAAATTGACCTCGGTGTAGTTTTTTCGTCATAATCTACAGCGCCGCCGATGGTAGTGTGGAAATATGCCTTACATAGGAACATAGTTTAGGACCACCTGCACTATGTGTTTCATAATCAATGATAAGCTTTTGCGTTAACTTTACGGTAATCTCTCAGCACGCACCTAATTTAGTAACTAATTTTACAAAGTTTTCATGTCCATATTATGAACGTTTATTCTGGAAACAATAATATTTTATTTTTTAACAACAACTCTTACAGATGTTGAAAGAATCTGTTTAAAAATTCTTTTACTTTGGTCATGTTTCAATTTTTCGCTTCTGCGAACGTTACATTTCCCGCGTTTTTGGCTTGGTTTCTTATAAATACTTCTTATAGCCTATGTTTTCACTACGATAATAATTAAGAAAACCGCACCCAAATCCTTTGAGTGGTTCTCGAGTTAAAACGGAACATACATGCATATAGATAGACGACAGACAGACAAACAGACTAGAAATTGTAGTTTTCTATTTCATTTAAATTTTAGCAAAAATATTTAATGACACACAGATACGAAGTTCTTTCTACTTTATTATACATACAAGTATAGATTATATTCTTTATTCGTAACTTTTTAGCTTGTATGAAAAACTCGATTTGAAGGTCTATTTTTTGACTGCTTTTTATTTAATTACCTAAATTCTTTCAAAAAAGTTATCTATATAGAGACAGAAAAAAAGAAAACCCGGTGATATTTACGAGTAGCTTTCTAGAGCTGTGCCAAAAAAAAATAAAAACGCAAAAACGGCTGGAAATAAAAAAAAACAATGAATTGCAACAAAATAAAATATATCGCATTGTTCGGGGTGTGCCAGACGTATTTATAATGTGTAGTTGTATCGTAGTTTACATCAGGCAGAGAGTCTCTTTCAAAAAATATCAGATGTTTTGAGGACACAACATTTTAAACATACTTATACTCGTTCAAATGTAAACAAGGCTGTCTTTCATACAAACTAGCTTACTTAACTTAACAAACACGGTATATTGTGGCAGTTTACTCCCTAGCACTGCCAGCATCCGTTTTTCTGGATTTTCATAATCCTGATGCCTTTAAAAGAAGAGTAAATATAACTTTCCGGGCAAGCGCTCTTCATCCTGAGTCTATTCGACGCTTACCATCAAGGGCGGTAGTAGCCAAGCGTAAGACCATTATGAATTTTAACAAAAACATTCACCCATGCAGAAGTTTTAATAGAACAGAATGGCTTAAAACAAACGTACGGGGACTAATTGTTTGTAATCTGACTTTTCCCTTTGACAAGTTCTTTCAACAAATCAGTAAAGATAATCTGATATGCTATGACAGATACAAGGTTTTTTTAAAGAGCTGCTTGTTATTTACCAACCAAAAACCAAAAACATGTCGGAGATACAACCGTATATTATTTAAGCGAATACTTCTTGCCATGTGGTACTTTTGACCATCATGTTCAGCTTTGGGAAAGCATAATTGTTTTCTTGATTTTTACCGTTTTGGGCCAGTAACTTTTGCAAAAATCTTATTTCCATCTAGATCCGTTGCACTGCATACGATGATACGACATTCTCATTTCACTATTATATAAGTAGATCTTTTTTTGTAGTTATTATTCGACACTGCATGTTGTGGCAATAGATGTCAATTACAGAGAAAATCATAAAAAAATGTGTAAACTTCCTGATAGCATAGCGCGCGCAAGTCGTTTAAATTTTTTATTATTGCGATCAAATAAACATTAAGTAATTTGTCATGAATGTCAACAAATAACAAATAATGAACAATTAAAAAACGTTTTAATTTGTAATAAAAAAAATATTAATCCTTCCTCAAAATTAAAAAAGTTATCCTTAACTTTCTTTCACGAAAGAAGTCCCCTGTCAAAATATCCTTATTGTCAAGCAATAAAGTCGAAAATGCCTTGATCTGCGGAATGCTTTTCTGAAGTCGATCACGGAAGCGACGTCCAAGTTCTGAATTGTGTCCCATGGCGCGAACAAAGAAGCATTCGCTTCAAAACCATCTTTTTTAATAAAAAACCGGTCAAGTTCGACGTCGTACGAGTATTTGGGTTCACAGTTGTCTGACAGGCATCCTATTGTGTGTTGCTGGTGGCCAGCCGGTTTCCATGTCGACCTCCTCTTAAAATATATATTATGTTTGTAAGTGTCAAAAGGTTTAGACATCTAGTTGTCGTTGTGCGTGAGCAGATCCTTTTCCCGTGCTAGCCTTATTTCTGAAAACAATCTATTTTAATTCATAATTTAGCTGTTAATTAAAAATTATACTAAATATCTTTAAGTTTCTGTTTGGTGCTACTATTTTTTATTCCTCAATATAATAACATATAAACCTAAAAAAACAACGGGTACTTTTATTATTATGGACAACAGGAATCTTCTTATGCATTTTCCCCGTAGAGGGAGTAAATATTTTACTCTCTCTACGATTTTCCCTGACATTCGACACACATAACGAAAAGCTTGTATTTTTAAAGGGTGGAAGTGAATTTGAAACAGAAATGATAATACTTTTTCAGGTTCCCGGAAGTGAAGCCTGATATTCAACGATCGAAGTTATATAACCCTGAAAACGCTAACAAGGAGCTGTTTAATATAAAAGTGAAGAAATTATGATCTATTTTTTGCTTTTTAAAATACACAACATCTTTTACTGTGGAGCCAATATAGTACGCTTAAGACGTTGGTACAGGACGACACCAACTCCGATGCGAAACGAGACGTATCGCGACAATAAAGCGAATATTTGGCTGGCTAATCTAAACAAGCGCCTCACGCTTTGCCCCACGCCGTTCAAACTGTGCTGAGCGAGTCTCGCCCTTTGCGTCGGAAATAATAATAATTTCCGAATACCTTAATTGTGTCTCGATTACTTGTTATTTTTTATTCTGTTTTAATTAATTGGAATATTGATAATACTTCCAAGTGGTATATGCGCTTACTTTGCTTGTTAAATATTCATAAGTTACTTAACGAAGCCTTGTAAAAGTACCCGATTTTAGGGCATAAGCCCATTATTTTAAATACTTTTCTGGTCTTTAACGCGTTGTTTGTGAAAAAATTAGGGACTACTAACCGTCTAAATAAAATTTATTTGATTGAATTGTTCCACTTTCTCGAGTTACTATGGCTTTTAGATAAGTACAATTTGGAGCGGGTTCTTAAGAACGCTTTACTGTTGAATCCAACAAAATCTTAATTCATGATTTTGGTAACTAAAAAGCAGATATCAGACAAAGCGGCTGCAAATCCAACAGTTTTTGTCGGTAACGAGACTGTTAGACGAGTTCACAAAGTTAGGGACCTAGGTCTTACCATGGACGAATGGCTGTCCTTTGAACTTACACGCAACTGCTTCTACCGTCTCAAGGTTTTTATAGGTTAAAATATTATCTTTGTAAGGACATGAGAGTTAAACTGGGTAAAGCTTTGGTGCCCTCTTAAATCAATTATTGGAGTATATTGGTCATGTCTTCGTAAAAGGTCTAATATAGTGGTTTCAAAATGCTTGCGTTCGCTTTTGTGTTCACATTCTACCGCGTACTCATGTTATTCCGTTTCTAAATTTCCATTACCATTACTTTTATTCCAAAATAAGAAAAACCATTACAATTTGTGCATTTTGGAACACGACCGCATCCACATTAAATGAAAACCTTTAAATTAGTAAGTAAATTATGTGAGTTATCTTTATAATTGTATTGAATCTGTTTGCCAACGCTCATTAAAAAATCTCATATTGTCGTTTCGTAGCTTAAATATTCCATTTACAATACTCATCTTTTAGGTGAGTAATTTTAAAGTAATTTAATAATATGTCCTCTGAAAAAAAACTTGTTAAAATTTATTATAAAATTGTTAATGACTATTAAGTTACTTATAAGTGCGAGCACATAAAGTATTATAATTCTGGCAATAACGTGATCTTGATTAAAAAGTGTAATAAGTAGTCTTAGTAGATTCAAACAAGTAGTTGTCAACTTAATCAAGTCGGGTTGACTTTACTGATATTATAATGTTATATTATTAAATTTTCTTTTTTTAAGTACAAATTTTAGGTTAGGCTGTTTCTGGTAGATAATCAAATCATTTTGATTTCGATTTGATTTTTGATTAATATATTTGTAACTAAAATGACACGTGACATATATTATATTGATTGTCCTTTTTTTGTTTTACCTATGATTTATAAATTACTCTTACTCGTGATACGACGTGATGTAGTAGGAAGTACTGCTAAGCCGAATGTGAGTCTATATACTCTAGCTTACACCCCACTGATACTTATACTAACAAAGCAGAAAAACTTTAATATCGCGATGCAGGAATATTGGTTAACTTATTAGAATGTGACATAAAAGTATTTAGAGCCATTAACCTACTTGATAAGATCTATGTTCACTTATGATTAAAACTATTATCTATCTCATTAATTAAATAAGATGCTGATCTTTTTATAATTTTTTGATTATTAAATAAAATAGGCTTAATTATGTAAATTAATAAGTAACTTTATTATATCAACTATTTGAGAAGTGTAAAGTTGATAAAGCAACTTGATAAATCTAATCAAGTGATTGATAGAACTCACTAATTTTCCGAAATTAATAAAGTAAATTACTAAAATTGAACAATGTCGATTTGATGAAAGTGCAATCATTTTAACTTTATTGTGACAATAAACCATCATCAATTGTTTCTGATATTTTTTAAATGATTTAGTCATCTTTTTTTCAATCAAGCATAATTAGCCATATTTTTTTCAGTGATAATAACTTGACAGTTATTTATTAGAATACCATTTTGTCAAAAATATACAAATAAATTATGCGGGTATATCATTGTTTATACAAAAGAGCATGTCAATTTTAAGTTTCTTAAAGGATTTTTTTAGCACACAAGCAAACTTACATGAAAAAATAGTTCATCTACTTCGGCAGAGTGAAATGCGTGCGCTTACAAACATATACAAATAACATTCTGCACATGACATTGTAATAAACAATTTGAACAAAAAAAATTATTTTTGAGTTTAACTTAAATATTTTTTAAGTTTTCGAAAACAGTGAAAAAGCCTACGTGCCTTTTCATCTGAGAATATATCAAGCTTTTAATTTTTAGGAGGAGGCCTTCCTTTTTCAACAGTATTTGAACGATTGTGCTGAATCTACTACAGGCGCAATCAATCCCTATGGCCTAGGGATCCGCAAAATCTCGAGTGTGGCACTCCCTGTTTGTTCACGCCACGAGCGTGACGGATGCGCATGCGCATGCGTAGTCTCGCACCACAGCGACTCGCGCCGGGGACTTGTGCGCCGCTCGTTCGCGCTGTTCCGCGCGAGACGTCTCCCGAAACACACGTGTGCACACTCGCGCCGCCGACGCAACAAATCTCGCGTATCTTGTGCTAATACCAGTGTTGTGTTCAAATTACTCCACAAACCAAGACACCCCTGCTCATCCCTGCCCAAGGCGCCAGCTCAATCAGCCCAACAAGGAGGGACGCCACGCGGCGCATTCGTCGGCCCATCCACAACCATCCAGAACAAAGGTCAGTTCACTCACAATCTTTTCCAATCTGTCTGCTCACATCCTCAAATTCCGTCTGCTCTGCATTCCTGTAACCTCGCGGTTACATTTCTGGTCCTACGAGTCCATTATCGAAAATTTCGAAAATTTCTGGTCCTTCGAACGGAAAATTTTTGGTTTAAACCACCCCCCGCCTCCCACCCGCCGGCCCGTAACTTCGTTTGAACCAGCCCCCGTCGATTTACTACAGTCCATTTTCACCCGGTTACATATTTTGTCCCCTCCCCGGCCCTTTTTCCGGCAAAAAATATTTTGTGGTCTCGAATACCTATTTCGGGTAGGTCATTACCGCGCCCGCGCCGCCTAGAACATTCCATTTATCTGTATAGAACCGGCCCCCCCCGCCCCCGCCACAGAATAAACTCACTTTCATCCCGTTTATTATTATTATTCAGCTCAGATAATATAATTATATCCATTCAGCCCAATTGTTTGTTACAGTCCACTATATTTCTTTATTAAACCCCCCCCGTCACTCCCAGGGATTAATTATCAGCCCTTATAAAACCCATACGTAAAATTAATTAAACTCATAGTCAGCTTTTTGCTCAACACTGTTAGGTACCATTGTTTATATGTAAATCCCGACCCAATTTACCCAATTTTTACCCGCTGAGAGGTGTAAATCTACCCACTGTCAAAGATAGTTTTCGTATTTTGCTAGATATTTTTTTGGTGCGAGTATAAATTTACTTTCGTTACATATATACGTATACATACGTTATTACGTTACGTATTACCAAAACTTGATTTGCATCATTGGATTGTCCACTCATTTAGAACCGATTTCGGCCAGGTAAATACATTCTTTGTTTGTTTACGCACTCAAAGAAGTAGGTAGGTATTTTATTCTATAAATAGAATTTACCACGGCTGTTGTTTTTTTTTAGTTATACTATCGTGTAAACAAGAACTAACGCGTATTGTCGGCACATGATTTCAAGGCAAATAACATAAAAGTGAACAAGTTCATCAGCCCTTTCCAATATTTTGTGTTACGGTAATCTCGTGTCGCAGTAATAGAGTGCCGGACAGTTTTTTCGTGTTATTGCCTGCTTTTTAACCGGGTACATATAGCACAAATATAGTAAACATTTTTTTTTTCTTCTTCTCGTCTCTGCTCTAATTGTTTATGGTACACATATAGGGTGTTCCACGTTGGTTTATCAGCTCATATACAGGTTGTTTAAAAAAAAAAATTTTTTTTTTCTCTGTGGTGTTTATTTAAGAGTTCCGTGTTCCGTTTGAACATAGTCATTGTTACTTCATCCGCGCAAGTATCTCAGCTCTATTCATCTATCTCATCAATTATTTCAGTTGTACGCTCGCTTTTATAGTTCAGCTCAAACTCGTTGCGTATTTTATCTTAGTAAACAACCATCTAGTTTAACAAGATTAAGATGCCTTCGAAATCACAAGCCGCGATGTTTCGTGAGGCCGTAAAGGCGATAGTTCTGTTAAAGGAGATTGGTGCGGCGGTCGAGGCAGGCGACAGAAAAACATATTCTGTGGCGGACTTCACCGCTCGTTACGCAAACATACAACACGTTAAAACTAAGTTAGAGGACGTATATTATGAGATCCTTGACGATGAGGATTTGTCCGACGAAACTGAGGCAACCTACACGAAAAATTTTCAGTCAGCACTTAGCAACTATGATGCTATCCTAGTGGCATTCGAAAAATTGAAAGAAAAATCAGCTCTTCCGGACAAGACGCAACCCCTCAGCTCAGGTACACCCGTTGGTGTTCTACCAAAAATACCCATTCCGGAGTTTCACTCGAACGTGGAAGAATGGCCCTCGTTTATTGCCGTTTTTAGGAGCCTCATCAGTGAGATGGCTACGGTCTCGGATGCTGTCAAGCTGCATTATTTGTTAGGCGCCCTAAAGGGTGAGGCACATGAAATGGTGAAACACCTCTACCCTACCAACGAGAATTATCCCATAGCCATGGAAATTCTCACCAAGCGTTACGACAATCGTCGCGTACTCATTGACCGATTTGTGGACATCATCATGAACCTTCCGCACATACACATGCGCTCGGATATCCGCACATCGTTTTTAATTCCGCTTATCTCAGCGCAAAGCGCTCTCCGCAACCTCGATCTGCCCATGAAGGATTCTGACTATGTTTTCGTGTCCATGGTGGTGCGAAAACTACAAGGCGAGCTCCGCACTCTTTTCGAGCGGAAGTACGGATCTCGCGCAACTCTGCCCACGCTCAAGAACCTCATTGAGTTCTTGGAAGAGCACGCACGCTGCAAGGAGAATGAGTCGTCGTCCCTTGCGTCACAGGATGCTCCTTCTTCAGCACGGCTCGGCCCGTCAGAAAGGCTCGCTCAGCTCAATCAGCTGGTTCAGCCCACTCGAGGTACTCCACGTCAGCCCTATCAGGCTCATCAAGAGTTCCGCCCCATGGCTCCTCGGCAGGACAATCGCTCCCCACGTCCTATTCGTCAACCATTTTTGGCATTTGCGACAGCGCCAGTTTACTCGGCCCAAACATCCCCATCACCCACTCGCCAACAAAATTATTCGGCTCAACCTTCTTCCCCTTCTGGTGGTATGCCATGCCCATACTGCAAGAATAGGGGACATAAGCTCATCGCCTGCCCACAATTTAATAACCAACCGGTTCAAGGTCGGTGGGATTTTGTGAACTCACGCAACCGGTGCCGACGCTGTTTGGGTCCTCACTATGAGAACGAGTGCAGGTCTACACGTGCATGCAAGGAGTGTGGGCGGACTGACCACCACACTTCACTGCATCGCCATGGGGTCATGTCTCCGACACGCTCATCTGCTCATTTGCTGCCTCCGTCTCTACGTGAGCAGCCCAGACAGCGCTCAGCGCATGAGCCTCAACACCATTCGGCACATGTTACACAGGCATACACGTCCCATCCCAACCCGCCCACTCAATCGCGATCGCCAAGTAGGTCTCGGGTAGGTAGGCAACAATGACTACCTACAATAACAGAGCACTATGAAGGCGAGGACGACCAGCACTCAGCACACTCATCACACGCACACTCATCACAGACACACTCAGCTCATTTTCACTCAATGACTTCAACTCCAACAGAGAATTTCTGTAACTCCGCACAACGTGTAGTGAACGTCACTAACACGCCAATTTTGTTGCCAACCGTCTCACTTAAAATAGCAGACGTACATGGTCAATTTCACTCAGCACGAGCCCTGTTAGACTGTGGAAGTATGCTGACTCTTTGTTCTCAGCGCATGGCCAGAATTTTAAATTTACCATTAAAACATACATCTCTAAAAATCGCAGGAGTTGGAAATCAGCACACACAAAACTCAAAGGCATCAATCACAATTGTATGCCGACCTACACACCGTGACACACCTACGATCACGGCCACAGCCCATATATTGAAGAACGTAACTGGGTACCTACCGTTAGAAAAGGTTCCAGATCTCGCTCAGTTAACAGGTCACCCACCGATTCCTCTTGCTGATCGAGAATCTCACACACCAGCTCCGGTTGATCTAATACTAGGATCTGACGTTCTTGGTCAGGTGTTAGACGGAACCAAGATTTCGCTCGGCCCTGGCAAGCCCATAGCCTTCGGCACGATATTCGATTTTACATTAATAGGACCTTTCGAAAGTTTACATACCTCACTCACAAATCAGGTCAATTCAGTTCACATTGTCGGCTCTCACACGGACTCAGAGCGTTCTACTCATGACATTCACAAAAGTCTTGAGAGGTTTTGGGAATCCGAGGAACCCCAAACCTACAATCATACCAGCCCATTAGAGGAACAGTGTGAGGACATTTTCCGCACCACAACTACTCGTGAACCATCAGGTCAATATATGGTTACACTGCCCTTTCTGCACAACGCGCCGACATTAGGTTCCACATGTGCTATTGCGCTACGCAGGTTTCTCAATTTAGAGAAGAAGCTGCTAGCGAACCCGCCCTTCCGCTCGAAATACGTAGAATTCATGTCAGATTACATAAAATTGGGACATATGTCGCCGTGTCACCCCAATACCTTTGCTCATAAATCCCATTTCTATATCCCACATCATGGCATATTTAAGCCAGGATCAGAAAAGTTACGCTGCGTCTTTGACGGAAGTTGTAAAAGCTCAAATGGCGTCAATTTAAATGATTGTCTTCATACAGGTCCAGCTCTTCAACAAGATATTGTTGACATTATCATGTCCTTCAGGATCCTCTCACAAGTTTTCAGCACTGACATCCGAATGATGTTTATAAATATCCTCATTCACCCAGAGCAAAGACCTTTTCAACTCATTCTCTGGCGGTCTTCACCCGACCAGCCCCTGCTCACGTATGCCCTTAATACCGTCACATATGGATTAAGGTCCAGCCCATACCATGCCATCCGCACTTTACTCCAATTGGCTGATGACGAAGGTCATCGCTACCCCCACGCTGCTCAGGTCCTCCGCAAATCAATATTTGTGGACGACATTCTCTCAGGTGCAGATTCTGTGGAATCTGCTCAGTCGCTCCAAAGCGATCTGATCGAACTACTCGCTCTAGGTGGCTTCCAGCTCAGTAAATGGACCTCCAACTCGCCTCAGCTCCTTGAACGGTTTCCAGATGACCAGTGCGACATGCCCAAGGACTTTGACTTCAGTCCCGACTCTAATTCCATTAAGGTTCTGGGAATACAGTGGATTCCTCAAACTGATGAGTTCACTTATCGCATTTCTCTGCCCACTCATGTTGAAGTCACAAAGCGCTCCATTCTCAGTACAGTAGCGTCTCTCTATGACCCCAATGGCTGGGTTACTCCAGTCATCTTCCGCGCAAAGATTCTTCTGCAGAAGCTTTGGCTTCTGAAAATAGGATGGGATGAGCCTATCCCTGAAGAAATCCACACAGAGTGGCCACACATTTCAGAGGATCTTCCTCAGCTCTCAAACCTCCGTTTACCTCGATACATTTGTAAGTATAAGCCCACGTCTACTTACTCACTTCACGGGTTCGCGGACGCATCAGAGGCTGGCTTTGGTGCCGTTATCTACCTTCATGAGCGCAATACCACTGGACATGTCAATGTACACCTAATCATTGGCAAGTCCAAGGTCGCACCCATTAAGACTCGCCTCTCAATCCCGAAATTGGAGTTGTCAGCCGCGACTCTTTTATCTCAGCTCATGACTCGAGTGTCAGCCCAACTGTCAGCTTATATAGCCATTCAAACACACACATGCTGGTCAGATAGCACAATAGTGTTGGCATGGCTCAATACCCCACCTCACCGATTACAGACTTTCGAGGCCAATCGAGTGGCTAAGATCACAGCTACTTCAACTAGCAATACGTGGAGGCATGTGCCCACGAACCTCAACCCTGCTGACTGTGCAAGCAGAGGCATGTCTGCCCAGTCTCTCTCACTTCATGACCTTTGGTGGTCACCCAGTTGGCTCAAAGAACCTACCTGCACTTGGCCCAAGATGCCACCCGCTCTAGGCCATCATGCTCTCCCAGGCCTTAAGCCCAAAAAGGTACCAGCACACGTAGCAGTCCCAGATATCGATCTGGACTTGCTCACTCGCTACAGCTCACTTGACAAGCTCGTCGGAGTGACGGCTTGTATTCAAAGGTTCATATTCAATTGTCGGCACAGCCCAGATGCACGGCGCTCTGGTCCGTTGACAGCTAATGAACGCAGGGACGCTCTGTTGCACTGGGTCTGCTCTGTTCAGCACAATGAGTTTGCTGAAGACATTAATCGTATCCAGACTGATAAAGTTTGTCCCGTTCGGCTCCAGCGCCTCTCGCCCTTCATAAAGGACGGCCTCGTAGATCTCATTATAGACCACTATCACAAAATACACTGCCACCCTGAAGCTGACACATTACACGCCATATTACGCCAGCAGTACTGGATTCTGTCCGCTCGTCGTATTATTAGACACCGCGTGTTTAAATGTATTAGATGTTTCCGGTGCCGCGCTCAGCCTAAGGCTCCGCTCATGGCTGATCTCCCAGTAGACAGAGTTACTCCTCAACCAGTTTTTAGTCACGTCACGACGGACTTTGCTGGCCACTTCTTCGTTAAATCCAGCACGTTGCGGAACGCGAAACTCATAAAGGCGTACTTTTGTATTTTCGTTTGCCTCGCAACAAAGGCGGTTCATTTGGAACCAGTCTCTGCACTCACAACGGAAGCGTTCTTTGCGGCATTGCAACGTTTTATCTCACGTCGCGGTACTCCAGTTCTCATTCGCTCAGACTGCGGCACAAACTATGTAGGTGCTAGGAATCAGCTCCCTGAAGTTCAGAACTTCCTCAGGTCAAACAATGATGCAATCACTCACAAGCTCGCGAATCAGCACATAACTTGGTTACTGAACCCGCCTAAAGGGCCTTGGTTCGGCGCTCTGCACGAAATAAACGTAAAATCCACCAAGCAACTACTTTATCGCGTGATAGGTGAACAGCACCTCACTTTTGAGGAATTCTCTACCCTTTTGGCTCGAATTGAGGCTGTACTCAACTCAAGACCGCTCTGCCCAATTTCATCCGACCCTACGGACTTTGAACCTCTCACGGCCGGACATTTCATTATTGGTCGTCCGCTCACCGCTCTACCTGAGCAGTCTTTTGACGACAGACCCATATCTGCTCTTAAACGCTTTCAACTCATTCAAGCGCTCTCTCAGCGCTTTTGGACTCTCTGGTCCAGATCCTACCTCCATACCCTGCAAACCCGCTCCAAATGGCTCTCCCCTTCTTCCCCTCCTCAAGTGGGTGAACTGGTCCTCATCAAAGAGGATGACCTGCCTCCGCTCCAATGGAAGTTGGGGAGAAATCTCCGCACGATACCTGGCAAGGATGGTGTAACCGCGAGGTTACAGGAATGCAGAGCTGATGGGATTTGAGTATTGACACTTGAGAATTGTGGGCGAATCAACCTTTGTTCCTGATGATTGTGGATGAATGCGCCGCGTGGCGTCCCTCCTTGTTGGGGTGATGGAGCTGGCGCCTTGGGCAGGAATGAGCAGGGGTGTCTTGGTTCGTGGAGTAATGTGAACACAACACTGGTATATAATGTGAACACAACACTGGTAGGTACGCGATATTTGTTGTGTCGGCGGCGCGAGTGTGCACACGTGTGTTTCGGGAGACGTCCCGCGCGGAAGAGAGCGATCACCGTCGTGCGAGCTGGCGCCAGCGCTGTGTTGCGAAATTAGTCATCCAGCGCGCTGTGTCGCGAGCCACTCCCGCACATGCGCGCGCGGATCACGCGTCACGCTGTGGCGTGAACATCCTGGGGGGGCCGGGGCTGCGACTCCTCTTCAGCTGAATCCAACGGCAGCCTGGCTAGTTTGAACACAGGTCGTCGCAGATTTCCATGGGCTGTGTCCAGATCCACAACTCGGATCACTCCATCCTTGCCAGGTATCGTGCGGAGAATTCTCCCCAACTTCCATTGGAGCGGAGGCAGGTCATCCTCTTTGATGAGGACCAGTTCACCCACTTGAGGAGGGGAAGAAGGGGAGAGCCATTTGGAGCGGGTTTGCAGGGTATGGAGGTAGGATCTGGACCATAGAGTCCAAAAGCGCTGAGAGAGCGCTTGAATGAGTTGAAAGCGTCTAAGAGCAGATATGGGTCTGTCGTCAAAAGACTGCTCAGGTAGAGCGGTGAGCGGACGACCAATAATGAAATGTCCGGCCGTGAGAGGTTCAAAGTCCGTAGGGTCGGATGAAATTGGGCAGAGGGGTCTTGAGTTGAGTACAGCCTCAATTCGAGCCAAAAGGGTAGAGAATTCCTCAAAAGTGAGGTGCTGTTCTGTTCACCTATCACGCGATAAAGTAGTTGCTTGGTGGATTTTACGTTTATTTCGTGCAGAGCGCCGAACCAAGGCCCTTTAGGCGGATTCAGTAACCAAGTTATTTGCTGATTCGCGAGCTTGTGAGTGATTGCATCATTGTTTGACCTGAGGAAGTTCTGAACTTCAATGAGCTGATTCCTAGCACCTACATAGTTTGTGCCGCAGTCTGAGCGAATGAGAACTGGAGTACCGCGACGTGAGATAAAACGTTGCAATGCCGCAAATAACGCTTCCGTTGTGAGTGCAGAGACTGGTTCCAAATGAACCGCCTTTGTTGCGAGGCAAACGAAAATACAAAAGTACGCCTTTATGAGTTTCGCGTTCCGCAACGTGCTGGATTTAACGAAGAAGTGGCCAGCAAAGTCCGTCGTGACGTGACTAAAAACTGGCTGAGGAGTAACTCTGTCTACTGGGAGATCAGCCATGAGCGGAGCCTTGGGCTGAGCGCGGCACCGGAAACATCTAATACATTTAAATACGCGGTGTCTAATAATACGACGAGCGGACAGAATCCAGTACTGCTGGCGTAATATGGCGTGTAATGTGTCAGCTCCAGGGTGGCAGTGTATTTTGTGATAGTGGTCTATGATGAGATCTACGAGCGGACTTGAGCTGGGTAGAATGAGTGGGTGTTGAGCGTCATACCTAATTGACGCGTGAGAGAGACGACCACCGACTCTCAAGAGGCCGTCCTTTATGAAGGGCGAGAGGCGCTGGAGCCGAACGGGACAAACTTTATCAGTCTGGATACGATTAATGTCTTCAGCAAACTCATTGTGCTGAACAGAGCGGACCCAGTGCAACAGAGCTTCCCTGCGTTCATTAGCTGTCAACGGACCAGAGCGCCGTGCATCTGGGCTGTGCCGACAATTGAATATGAACCTTTGAATACAAGCCGTCACTCCGACGAGCTTGTCAAGTGAGCTGTAGCGAGTGAGCAAGTCCAGATCGATATCTGGGACTGCTACGTGTGCTGGTACCTTTTTGGGCTTAAGGCCTGGGAGAGCATGATGGCCTAGAGCGGGTGGCATCTTGGGCCAAGTGCAGGTATGTTCTTTGAGCCAACTGGGTGACCACCAAAGGTCATGAAGTGAGAGAGACTGGGCAGACATGCCTCTGCTTGCACAGTCAGCAGGGTTGAGGTTCGTGGGCACATGCCTCCACGTATTGCTAGTTGAAGTAGCTGTGATCTTAGCCACTCGATTGGCCTCGAAAGTCTGTAATCGGTGAGGTGGGGTATTGAGCCATGCCAAAACTATTGTGCTATCTGACCAGCATGTGTGTGTTTGAATGGGTATATGAGCTGACAGTTGGGCTGACACTCGAGTCATGAGCTGAGATAAAAGAGTCGCGGCTGACAACTCCAATTTCGGGATTGAGAGGCGAGTCTTAATGGGTGCGACCTTGGACTTGCCAATGATTAGGTGTACATTGACATGTCCAGTGGTATTGCGCTCATGAAGGTAGATAACGGCACCAAAGCCAGCCTCTGATGCGTCCGCGAACCCGTGAAGTGAGTAAGTAGACGTGGGCTTATACTTACAAATGTATCGAGGTAAACGGAGGTTTGAGAGCTGAGGAAGATCCTCTGAAATGTGTTGCCACTCTGTGTGGACTTCTTCAGAGATAGGCTCATCCCATCCTATTTTCAGAAGCCAAAGCTTCTGCAGAAGAATCTTTGCGCGGAAGATGACTGGAGTAACCCAGCCATTGGGGTCATAGAGAGACGCTACTGTACTGAGAATGGAGCGCTTTGTGACTTGAGCATGAGTGGGCAGAGAAATGCGATAAGTGAACTCATCAGTTTGAGGAATCCACTGTATTCCCAAAACCTTAATGGAATTAGAGTCGGGACTGAAGTCAAAGTCCTTGGGCATGTCGCACTGGTCATCTGGAAACCGTTCAAGGAGCTGAGGCGAGTTGGAGGTCCATTTACTGAGCTGGAAGCCACCTAGAGCGAGTAGTTCGATCAGATCGCTTTGGAGCGACTGAGCAGATTCCACAGAATCTGCACCTGAGAGAATGTCGTCCACAAATATTGATTTGCGGAGGACCTGAGCAGCGTGGGGGTAGCGATGACCTTCGTCATCAGCCAATTGGAGTAAAGTGCGGATGGCATGGTATGGGCTGGACCTTAATCCATATGTGACGGTATTAAGGGCATACGTGAGCAGGGGCTGGTCGGGTGAAGACCGCCAGAGAATGAGTTGAAAAGGTCTTTGCTCTGGGTGAATGAGGATATTTCTAAACATCATTCGGATGTCAGTGCTGAAAACTTGTGAGAGGATCCTGAAGGACATGATAATGTCAACAATATCTTGTTGAAGAGCTGGACCTGTATGAAGACAATCATTTAAATTGACGCCATTTGAGCTTTTACAACTTCCGTCAAAGACGCAGCGTAACTTTTCTGATCCTGGCTTAAATATGCCATGATGTGGGATATAGAAATGGGATTTATGAGCAAAGGTATTGGGGTGACACGGCGACATATGTCCCAATTTTATGTAATCTGACATGAATTCTACGTATTTCGAGCGGAAGGGCGGGTTCGCTAGCAGCTTCTTCTCTAAATTGAGAAACCTGCGTAGCGCAATAGCACATGTGGAACCTAATGTCGGCGCGTTGTGCAGAAAGGGCAGTGTAACCATATATTGACCTGATGGTTCACGAGTAGTTGTGGTGCGGAAAATGTCCTCACACTGTTCCTCTAATGGGCTGGTATGCTTGTAGGTTTGGGGTTCCTCGGATTCCCAAAACCTCTCAAGACTTTTGTGAATGTCATGAGTAGAACGCTCTGAGTCCGTGTGAGAGCCGACAATGTGAACTGAATTGACCTGATTTGTGGGTGAGGTATGTAAACTTTCGAAAGGTCCTATTAATGTAAAATCGAATATCGTGCCGAAGGCTATGGGCTTGCCAGGGCCGAGCGAAATCTTGGTTCCGTCTAACACCTGACCAAGAACGTCAGATCCTAGTATTAGATCAACCGGAGCTGGTGTGTGATATTCTCGATCAGCAAGAGGAATCGGTGGGTGACCTGTTAACTGAGCGAGATCTGGAACCTTTTCTAACGGTAGGTACCCAGTTACGTTCTTCAATATATGGGCTGTGGCCGTGATCGTAGGTGTGTCACGGTGTGTAGGTCGGCATACAATTGTGATTGATGCCTTTGAGTTTTGTGTGTGCTGATTTCCAACTCCTGCGATTTTTAGAGATGTATGTTTTAATGGTAAATTTAAAATTCTGGCCATGCGCTGAGAACAAAGAGTCAGCATACTTCCACAGTCTAACAGGGCTCGTGCTGAGTGAAATTGACCATGTACGTCTGCTATTTTAAGTGAGACGGTTGGCAACAAAATTGGCGTGTTAGTGACGTTCACTACACGTTGTGCGGAGTTACAGAAATTCTCTGTTGGAGTTGAAGTCATTGAGTGAAAATGAGCTGAGTGTGTCTGTGATGAGTGTGCGTGTGATGAGTGTGCTGAGTGCTGGTCGTCCTCGCCTTCATAGTGCTCTGTTATTGTAGGTAGTCATTGTTGCCTACCTACCCGAGACCTACTTGGCGATCGCGATTGAGTGGGCGGGTTGGGATGGGACGTGTATGCCTGTGTAACATGTGCCGAATGGTGTTGAGGCTCATGCGCTGAGCGCTGTCTGGGCTGCTCACGTAGAGACGGAGGCAGCAAATGAGCAGATGAGCGTGTCGGAGACATGACCCCATGGCGATGCAGTGAAGTGTGGTGGTCAGTCCGCCCACACTCCTTGCATGCACGTGTAGACCTGCACTCGTTCTCATAGTGAGGACCCAAACAGCGTCGGCACCGGTTGCGTGAGTTCACAAAATCCCACCGACCTTGAACCGGTTGGTTATTAAATTGTGGGCAGGCGATGAGCTTATGTCCCCTATTCTTGCAGTATGGGCATGGCATACCACCAGAAGGGGAAGAAGGTTGAGCCGAATAATTTTGTTGGCGAGTGGGTGATGGGGATGTTTGGGCCGAGTAAACTGGCGCTGTCGCAAATGCCAAAAATGGTTGACGAATAGGACGTGGGGAGCGATTGTCCTGCCGAGGAGCCATGGGGCGGAACTCTTGATGAGCCTGATAGGGCTGACGTGGAGTACCTCGAGTGGGCTGAACCAGCTGATTGAGCTGAGCGAGCCTTTCTGACGGGCCGAGCCGTGCTGAAGAAGGAGCATCCTGTGACGCAAGGGACGACGACTCATTCTCCTTGCAGCGTGCGTGCTCTTCCAAGAACTCAATGAGGTTCTTGAGCGTGGGCAGAGTTGCGCGAGATCCGTACTTCCGCTCGAAAAGAGTGCGGAGCTCGCCCTGTAGTTTTTGCACCACCATGGACACGAAAACATAGTCAGAATCCTTCATGGGCAGATCGAGGTTGCGGAGAGCGCTTTGCGCTGAGATAAGCGGAATTAAAAACGATGTGCGGATATCCGAGCGCATGTGTATGTGCGGAAGGTTCATGATGATGTCCACAAATCGGTCAATGAGTACGCGACGATTGTCGTAACGCTTGGTGAGAATTTCCATGGCTATGGGATAATTCTCGTTGGTAGGGTAGAGGTGTTTCACCATTTCATGTGCCTCACCCTTTAGGGCGCCTAACAAATAATGCAGCTTGACAGCATCCGAGACCGTAGCCATCTCACTGATGAGGCTCCTAAAAACGGCAATAAACGAGGGCCATTCTTCCACGTTCGAGTGAAACTCCGGAATCGGTATTTTTGATAGAACACCAACGGGTGTACTTGAGCTGAGGGGTTGCGTCTTGTCCGGAAGAGCTGATTTTTCTTTTAATTTTTCGAATGCCACTAGGATAGCATCATAGTTGCTAAGTGCCGACTGAAAATTTTTCGTGTAGGTTGCCTCAGTTTCGTCGGACAAATCCTCATCGTCAAGGATCTCATAATATACGTCCTCTAACTTAGTTTTAACGTGTTGTATGTTTGCGTAACGAGCGGTGAAGTCCGCCACAGAATATGTTTTTCTGTCGCCTGCCTCGACCGCCGCACCAATCTCCTTTAACAGAACTATCGCCTTTACGGCCTCACGAAACATCGCGGCTTGTGATTTCGAAGGCATCTTAATCTTGTTAAACTAGGTGGTTGTTTACTAAGATAAAATACGCAACGAGTTTGAGCCGAACTATAAAAGCGAGCGTACAACTGAAATAATTGATGAGATAGATGAATAGAGCTGAGATACCTGCGCGGATGAAGTAACAATGACTATGTTCAAACGGAACACGGAACTCTTAAATAAACACGACAGAGAAAAAAAAAAAAATTTTTTTTTAAACAACCTGTATATGAGCTGATAAACCAACGTGGAACACCCTATATTTGTACCATAAACAATAAGAGCAGAGACGAGAAGGAGAAAAAAAAACGTTTACTATATTTGTGCTATATGCACCCGGTTAAAAAGCAGGCAATAACACGAAAAAACTGTCCGGCAATCTATTACTGCGACACGAGATTACCGTAACACAAAATATCGAAAAGGGCTGATGAACTTGTTCACTAAAATGTTATTTGCCTTGAAATCATGTGCCGACAATACGCGTTAGGTCTTGCTTACACGAAAGTACATTTACAACAATAACATCTGATAAGTTCTATTTATAGAACAAAATATCTACCTACTTCCCTGAGTGCGTAAACAAACAAAGAATGTATTTACCTAGCCGAAATCGGATCTAAATGAGTGGACAATCCAATGATGCAAATCAAGCTTTGGTAATACGTAACGTAATAACGTATAACGTAATAACGTATTAACGACAGTGGGTAGATTTACACCTCTCCGCGGGTAAAAATTGGTAAATTGGGTTGGGAGTTACATATAAACAATGGTACTTAACAATGTTGAGCAAAAGGCTGACTATGAGTTTGATTAATTTTACGTATGGGTTTTATAAGGGCTGATAATTAATCCCTGGGAGTGACGGGGGGGGTTTAATAAAGAAATATAGTGGACTGTAACAAACAATTGGGCTGAATGGATATAATTATATTATCTGAGCTGAATAATAATAATAAACGGGATGAAAGTGAGTTTATTGTGTGGCGGGGGCGGGGGGGGCCGGTTCTATACAGATAAATGGAATGTTCTAGGCGGCGCGGGCGCGGTAATGACCTACCCGAAATAGGTATTCGAGACCACAAAATATTTTTTGCCGGAAAAAGGGCCGGGGAGGGGGCCAAAATATGTAACCGGGTGAAAATGGACTGTAGTAAATCGACGGGGTCTGGTTCAAACGAAGTTACAGGCCGGCGGGGGGGAGGCGGGGGGTGGTTTAAACCAAAAATTTTCCGCTCGACGGACCAGAAATTTTCGAAATTTTTGATAACGGACTCGAAGGACCAGAAATTTAACCGCGAGGTTACAGGAATGCAGAGCTGATGGGATTTGAGTATTGACACTTGAGAATTGTGGGCGAATCAACCTTTGTTCCTGATGATTGTGGATGAATGCGCCGCGTGGCGTCCCTCCTTGTTGGGCTGATGGAGCTGGCGCCTTGGGCAGGAATGAGCAGGGGTGTCTTGGTTCGTGGAGTAATGTGAACACAACATTGGTATATAATGTGAACACAACACTGGTAGGTACGCGATATTTGTTGTGTCGGCGGCGCGAGTGTGCATACGTGTGTTTCGGGAGACGTCCCGCGCGGAAGAGAGCGATCACCGTCGTGCGAGCTGGCGCCAGCGCTGTGTTGCGAAATTAGTCATCCGGCGCGACACTGCTCACATCCTCAAATCCCGTCTGCTCTGCATTCCTGTAACCTCGCGGTTACACTGCTTTTCTGTCATCCGTCTATAGCACGCATAGCATTTTAATTTTACTTAATGTTTATTTTTTTTATTATGTAACTGTTGCGGACAACAAGCCTGAAAGGAAGCTGGCCAGCGGACCGAGGGACGGAGCGACGAGGTAGAGCAAGAAGGCAATATGTTGACTCGCGTCCAGGCTGGCCTACCTCAGGCGTCCTTCCTCTGGCCTCACCTCTCCGTGCTCCGTCGACATCGCACCTACGGGCACTACACGACAGAGTGGTTTTACGATATAAATATAAGGCCCTTTGTTTGTAAATTCATTCACTCCAGTTTACTTGTTCACTTCACTTCTACTATCGTTTCACTTAATAAAGATTTGAAGTTTGAATACTGGGTTTTAATACAGTCCACTTCGGATCCTGACCTCAACAATTTGGACCTTCGAGACGGATCGCAGCAATATCGACCTTCAGGACGTCTTGCTGCCCACGGACCAGCCAGCAGCCAGCAGCCAGCAGCCAGCAGCCAGCAGCCAGCAGCCAGCAGCCAGCAGCCAGCAGCCAGCAGCCAGCAGCCAGCAGCCAGCAGCCAGCAGCCAGCAGCCAGCAGCCAGCCGCCAGCCGCCAGCCGCCAGCCGCCAGCCGCCAGCAGCCAGCAGCCAGCCGCCAGCCGCCAGCCGCCAGCCGCCAGCCGCCAGCCGCCAGCCGCCAGCCGCCTGCCGCCAGCCGCCAGCCGCCAGCCGCCAGCCGCCAGCCGCCAGCCGCCAGCCGGAGCCAGCACAGCCATGGTGACCACCCGGTCCCAGAGCGGAGACCGCACCACGGAGGAGCAAGCCACAGCGGAGCAAGCCGCAGCACAGCAGGCAACAGCGCAGCCAGCAACACCGGTGCACGCCGCATCGGTGCACGCCGCATCGGTGCACGCCGCAGCGCTACACGCCGCAGTACTGCACGCTGCCTCGCCGCACGCCGCACCGCCGTCCGCATCACCGCTGTCCCATGCAGTGCTGGGGACCGCTGCATCACTACGTGACGCTGCCGCGCTTCATCCTGCATCACCGCTGCACTCCGCAGCGCTAGATGCTGCTTTAGCGCTGCAGAGCGCCGCTGCACTACGGCCCGCTACGTCCCAGTGTTCTGCAATACTGGACGCTGCCGCATCGCTGCAAGAGGCCGCAGCCACGCAGCCCGATACCCCGCTGCGGTGCGCAGTACTGGATGCTGCCCTGACGCTTCGAAGCGCTGCCGCCGCCGCAGCCCCGGACGCACAGCGTGCTGCCGCCGCCGCAGCCCTGGACGCACAGCGTGCTGCCGCCGCCGCAGCCCTGGACGCACAGCGTGCTGCCGCCGCCGCAGCCCTGGACGCACAGCGTGCTGCCACCGCAGCGCTCCCGGTGCACCCCACCTACCGTGGCTTGGTCTTTCACGAGCCGCCACGGTCGCCATCAGCCCCGACGACCACCTACGGGATGCAGCTACCAGCCATCTCTACGGGGGGAGACGTCCGCGCTGCCGACCGACGCGCGCACTCACCTGTGCGCTCAGAGCGCTCTCACCGAACAACGGCGAGTACGAGAGCCCGCATCCTGAAGGAGCAGCACGAGGCGGAGGCTCAGCTTATCGAGCTTCAGCGCCAGGACCTGCAGCTCCAACAAAGGCTAATTCAGCGCACGCTGGCATTCAACGCCGCGGCGCTCGAAGCCGAGGAATCCATGCACGACGCCGACTCTGTGCACGATGACGCACGGGTCGACAGATGGATGGTGCAGAACGCAGCACACCTCAACGTTGCGCTGCCATCCACATCGACAGCCAGACCAACGACCCTGGCTTTCACCGAGACTCCCCACCAGCCCCGGTGACTAGCCGCCGCACACGGTTCGACGATGAAGCCGCAGCTGATCGCCGCCCGCCAGCGCTCTACGATGAGCGCCAGCTCCATGCTCCACCGACCATTGAGCAACGCGCCGCGGCCGACAGCTTCCCACCAGCGCTCTATGGTGAGCGCCGGCACCACACCTCGCCAACCGTCGTGCCCCGCCTCACTGACGAGGCCACAGCCAGTCGCCGCCCGCCAGCGCTCTATCATGGGCACCGGCCCCCGGCTCCACTCCAAGCAGAGGACCGCCACCTGCGGTCTCCCACGGAGCACCGCCGCCGGCAGTCACCTTCGCCACCACCGGCGGAGCGACGACGCCGCTCCACGACGCCTTCCCAGCGCGGTCAAGGCATCGACCGCTTGGTGGAGGCACTGGAGAGAATGTCCCGTGGCCGAGCACCCCCGCGCCAGTCATCGGATCTACCAGCATTCACCGGTGCACCAACTGAGTGGCTACCATTCAAGGCAGCTATGCGAGAGTCGACGCAGCTGTATCACTTCTCGCCCATTGAGAACATGGCGCGCCTGCGCAACTGCCTGAAGGGCGACGCCCGGGAAGCTGTCGTCGGCCAGCTCCACTCAACCACCGACCCCGAGAGCATCATGCGAACATTGGAGCAATGCTTCGGCCGCACCGAGGTCATCGTGGACCGAGCCTTGGACGACCTGCGTCGCCTGCCTCGACCGGGCCCAGCCGCATCGGAGCTCAACACGTTCGCTGTAAGGGTGTACAACATCTTGTGCATCCTGAAGAATGTGGACCGCAAGGGGTACATCCACACCCCAATGCTGGCACGGGAGACGCTGGACAAACTGAGCCCACACCTCAAGTCACGCTGGTGTGACTACGCTCACGATCACGCCGACCCCAGCACGTCGGAGTTCGAGCTACTGTCCCGCTTCCTGATGCGAGAGGCCGACCGAGCGCTGCAGTATATGTTTACGGCAGCGCCCGCACCCGCAACAAAGGCACCACTGAAGACGCCCGCCCCAGCACCGGCACGCCGACCTGAGCGACGGTGGGAGTCCGCTGCCTACACAGCAGCCGAGACAGAGACAACGGCGACGCCGCCGTGCCTCTGCTGTGGCGCTGAGCACCGAACCACGTCATGCCGCAAGCTGCGCGGTATGACTGTCAACGCCCGCTGGGAGTGGGCACGCTCGTCCAACACCTGCTTCCGATGTCTGGTGAGCAAACATCGCAGGGACCGGTGCAAGGCGAGACCCTGCGGCATCAACGGCTGCACACGCCCACACAACACGCTGCTGCACTCTGACGAGCCGGACGCCAACCCAGCAACTACTACGGGGGGAGCCCCCACTGCGGCTCTCCAACCGGCACCACCTGCCTCACCAGCGCCCACGGCCAGCTCTGAGGCCGTGCTCTCCATCTGCGCGCCGAACACGGCCCGCAGCGTGCTGCTGAAGGTGTGCCCCGTCACCATCACTGGACCCACCGGGACCGTGAACACACACGCTATTCTTGACGAGGGGTCTACCATTACCCTCGTCGACGAAGACCTGGCGCGCCAGATCGGCGCCGATGGACCCGCAGACCCTCTCAACATAAGAGGACTCAACGCTGTCTGCAAGCAACCGGACAGCCGCCGCATCAGCCTCTGCATCAGAGGCCGAGATGAAGCCGACGTCCACACCATCTCCGCACGCACCATGGGCAGAATGAACCTACGCAGCCAGGCAGTGCCCAGAGATGTCACGCAGTACCCACACCTGCGTGGCCTCCATCGGGCCTGCTACACGATGGCAACACCGCGCATCCTGGTTGGTGCAGACAACTGGCACCTGATGGTGTCACGCCGGCTGCGGCGGGGCCAGACTCACGAGCCCGCCGCCTCACTCACCAACCTGGGCTGGGTCATCTATGGTGAGCACCACCGGCCCGACACTCCGCCGACTTCTGAGCACCGCTGCATCAAAGATGAAGCCTCGGCCAAACGCCGCTTACCATCGCTTTATAGTGAGCGCCGGCCCAACGCCCAGCTGGCAGCGGAGCCCCGCTTCGATGAGGAAGCCGCAGCCGATCGCCGCTCGTCAGCGCTCTATGGTGAGCGCCGGCACAACGCCCGGCTGACCGCTGAGCCCCGCTTCGATGAGGAAGCCGCAGCCGATCGCCGCTCGTCTGCGCTCTATGGTGAGCGCCGACCCAACACCCGGCCGACAGCTAAGCCCCGCTTCGATGATGAAGCCCAGCACTCCGCCGACAGCTGAGCGCCGCTTTGATGAAGCCTCGGCAAAATGCCACTCGCCAGCGCTCTATGGTGAGCGTTGGCCCAACGCCCAGCCAACAGCTGAGCCCCGTTTCGATGACGTAGCTGCGGCCGTTCACCGCCCGCCAGCGCTCTATGACGAGCGCCGGCCCCACGCTCCGCTGACCACTGACCACCACCTCAGCGGCCAAGCTGCCGCCAATTGCCGTTCACCAGCGCTCTATGGCAAGCACTGGCCCCAAGCTCCACCCGTTGCTGAGCGCCGCTTCAACGAAGCTGTGGCCGTTTGCTATGACGAGCGCCAGCCCCACGTTTCGCCGACCGCTGAGCATCGCTTCGAGGAAGCCGCTGCCAATAGCCGCCCGCCAGCGCTCTATGCTGAGCGCCGAACCGATGCTCCACCGTCCGCTGAGCGCCGCATCAGCAACGAAGTCGTGGCCGAACGCCACCCTCCCGCGCTTTATGATCAGCACCGGCCCTACGCTTCCCCGTCCACGAAACACCTAGGCCTCAAGAGATCGTCAGCCGAACCATCCTCGGACCAGACGTAGGCGTAAGGAGTGCCGAGATCGAGACCAGAGGTGCCACCTGTGGAGACCAACCACAAGGCTCGCTGTCCTCCCAGTGGATAGAGAGGGCTACGTTAGCTCTGCGCCGGGGGGAGAATGTTGCGGACAACAAGCCTGAAAGGAAGCTGGCCAGCGGACCGAGGGACGGAGCGACGAGGTAGAGCAAGAAGGCAATATGTTGACTCGCGTCCAGGCTGGCCTACCTCAGGCGTCCTTCCTCTGGCCTCACCTCTCCGCGCTCCGTCGACATCGCACCTACGGGCACTACACGACAGAGTGGTTTTACGATATAAATATAAGGCCCTATGTTTGTAAATTCATTCACTCCAGTTTACTTGTTCACTTCACTTCTACTATCGTTTCACTTAATAAAGATTTGAAGTTTGAATACTGGGTTTTAATACAGTCCACTTCGGATCCTGACCTCAACAGTAACTAAATATAATTTTCATGAATTACAGTAAAAATTTATATGAAACTTATATAATGTTTTTTCAAACCTTTATCTTTACGTTGTAAGTAGCGTTACCTAATTGGAAAACTTTCGCTCGATAGATTTTATTTTTGAAAATAGTCTCATTTTGAGTATTTTTTTGGTTTTGCATTTAATCCATCCGATTTTTATTAGTCATATTTTACTATCAATACGAAAATCTTGTTTACTAACCAATGTAAGTTTAAAATGACTTAAATCCAATATTGTAATTTAAGTCGATTTTAAACTTAAAATTAGACTCGTTCTGAATCGCTTTGCGCGCATTTTGGCGCACGCGATTTCCAACTTTATGAAAGTTAGTGTACGGATTATAATTTCAAAGCCACTGTGCGCCTAAGGAAGGCCTCGTCTTAATACTCATGCTTGACTTGTCATGTTTTTATTATTTTACCTACGGGGGTTCAAACCCCTCCCAAAAAGTTTGAAATATAACAAAACCCCTGCTTTGACGTTTTCCGTGCCACTTCTGCTAGCAGCATTTTGTGTTTCTTCACAAAACCTGTTCCTTCGGCTCGTGCCGCAAACTCACACTCGTCAGAAAACGTTTCATCGCTCTCGTATCGTAATGTACTATTTCACAACCATAATGAATATTAATTTAAATTAATGCACTTTTTGTCGTTTTATTTTTACGTTACGCCTACGTCCATGAAAATACCCTCTTGATAAGGATTGGTTTTGATTAAGACCCTCAGCTCACCTACTGTCACTCCTGTCCGAGTTACCACACGGTAATCTAAATTAGTCCTCCTAACCTAACTGAGCTTATCGACTGTCATATTCTGATAAGTCTGAACTGTTACAGTAGAGCCACTGAGTGATGGCACCTATGACGTTTAAATGCCTACAAAGTATCGTAATTATTTATAAGCAAGTGTGAATTAAAAAATGTAATACTTCATTGTTGATAGTGATGTACTACTTGTTTCGGTTATTATTTTTCGATTTGAATGTTGCTTTATTGTGCAATAGAATTCGTATAGAAACATAGTTTTTTTTTTTTTAAGTTTCTCATTTTTTATAGATCGTGTTTGAGGTCGCCAAGTTACGCAATAATATTTAATTAAAAACAAAACAATGACGAAGTTAAACTAAACGAAAATAAATTATAGTAAAATACTTTTTTCGATTTAGATATTTAAACATCTCTTGGGGGCCCCGGGGCACTACACCGCATAGCCCTCCGATAGCCACGCCACTGGTTTTGGCACATTTTCCTTTTTTATCATTATGTTGAATGTTGAATGACGTGTCTAATGTTGAGTAAACTGACACTTGATTTTTATTTTTAACCGAAATTTGAAATGTATCTCATCACTAAATGCAGCTGTCATAAGTGCCATCACTCAGTGGCTCTACTTTAGTTAGAACAGTGTTTTCCATCTCAACCCAAACTCGTGATTATTTTCACACTATAGATGTTTTTATGTAGTATTGAGATTAGATTTTAAGTTTGGTTTACACGCAGTTTCAAATTATGTTATAATTCTCTTAAGGGGCTGCAAAATGCTAAAATTCAATCCTGCTCTAACGCGTTTGTTTTTTAACTGTCTATTCTGCTCTAATCAGATTTCACGCACGCAAAACTTCAGTTATTTTGAAATCGCGGCTAAATTAGTACATAAACTATAATTCCTTTTAGTAGTAAAGATTGTTTTTTCTAGTAAGTATCCGCGTGTGTTGGTTTCGTTTCAATCGGTTTTGAAATATGGAAACTGAATCACTTTTTTCGTGAAATTCTAAAAGTATTTACAATTTTTAAAAGTAATATTATTAAAAAAAGATTGAAAGTATATTTATTTATAAAGTGTAGTTAATAATTTTCTTGAGTCAAAAACACCCTTTATTTTTGACATGTTTTTACTTTCTACATTGACGGAACTGAATCCTATGCAAAACTGATGTTTAGCATTGTAGAGCCCCTTAAACCATAGTAAAACAACAGTTCGGTTCAGTTCAATTCTTACTAGGTTTTTGACTGGCTTTAGAGGTTCTATTTAAATGCTTGGCTTTAGGACATGAAGGACAATGCGTGAACAAAACACGATTAATGGGCGCCACTTAATTTTAATAGGTAAAATCAAGAAAACCTAGAAATTATAAATATTTACAAGACAAAACAACTAAAACCAAATTAATTTCCTCTCTTTGTTTTAAATCATAAAAAATCATTTTATAACCCCTTCTGTGTTTATATGTACAAAATTCTAGTATTTATTTATTTATTTATCAAGTTTTATTTCGTTTCCTGACCCCGTACAATTATTTAATAAGTTTTTGTCCTATATAAAGCACAAAATAAATTCTCCTTCTCTAGTACTTTTTACATTATAATTGTTGATTGACTATATATAAAGCTACAAAACGGTAACTCACTGACTCACTCATTGACATGGTTGTTTAGTTGGAAGGAGTCGTTTGGGGTGGTAGTGTTGTATGTATGGAATGTCGGGTGTCTAATTGTGAGTGGGGAAAAACCTCGACATTTGACATTTTTTGACATTTGACATGGTTTTTTGACATTTTAGTGAGGCGGGTCGTTGTATGGGATTTTGTATGGGAGTTTTGCGAGTGAGTAGGCGAGCCCGAAGGGCGAGCCTACGAACGAGCACGAACGAGCACGCGAGCGCGAAGCGCGAGCGGGCGATGTTCGTAGTGATGTACCTGGGTACTAGGGATGGGAAAAATTGACATTTTTGACATTATTGACAGAAAGTTGTCCGGAACAAGCCCGCGAGCGCGAAGCGCGAGCGGGCGCAGTTCCTAGGGATGTCCCCGGTCACTAAGGATGGGAATTTTTTTTTTTCTAAAATTTGTTACAAAAAAATTTTGTTTTGGCCATATCTTCGGAACGAAAGGTGGTACATCCCTAGGGGTCGGACCATAGGGTGACAAAAAAGTTTTTTTTTTTTTTTCAAATGTCAAAACTTTAACGGCCCGTATCTCCGAGACGGCTTGAGTTAGACCCATGTTGATGGGTGTCTAAGAAAAGGTCTCGCCGAGATCTAGCCCCCCCCGGTGTCAAAACTTTAACGGCCCGTATCTCCCAAACGGCTGGAGCTAGACCCATGTTCATGGTACTCTAAGAAAAGGGCTCGACGAGATCTTTCTGAAAATAAAATAAAAAAAAAAAAGTCGAAAAAAAATAATTTTTTTTTGCCAAAACTTTGATCGGCCATATCTCCCGAACCGTAAGTCCTAGCGAGTTGCGGTTTCGACTTTAGTGATATGTCTGCTAAGCGCTACGCGACCGCATAAAAAAATTTGACATTTGACAGAATTTTACATTTTTTTGACAGGTCCAAAAAAGTGCTCCGATTCGCTTGAAACTCGGTGTTAAGGGGCAAGTGGGGTCGGTGATTACGAATCCACTGTCAAATTTGACACTTTTTGACAACCGACAGGGATTTTGACACTTTTTCGAAAAAAAAATTGATTGGACATTTTATCGGATCTAATGGCGAGGCCGAAGGCCGAGCCTTCAAGTGTCTTTCTAGCGAGGCCGAAAAACGAGCATGTGAGGACGGAGAACGCGCCAGCGAGGCCGAAGGGCGAGCTGGCAGCGTTCGGAGTCCGAACATGCGCGTTTTTCGGCCGAGCACGATACCGCGGCTACCAGAGTCATATCTGATGTCATTCTAGGGAGGCCGAAGGCCGACCCCGGAGGACGATTCCTCGTAGGAATCGTCCGGAGGCCAAACAGTACCAAGCGGCGAGGCCGGAGGCCGAGTTCAAATTACCCCGGGGGCATTACAATACTGTTTCACTTGGACATATCTCCCAAACCTTTGAGATTGGGCTTAGCGGGATTCGACTACGTTGAATTGGTTCAAGCACATTTCGACCATTGACAGTTTGGACACTTGACAGATGTCAGAGGAAACATTTTGCGTAAAGGATCCCGGCGAGGCCGAAGGCCGAGCCTACAAGTGTGTTCATAGCGAGGCCGAAAAACGAGCATGTGAGGACGGAGAACGCGCCAGTGAGGCCGAAGGCCGAGCTGGCAGCGTTCGGAGTCCGAACATGCGAGTTTTTCGGCCGAGCACGACACCGCGGCCACCAGAGTCATATCTGATGTCATTCTAGGGAGGCCGAAGGCCGACCCCGGAGGACGATTCCGGAGGAATCGTCCGGAGGCCAAACAGTACCAAGCGGCGAGGCCGGAGGCCGAGCTTGTGAGGCCGAAGGCCGAACCGAGTATAAGCGAGGCCGATGAACGAACATACGAGGCCGAAGGCCGAGTATGTGAGTTCATGAGGCCGAGTTCACTTAACCCCGGGGGCAGTACAAGACTGTTTCAATTGGACCTATCTCGAAAACGTTTGAGATTGGGCTTAGCGGGATTCGACTCCGTTGAAAGTTTGTTCAAGCACATTTCGACCGTTAAGATTTTGGACTTTTAACAACTGTCAGAGTACACAATAGCAAAATATTTGTCCACTTCAATTGAATCAAAGTTACCACACGTATTTCAACGCGCTATTACGGTTACGACGATGACAATTTTGAAAACTGATCATGACCGATGACTTTTTTCCCACCCGATCATGGCCGATGACATTTCGTGATACAATTGACTTCTGCCCATTACTTGAATGTCGTCTGATAATTTGTTGCGACTCAATTTCAAACGTGTTTTTTACTCGATACCTTGTCCTGTCACGTTAACGAAAAAGTTACAACAACAACTAAATGCAACAACAAACAACAATGAATAGAGTACAACAAAGAACAATTACAACTCACGCGGGCTGCCTGCAGCCCGCGCGCCACGCAAAACACTAGTCGGCGAGCAATGCGAGCGCGTAGCGCGAGCGTGCGAGCCCTATATATATAATAAAGCTACAAAACGGTGACTGACTCACTGACTGATTGACATGGTTGTTTAGTTGGAAAGAGTGTTCTGACATTATAGTGATGTATGTATGAAATGTTCAGTGTCTAATACTGACTGGGGAAAAAGTCTGACATTTGACATTTTTTGACATTTGACATTTTTATGTTAATTCTTGTGGAAAGTGGCAGAATGTATGGAGATTTGTATGTGATTTTTGCGAAAATTTTTTTTTCCTCGAACGAGCACGCGAGCGCGAAGCGCGAGTGTGCGAGTTCGTATGGACCATTCTAGCCACTAGGGATGTACCTACTTTGACATTTTTGTCATTTTTTTGACATTTTCTTATAACTCCCGAACCGTAAGTCCTAGCGAGTTGCGGTTTGGACTATAGTGATGGGCTCGTCATAGGGGTTGGTATAGGGATGTCCCCCGGCACTAGGGATGGGACACTTTTTTTTTTTTTCTTGAATTTACTACAAAAAATCGGAGTTTTTCGGCCGAGCACGACACCGTGGCTACCGGAGTCATATCTGATGTCATTTTAGGGAGGCCGAAGGCCGACCCCGGAGGACGATTCCGGAGGAATCGTCCGGAGGCCAAACAGTACCAAGCGGCGAGGCCGGAGGCTGAGGCTGTGAGGCCGAAGGCCGAACCGAGTATAAGCGAGGCCGATGAACGAACATACGAGGCCGAAGGCCGAGTATGTGAGTTCATGAGGCCGAGTTCACATAACCCCGGGGGCATTACAAGACAGTTTCACTTGGACGTATCTCCCAAACGTTTGAGATTGGGCTTAGCGGGATTCAACTTCGTAGAAAGTTGGTTCAAGTACATTTCGACCGTTGACAGTTTGGACACTTGACAGCTGTCAGAGGAAACATTTCGCGTAAAGGATCCCGGCGAGGCCGAAGGCCGAGCCTACAAGTGTCTTTATAGCGAGGCCGAAAAACGAGCATGGGAGGACGGAGAACGCGCCAGTGAGGCCGAAGGCCGAGCTGGCAGCGTTCGGAGTCCGAACATGCGAGTTTTTCGGCCGAGCACGACACCGCGGCTACCAGAGTCATATCTGATGTCATTTTAGGGAGGCCGAAGGCCGACCCCGGAGGACGATTCCGGAGGCCAAACAGTACCAAGCGGCGAGTCCGGAGGCCGAGCCTGTGAGGCCGAAGGCCGAACCGAGTACAAGCGAGGCCGATGAACGAACATACGAGGCCGAAGGCCGAGTATGTGAGTTCATGAGGCCGAGTTCACTTTACCCCGAGAGCATTACAAGACTGTTTCTTTTGGACGTATCTTCCAAACGTTTGAGCTTGGGCTTAGCGGGATTCCACTCCGTTGAAAGTTGGTTCAAGCACATTTCGATCGTTTACATTTTGGACTTTTGACAGCTGTCAGAGTACACAATAGCAAAATATTAGTCCATTTCTATTGAATTAAAGTTACCACACGTATTTCAACGCGCTATTACGGTTACGACGATGACAATTTTGAAAACTGATCATGACCGATGACTTTTTTCCCACCCGATCATGGCCGATGACATTTCGTGATACAATTGACTTCTGCCCATGACTTGAATGTCGTCTGATCACCTGTTTCAAATCAATTTCACCTTCCAAACGTGTTTTAAACTCGAAACCTTATCCTGTCACGTTAACGAAAAAGTTACAACAACAGCTACATTACAACAACAAACAACAACAAATAGAGTACAACAAAGAACAAGAAACAATAGGAACAATAGCGTTTACCACACACGCGGGCTGCCTGCAGCCCGCGCACCACGCAAAACACTAGTGTTTACATAAAGTTAGAAATATTTAATACCAAGTATCTTCAACTAGATCATATGTTGTGTTCTTTATAAAGGACATCCAGTGCAAGGAAGTGTTCATATTCTGCCATCGTTATTTATGAGGTCTTAATCGCTTCCAAGCAAATAGAATTATTAAATAAGCAACGGCATTCAACTGTAACGAACGAAATTATATTTTCTTAAGATCTTGAATACCAAAACAAGAACAAGTAAAACAAATGTAATTCCAACTAATAACTCACCAGCCGTTCCCTTCTTTTCATATTCTAAACAAAAAAATTATTCACATGTTCAAACTGCGATTCTGTTTACGAATGTAGTCATTAGTTTATGCTACAAGGGCGAAAAGGAATAAATTAGTTACGAGGACGAACGTATAAACGTAACCGAGTAATTTATTGCTTTTACGCCCGTGTATCATACTACGTTTTTCAATTCATAGAGTGAGGAAATAAAACAAGTATAATCTTGTGAACTTTAAATTATAATTGGCTCAAAAGGACTGTATCCAGAGCCGATAAACAGTGGAAAGAAAGTATAACATTTATGGTATACAGGAAAGGTTGCAGGTTAGCCAACTTCTCGTTAATAAATTTAAAAAAAATAATAATAAAGCCCTAGGGCAAAATAATCGACTTTCTGTTCGGTTTTGATGCTTAAAAATGGGCCTTTACGAGCACTTGCATAAAAAAAATATTTATTTTACAGTAAATAAACGTTCGGCTTGTTTACCGACATATTATTTTCTTCCCTCAAAAAGTAACACCACTTCACTTCACCGTTTTGTTCTTTTAATTGAAAAGTAGGAAATCTATTTCATGGTCAGTATTGAAAGACAAAAAAAAAAAAAAGACAAAAATTATTTATTTCTCATAGCACAAGATAATAATATAAGCTTTACAATGTGGGTAAACTAATAAACAGTAACAGTAATAGTACAGTATGAAACTAAACTAGGCGTTACGCATTCGTTAAAAAATTAAAAAGTACTGGAGCATAGACTTAACAATAAAATAATGGTTAGTAGCAGACCCCACACTAAGTCGGACTTGTCCTGGGGGTCTAGACCGAGGTTACAAATATTATGATTTAAATGGGAGTACACAGTTTGCTATGCTTTTGTATATTATTAGCGGAAAACAGAATAATTAATTACTTTAACAACGATTACAGTGATTTATGCAATAATTTTTATACAGAAAACAATAATATAGGTATATAAGTACATAAAAAATACCTGATAAATAAAAGTTATAAAAATAAATAAATAAAAATAAAAATAAGTAAATAATATCATTTTAATATAATAATATAAATAAAATACGTTTGTAATTAAAATATATATTTAAGCTGAACAAAACAGTAAGTAAAAAAATAGATCTACAGTTTCTTCAATGTTGTACCTTTAGGACAGCTTCAGTGGTGTCGTAGTCAAGGGTAAGTAGCCATTTGGTGATTTTGTTTTTTGCCTGCCAAGTAGTGCAGCTTCTTAGGTCACAGTTCTTAATGGCTTGCTTATAGACGTATGGGAAAGCAAAAGATTTAAATCTTTGCGCAAAGGCTGTTTTTACGAAAGCAGTATTGACGTTTAGATGATGACGTCGTCTAGTCTGATTCTGAGCACCCAATTTGAGCTCCGCTCTGTGATGCAGAAGAGCTACTCGTAGTATATACAATTGTCTCACAGATAGGACCTCCGCTTCCTTGTACGTTTCGTAAGTTGGGTGCCGGAATGGTTTCTTAAGCATGACCTTGAGAACCGACCTTTGCGCCCTTTCAAGCGGGAGTAGGGTGGTCTTTGCTGAGCTTCCCCATGCCGTAACGCAATAAGATAAAACTGATTGACAAAGCGATAGGTAAACGAGCCGCAGGATAATTTTGTCAGCACTATTTCGCAGGAGCTTCATGATACCAGTGAGCCGCCTTACACGCCCAGCCACGCAATGCACATGTTGTTTGAAGTTTAAATTTTCATCAAGCACAACACCTAGGTACTTCACTGATGGAACACGTTCTATACTCGTGCACGAGCAACCAACTGAGGAGTTTGTAGACAAATTCAAGTCTTTACAAGTGTGAACTCTGATGTTTTGTGACGAAAGGGGCTGAGAAGCAGCCGTTTTGTGAAAGCAAATATATTTTGTTTTTTCAACGTTAAGAGTGAGCAAATTTTTTTGAAGCCAGTTTGCTATAGACACTAGTCCCCTCTCTGCTTGAGAGAATACGCTGTTCCAGGATTCACCCTTAAACAACAAAGCGGTGTCATCTGCGTAACATATCACCTCAACATTCTCACCAGCAAAGTCCAGTTGCGTTATGCCGTTGATGTACATTATGAATAGCGTAGGTCCGAGGATGCTGCCCTGAGGCACTCCAAAGGTAATACTTTCAAGATCACTAGTGTTCAGAATAAAATGTATATTTCGGAACGCATCCATCAATGGTCTATATATTTTGTCTATGGACTTGGAGCTGTCAAAAAACGAGGGACGTGGACATTTTTTGGTATAGATCGCGGACGATTTTAATATGTGTTAGTTTAAGGGATATTAACGGCAAATCGGTGCGGACATCGTAAGAAACAGTATTCAGTCAAGGGCTGACAATATTTTGGCGTGAAGGCCACCTTTTAGTGAATTTCCTGTGTGTGTGTGACATAACCTGTGTCCACGCGGCTTCCGACAAGTGGACTTGTTAATTACTATTTCTGGGTTAGATGCATCCCGGGTTAGGAGGGTTGTGTTTAGATTCATCGTGGAAGGTGATCTACGTGTCACGGCACCGGAACACTTTGGACTCCGCAGCGAAAGGACTTCATGCGAGGATCAGTGGATGACGTCATCATACAACTGTCTGGTAGGACGTTTTATATTAAATATTATAGAATATAAGATACTTGTATACTATAAATCTGGGACAGCTTATGGGCCCCTGTTCCAGCTGCAAGTATCACCCTTTAGCATACAATTAGTGGTGTCTGAGCGTGGTTATGGAATCCTCGCACCAGTGACACCGATGCCCGTCACTAGTCAGTATTACCACTTTTTATATGCTACAATTTCTGGTAGCAACGAGCGTTTTTATCAAACAATGTTTGGTAGCCAGATCGTGGTTAATCCCAACTTTGGTTTATATACATTTAAACAGCGGAACTGGGCGGCCCCAGTGTCATTGAACTGTTAACATAGCTAGGCTATTTACATGTACATGTAGCAATTACAAATTGGATTTGTTTAGTGCTTTGAGTAGATAATTGATTACCGGAGGGTACCACACTGATGTGGTTCAGTAATATCAGTATAAATTGTTAATTTAGTACATATCAAGTGTTCTTGTATTACAATAACATAATCATATAACGGTTTATATTAAAGATTTGGAAATCAACTTGTTAGCTAATATACTGTTATCTTGGCTTGAATGTATGTACTTACAAGGATGTATACAAGTGCATAGTGGAATGTGCATTCGGGTTTGTGTGTATTGTATACACCAAATATAATTTAAATTTGGTAATATAGAATTAGGTAGGAACCTATTTGTTTGTTTAGTATTGACGGACAGTACATACATTGGTAATTGGGAATTAATTTTGCTAATTAAATTCTATTTATAGGTAGGGTATCTATTGAGCAGTGCTTCTGTATTTTGTGCCGTGTCAGGGTGTTTGCTAAATAGTTTTTATTTATACATTTCCCGGTTCATTGCGGCATGATGTCCAAGTCTCACAAGGCTGCGTTGGCGAAAGAGCTCCGCTGGTTTACGACCGTCCAGGGATTGCTTTCTCGTTCGGATCGCGACAATGCAATCCTGGAGAGAGCCGAGCGGATGCATCAGCGGCTGGCTGATGCTAAGGTAGCTGTGAAAGCACTGGAGGAAACTGAAGAGCCTATGAAGAGGTATGTTACGGATTTAGCTCAGATAAAAGGGATTTATGATGATATAACAGAGGCGGCCTCCATGATCAAGAGGCGGCAATCGGGCAGCCCGGTTGTTAGCACACCTAGACCAATAGATGGCGCCACTGGTAAGACGCTGGTTATAAAGTCAAATAATATTGCTAATGTAAAGAGGCAAAATTCAGGAGGTCCGGTAGTTGTCACGCCTCAACCGGTAGATGGCGTGTCTAGTAGTTTGGCTAATTTAAAACTAAATAAATTCAATGGGAAAATGGAAGAATGGGTTTCATATAGGAATATGTTTACGTCATTAATAAATTCTAGGATAGATTTGACAAAGGGGCAAAAGATGGCATATTTGATGTCAACATTGGAGGGCGAAGCAAGGTCGCTCATCCAGCACCTCAGGGTAGAGGATGATCATTATGATATAGCGTGGGGCTTATTAAATGATAGGTATCAGAACATGCGCTTACTGGCGGATGCGCATGCGTCTCAATTGTTGACGTTACCTAGGGTAACCGACTGGGCACAGCTGAGGCAGCAATTACTAACTCCGGTCACTGTGGCGTGTAATGCCCTTAGAACATTAGGTTTACCGGTGGACGAGTGGTCGTTTTTACTCGTTCACATTATTTTAGGTAGGTTGCCTAATGATGTGAGGTCACGTTTTGAACGGGTGTCCGCAGGAAAAGATGGCAGCACTGTGCCAAAATTTACGGACTTATTAACGTTTCTTGAATATGATGCTAGGGTAGTAGAAACATCACAACCGGACTTGGCGCCATCTGGGGCGCAATCATTTTCGTCTGCTGGCTCATCGGAATGTAAGGAGCCCAGACAACCGCAGCAGTCGCGGGGACGCGATATGACGCGTTTAGCGGCGGTCGCCGTGGTCGAGAGGTCATCGACCTGTTTACAGTGTGGCCATACGGGGCATGACCTGCTGAGATGTCAGCAGTGGCGAAACCTGCACGTCACCGAGCGGCGACGCATAGTGAAGCGTAAGGGCCTGTGTTTCGGTTGCTTGGGCAATCATTTTGAACGTAATTGTCCCGAGCCACGACGTTGCAGTGTTTGTGAGGGGCCTCACCATTTATTGTTGTGTGCCAACAGATCTGAAGCGGCTTCACCGGTCCCGCAGCGACGGAGACCTACGGGCGGGGGTGCTTCAGGGAGAACTTCCCCCCCCTTGGACAACGGGGGTGCGTCAGGGAGAACTTCCCCCCCCTCGGTCCAGGGAAGGCTTGCTGTCGGGCAGAGCTCCCCTCCGTCGGAACGGAGGACTGCGGCGCGAGGCGCGCCCCCTCACCGGGAGGTGAGTTATGTATTTGCGCGTGGACCCGTAGGGGGCTTGCCTACGGGCTATCACACATATGGCCATGTAGTGAATTGGGCCCCTACGGGCGGGGGCCAATTGGAGTTGGCAAGGGCTAGGCCCCCCCTCCCCGCGCCGGTTTTGGTGCCAGCTGGCATGGAGCACCGTGTTAAGACGGAGTCACGGGGTTACTCACCGCCGTACCGCGAGTACCCGCGGTTAGAGTACCACCCGCCGTACTCAGGGAGAGTTGGAGGCTACGCTCCCCCCAGGGTGGGGATGTGCACACACCAGCCGTATTATTGCCAGTGGACTGGTCCTGCACTCCACAGGTGGGGTAGCCTGTAACTAGCTTGTTCAAGCCATGAGTACGGAACCGCGGACGGTTCTGTTGCCTACCGCGATGGCTCGCGTCTAGGGCCCTCTTCGACTTGGAAAGTCAAGTGGCACACCGATTGGTTTTGAACCTGGAGGTTTCGTTGGTGCCGCTCTTAGGTATTGGTGGACTGGAGTTGAATCAGCGGCTGCAGCCATGGTTATAGACAATATTGTCGGCTGGCAGCCTTCTTTGGACCTTCCTCCGTCCATAATCTCATGCACGTCAGGTCTGCATCTGGCAGACCCACGTTTTGTCATCCGGCCCCAGTCGATGTTTTCCTGGGCGCGGATTTGTTAGGATGGATCCTATTTGGTTTTTAAAAGGACTCTGGGTTCTTCTTCATTGGTGGAGGTATCCACAATTTTGGATATTCGATATTTGATTCGATACTTGGATTATTATGTTCGAACTTAGGAAATGGCTTTCAAATGAACATATACTGTTTGCAGATTTGGAGGATCCCAATATGATGGTGGTATTATGTTGAAATACCAACCAGTCAATGATATTCATACATTTTGTCCCCAGCCGTGAGTGCGGAGGAGCGTTGGAGCGCATTGGTACACGGTACGTGTACTTCAGGCGGACTGCATCAAGTTTAGACTTCGAGTTCTGTGCGAGGATCACGCCAGGCTGAAGTGAGCGGTTGCTCGTTTGAATCCTTTCACGGATTATGAAGGACTTCTGCGTTTTGGAGGCTGATTTTGGAGAGCTGACCTGCCATACGGAAGTCTTCATCCTTTGCTTCTACCCAAGACGGACCTTTGGTAAATCTGTTGGTGTCGGATTGACACATACGTAATGCGCACGGGGGTTTTCAGCAATCGCAACGCTCGGGTTGTGAAAGCATACCTTGTGTATTTGTGTGCTTGGCCACCAAGGCCGTTCACTTGGCAGTGGTATCAGCTTTGACTACGGAGGCCTTCGTCGCCGCGTTGGATCGTTTCGTGTCGCGTAAGGGTTTACCTTCACTTATTCCCTCCGACAATGGCACAAACTACAAAGGTACTGCTAACTATCTAAAAGATATTGATAATTTTTGTTTTGTAAATAACTATGCTAGTTTAAGTTAAATCTTCGCCCGGAAAGGGGTAACTTGGCGGTACAGTCCCCCAAATTGCCCTCACTGGGGAGGGAATTTTTTTGAAGCTGCCGTCAAGTCGGCGAAGACCCACCTCCGCTGCGTTATTGGGGAAACTGTTCTAATTTTTGAGGAGCTTGCCACTGTGTATTGTAAAGTGGAAGCGGTCCTCAACTCTCGTCCTCTCTGTGGTCAGACAGGACTGAGCATCCTAGGGAAGGAAATTTAACTCTTTTGAAGGATGTGAACTTGCTATCCTTGTTTTGGCGCCGGGGCCGTATATTAAAGTTGTTTTTTGGCGGAGACGGAACTCCACGCGTCGCAGAGGTGTTGGTCGAAGGTTCGATTTTGTGACGAGCCATGACAACTCTCTCCCGTCTCCCGGTTGTATGAGCTAGTGGACTGATTGCTCAGCCCAGAGCGGGGGACTGTTCAGAATAAAATGTATATTTCGGAACGCATCCATCAATGGTCTATATATTTTGTCTATGGACTTGGAGCTGTCAAAAAACGAGGGACGTGGACATTTTTTGGTATAGATCGCGGACGATTTTAATATGTGTTAGTTTAAGGGATATTAACGGCAAATCGGTGCGGACATCGTAAGAAACAGTATTCAGTCAAGGGCTGACAATATTTTGGCGTGAAGGCCACCTTTTAGTGAATTTCCTGTGTGTGTGACATAACCTGTGTCCACGCGGCTTCCGACAAGTGGACTTGTTAATTACTATTTCTGGGTTGGATGCATCCCGGGTTAGGAGGGTTGTGTTTAGATTCATCGTGGAAGGTGATCTACGTGTCACGGCACCGGAACACTTTGGACTCCGCAGCGAAAGGACTTCATGCGAGGATCAGTGGATGACGTCATCATACAACTGTCTGGTAGGACGTTTTATATTAAATATTATAGAATATAAGATACTTGTATACTATAAATCTGGGACAGCTTATGGGCCCCTGTTCCAGCTGCAAGTATCACCCTTTAGCATACAATTAGTGGTGTCTGAGCGTGGTTATGGAATCCTCGCACCAGTGACACCGATGCCCGTCACTAGTCAGTATTACCACTTTTTATATGCTACAATTTCTGGTAGCAACGAGCGTTTTTATCAAACAACTAGTAAGGTCTTCGAGTTTGACACATTGTTTTCTTTCGGTCAGATAACTTTGGAACCAGTCAAGAGCAGTCCCACGAATCCCGTAAGACTCGAGTTTTTTCAAAAGTATTTCAGTAGAGACCGTGTCGAACGCTTTCGCTAGATCAATAAAAACGCCCACACAAGCATGACCTGAATCAAGAGTAGCTGAAACCTCAGACAGTAGCAAGGTTACAGCGTCCTCTGTGGATTTGCCTCGACGGAAACCAAACTGTCGCGGGGACAGAAGATTATGGCTTTCCAAGAAGTCAACTAGACGTTTATTAACGATTTTTTCCAGTATTTTTGAGAATACTGCCAGTAACGATATTGGGCGATAATTCGATGGGATATCTTTAGCACCACTTTTATGTATTGGGACAACAATCGCAGTTTTCCAACTACTTGGAAAAATTCCAGTAACGAGACTTAAATTACAGATATGTGTAAGTGGTTTTAAAATTAGATTAAAAATGTTTTTTATTAGTGGGTTTCTCAATCCGTCTAGTCCTGGAGAACTGTGGTATTTTAGTTTACATATTAGTGATTGGATTTCAAGTTCATCAGTTGGCAGCATAAAAAAGGAGTTCGCATTTTTGTTAACCTTTTGATTCGGGTCACGGCTTAGGTCTTTTTCAGATTTGTTTAAACAGTTAATTGTTTGTTCAGCTAAATTTTTACCGACGTTGGAGAAGTATTTGTTGCATGTATTTAGAGATTCGTGCGGCGACTTCTTAATCGTCAGTAGTTTCGAAGAAGCCTTTGACTTTCGCCTTAGGTCACATATGGATTTAATGACATCCCATAACTTTTTTGCATTATCTTTGTTTTCTTCTAGTTCTTTTTGTTCATACTTATTTTTGAGTCGTTTAAGCAAGTTGTTGCAAAAGTTGCGATATCTTTTGTAAGATAGCTGCAAAATCATATTATTTGGTTGTTTACGAGCCTTATTGTGTAATCTATCACGGTTTTGGGTGCATCGAATAAGCCCCGGAGTCATCCAAGGCTTAAGGTTGAACTTTGAATGACTTATTGTGGCTAATTTTGTGTTTTTTTCAATGATTCTGTCTAGAATATCCATGAAACAATTAGCAGCATCCGACGAATCAGTTTTATTTATAATGTTGGACCAGTCGTAATCGCTTAGCTCATTCGCTACTGCATTATAATCCGTTTTTAATACAGTTCTTCTACGCATCATCTTTGCTTCCAAAGGAAAACCTGTCATCACTAAGTCGTGGTCTGTTAACGAGGACTTACAGACGATACCGACCGCGTTGATATTTGTCCCAACAAAAATGTGGTCTAGGCAAGTTTTTAGTCTTGTTGGTTTCGTGATGCTAGGTTTAAGACCCAGTTCTGCAATGCATCAATTGCTATTATAAAAACGACCAGGCTAGCAATAAACATAAGTTATCTTTTGGCTAATTACTTGCTATCGGATCACAATTCACAAGCAGATTCCATCACGAAACGATTCAAAGTATTTTTGTCTACCAAATCAATTCTTTAAATGTTTTCAAGTCAAAAATAGGAAAATTTCATCTTTATCTATTTATCAACCTGAACAATCTTGACGTTTCATCCCGCGAACTGCTTCGGAATCATAATTAAATTCAAATTTATTTATGCTAAGGGTCATAAAGTTTAAGAAACTTGTCTCGCCACGATAATATTAATTTAAAATTTGATCGTTTTCGTTGATCGTTTTAACCTTTCACATCATGAAAAACTTTGTTTGAATTCAGAATAACCTTGAAAAGTGGCAAAAACCAAGAGTTACTAAACTCTCAGGATAGTCAGCCATTACTTTCATTAAAATAAGAACCGAGGTTCGTAGTTTATTTTAGTATTCAAGACAGGTTGTATTCCGTTTGAAAAACCTTACAAAAATATTAATTATTTTGATATCTTCTTCATTTTTGAGTAGATTTTTTTTTTTAAATGAATTTAAATATTATGCTATATTTTGTATATCTCTTTAATTCGTTGTTTACAAAAGAAATCCAAAGACATGCATGCTACAAGTATAATAAGCTTTAAGTAGCTAATTCAACACCTGCTCAAGTGCGTATCAAAATTATGCAGAAATAAAATCTACGGAAATTAGTTACGGCCGAATGACTGATAACAGCTACAAAACTGTCTGTACACTAACCACTCTCCCGGTTTGTAATTTTATTTTCTGTTGAATGATATCTATCTCGTGTAAGGATAAAAGTTTCCATTTTCTTATTGTTTAAGGCGATATGTAAAAAAATAGAGGTGCTTCATTTTTACACGGAAATACACGGAAAATTTTAATACCTTTTTGGTATATGCATTTCGATTATATAATCTAGGGTTTTGAAATTGGAAAACATGTTTGGATACATTTTCCTCGATAGAAATAATTATTGAAATGAGGTCTTCAAACACACTTTTTCCCCTCGTTTGACGAATAGGAACCATATACAGAACTCAAACATATTTTATAAGGTGTGTTTCAACAATATCTAGAGATTTGTAATTTGAAATTTTGCTAGCTATTTTAGTTTTTTTATAAAAATTATAAAACTAATATTTTTCTCTGTCGCCCTGAATCCGCCCCTCTCGCACTGAGCGTGTTTTCTCTTGGAGTGACAGTGACAAAAATAAAATTCGCATAGCCTCATAAGTATAAGATGCAGCAGATTGCAGCAGTCATATGGTCCTGTCAAAAAATTAAAAATCTCAGTATTTTTAAAACTCGTAACATAATTTGGAAAAAAAGCAACACGAAAAAACCTTTCCTAAAGACTACGATGATATTTACGTGACTTATCAATGAACTTATCCAAGACACGAAGCAGAATAAAGAATAGATAGAAATAAAAATATTTTAATAAAGTATTTATCTAAGATCCGCAGTTTAAATGCTGCAGTAAAAGTTAAAACAACACATGTTTTCAGGTAATGACCGAAGTTGCCCTAATTTCGTTAGATATATAATAGATATTGTTGCTTTCAGGAGAATGCCAGTAAATTGGGTCAACTATGACATTTGTCAAAGTCACAGTGTCTCATAATAAATTTACGATAGACATAAAATAGGTTGTAGCCAAATGACTTTTGGTCAACGTTTAGTTTTATTAAGAATTATATGATTATATGAATAATATGATTAAATAATACTCGTAATAACAAACATTAAGTGAAATTTATTTGCAAAACTTTTTGTTATCGCCCAGGCCTGCATTGTTGAAGACACATTCTCTCACTTTGACGTCTGTCAAAATCCGGGAAAGTAGGCAGTTTAAACAAGTAGACTTAACGGGAAAGTAGAACGTTTGAACAAGTAGACCTAACGAGAAAGTAGACCGTTTGAACAAGTAGACCTAACGAGAAAGTAGACCGTTTGAACAAGTAGACCTAACGGGAAAGAAGACCGTTTGAACAAGTAGACCTAACGGGAAAGTAGACCGTTTGAACAAGTAGAACTAACGGGAAAGTAGACCATTTGAACAAGTAGACCTAACGGGAAAGTAGACCGTTTGAACAAGTAGATCTGACGGGAAAGTAGACCGTTTGAACAAGTAGACTTCACGAGAAAGTAGACCTAACGGGAAAGTAGACCGTTTGAACAAGTAGACCTAACGGGAAAGTAGACTGTTTGAACAAGTAGACCTGACAGGAAAGTAGACCGTTTGAACAAGTAGACTTCAAAGGAAAGTAGACCGTTTGAACAAGTAGACCTAACGGGAAAGTAGACCGTTTGAACAAGTAGACCTAACGGGAAAGTAGACTATTTAAACAAGTAGACCTGACGGAAAAGTAGACTGTTTGAACAAGTAGACCTGACGGGAAAGTAGACCGTTTGAACAAGTAGACTTCAAAGGAAAGTAGACCGTTTGAACAAGTAGACCTAACGGGAAAGTAGACCGTTTGAACAAGTAGACCTGACGGGAAAGTAGACCGTTTGAACAAGTAGACCGTTTGAACAAGTAGACCTAACGGGAAAGTAGACCGTTTGAACAAGTAGACCTAACGGGAAAGTAGACCGTTTGAACAAGTAGACCTAACGGGAAAGTAGACCGTTTGAACAAGTAGACCTAACGGGAAAGTAGACCGTTTGAACAAGTAGACCGTTTGAACAAGTAAACCTAACGGGAAAGTAGACCGTTTGAACAAGTAGACCTAACGGGAAAGTAGACCGTTTGAACAAGTAGACCTAACGGGAAAGTAGACCGTTTGAACAAGTAGACCTAACGGTAAAGTAAACCGTTTGAACAAGTAGACCTGACGGCAAAGTAGAGCATTTGAACAAGTAGACTTAACGGGAAAGTAGACCGTTTGAACAAGTAGACCTAACGGGAAAGTAAACCGTTTGAACAAGTAGACCTGACGGGAAAGTAGACCGTTTGAACAAGTAGACCTAACGGGAAAGTAGACCGTTTGAACAAGTAAACCTAACGGGAAAGTAGACCGTTTGAACAAGTATACCCAACGGGAAAGTAGACCGTTTGAACAAGTAGACCCAACGAGAAAGTAGACCGTTTGAACAAGTAGACCAAACAGGAAAGTAGACCGTTTGAACAAGTAGACCCAACGGAAAAGTAGACCGTTTGAACAAGTAGACCAAACGGGAAAGTAGACCGTTTGAACAAGTAGACCCAACGGAAAAGTAGACCGTTTGGACAAGTGGACCGATTGGGAAAGTAGACCGATCGCTCCGGAGGGGTTTTATCAATGAAATGTATTAAAAGAAATATCTCTTATTATATTTAATAATTTATTATTTTTATGATCTTATATCATTACTTTAGTTTATTCACGACTGCATTCTTGGTAATCCAGCTATTTTCATCGCTACTTAAACCAAGCCACTTAACATAGTACTTATTTCCCTGCTTTTTAATTATCTTTTCAATTAAATAAATATTTGGATGTTTTGTTTTTTGAAGTTCTTGTTCATAGAAACAACCTTTAATCATAGCTTTATGTTGATCCATAATGTGATACGTGGGAGGTTTTGTATTATTTGATTTAATTATAGTAAATAACTCAGTGGACCAATTTGGAGTATAACCTTTTTGAAAACTTCCCTTATACTTGCTTATTCGAACACAATCACCTACATTAAACTTTTTTTTTTCTATATAACAAGTATTTTGTGATTTTTTTATATTGTTTAAAATAAATGTTTGGTTTGATTTATTTACTTTAGCTGGTTTATATTTTATTGTACTGTGTGTAGTGTTATTATAATTATTCATAATATCTCTTAATGGTTTTCCTAACCATTTATAATTACCTTCAATACTAAAACATTTAAAAAGTTTATTTTTTAATGTTCTGATCAGTCTTTCTACTATAGAGGCTTTTTTAGTTGAATAAGTAGAATAATGATAAATTTTATTTATTTTCATTAGCTTTTGAAAGGTATCATTATAAAACTCAGTACCAAAATCGGATTGTAAGTTTTTAGGATTTCGTCCTTCTTTTAAAATTCTTTCAAATGCTAAAGCGACTTCGCTTTTTGTTTTTGTTTTTAATGGGACTGCCCAGGCATATTTAGAAAAAGCATCGATTACAACTAAAATGAACTTATGGCCATTGTTATCCTTTTTATAATTTTTTATATCGATTAGGTCTGCTTGCCATAAATCATCAATTCCTTTAAGCATAACAGAACGACGCAAAAAATTTCTTCTTGCCGATTTATGAATTTCATTAACCACATCTTGTTTACTCATGTTTTATCTATTTTATACCTATTTTATAGATACAAGATGGTCTTTTAGTAAGCTACTGACTTGCACTAACGTACATTTCTCATCCAACTGTTTTTGAAGTAGTTGAATTTGATTTTTTATACTTTTCATTTCGGAAATGAAGTCATGCTTTTTGCAAAATAATTGATTATTTTTATCAACATACTCCTTATTCACAGCTTCGTCAGATGTCTGTGGTATGTTTAAACCTATTAACCTTACGGCTTTTAAATCATAATCACCCAATATATTTTTATGTAATACTTTTTCACATATATTTGCATTAAACGATTCTGTCAAACGCATTTGCCTGTGAACATGGTGTCCAAATTTATCAATATTCATCTTAATGGTCTTAGTACCTCAATGGATATAATAACAATGAAGGTATAACATTTGTAATAACATAATATATCTAATTTATAATACCACTTTCTCGCAATTCTTCGATAATAGATATTATTTCATTATCTAATCCTGTGTTGCCAGCATCGCGAGATGCAATAAGCAATTTAAGTCTTTCCACCAGTTCATTGGGGTCATCCCAAAACAAGTATTTCTCATTTTTCACAACTTTTTTTAAAATTGGTATTCCTTTTCCCTTTGTTAAATTTTCCATACTTGATGATTTAAACAATGGTCTAATAATGTGGGTGTATTTAACACCTCTATTGCTTTTGATCGGTTGACCAGGATCATATCCTCAACGATGAGCGTTCGTGTTTAGTAATATAGATTTATAATTTTCTTTATCTTCTTCAGTTACAACATCCAAATCGGGATTTTTTTTAAATAAAAGTTCTGTTATTCCCGGTGTTTTGATATATGTTTGCCCCGCAACTGATATTTTGTGAGCTGTGATGGACAGAAGTGCTGATCCGATCATTGATTTTCCTTTTTCTATTCTTACCCCAAAAGGAACGTCTTCAAATCCTTCAGATGTCAAAGAACATGTTGAGTTAGATTTTTGTCTTGAGCCTTTGATTGAATCAGAAGAAAAAAACAATTCACTATTATTATTGTCGATGCAGTTGTCACTTACATCAGAAATATCAGATACACTTTCATTCGCAATATTAAACTGAGAATGGAATTGCTTGTGTTTGCGAGATGATGTACTTATTTCAGACAATTTTCTTTTCCTTGCAGTGGTTTTAACATCTTCTTCGTTTTTATCTTCATCTTTAACATTAACACCTAAATGTGCGTTTCTATTAGCCAATTGATTAAGAGGATCCGTAATAGGTTTTAAAATAGATTCCAGAGCACTTTCACTATCTTGTTTTGTATTCTTCATGTGTCTGATCTTCTTTTTAATAGTTTCAGCAGATTTTATTATCTGCTTTTTGAGGGATTTTTCATTATTCATATCGAATCAGTTACCAACTTCACTTCTTCGTAGTACAATTAATAATGATAAATTATTAAAAGAACACTACATATATTTCATTCGTCCAAATTAATAAAAGTGTCGAATTTCATTCTATAGCAACCTTTGTTTTTCAAACAATCTTTATTTATTACTAAATAACTATAGGGATCCCTCCAAGTATGTGAACACATCTCCCTAAATTGGTGCCAGGTCATGTCTGTGCCAATATGCTCATCATATATGTGACGTAAATTAATATCGTCTTGTTTAAAAAGTATAATTAGATTAGCATTATCACGAACTAGTTGTTTAGGAATTTTTGTGTAAGTTTGGTTTAAATAGAAACAATCTATATTTTTATGTCTACCCATGGCAAAATAATCGCGAATATTGTTTTGATTTTCGCATGCAACATCATCAAAAATAAAAACAGAGTTTGGAAATGCATCTGTAGAGCATAAAAATTCTTCCTTATCACTATATTTAAAAAACGATACTTCTGGAACAAGATTTAGTACTTTTTCCAAAAATTTATACTTGGGTTGGAACAGAGTTTTAGAGTACACGTAAACATTATAAAAATGCAATCCATTGGCGTGTACTAGAAGTCCAATTATTAAATTTGTTTTACCACAATTAGAAGGACCACAAACAAGACATCGAATCGTGTTGGGTAAGAGTTTCCCATGGCGGAACCCTGATTTTGTAGTTCCTACAAATACATTTTCAAGCTCTAGTAAATTTGTTTGCTTTATAAATTTCATTCTGGAAACTCAGTCTTTTAAAAGGAGTGTAAGTTGAGATTGCTTATATTAGAATGCAATCATAGCAGGGTGTTTGGGTTATTTATGCAGAATCGTGAATTATTTTGTGGCGTATCGAACTGAACTCTATTGTTTATTCTTTGTTACTCAAACGGTAGTATTAAGGTTCTGACAGTCTCATTTTATATTGGCTCGTGTGTTGAAGAACGAATTCAATTACTGCTGATTTTACGGTAGTATTGGGGTTCTGGCCCTTTCATTTTTGTGATAGCAGTTGTTTAAAACCTTTAATAGGGGCCAGAATGATTGTTTGTTACCCAAAATATAGTATTGTTCGTTCTGGCCTCGAGGATTGAGACGGAGAAGGCGAACGCAAGTGAGCCTGTCTCAATACGAAGGGGGCAGAACGAACAATACTATACTACTAACATTATCAAAAAATAATATCATTATCAAGAAATACTTTAGATTATAAGACCTCATTATAACCCCTAATAACTGGCATAGGTATTTCGCTTTGAGTATTAAAGAGATTGTTGGCATAAACAAAGGTTTATAAAATGTTGTAATGTTTAGAACTTAGAATTTTTAACATAGACTTAGGAGTATATCAGTAGAATTTTCCTAAGTCTATGGTTTTGAAAGAATGTCACTTATTTTTTCGATCTCGTGGGTGCTTTTGCAATTGCAATTTCAATATCAATTTTAGATTCTGATGAGTTAGCAAATCTCAAAGTGGCATTTATCGAATGTAGTCTGTTTATCTTCACAGTAGTTGAAAGAAGTAAAGATTATTAACTTTGCACAAGCAATGCTATTTAAGAAAAAACATGCACGGCATCATAGACGGTCTCTGTGCATATATATGGTAATGACGCCAGAATCGAAGGTGAGGGGCAAGAATCTCATAATTCAAGTAATACCCTGCAATCCGCATCCGAATACAAAGCGATTGCTTCAATCTCGAGAGGAACCTATGCTGTCGTTTTCTGAGGAGTTCCACTGCCCATCTCTGAAGACCTTCATCAGATCATGACCAAACCCAAAATGAGACGTTCTAAGAACACCCTTCCAATCAACAAAATAATCATTGAAATCAGTTCAAAAATGACTGCGTTATGGCGTAACATCCCAAAAAAAAAAATGTTACATTGAGACTCCTTCTTTTTTGAAGTCGGTTAAAAAAAACTCGAATTTATGTGAAAAGAAATAAATTACATCTTATTACTCTCATATAATATATTATCGACAATATATCACTGTCATTATCATCCTTACGAATTAAAAAAATTTAATTATGATATAAATTCTATAATGGCCGCACGGCGCAAAACTTTGAGGGGAGCCCTGAGAGTGTAGAAAACATCAACAAAATAGTTTAGTAGTTTGGAATCGTTTCTCAATTAAGTGAAACAAAGCTCTACAAATGACGCCAGTTGTGTCGATTCGGCGCAACACGACTTAACTTATTTGACAGAACTAAACTTAATTTGAGCCTTCTGTCCTTTTCTTTCTGTATCGAAAAGACAAAGACAGACGCTTAAAATAAGGTTAATTCTGTCAAATTAGTTAAGTTGTGTTGCGCCGAATCAATACCATTATTTCCTTTAGCTCCCTGCTTTGACCTGCCATACAATCTAACAGTCGATTCGGCGCAATACAACTTAACAAATTTGACAGGACTAACCTTATTTTGAGTGTTCCGTCTTTGTCTTTTCGATACTGAAAGAAAAAGACAGAACACTCAAATTAAGTTTAGTCCTGACAAATTAGTTAAGTCGTGTTGCGCTGAATCGACACTACTGTCTAACAAACAAAGAAGCGTCCTTTATTTAAGAAATTTCAGTATGGTGTCATACATAGCACTGATTCAGATGATTCTCAGTAGGTTCAGGTTCATAGTACTGTCAAAGAAAATTTCGCAGACCCTGTTTTCATCCAAAAAGGTAAAAGTGCGAAAATATACATTTTCTTCTTCTTTATTTAATTTCTAAAGTATGACACACAACAAACAAAAAATAACACATTTCATCAGTTAGTGGCAAAGATTTCAAAAGTATATATATATATATATATATATATATATATATATATATATATATATTAATAAGTAGTTAGAAATATCTAGTTTTGGACTACATTAGCTATTTAGTACTTATTATTATTATATAGTATTTTGTGGTATGGCAGTCTTTTTTCGCATTATTCAAAATGTTGCTTAACCTTTTGTGTCCAACCTATATTTATATAAGGGGAAATTAAGAAAAGTTAAGTTTATATTGTTAAAATGTGCTGTGGATTTTATTGTAAATAATAAATAAATAAAAATGAATAACTGAGGAGAACATCACCTTATCACTACTTTTCATACATAATTTCAACATATACGCAGTATATTGTTCAACACTGACATAACAAAGGCCATTAGATACGAATGCTTGCTTATGAAATGAAGCGATACTTCATATTTACGACCATCGTCCATTTCATACTACAGTGAAGATGTGCACCCCATCTTAAAATGGGTAGTATTTAAACGAACGAATTTAAAATCAAATTTAAGATGTCAAAAATACTGAATATACCTAGTTATTAAACACTAAGTCCGCGAAAGACTGTGGGCGAATAAAAATGTTGAAAACGGCGTCTTGACAATACAAATTTGAGTGGAGTTGAATAACTCACAGGCGAATAATTTTCTATTTTAGTGAAAATTTAATTAATAAAGCTAGGGACGTCGCCTCGCTCCGCTCCGGTTCTTTCGGCTCTTTATTTTATCTTACATGTAAACCTAACACGCTCCTACTCGCTTCGCTCGTCGTCGCACCTATTTTTTGACTTTTGGTGAAATATTTTCGATTTCATATTTTAAATTCACCCACTCAGTATTTTTAGTCGCACGCTTTGGTTCCGGACACTAATATATAGTGTTCGTGTTAGTTGCTAATTATACTTTTATTCGCCCGATCAATAATATCCCTTTTATAATCTTTTCAACTAACAAATTTAGAAAAATAAGTTAAAGTTAATAAAAAAAGAAAGCGTGTGATTGTTTTCAATTTTATTTTGTTTAGGCTAGGATCTGTTCGCTATTCAGCCTACTTTTAATTGTCGGTAATTTATGGATTAACCCTTATTATTGAAGGTGTTCCGTGGGAGCATTCGAGGCTGCATGGCTGAGATCATGCCTAGCTGAAAGCTAAAGAAACTAATATTAGTCGCTAAAGGATTGAGCCAATAACAGCGCAGAAAAACGGTGTTGCAATATTAATGTTATATAATTTTTGCGATACTGACAAACAACGTGGGTACTTGTAAAACCGTTTTTGATGTAATTAGCTTATTGTAGTAAATCAGGAAGAGACTTCCGCTATGAAAAATTAACTGCAAAACTTAGTCCAGGGGAAGGCCGACTTGGGTGAATCATAAAACTATTTGAAAGTAGGATAGAGTCAGATTTTTCACGCGTGCAAAAGAGACGGCATTAGAAAAGAATCATAGTGTGATTAATGCAGAATGGCCTTTTTAGAGGACCAGTAAATGAAAGTTTTTGTACTCGTAGATGCAATAAGAAACCACACAACTGGCTTTCAGAATAAAAATTGAAAATTTTCTTACATGGGTCCAAAACTAGACATCGGATTTTATGCATTTGCATATTTGCATATGCAAATGCATATAACTCTTTAATTACGGCGTTAATGCATATTTTAGCCATTTTCCCAATCGTGCAGATTTCGTAGCACGATGCCTACTTTCGCGCTTAGTTGACTTTTCAGTATTTTCAAGTAATCGGTAGCACAATGCCAACATTTTGAAACCACCATACATTAGATCGCACTATGCCTACTTTTGTATTTTTATCGCAATTACATCGTAGTTTGCCAACTTTATGAAAAATCAAATCCGACGATAGCATTATGTCTATTTTAGTACAGTTGCGTTAAAAATCTCTGAGTTCAAAATACATTTTGCTATGAGTAAAAAATTTACGTAAGTACTAAATAGTTTATATATTTTTTCTCGGTTCTATTGTTTATCATAAACAATATCATGGTGGTATTCTTTATTTTATTTAAACACAAAAACTTACATAACATAATAACAACTTAAAACTATCATATAAATAAAATAAACCTATTACAAATAAAAAACTGGATCCAGATCGCTGTCCCTTGGTAGGGTGCCTAGAATGCTGGCTACATTACCCCTCTGGATGGCCAGACTTATTCTCTGGCCGAGGTAAGTGCCAGCCCTCTGGTCACCCAAGACGTAAATAATAAATAATAAATAAAACAATAACTAACTGGCTAGATCACTGCATCTCGTCGGAATCTATAATGAAATCCATAGATAAAATGTCTATAGATTACAGTACTTCCTGGACAGACCACAGATCGATGCACATTGTATTATTGATTGAAGGACTCTCGAAAATCAAAACTCCGAATAATACGAGTATCACGTCTGAAAATAATACCTGGGCTTGGAAACCTCGATCCGTACGACAAACGGAACACTATTGCGAACTTGCTGATAAAAATATGCATAGGCTTCTGCACAACAAAGATATACTGAACCCTCAAAGTATAGATGATACATATGGCCTTCTTGTGTCAATCATGCAGGAATCAGCAAGAAAAGCATTCAGAAAGAAAAATAAACGTAATAATTATAACACCATTCCCGGCTGGAATGAGCATGTTTCCGAAGCTTATGCTGCCTCTCGGACTGCATTACTCCTATGGCATGAAAATGGATGCCCCAGCGACGGAGATATAGCAATGGAGCGTAAACATGCGAGAAAACAATTCAAACGTAAGCTGAAATCGTGTCAACAAAGAGAGGAGCAATTGAGGATGGATGGCATAGCACGCAATCTCAAAGACGGCAATTTTGGCAAGTTTTGGCAAAAAACAAACGCAGTATGTAATACGCGTATATCTGTGCCCTCACACATAGACGGCGTTTCCGACGATAAGCTGGTAGCAAACCTGTTTGTGAACAAGTTCACGCAGCCAGCTCCGGCCGCCGCCCCGCGCCGCGCCCCCGACGTGCCGCCGCCGCCACTATCTTCTAACTACGATGACGCATCAACTAACTACGTGACGTCATCGATGCTGCATAAAATTATACGAAACACAGCGCGCGGAAAATCACCCGGCTATGATGGACTATCAATTGAACATGTACAATACGCGGGTGGGCGGATGTGTGCTTCACTTACAGTACTATTTAATGCTATCATAAAAACCGGACATCTACCCAGTAGCATGACAAAAACTGTGATAATTCCGATATGCAAGAGTAGGCAAAAAGATGTCTCGAACTCAGGCAACTACAGGCCTATTGCACTGGCGGGCATTATCGCGCGACTACTGGAAAGGACGCTTTACGCCCTAACCGAACCACTGCTCGGAAGCTGCGACCATCAAATGGGTTTTAAGAAAAGCTCTTCGACTGCCACAGCCATCTATGTAGTCAAACAGGTAGCTAACTATTATAAAAGCGGTAAAACATCTACCTACGCCTGCTTCCTCGATCTGAGTAAGGCTTTCGATCGCGTCTCTCACGAACTACTGTGGGAGAAGCTTCGACGGCGTGGAATTCCCGAACCTATTGTCGGACTACTGGATAACTGGCATAGACAACAGAGTAACATGGTGCGATGGAACGGTACGTACTCGGAGCCGGCTCGACTACACTGCGGCGTCAGGCAGGGCGGATCCGCTTCGCCTGTACTATTCAATGTTTATATGGATGAGCTGAGCCGGGAGCTCGCCCGGTCCGGCATCGGTTGCTTCATGAACGGTACGTGCGTGAACAACGTGAGCTACGCGGACGACATGTGCCTCCTCGCTCCGTCAGTGGCAGCTATGCGGGAACTGCTTCGGATTTGTGAGAGATACGGTGTCGAACACAACATGGAATATAACGCCACAAAATCTGTTTACCTGGTATTTAACTCATCCAATATACCATCCGCCATACCCCCCCTCCGTCTATGTGGGCAAGAACTGAAACGGGTCGATGAAGTTAAATACCTGGGGCACATTATAAACGCTGACCTGCGTGACGACACTGATATTGAGCGCCAGCGACGGTCAATCAGCGCCAGGGGAAACATGCTGGCTCGGCGTTTCTATCGGTGCAGTGAACCGGTCAAACGTTTGTTGTTTTCAACATATTGCACCAATTTATATACTGCAGAACTCTGGTGCAACTACACTAAGGCAGCTCTAAACCAGATCAGAGTGCAATACAACAACGCGTGGCGTGCATTACATGGCCTCCCCCGCAACTGTAGCGCCTCTGGAATGTTTTGCGAGGCGCGCGTGAACGGCTGGCCGGCGCTGTTGCGTCACCTGACCGCCGGCGCTGCGGAGCGCCTCCGCACCTCCACAAACCAGGTCGTGAGAGCTGTGTATGAGTGGTCCGGAAGCCCTATACACGCTGCCTGGACACAACTGCATACAACGGTGCAATTTAGATAAGATTAAGTAATGTTTGCAATTCTGTTACATCTTTTTGTAATTAAGTAAATAATTAAATGTAAGTTATGGTTAAATTAGCTGGAATATAATAAATTTATTATTATTATTATTATTAACTACGGAGATGGATACGTCAGTCATCATGACATTTAATAGCAATGTCACTAAATATAAATTGGCTAAAAATAACATAATTAATTATGGGTTTCATCAGATTTATTCGAAATAGTAATGTGGTCTTTATCAAAAATACCAAGGTACGAGTACGTATTTAAAATTTTCTAATTGATTACATTAAAACAATGTCCCGTTATATTTAGAAAAAGGTTCACAGCAGGAATGCAAAAGCAACCGTTACAAGTTGTCTGCAAAGGTTCTGATAACGAAGGTGATGAATGAAATAGAAGAAAAAATTTGGGATGTACAAGAAATGAAAGAGTTGTGTCAGGATCGTAGTAGCAAATGGAAATCTGTAGTCTCTGCCTCCCCCTTTTTTTAACAATGTCGAAGTCATAATTGTTTTATACTAACAGGGTTCCTGGTCTTTGTGGCGTAACGGATACAGCTATACCCACCAAAAAATAAACCAAAATCAATCAATCAATATTTGGCGTTGTTCAATGAGGCACTGTTCAGGATCTCTTACATGGCTGGATGAGGATGAAACAGGAGAGAATGATCATACCTGTCAACCTGATTTGTCTGCGTTTGTATTGGGGAAAATTAAGGCGGAATTGAAGCAAGCCGTGTGTGACGATCTGGGTCCTATTCCCCAAATTTATGAAAGAGTAATGACAAAATACAAAGAAAAACATGAATATGACCAAATTTTGCCCACTTATAACTTCGCAAAAGATTCGCTTTACAGAGCCAGAAAAATGTACTTAAATGTACATGCAACCGTTTTTAAGAGATTACAAGATGTGGTCCTCAGCGAAAAGACGACGAAAGATTTCCTTCTATTTGAAGATGGTTTATCAGACAAAATTATAGTATTTTGCAGTATGGAGGCCCGAGAAAGGATAAAAAATGTCAAACATTTTCAGGCTGATGGCACACCCCCGACACTTCATAGTGAAGGCTCAAGTTATTTACCTACACTCTAACGCGCGCATCTTGCTTGTCCGCACACGCTTGTGTGTGTGCGTGAGCTAGTCTAGGGCTGGCAGCAATCGTGTGAGCGTCGTCGCCCGCGAGGGACACAATATAAGTCAGCAACTTATGTGATTCTCTTCCTAAATTTTAGCGTAGTCCAATTTCTGGTTCCCCGTGGATTAATCAGTATTAAAAAAATATATGTATATATATATATATATATATATATATATATATATATATATATAGTATGCCTAAGCTTAGTAGGTACCTATATAGTTTCGTATGCATAAATGATCATCATATAATTAACAACTACTCAAACATAAATTTTGGAAAAAAAATGAAAACTTGTTAAAACATGGAAAGTTTTAGTTTTTTTGAAAATACTGATTTTATTGTTCCAAATGCGTTACTGAACGAAATTGTAAGGTTTGATCACGCAATTCTAATTTTTGAAAAAAAGTTTTCCAGGCATCCATAAACACTGCAATAACGAACCATACTGATTAAAAATCAGTATCGTGATAAAACTTTGTAACAAAACACGCGCGCAGCAAACGAGTGGTAATCGAGCTCTGCCTGACTCCAGATTTCCACTAACTTGCGGGGGACCGCGGGGGACGTTAAATTCGCGCGGGGAGGAGAGTGTCGCTTCTTTACGTAGTAATACTTTATATTCTCTGCTGATGGTACGTTCAAGAGCGCTCCTCCACCATTTAAACAGCTATATACAATCCACAGATTGATTGACCGGGAGTCACATTACGTTAGTTTTCTGCCTAACAAAGAACAGTATACTTATAAAAGGCTGTTAGCAAAGACCAGAGAATGTGTACCGCTTATACAACCACAAGTATTCCAAACGGATTTCGAACTCGCTGCAATGAATGCTGCTCAAATTATAATTCCAACAGCAAACACAAAAGGTTGCTTCTTTCATTATGCCCAGGCTATTCACAAGAAGGCTAAAAAATTGCAGTTGCATGATAAGAAAACTTTAGCTCTGTTCGTAGCGCTGGCACACTTACCTGCAAATTCCATACCAGAAGGTTTCCTCAACTTACAGTTCGAGATTCAGTCAAATGTTGAGGGATGGGATGAATTTATGAATTATTTCATACAACAATGGATGAATCCTAATATAATTCAAGCTATTAGCTGTTTTGGTAATCCCAATCGCACCATAAACTCAGTTGAGGGATGGCATTCGCGACTAAATAAAATAATAAAAAAGAAGAAGCCGAACGTGTTCCCATTTATCGGAGCCATACAAAACGAAAGTATTAAATATGACCATGACGTTCGCAGAGTTTTAATCCATTTGCCAATTACGAAAAAGAATTTGAAAAAAGAAAAAATCACGAACGAAAGGGTTAAAAAAATTGTTTCAGATTTTATGGATGGACAAATAGAAATGACCGATTGCTTATGTAGATTGAGTAAAGTTCGTTATTTTTAATAATTTAACCTACTTACAGGTATCGCGGAAAAAGATATTCGTACTTCATAGTAGTGAAAACATCCTCTTTAGTTTCTTGCATGTAAAGCAAGTTTTAATTATTCGAAGTAGTTTTATTTTGTTTACTCGCACTAAGCATCGATACACTTATCGTAAGTAGCTATTTTAATATAAGTATTTTAATTGATTAAATTTAATTTTTTGACTTTATACCCGCATAAAAATATAACCATTAAACTTAATGATAGGACACACCAAAAGTAAAATAAATTCTGTGTTGACTGTACAAATTGTAGACCACATACATATTAAAAGCACTGCCAATGACTAAAGTAGGCATACTGCGATTGGAATACATTATAACGAAAAATACTTGTCTATATGCCATTTTAGGCATAGTGCGATCTAATGTGTGGTGGTTTCAAAATGTTGGCATTGTGCTACCGATTACTTGAAAATACTGAAAAGTCAACTAAGCGCGAATAGGTGACGGAGACGTGCAGGGCGCGAGACTAAACTGACTGACCAGTGCGTGCGTTTTGTCCAATGACGTCAGTTGATGTATAGTTGTCGTTTTCGGTGTACAAATTGCTACTGAGTGACAAACGTCAAAAAACTGAGCTCGAAAATTTGGAAAAATACTTAATTGTATATTGTCACAAAAACTATGCATAAATTTAAGCATATTTTGCTGTTTTTGTACCGTCTTTAATTAAAATGTATAAAAATAACAGTTTTTAGTGCATATTTCGGCCTTTTTTAGTGCATATTTGCATGCATATTTTGGCACTTAAGTGCATATAATCCAATGTCTAGTCATAACTAACGTGACCATACGTGCCGTTTTGAACGGGACAGTCCTTCGGGACACAGAATTGTCCCGTCTTGAGAATGCTCTGCTAAAACGGCGCAAAAAATTCAAATGTTACTCTTTGAGTTTGATTGAATTGTGGGCGAATTGGAGAAATCTCACATTATATTACACCAAAGATATTGCTACCTATACAAGGTGACTTTTTGATCATCGTCCAAATTCATACTAAAGGCTTGGTAAGTGATCAGCATCATGAAACGATAACAATTTTTGTGAAATTCGTACAATGAAATTTCGACTTCCCATAGTAATTCACTCCCAGTCTTGAGTGAATCACTATGGGGAGTCGAAATTTCATTTCATGAATTTTACAACAATCATTATTGGTTCATGAAGCTGATCACTTACCAAGGCTCAAGTAAGAATTTGGACGATGTTCACAAATTCACCTTGTATAGTGCGCTATTTTATACCATACGAAGGGATACAAGTTAAAATTTTAGATTTCCAGTACCAGCTTGGTGAAAGTTCAAATAAAAATATGAATTATTTAGTTTAAGCAGGTACTGAAAGAAAATAATTTGTTTGAAAAAATCATCTTTATTTTTAAGTGCAAAAAGTATGTTTTTTCATTGTGCCACTGATGAAATGGTCACGTTAGTAATAACACCCCCTTAAAATGATCTTTTGGGCCATAAGTCCATGTGTATTAAAGTGCTTGCTTGTATACCGATTTGCGGCTTTATTTCAAATATACCTTTGTACTCCATCCACTATTTGGCCCATCAGTTTAAAATTACCTAGTTGATTAAAAAATACGTTTGCAGAATCCAATGACTTTTTACTATAGGAGTGTAACAGATAACACCGACTATACGTAACACTATATAACACCTATATAAATAACGAAATCCATGTTTCTGACCTTAACTATAAAATTATTTATTCCTACCTTTTAGAGTTTATTGATTTATTTTTTTTACGTCTTGTTTCGTCCTTTTTTTATACTAAAAATCAGGCGTTAAATTTGGGTTTTGAAATGGGGTTTGAATTTTGAATTTGAATTTGAATTTTGCGTTTTATAACATGCAAAAATATAATTTCTTACTTGCTACAATAATCATTGAAAATCTGCTCAACTAAATATCCAGAAATAGCAATGAACAATTTTTACATAGCAAAATTTTCACAAACAACATCTTGAAAAGTGCCTGTTTTTGGCAAAAGTTAAAATTTTAGCTCATCAAAAACTTAGTCTATGAAAACTATGCTATGTAAAAATGGTTCATTGCTATTTCTATGCTCTAAGCTATTTCTACACATTTAGTTGAGCAGATTTTCTGTAATTATTCTACCAAGTAAGATATGTTTTTTTTTCCAAAGTGGCTGCACTTTCGTATGTTATAACGCCTATATTTGTTTTTAGGTTGAAAATTAGAAGAGTTATCAGTTTGTAAGTTCTGAGATCATCTACGGCTCTGAATTCAATCATTCTGCCTAACAACACAAGAACAGCAGCTGGGCAGTTTGAAGGATCGCTCGATGAGCTTCCCGTTTTCGTCCAAAGCCGCTAGATGGCGTAACGCAAACTTCTGTTTGCACATCGCTTCGTAGTACGAAGGAAAGGATGCTATCTTGGCACAAGATCCTTTGTCTGGCCTGAAAAATTAAGAAAAATAGTAGACATTAAAAAAAGATTTGAATGGAACTTTTGTAGGTATCTAATTTGTTAGTTAAGATACTTATATATGATAACTTTTTATATATTTTATAGAAAAATAACACAAAAAAAACTGTGTTCTGTAACACAAAAAAAATCAAGTATAATAAAAATTTATAATAGCTTTAGTAACTAAAGCTAAGTCAAGTAAATAGTCAAAATAGTCAATGATTTCCATGTATGATGTAACCGTTGAAACTTTAGCAGTGAAAACTTGCCGAGTTCCACATATTCAGTAGCAAGGACTCCACAAACGTTCTTTTAAAACAGGTAAAGAACGTTGCACATTGCTGTAGTTATGAATGAACCTCCATAAAATTTAGCACCATATTTGGTAAAACCGACAATACTGAGTGGCCCTTGTACCGAACTCGGCCCCTTTTAAAGATTTATTGTTTTTGGTGGAATCTTAACAACAGGAAGCAAATGTCATATCTATAACTTCATTCAGCTGTCCGTGAGACATTATGTAAACAAACCATAAAAAAAAGTATTTTTATGTGTCACGTTTGAAATACCCATGAAATGTGTTTATAAAAAGTTCAAACAGTATATTTTTTTGAGAAATAAAATAATTGCTTTCGGTACTCATTATATTGAAAAATGTAGTTAATATTTTGACTTTTTACCATTTTTGTAAATAAATTATTAATTAAATACATTCTTTGCTATACAAAATATCTAAAAATGCAATGAGTAAGAACTTGAATGCATTATTTATTTGATTACTAGATAATATACCGTTAATGCATATTGTTTACGCTAAAGTATGACATTTTATTTTCAACATTTTGTTCATTAAATTCAAGTAAACCCAACCCTTATTTCCTTGTGTATTTCCCCATATTATAATTATTACATAAAAGTATTACCTATACACATATATTATTTAATTACTTATATTACATTAAAACCGACTTTCATATTTATATATTTCATATTTCACATGTTGACAGCTTGACACGAGCGTGCCTTCAACAGAAATTCGTTATATAACTTGAAATTTCCTTGTTTTATATATTTATTTTGTCAACGTTATTATTGTGTTACGTTTTAAATTTAGTTTTTGACGCGGAGATAATGCTCCGTCTACAGATTTTGTTCGCGCCACTTCTTGTGGCTCTCATACTGCGGGGTAGTTGTGAATTAATATTTTCAACTGTCATTTTCGCTGCATCTCCACCCGCTTAGTTTTGGACGCAAATCAATCAGTCGTCAATCAGAAGCCTTTCACGCCGGAGGTATACGCTGATTGTCATTCGACTAGGTCCTACCTCGACCCTACCGCCCGCCATTTTGAGATCGCACCCGCTGTGCGCCTCATTTTCATCTATTACTATTACGAAGAAAATTAGCCGAGAAGAGCGCAACCAGGCACGAAGAGGAAGAAGAAAACCATCTTGGAGAACACCAGAGACTTGGTGGCTCAGGCGAAGCGTGGTTTGTGGTGCATGCAGCTCCTTCCCAAGGTCAGATCTTTCATCTTCGTAATTATTTCTCTTCACTTCCCGCTATTTTTAAAACCTATGGTGATACAAAGCACTGCCGTCATATCGCGTGTTCATTTTTTGGCCATTCGAGCCGGATCTAGATCCATTTTAGGCCCTTTGATCTGCGATCTATAACCATTTTTTGGTATTTCCAACCGCTATCTTCATGTTCTTTGTCTAAAGAACACGTGAATTCCGCTCTAATTTTCACTCTGCCCGCAGTATTACCCCGCATTCCCGCTCTTATTTGCATTATCTATGCATTAAAACCCCGCATTCGTCAAAATATTAGTGATTCCATTTCCTATATACTGGAAATTATAAATTATCTACAGTGAAATACGCCATTCTGTTAATTTATCCGCTGCGATTATACCATTTGATCATTTCACAGAAAATATTATCTGCCTACCTGCTAATTCTTAATATTATCGAGAGGTACTCGTACACAGGTTCGTCCGCCGCCCGTGTTATCTCTAACTCATTAGCATTATTCTATGTTGTAGTCAGTATAAAACTTTCAATAGTTCTGGTACTTGCCTAACTTTGTACTATATAACATGCCAAATTCCGCAGAAGCTGCAAAATTAAAGATGTCGTATAGTTTAAAGAAGCTTAAAAATAAAAGGCAAGAATTGTTTAATCGCCTTCAGAGAGTTTATGACTTTTCTAAAACCGCTTTAGAGGATGTTTCTTCGGCAGAATTGTTTATGGCCAATGTCGAAACTTTGGATACTGTACGCTCAGAAATTCATGTAATCATAGATGAAATTAATGACACAGAGGTATTGATAAATCCTAATTTTGAACCAAATTATCAAAGTTGGTCAGCTTTTGAGGATCTTTACTCCCATTGCAAATACATCAACCGGAAGTTATCACATTCTTCGAAATCGGCTGACTCTAAGGTTAAAGCTCCACGTGACATGGAATGTCCCAAAAAACCTACTATCAAGCTTCCAAAACTGGAACTCGTTGGTTTTTCTGGTGAAGCTACTATGTGGCCAACATTCTATGAAACATTTAAAACCACGATTCACGATAATCCGGACTTGACCGACAACGAACGAGTACAATACCTGATGGGTAAACTTTCTGGCCGGGCACTTTCGATTTGTTCTGGAATCACACCGAACGCAACTAACTACGACATAATCTGGAAAACACTCGTTTCTACTTTTCAAGACTCGCGTAGTTTAGCCACTACTTATTTGGATCAAATGTTTGAATTTCGCCCTTTAACTACCGCTAGTTCAAAAAACTTGGACTTGTTTTTAGACAAGTTCTGTTCCGCTGTTTCGTGTTTAAAATCGCTGAATATTAAAGATCTTTCGGATTTTATCCTTATGTATTTGGCCCTTAAAAAACTTGATGTTGAAACCGCTCGTTCATTTGAAATGTTTAAACGTGGTTCCGATTTACCCCATTATGATGAATTAATATCATTTTTACGGGAACAAACTAAGATACTGAACCGCACTGCACCCGCAATTACCGCTCCCGCTCCGAACCGCTCCGTTAATAATAATAACAACAAAACCGGGTACAGTACCAAGTCAACCCATGCTTTTGTCTCCGCTTCGACCAATAATAATTGTTGTCCGCTATGTAAACAATTAAAACACTATAATTTATATAAGTGTCCCGAATTTGTGAAACTAGATATCGAGAAAAGATTTCAGTTCATCAAATCTAATAACGGTTGCACCAATTGTTTAAGTATTACGCATAACAATTCCGCTTGTAAATCGTCTTATAATTGCCGCCATTGTAATTGTAAACACCATTCGATGTTGTGCCGCAAACAAAATGTGATGAATACTCACACCGCGCTTGGTCAAAATATTACCGTGTCTCCACGCACACATACGCAATCTTCGAGGTTGGTGGATCCTGCCGTATCGGCGACTAACACAGAACATATGACTAATGATTCTCAATCCGTACCAACTGCGAGTAATAATATTTCTTTATGTAACTTACAGCCTAACTCGCAGCGTAATGAAACATGCCTTTTAGGTACAATTCAAGTGATCGTGAAAGATTCTAACGGTATGTCTGTCCGTCTACGTGCGCTCTGCGACCCTGCGTCACAATCCAGTTTTTCGACGGTTTCCTGTTGTGAGAAGCTTAACTTAAAATATGAAAAAATTCCCCGCGCTTTTGTTAAGGGCATCGGCTCCTCATCAAACCCAATTAAGGGTGCGACAAACCTTAAATTGTTTTCACGATTTGATGATTCGGTTTCAATTTCGCTTGACACTTATGTAATCGACCGTATTACCGACAACTTACCATCGGTGCAGGTGGATTTGTCTACGCTTTCATATTTAAAAGGTATCACACTTGCTGATGAAACCTTTTACTTACCGGGCGAGATTGATATTCTTATCGGTGCATCTTTATTCGCGGATATCTTGTTATCAGGCCGCGTCTCTGGTCCCCCGGGTACGCCGACGGGATTTCAGACCATCTTCGGTTTTACGCTAATTGGTAATACGCCTGTTTACCAAAATACCGCATGTTCAATTTCGTTATGCTCTTATATGGAGATTGAACCGCCAATAGATTTTATTTTACAAAAATTTTGGCAATTAGAAGAGGTGCATTGTGAACCTGCTTCTAGTCCCGCAAATGATGAATGTGAAAAATTATTTATCAACAATGTGTCACGTGACCCCGCTGGTCGCTATTCGGTTTCTTTACCGTTCGCACGGAATCCTAACATACTAGGAAACTCGTACCATCACGCAAAAAAGTGTTTTATGTCTCTTGAGCGTAGGTTTGTTTCTAACGCAGATTTACGTTCCGAGTATAACAATATAATAAATGAATACCTAACTAAAGGTTACATATCCCCGCTTCATAATGATGACCAATTATCTCTTGGTTATTATATTCCGCATCATCCCGTAGTGCGTGTTGATAAATCAACGACAAAGGTGCGTATTTGTATGAATGCCAGTACTAAGACTGACTCCGCTGATGGTACTCGTGTCTCATTAAATGACACGCTGCACACAGGTGCTAATTTGCAAAACGATTTGTTTTTAATTTTACTTGACTTCCGCTTGTATGAAATCGCTTTTACCTCGGATATCAAACAAATGTTCTTACAAGTTTTGGTTAACGCCGATGATCGCAAATTTCAAAAGTTTTTATACCGCTTTGACACGTGTTCACCGCTTATCGCTTATCAGTTCAATCGCGTCTGCTTTGGACTACGTAGTAGCCCTTTCCTTGCGATGAGAGTAGTCAGGAAACTCTGTGAGGATGGGAGTTCATCGTACCCGCTCGCCGCTACTGTAGCCGCACGAAACTGTTACATGGACGACATCTGCTATAGCACGCCCACCGTGCAGGGCTCCTTACAGCTCAGAGATGAGCTGGTAGGATTGCTTAAGGCCGGTGGCTTTGAGCTCGTCAAGTGGTCTAGTAACTGTCAACAGTTACTTGATACACTGCCTGATACTCACCGCTTAAATTCTAGTAAGAATTTTGAAGAACAAACTCAAACTCTTAAAGTTCTTGGCTTACAGTGGTCGCCTGATTCTGACGAGTTCTCTTTTACTGTATCGCTAGATAGTCGCCCATGTACTAAACGCAATGTTTTGTCCGTGATAGCACGTCAGTACGACGTCCTCGGCTTTACCGCTCCTGTGATCTTGTACGCAAAATTACTCTTGCAGAAAATCTGTATTTTAAAATTAGACTGGGATGAAACACTACCCTCTGATATTGCGCAGATTTGGCAAAACTATTTGAAGGAGCTACCTGTTTTGCGGGATTTACGTATTAAACGCCACTTAGACGTGTTCCAAAATTCGAAAATTTCGATAATATCATTTGCAGACGCAAGTGAACGTGGATACGGATGTGTCGTATATATTAGAGTACAAGATGACTCAGACACTTGCACTAGCATTCGGCTGGTATGCGCAAAGTCAAAAGTCTGTCCGCTCAAGACCGTCAGTGTCGCCCGCCTTGAGCTTTGTGCCTCGTTACTCATGTCGAAATTAACTCGTCGTGTAGTTGACGCTTATAAAATACGTCACAATATTGAACGTATTTACTGTTTTACCGATTCTATGGTAACTTTACACTGGATACATTCCTCACCGCACAGGTTTAAAACCTTTGTCGCGACGCGTATAACAAAAATAATATCCGCTATTCCCGCTGAATGTTTTTACCATACAGCTGGTTCTCAAAACCCGAGCGACTGTCTTTCCCGTGGTCTCACTCCCACGCAGTTGATGAGTCACCCGCTCTGGTTCACTGGACCTGCTTGGCTTTATCTGGACGCTAAAGAGTGGCCAATCAAAACAATAGAATCAGCTTCTATTGAAGAAAACTTGCCGGAATCAAAAACAATTTCTCTTCCCGCTTTTAGTAATAAAGAACCGCATCCTCTTCTTTCTCTTTCGGAAAGAATTTCGTCATGGCTTGTGCTTTTACACACAATCATTTACATATACCGATTTTTACGTATTTTACCGCGCTCTAATATTTTTACCGCTACCGATATGGATTTCGCTGAAGTTGCATTGATTAAAGCTCTTCAAGCATTTTATTTTCTTGATGAAATAAAAAGATTAAAGTCAAATAAACTTTGTTCTCCCGCTTTAAATCGACTATCGCCATTTTTAGATAAAAATGGATTGTTACGCGTTGGTGGTCGACTTCGCAACACAGACATGACGTTCGATCAACAACACCCTGTGTTGTTACCTCGTAAAAATCATATTGTCGAATTGATTATCATTCATTATCATCGCAAAAATTGTCACACTGGACCAGTGGCTTTAATGTCAATAATCCGCCAAAAATTTTGGATACTTTCCTGTCGAAATATTGTTCGTCGCGTAATACATAGCTGCAATTATTGTTTTAAGGCGAAGCCGAGACAAACCTTCCCTTTCATGGCAGATTTACCATCATGCCGCGTTAATGAGGCTAAAGCTTTTGTCCACTGCGCTGTGGATTATTGTGGTCCTATCAGTATCACTCCGTATCGAAAACGTGGAGTCCGTCCCGTCAAATGTTACCTCTGCATATTTGTATGCCTGGTGACTCGTGCAGTTCACGTTGAATTGGCAACTGATCTTAGCACGAACACTTTTCTTTCCGCGTTCAAACGTTTTTTATCTAGACGTGGAGCAGTGTCTTTCGTATATTCAGATAATGCTACGAACTTTGTAGGCGCTAGAAATGCCCTCTCAGAAATTTACAATTTGACAAACTCCGAAGAATTTAAAACGTCTTTCGCGAATGAACTTGCCGATCATAGAATACAATGGAAATTTAATATTCCACGTAGCCCACATTTTGGGGGACATTATGAGATATATGTCAAAGGATTTAAGACGCATTTGCATAGAGTAGTAGGTACTCAACTGTTGACCTACGAAGAATTATTAACTGTAGTTACGCAAATAGAATGTGTCATAAATTCTCGTCCGCTTACGCTGCTGAGTGAAGATCCATCTGAACTTAGCGCGTTAACTCCTGCACATTTTCTGATGTCAACTCCTTTAAAAGAATTACCCGCTTGTAAGGTGGCTGATGAGCCAGTTAATTTATTACGTCGCTACGCGTTGCTTGATCAAATGGTAGAATCGTTCGCAAGGCGATGGAAGAATGATTATCTCCATCTTCTCCAGTCTAGAGGAAAATGGAATACACCTTCCAACCCAATCAAAATTGGATCTGTTGTCGTTGTAGTTACCGATAACACTCCACCGCTTCAATGGCCGCTCGGTGTTATTGTAGCTGTATACCCTGGCAAAGATAATGTCATTAGGGTAGCTTCTGTCAAAACGACGACAGGTGTTTACAAACGACCTGTCGTGCGTCTTTGCCCTCTCCCATCTCAATAACTCCTTTCTTTGCCCCCGCTTCAAAATTTCGTTATTCTCTGTCTTATTTTTACTTTTCTATTCTTATTTTAAAACCAATGGTTTTAACGCCGGGGGCAAATGTTCGCGCCACTTCTTGTGGCTCTCATACTGCGGGGTAGTTGTGAATTAATATTTTCAACTGTCATTTTCGCTGCATCTCCACCCGCTTAGTTTTGGACGCAAATCAATCAGTCGTCAATCAGAAGCCTTTCACGCCGGAGGTATACGCTGATTGTCATTCGACTAGGTCCTACCTCGACCCTACCGCCCGCCATTTTGAGATCGCACCCGCTGTGCGCCTCATTTTCATCTATTACTATTACGAAGAAAATTAGCCGAGAAGAGCGCAACCAGGCACGAAGAGGAAGAAGAAAACCATCTTGGAGAACACCAGAGACTTGGTGGCTCAGGCGAAGCGTGGTTTGTGGTGCATGCAGCTCCTTCCCAAGGTCAGATCTTTCATCTTCGTAATTATTTCTCTTCACTTCCCGCTATTTTTAAAACCTATGGTGATACAAAGCACTGCCGTCATATCGCGTGCTCAGATTTTGTAAAATAAAAGAAAAGGTCCGCCTCAAATCTTCTCCACAAGACAATGTAAGTATTATTGATACATAATGCCGTCGTCATTGTGTGGAATCGAGCAAATTGTAAAGTGTCAGGTCAGGGCCGGATTAAAACTACTTGATGCCCTAAGCAATCCGCGCTTATTGGCCCCCCTATTCACGTATAGAAAAGTATCGTTCTTTCAAAAAATCTACGTATATATTACAAAGAGACCAATCATTTCGTAAAAAGAATATAATCCTCTTATAATTTTCTTAGAATAAGCACAAAAAAGATAAGTGTATTTATAATAAAAATCAAAGCACACCATTTTTTCATTGTTTATTGAAATGCGACTTACGACTTTTACCGATAGCAAATTCAAGAACGATAGCACAGTATAATTATACTGTGACGATAGTGTCGAAGTGCTATATGCACATCTGCCTCTATATTCAATATTGATAAAGCCTAATACCTGACTTTTCGGAAGATTTGCAAATTCACGTGGGGTGCATGCAACGACATCACATAATTCAAGCTAGTCGATTTGACTACACGCGGGTTTTCAATAATGAGCTAGAAAATATTTTATCGATGCTGTTTGTGGTGCCCCCCGAGACGTGATGCCCTAAGTGGGTTAATCCGGCACTGTGTCAGGTTTACATGTATTACTTTCTAACATAATTACGATATTCCTAGGCAAATTGTAAGATGCCGAATTCTACGATATGATGACGACAAATACATTAGAACAGTTAAGGAGTTGAGTGCGATACGCCGCGAAGTACTTACATGCGTTTTAGAACCACTGACATATTTTGTCTTACGACCGGCTGAATGAATAGTACTATTTTCGTCTTATCATGATGATTAATCGACAAAAGCTTTAAGAGGATGGCCTATCCTAGCAACTTTTTTAGGGTTCCATACCCAAAGAGTAACCAACGGGACCCTATTACTAAGACTCCGCTGTCCGTCTGTCTGCCTGTCCGTCTGTCACCAGGCTGTATCTCATGAACCGTGATAGTTAGACAGTTAAAATTTTCATAGATGATGTATTTCTGTAGCCGCTATAACAACAAATACTAAAAAACAGAATAAAATTAATATTTAAGGGGGCTCCCATACAACAGACATGTTTTTTTGCCGTTTTTATAGATAATGGTACGGAACCCTTCGTGCGCGAGTCCGACTCGCACTTGGCCAGTTTTTATTACCCGTCCAGCACAATGGGTCCAATGGCAAACATCTTATTTGCTTTTAATAGAGGCGATTATATGTTGGCTCATTGGCCTCTTTTTCTTGGACGCGTAATACTAGTGATCACGCAGCGAAACAATAAATTGGTGTGTAATTCAGCTAATACTGAAGTATTGGCAAAAAAATATTGAATTTAAGTAGAATCCCTTCATATTTCTATTACTTATTTTACGAAAAAAAAAAGTCAAGTTGATGTCTTAACCGCGTTCTTGAAACGAACATTTAGCAACAAAAAAAGAGGGTGGAAAATATTTTTTTTTGACGAAAGTATAAACTTAATAAATTGTTCATAAATAGAATCCCTAGATAAAGGATCAATAAACCAAATATATTTTTTTCAATACAAGGAGAGTCCGAATTTCTTCAAACGAATCCTCGAAAGTCTGGCGTTGTTTATGCTCTAGGCTTATGTACAGTCTTAAGTGGGTATTGATGAGTTGTTTTATATGAATTATATGATTGTGAGATCTTTTCGATTTATATTTTATGGTGTTAAACCGTAACAACCTGCAGATTTCTACGCGGACTCCTTGAAGAGCATATTTTCTTTGATTCACAATGTAGTACCACTTCCCGTCTTTGTCTTGAGCTGCTTTGGGGATCATGACCTGGAATTTAAAAAATTTGGTCATGAATACATTACATATAGTAGTTTATGCTACCAGGACGAAAAGGAATAAATTACGAGAACGATTTAAAACCGAGCGTAGCGAGTGTTTTAAACGTAACCGAGTAATTTATTGCTTTTACGCCCGTGTATCATACTACGTTTTTCAATGCATAGTGTGAGGAAATGAAACAAATATAATCTTGTGAACTTTAAATTATAATTGGCTCAAAAGGACTGTACATATCCAGAGCCGTTAAACAGTGGAAAAAAAGTATAAAATTTATGGTACACAGGAAAGGTTGCAGGTTAGCCAACCATTGTAAATAAATTAAAAAAAAATAATAACAATAAAGCCCTAGGGCGAAATAATCGACTTTTTGTTCGGTTTTGATGCATAAAAAGTGGGCCTTTACGAGCACTTGCATTGAAAAATTTTATATGTTTACTATCACATTATTTTGGGATTCAACTAGGTACTAGGGACACAATTAATTAGGTAAGAGAGGCTCGGTAGAATCATCAAATTGTGCAATAACGAATTTTGAATTCAATTCAATTAGAAATAGAAATACGTTTATAGAATTAAGAAAAGATTTATTTAAGTTATTGAATTAGAAATGTAACTTGGGCTTAGTCAAGACTATTCTGATTTTCTTGATATAGATAATTGACCTTAAACCTTATTGGTAAGCTAAAGTTTCTTTATCCTATAATTAATCTTTATTTTGATCTTAAATCTTTTTGTTAAGTGACAGTGTTTTGAATTTAATTGAATCGTAATATCTTTTTTCATCTTTTATTTTTATTGAAGGCTTGGTTCATACAAATGCGACCATGTCGCCTTCATCAGAACGACAATAAATTCATCTAACACCTAACAAAATTTTTAAACATTGCAACATAACATGTCATCTTATCTAACATCTCTGAATATTTGAATAATATATATAATATAAGCGGTGAGCTACTCAAAGGTAGAACGCTGGCCTCTCAATCTTGAGATCCAGGTTCGATCCCCGGTCGGGCATGCAACAACGAGTTTTTCGGAATTTATGTTCTTACTTACCACTTGCTGAACGGTGAACGAAAACATCGTAAGGAGATCTGGGGATCTAAAAAGGCCGACTTGGGTGAATCATAAAATGATTTGAAAGTAGGATGCAGTCAGAGCTTTTTTACGCGTGCAAAAGAGACGGCATTAGAAGGAAATCATAATATGGTTCATCCAAAGCGGCCTTTTTAGAGGACCTGTATGCCCTAAAAAGCAATTGTAAAGCAAAAGTATTTGTGCCCGAAGTACGGCGATAGAGCTCACCACTCATCACGTTGGGACGTAATAATCGTCGGTGAAACGTGGATGTATCGATTGTGACTTGCATTTCACAGTTCACAGTCGGAACACCTCTGACACCCCTTCGAGGATTCATGTCGTCATGATATACATAAGATAATTGTAATTTAGAGTAAAGCTTACTTTTTCGTCAAATTCACACAGCTCCACTTCCTCAGGAGGTCCGATCCTCTGTGCTATTTATAATATAATTTAGAGTAAAGCTTACTTTTTCGTCAAATTCACACAGCTCCACTTCCCCAGGAGGTTCGATCCTCTGTGCTATTTATAATATAATTTAGAGTAAAGCTTACTTTTTCGTCAAATTCACACAGCTCCACTTCCCCAGGAGGTCCGATCCTCTGTGCTATTTATAATATAATTTAGAGTAAAGCTTACTTTTTCGTCAAATTCACACAGCTCCACTTCCCCAGGAGGTTCGATCCTCTGTGCTATTTATAATATAATTTAGAGTAAAGCTTACTTTTTCGTCAAATTCACACAGCTCCACTTCCTCAGGAGGTCCGATCCTCTGTGCTATTTATAATATAATTTAGAGTAAAGCTTACTTTTTCGTCAAATTCACACAGCTCCACTTCCTCAGGAGGTCCGATCCTCTGCGCTATTTATAATATAATTTAGAGTAAAGCTTACTTTTTTGTCAAATTCACACAGCTCCACTTCCTCAGGAGGTCCGATCCTCTGTGCTTTTTATAATATAATTTAGAGTAAAGCTTACTTGATCGTCAAATTCACACAGCTCCACTTCCTCAGGAGGTCCGATCCTCTGTGCTTTTTATAATATAATTTAGAGTAAAGCTTACTTTTTCGTCAAATTCACACAGCTCCACTTCCTCAGGAGGTCCGATCCTCTGCGCTATTTATAATATAATTTAGAGTAAAGCTTACTTTTTCGTCAAATTCACACAGCTCCACTTCCTCAGGAGGTCCGATCCTCTGTGCTATTTATAATATAATTTAGAGTAAAGCTTACTTTTTCGTCAAATTCACACAGCTCCACTTCCTCAGGAGGTCCGATCCTCTGTGCTATTTATAATATAATTTAGAGTAAAGCTTACTTTTTCGTCAAATTCACACAGTTCCACTTCCCCAGGAGGTCCGATCCTCTGTGCTATTTATAATATAATTTAGAGTAAAGCTTACTTTTTCGTCAAATTCACACAGCTCCACTTCCCCAGGAGGTTCGATCCTCTGTGCTATTTATAATATAATTTAGAGTAAAGCTTACTTTTTCGTCAAATTCACACAGCTCCACTTCCTCAGGAGGTCCGATCCTCTGTGCTATTTATAATATAATTTAGAGTAAAGCTTACTTTTTCGTCAAATTCACACAGCTCCACTTCCTCAGGAGGTCCGATCCTCTGCGCTATTTATAATATAATTTAGAGTAAAGCTTACTTTTTCGTCAAATTCACACAGCTCCACTTCCTCAGGAGGTCCGATCCTCTGTGCTTTTTATAATATAATTTAGAGTAAAGCTTACTTTTTCGTCAAATTCACACAGCTCCACTTCCTCAGAAGGTCCGATCCTCTGTGCTTTTTATAATATAATTTAGAGTAAAGCTTACTTTTTTGTCAAATTCACACAGCTCCACTTCCTCAAGAGGTCCGATCCTCTGCGTTATTTATAATATAATTTAGAGTAAAGCTTACTTTTTCGTCAAATTCACACAGCTCGACTTCCTCAGGAGGTCCGATCCTCTGTGCTTTTTATAATATAATTTAGAGTAAAGCTTACTTTTTCGTCAAATTCACACAGCTCCACTTCCTCAGGAGGTCCGATCCTCTGTGCTATTTATAATATAATTTAGAGTAAAGCTTACTTTTTCGTCAAATTCACACAGCTCCACTTCCTCAGGAGGTCCGATCCTCTGTGCTATTTATAATATAATTTAGAGTAAAGCTTACCTTTTCGTCAAATTTACACAGCTCCACTTCCTCAGGAGGTCCGATCCTCTGTGCTATTTATAATATAATTTAGAGTAAAGCTTACTTTTTCGTCAAATTCACACAGCTCCACTTCCTCAGGAGGTCCGATCCTCTGCGCTATTTATAATATAATTTAGAGTAAAGCTTACTTTTTCGTCAAATTCACACAGCTCTACTTCCTCAGGAGGTCCAATCCTCTGCGCTATTTATAATATAATTTAGAGTAAAGCTTATTTTTTCGTCAAATTCACACAGCTCCACTTCCTCAGGAGGTCCGATCCTCTGCGCTATTTATAATATAATTTAGAGTAAAGCTTACTTTTTCGTCAAATTCACACAGCTCCACTTCCTCAGGAGGTCCGATCCTCTGTGCTATTTCCGGTGGCTCCAGTTCATCGATCTTGAACCTGCTCCTGCCTTCGCCGAGCTGTTGCACAAGAATATTATTATTCTAATTATTATTAGAGTGCATTACAAACTAGAAATTCCGGAAAAATGCAAACGAAATTAGCGCGGATGAAGCCGTGAGCAAAAGCTACTTCATTGTAATTATAAAAAGTAATAATTGATATTATAATTATAAAAAGTAATAATTGATATTTATCAATTATTACTTTTATATTTATCAATTATTACTTTTTATAATTATAATGAAGTAGCTTTTGCCCGCGGCTTCGCCCGCGCTAATTTCGTTTGCATTTTTCCGGGATAATTCATTTGAACTAATAATACTTTCTGTATAAATGGATTCTTATGTAAGTTTTTTATAGAAAACCAGCGCTGAAGAGAGCCGGTAGGTTAGGTTAGAACGTGGTTAGATCCTTCGTGGTTATTCTTTTAATGACAACCAAGAAAACGTTAGCTATAGTTAGGAACTTTAATTGTAGCGCAAAGTATTATTTTCAATAGGCGTAATATTTATTTATGGTTGCATTTTTTTAGTGTTGTACTCAATCTTTCTATTCTTTTCTACTTAAGTTTAAACTAAGTTTAAATGTGACCCTTATAAAAATATTATTAATTAAGTATTTTTATGTCAATAGATGTCAGCGGTTTTCTAACTTCAAATACCTATATAAGGTTAAATAATATTAGTTAGCGAAACTCAAAACAAAGGTAGTACTAGTATATGTATATGAATAATTGTTTGTATGGGAGCTAAGCGAAATTCTTAAAATTTGTTTTCACCTTTCCATATATACTGGACCAGTCAGCAGCGGGTCTACCGCGTAATTATCATTTTCATCAACATCAACTTGAGATTGAAATTTGACGTGCGTGTGACGACGCCCGCCTAACATGCCATCTCTTTTGCACGCGTTGAATTTCGCATGCATTTGCTTGAAGTTGATACAAATGAGAATTACGCGGTAGAACCCCTGATCGGGGCAATTTGTATGGGAGGAAGAGAAAAAAAGTTGCGAATTTCGCTTAGCTCCCATACAAACAGTTGTTCATATAGACTAGTACTACTTACCTATGTTTTGAGTTTCGCCAACTAATATTATTTAACCTTATTTATGTCATAATGTCATATAATATAATATTTATCTATTCGCCTGATGACGACCCCACTGAGAGGTCGAATATAGCGCCTAATACTATTTAATTAAGTATTTATATTTATGTAAAATAAAACATACAAAAAATTAGAAAGCCCTTATGCGGTATTAAAAAAAATGTATTAACATATTAATTAAGTATAACATTTATAAAATGTTGGGTTCCGTTAAAATATCTAGATGTATTAGTTTTAAAATACGACAGTTGAAAATAGATGGAAGGACTTTAGGACTTTTTCTTACTAAGAGGGGGGGGGAGGGCGAGTGAAAATTAAGTAACTTCCACACGTGACCACAATCTTTGGGGAAGAGTGCAAGGACGTACACCCTCTATTTTCGATAAAGATGATGCACTTCTTCTGGACACTTAAGGCACTTAAGGCGTATGACCACGCTAAATAAGCAACTAGATGTGTGTCGGTACACATATCAACAGAAACGACATTGAAATAATGTTCATTTCAGTGTGCCTTGAAAAGTGGCTGTTAGGACAACCACTGCGTCTCCGGCTAGCGCAAAATAGGAGAAAATAATACTTTTCACATGGACGCCATGAACGGAAAAAAAAATTGAACTTAAATTTTTTAGATCTAAAAGTTTGTTATAATTTGGTGAAATAATAATTAAAATCGCTTTAGGCGTTTGGAAGGAGTAAGAGAATTCTTGTGTTAAGCATGTGAAACTTTCGATGACTTCCGATTTTTTTTTTGTCAAAACTTTCAATAGAAAAACAGTTTATGAAGCTTAAAATTTATTTTTGACTCTATAAGGCCTATCATATATTTTTATAAAAGTTTTTGGACCACCCGTGTGGGAGGAGTAGGCCTTCAAAGACAGGTCCAAATTGCAGTTGGCGTATTCATTCGGCGTATTCATTATTAAAATTATCCCCACATTTATCTTAGCCCAAAAATTTAAAATCTATTAAAGTTAATTTATACATTTATTCTAGCCCTTCCTTACGATGTGACATTCCTTGTTACTCGTATTTCCCTATACCCTTCACCTTGTATGTTGTCACCTAACGAACTAATTGACACCATTTTCGACGTGTTTCCAAGCATTCTGCAGCAATGCGTGTGGCAAAATCTGGGAGCTCTGGCTGGGAATTGGTTCCTATTGTTTTAGTCTTAGAGCTTACGAATGTGTTATTTTTTATACCAGTATTATTTATATAGAGGGTGTACCATCGAAGAAATTGCCGCAGACCCACTTTTCGCTCTTATCACTATGCAATACGGGCTAAAAGTGGGCCAGCGTATTTTTCCCTGATAGTACATCCTTACATTCTTCCCCAAAGAGAATTAATTGTGGTCACATGTGGAGGTTACTTATTTTTAGAAAAAAAATGGCTTTGTAAATTTCCTGAAAAACCAGACAAATTCCTTTGTATAACGGTACCTGTAGTAAAAGCTCATTGACGATATCTTCAGGATAATTGGGAACGTCCTCACATATCCCTATACTGCCGCAGTCAGTGGGGATTTCAGGTCTGAAAGAATTCCGGGACGTCTTTGTGGTTGGTCCCGGGAAGACTACGCTATCCCGGGTTTTTTGGTTGGAATCTTCCACTTGCCCTAGAAAATTTATAAAAAAATATTTTAACGTCTTTGCTCGCAACCATCGTGTTGTTTAAATAAAATATAAAAATATATCGTCAGAGGTGTTCCGAATGTGAACTGTGAAATGCAAGTCACAGTCGTCAGTCGGTACACCCGCGTTTTAATGACGATTATTACGTGCCAACGTGATGGGTGATGAGCGTGTTCACGCTTTTTAGGGCATGCAGGTTTCCTCAGTGTTTTCCTTTACCATTCCAATTACCAAGTGCATTAGGTAAGAATACAAATAATATGCACAAGAACTCGCATAAATTCCGAAAAACTCATTGGTGCATGCCCGACCAGGGATCGGAACTTGGGTCTCAAGATTGAGAGGCCAGCGTTCTACCATCTGATCTACAGCCGCCGGCGATTTAAGGCGATTACCGTCACCAATTTCACCGTTCAATATTTGTCAGTACGAATATCGACGGAAACGACATTGAAATAACGTTAATTTCAGCGCGCAGTGCATATTATATATTTTTTATTCACCTTTCTTTTTTCTGCAGATTTTGAGTTAGCTACCGGTACTGGGGAGGGAATAATAATTTTTAGCAATTTTTTATTCTTTTTGATTGATACACAATGTATCCCAGAATTATTTATACACTTAGGCCCGTTGGTTACAGTTCACTTTCCTCGACCTTACATTACATACTGCTTATATATCAATATGTAACTTAAGGGTCGGTTGCGCCAAACATGCTCTGGCGTTTGGACAATTTAGCATTGTAACCGCTGGCTACAGGAATGCAGGGCTGATGGGATTTGACACGGGAGAATTGTGGGTGCACTGACCTTGCTTTGGAATGTTGTGGACGAGCCGACGAATGCAATGACGGGCTGAGCCTTCTTGTTGGGCTGATGGAGCTGGCGTTTTGGTCAGGAATGTGCAGAATGTCTTGGTGTAACGTGAACACTACACTTTCACAACATAAAGGGTAGGTACACGATATTGTTTGGGCTGGCGGCGCGAATGTATGCACACACGTATCGTTAGGTCGACGGTTGCGGCGAAACAGTCGGCTGCGCGAGCGCGCAGACGTGCGCCTCGGGAGGCGTCTCGAGCCGAACAGGGCGAGCGAGCGGCGCTCAGCGCGCGACTCGATTCTGTCGCGAGTTACTTTCTGCGCATGCGCTGAAATGCGCATACCGTCACGCTGTGGCGTGAACATCCTGGGGGGGCCGGGGCTGCGACTCCTCTTGAGCTGAATCCAACGGCAGCCCGGCTATCTTGAACACAGGTCGTCGCAGATTTCCATGAGCTGTGTCCAGATCCACAACTTGGATCACTCCATCCTTGCCAGGCATTGTGCGGAAAATTCTCCCCAACTTCCATTGGAGCGGAGGCAGGTCATCCTCTTTGATGAGGACCAGTTCACCCACTTGAGGAGGGGAAGAAGGGGAGAGCCATTTGGAGCGGGTTTGCAGGGTATGGAGGTAGGATCTGGACCAGAGAGTCCAAAAGCGCTGAGAGAGCGCTTGAATGAGCTGAAAGCGTTTAAGAGCAGATATGGGTCTGTCGTCAAAAGACTGCTCAGGTAGAGCGGTGAGCGGACGACCAATAATGAAATGTCCGGCCGTGAGAGGTTCAAAGTCCGTAGGGTCGGATGAAATCGGGCAGAGGGGTCTTGAGTTGAGTATTATTTCGTGCAGAGCGCCGAACCAAGTTATGTGCTGATTCGCGAGCTTGTGAGTGATTGCATCATAGTTTGTGCCGCAGTCTGAGCGAATGAGAACTGGAGTACCGCGACGTGAGATAAAACCTAACAGGGCTCGTGCTGAGTGAAATTGACCATGTACGTCTGCTATTTTAAGTGAGACGGTTGGCAACAAAATTGGTGTGTTAGTGACGTTCACTACACGTTGTGCGGAGTTACAAGAATTCTCTGTTGGAGTTGAAGTCATTGAGTGAAAATGAAATGAGTGTGTATGTGATGAGTGTGTGTGTGATGAGTCACTATGTAACCGAGTGAAAATGAGCTGAATGTGTATGTGATGAGTGAATGTGTGAGTGAAAATGAGCTGAGTGTGTATGTGCTGATTGAATGTGTGAGTGAAAATGAGCTGAGTGTGTATGTGCTGATTGAATGTGTGATGAGTGTGACTATATGTGAAAATGAGTTATTAAAACCTGAGCGCTACCAACTCCAACGTGCGGATAGCTCGTAACTTGCGCGGGCCGAAATAACAAAGGCTATGTTCAAACGGAACACGGAAAATAAACACGACAGAGAGAAAAAAAAAAATTTTTTTTTTTTTTTTTAAACAACCTGTATATAAGCTGATACACCAACGTGGAACACCCTATATGTGTACCACAAACAACAAGAGCAGAGATGAGATGAAAAAACAAATTGTTTACTATATTTGTGCTATATATACCCGGGTAAAAAAAAGCAGACAATAACACAAATAAACTGTCCGGCAATCTATTACCGTAACACAAGATTACCGTAACATAAAATATCTAAAAAGGGCCGGTGAACTTGTTAACTTTTATGTTATTTGCCTTAAAATCATGTGCCGACAATACACGCTAGTTCTTGTTTACACGAAAGTACCTTTACAACAACAACATCAGTCGTCGAAAATTCTATTTATAGAATAAAATACCTACCTACTGCTTTGAGAGCGTAAACAAACAAAGAATGTATTTACCTAGCCGAAATCGGATCTAAATGAGCGGACAATCCAATGATGCAAATCAAGCTTTGTTAATACGTACGTAATAACGTGTGTACTTATGTACTCAACACACGTAACTTACGTATATATGTGACGTATATAAGTGCACGAAATAAAGCGAATTTATACTCGCACCAAAAAAAATATCTCGCAAGATACCTACGAAAACTATCTTTGACAGTGGGGGTTTAATAAAGATATATAGTGGACTGTTACAAGCAATTGGGCTGAATGGATATAATTATATTATCTGAGCTGAATAATAATAACAAACGGGATGAAAATGAGTTTATTCTGTGCCGGGGGCGGGGGGGGCCGGTTCTATACCGATAAATGGAATGTTCTAGGCGGCGGCGGTTCTAATTACCTACCCGCAATAGGTATTCGAGACCACAAAATATTTTTTTTTTGCCGGGAAAGGGGGCAAAATATGTAACCGGGTGAAAATGGACTGTAGTAAATCGACGGGGGCTGGTTCAAACAAAGTTACGGGCCGGCGGGGGGGAGGTGGGGGGTGATATAAACCAAAAATTTTCCGCTCGACGGACCAAAATTTTTCTTGGATTGAAAATGGACTGTAGTAAATAGAGGGGGGCTGGTTCTAACGATTCAAAGGGCCAAAATGTTTCGAAAACGGTCTCGAAGGATCAAAATGTAACCGCTGGCTACAGGAATGCAGGGCTGATGGGATTTGACACGGGAGAATTGTGGGTGCACTGACCTTGCTTTGGAATGTTGTGGACGAGCCGACGAATGCGATGACGGGCTGAACCTTCTTGTTGGGCTGATGGAGCTGGCGTTTTGGTCAGGAATGTGCAGAATGTCTTGGTGTAACGTGAACACTACACTTTCACAACCTAAAGGGTAGGTACACGATATTGTTTGGGCTGGCGGCGCGAATGTATGCACACACGTATCGTTAGGTCGACGGTTGCGGCGAAACAGTCGGCTGCGCGAGCGCGCAGACGTGCGCCTCGGGAGGCGTCTCGAGCCGAACAGGGCGAGCGAGCGGCGCTCAGCGCGCGACTCGATTCTGTCGCGAGTTACTTTCTGCGCATGCGCTGAAATGCGCATACCGTCACGCTGTGGCGTGAACAAGCATATTAAAACAAAATATTTTTAACAAATAAAATTCGTGTTAAGAAGTTGAACTATATTATAATTTTTCAGATTTGATACACAAGTATCACAATCATCGAAAAAAAAAATCGGAAAAATCACTAAAATCACGAAAAACATAATTTGGAATTGCAAAAAGAAAAAAAAATTTTTTTGTTCCAAATTGAATTATTTTTTTTTGCGTAAAGAGATCGACGTACCTTATTCGTATCATATTTTAATATTTTATTCGTTTCGTTATTTAATAAGAAAAACACAAACATTCAAATTCTTTTTGCGTAATTTTTCTGTACAGGAACAATGTAGAATGTTTGAGTATTTATTTTAAAATAACGAAAGGAAATAAAAATAATAAACATCTGTAAAGCATACATTAATTTCTTTACTCTATAAAAAATATTTTATTTTGTGGTTAGATCAGTAGACTGATCTTACTAGTTCCAAAGCCAAATTACGTTTTCCGTAATTTTACTGATCTTTCCAATTTTTTTTCTCGATGATTGTGATACTTGTGTCAAATCTGAAAAAATTGTGATGTAGTTCAACTTCTTAACTACTTACACAAATTTTATTCGTAAGAAATATTTTGTTTTAATAAGCTAAATTGTCCAAACGCGAGAGCATGTTTGGCGCAACCGACCCTTAATAAGGAACTTTTAATTAACATGATAAAATTAATTATGTGTAATAAAATGAGGAAAACATTTATATTTATGTGGAATGAATATAAGAATATATAAACGAGGTAAACGGAAAAAGCACGATTCCTGAAATAGCACATGATGGTTTATATATTAGGTACAAACCTATGAAATGTCCGTTTTGTATGGAGAATTTGAAGAAAATTAAATTTTCAGTACTAACATATTTGCATTTTTTTTAGTAATGACAAATGCAAATTTTATATATTTTTTTGTGTATAAACGAGACATCATTAAACTAACAGTAATATTAATTTAGTGTCAGCTGTGAGAAAATGACGAATTTTACTATGGAAATGGATCGCATTTAGGACGAACTGTTTTTGAAGTTAATTTTAAACAGAATTTAATACGTAGATGTAAAACCATGAAATCAACTTTCAAACAAAAAACAAATAATGGAAATAGCTACTGAATTACAATAATTTCATGAACTTATGAATCTGTAAAAAAATTTCATAGGTTTGTACCCAATATTTATTGTTTAAGGGGCTTCAGAAGCTAAACCACTTTTAAAGACGTTTTTAAATCGATTTCTATACGAATATTACAACATTTATAAATAAATATAATGATGTTTTCAATTTTCACAATTACAGGACGTCAATATATCGACTTAAAATTCAATACCTGAAAGCTTTACCCTACATAAATAAATAAATAATTTTTGAAATGCTTTAAAAAACTAATAAAATACATTGACTTTCTTCATCTTAAAGGGACTACGTAATGAAAAGTTATAATTATTATTTTTTCTATTTTACGCTATCTGGCGACGCAACGATCGTCTCAACAGCCACTTTGTATTGCGCGCTGATAATATGAACCTTTACAAAGTTATTTCCATCTATATTTGTATCGTTAAAAATCGGGCTTCTAAATATAGCTGACTGAAGCCCCTTAAGTGTGTTAACAGAGACTAGATAATGTTTAGTAGATAAAAAAATTGTGAAATGATACACAAATTGTGAAATGATACACAAATTAATACAAACAAATCATACGTACTCGTACCTCTTCTGTTCGCGATATTGATTTTCGGATAGTTTACTATCTTATACGATCCATTTTCTACCCTGGATATGGTTGGTTCCTCAACCCTTGATTGCAGCCTTCTTCTTTCTTTTTCCTGTATTCTTTGGACGGCGCTGGTAAACGGAATAGATCGTTCACTCATTATTTGTACCGGTCTTTGGTTCACCGGCTCTGGTTCGTAGTGATCTATCCGGCTGATTGGATTAGGACTCGGTCTATGGCTCTCGTGGATGCCATCGTAATAAGTGTACCCACGACGTTGCTGGTATGCGTGCTGACTGATTGCCATCAGAATCTGGAAGGGAGATGGTTGTGGTGGTTAATATTTTAAGGTGATTACCCACGCCAACGGCCTTGAGCAATCGGCCTCACCTCCGGGGAGTTACAGGCGCTGCTCCCCGCATGCCTCTGCGCAGACGCCCCGCGCCCCTCTACAAAGATCGCTAGCGTCGAAATGATTCACACCTCGTAGCGAGGTAGAAATAAATTTATGTAGTTAGCATTGTTTTATGCGTAAACCTATAACTATAACTTTTGTAGCTCAATAGGCTGTGGTGCTGTAACAGAGAGATGTGACCATTCTGTTCCTACTACTACACGGTGATATTTTGGTAGTTTTGAAAACAAACTAGTGATTATAGTAATCGCGAACTAGTGGTGATAGTACTGAAATCGCGAAAATATATAAAACATATACAACAAAATCGGTTATGTGAGGATACCCGAAAGTTACCAAGTTGATATTGGGGTCAGACCTTTATAAATCTTGGGCTTGAGCGGTAACAGACGAGCGTCACTTTGCAGTTGGTAACCGTCAACAGTAGGCCCACCATGAGTTTGGCACTCGATATACGTTAGCGACTGCGTAAAATATAATGTATTGGAAATTCTGGTTCCTCTCGTATACCGCTAGAACCGCTAAACTCATACAAATGTTTTACGCTGTCGCTAACGTGCATCGAGTGCCAAACTCATGGTAGGCCAGAGGCACAGTATTATACTGTGCCAGAGGATTGAGGTAACTAATGTCGGAGGTAACCGTCTAATGATGGTAGCGTCAGCCGTCGTCGGTTGCAGTCAAACAATTTTTCATAAAAAGTGTCTGTTTTTATATTTGAATGATTTTTGAACAATAATGACGAAAAAATATATATATTGATAAAATATAATTTTGTTACAATTTTTGTTAATTTCGGTGCTTTTAGAGACTTGAGTGGTATGTATCGGTTATTTGCGGGTCTCATAATAAAACCGATAGTATGTAATATATTTGGGTACTCAGAAACGGTTTCAATGATGTTGATGCAACTTTTAGATTTTATTTTTATGAAGATTGTATTCTCACGTAAAATAAACAAAACACATATTTTTTTAATCTGTAAATTTTAATTATGTTACGTAATCTGTACCACAGTTTCACCTCGCTAACACTTGTAAGCTCTGATCTGCAGGTAAATCCTCAATTTGGTAAATATATGTATATATTTTCTTGATCATGAGTCTTCTGCTTTTTATTTGTTCTTCACTTGAGATAAGTTAAATTTTTTGTTGTGCTCTTTGTTCTTCATTTTCTTGTTCTGTACTTCGTTTATTTCATTGTTCTGTACTGCGGTCTTCATTTTCTTGTTCTATTATATTGTTATACATTTTCTGTGTGTTTTCGTTTTTGTAATTTTTTTTTCCTTTTGTTACTTTTTTTGTTGTGCACTTTGTTTTTCATTTTATTGTTCAGTACTGTGGTTTTCATTTTCTTGTTTTATATTTTGTAATACATTTGCTGTAAATTAAAATGAATCTACCAGAATCGAGTCTTTAATCGTCTTTTGTTCAGAGGCTGTCGGATCATTGTCTTTGCCGTTCATTTGTAATGCAATGAATGAGCCTGGAGATGGTGGTGGTCCAAAAGATATTTTTCTCTGAAAAACATAATAAATAAGTTTGAATTTACCTAAGTACATAGTATAATTTTTAACCCACTATAAATTATAAAATAATGCAAACCCATTAAAGAAAAATACTCAAGTTTCACAAACAAATATAAAACAGAATATTAATTCCTAAATATTTACCTAAATTCAAGGATATTACCACGTTATAAAAAAAGATTGGTAAATTCTCAAACCTACCGGAATCGACTCTTTGATAGTCTTTTGTGCAGACATTGTTGGATCATTGTCTTTGCCTTCCATTTCTGAAGCAATGAATGAGCTTAGAGATTGTGGTGATCCAGACGATGCTTTTCTCTAAGAAACATAACAAATAACGCTGAATATGTTTTAATACGGAATATAATTTTTTCCGTACTAGGCTGTCGGGTGACAGTTGGTAACCCTATGTCATTAAATAACAAGATGTGACCAATTCGTAGTGGTGTAGAAAAAAAACTACATCAAAATAAACAGAGTTGGCTCGACGCAACCTGAAAAATTTTGTAAAGTCAGCAAAAGCAGCACAATTTTATTGATTAAAAAAAATCACATCATCAAGTATATATCATCGATAGAGCGTATAAAAGGTGCTAAAGAAAGCTTTTTTTCATATAAAAAGATATTCGATAAAATCAGGCTGATATTAGTACCAACATAGGACATGCAAACCTTATTTTTAAGCACCTTGTGATACGCTATACCGAACATAGTACTTGCTACTTATTGACGTAATTTTTGTCAGAAAATTTGCGTTGTTTTTGCTGACTGTATAAAACGCTCTAGGTTGCGCCTAGCCAACCCGGTTTATTTTGATGTAGTTTTTTTTCTACATCACTACGAGTTGGTCACATCTTGTTACTCGATGACATAGTGTTCCCGAATGTATTCTGACAGTCTACTATTCTATACCATAAATTGCCACCGAATGACGTTAGCGTCAGCCGTCGGTTGCAGTCGACCATACAACGCTGACAATACCATCAATCGAGTACAGTCGGCGCTGTTTGGCAGCGTCAGCGCGTCGAATGCAACCAATAGCTGACGCTCACTACCATTGTTCGATGGTAGTCGATGGCTATCGCCAACATGGTTCGACATAAGCATGTGTACGGCTACCGTTTTGAAAGTGATGTTCGTTTGTTGGCACTCTAAATATTTACAAAATTTCAATGACATTACATAATTTCAATGACAATGATATTTGATAGGTGGTAGAGCTGATGCTGGACTCGACTGTGGAGGTACCACCATCTTATTTGGAGACCCCCTCGAAGTAATTCTGAGGAGAATCTCACTGTAAAATTTCTGACTGTAAAAGGAAATAGACTATATGAGACAGGTAGGCAAAGATATATATGTTTTTCTTTTTTCATTAACCTGAATTCCTGCTGTCTTGTATTTTCTTATCCCTTGGTTAAAGTAGATATAAGTAATTTGATGTATAGTATAAGTTTATGTTAAAAAAAAAAAGACATGATCTTGCCAAGTTTCTTGCCCGTTCTTCTTAGCAAGACTAATCGAATGGGCGGAGGTAGGCATGTATTTATATATGTAACCTATTACTATGTAGTATATAGGATGGGATTTGGTCGGCTGCCTGGATTCGTGCTGGGGGCTCGGTTGGTGATCATTGAACCTGTTCCTGGTCCCTGGCCGGGTCTCCGGTATGGGTTCGGGCGGTTGATTGGATTTCACCTTGTATAATAATATTTTACCTATAATTTTAATCGTATATATATTGCTACATAAATTAAAAAAACATTTAATCTAAGTAGTTCATGTACATTTATTATTTTATTACATATATTTTTATAAGATTAAAATTTGACTTGTGAAACGTGTATTATATATACCTACTTTGCAAAATAAACTTTTTGAATTTGAATTTGAATTTGGAGAGTAAGAGGACAGCTCACAGGCAAAAAACCAGGAGACCCACCATGCCTAGGACCGATGGATGGCGGTATATCCATCCCTTATTGCCGGGCCTTATATGGAACAGACTGGTAACGGGCAGCGGCGTCACTGGTGCGAGGGTTCCGGCACCGCGCTCATCAACCCCCTGCCCAGCGTGTGTGAGTATGGACAATTCTTCCAGGATGACCACCGGGAATCACAAAGTCCTGAAACGGCTTATGTCCAGCAGTGGACGAACGAGGCTGATGGATAGATGGAATGACATTACAGGTTACATGCACAGATTATTTTGAATTAATATATTGTCAGGTCTTGGTCTTTTTTGCAGATTTTGTCGGATTATTTTCTTTGCCTTCTGTTTCTGGTGGTCTCTTTTTAGATGCCCCTGAAATAATATATCAACTATATGTATTATACCTACAATTCTAGTTATTCAACTATCTCTACATAATATTACAGGTATAAATACCACGGTTTTGATATGCCTGCCTGGGACATATTTTTCTGAAATGAACTAAAACAAGTATTTCAAATAGTGCTCCGGTCCAAAAAAACAGGTCGGAAGCGGAGCTAAGTCCGAGCCTTGATACTTGGGTAGTTTATTTAGCTGGATAGAAGTAAAAACAAAATTTTGAGCAACGTTTTTTGCGTGAATTGTTGCTTATAGCTGTTTATAATAATAATTATACCTATACATTGTCATGATAGGAATCCCCGAGGGGGCTTTGGAGGTGTTTCGAGTGTCTCCGCACTCGGTACACCCGCGTTTCACCGACGATAAGTATGTCCCAACGTGGTTGGTTGTGACTTCGGGCACAAAACATTCAGCAAGTAGTAAGTATTAGTAAATACTATGCACAAAAATTCCGAAAAACTCCTTGGTGCATGCCCAACCGAGGCTTGAACCTGGATCTCAAAATTGAGAGGTCTGCGTTCTACCCATGAGCTACTATATTATAATTTTTCTAAAAAAAGTTCCTTGCTAACTCGTCAAACTTCTAGTTTATTATAGCGTCCACGCGCGAACGTCACAGCACAATTTATCCTCTAAATAACTAAGTCCATTGCCGAAAGTACTCTCTGAACGCACACAAATAAAAATCCTTATAAATATTTTCGCAAACATGTCATCAGACGCCAGGGTGCGGTACGTGGCAACGAGTGACACAGCCTCCCCGTCTGAACGCCACTGCATGACTGATGCCTGCGCCCGCGCAGAGCACCTCTTAGCCTTTGACCTTGAAATCTTACATATTTCGATATTTTTAATAGAAAAAGTTACTGGATATACTTGAGATATGTTGCATTTAAAGTTTAACAGATTCTTAATTTTTTGGCGTGTAAATATTTCCAAACGTCATAGCAGATTAGGAGGAGTAGGGAATTTAAGCCAAAAAAACATCATACAGTTGTTATTTTTTTTAATATAGAAGTTTTGATCGTACGAAACCAAAATTTGTTGCAAATGTTTTTAAAGAGTTTGTATTTCATATATATTTTTTTCAAGCCATTTGGTTCAGCCGTAAACGAGGAGTAGGCTTTAGAAAGTACACATCTGGCTGTATTTGAAGGATCAAGCGCCTTAAGGCGCTACGGAAAAAAGATCGACACTTTTAGAACTTGGTTACTTCGGTAAAGAAGATATTATTTTTATAAAATAGAATATTATTTTTTTAAATCTTTTTCTAGGGATCTGTTAAACAGAAACGCGATTGGAGAAATTCGGCTCGATAGAAATATTTATTGAAATGAGGTCCTTTTCAACATCATTTCTCTTGGTTTGATAATTTCGAATGACAAATGAACTATGATTATACTTTATTAGATGGGTTTTAACAGTATTTAGGACCTGCCCCCTTATTCTGTATCTTTGGTTGCCAACTGGACTGGGTACTTATCATCAAAAACATAGATAAAAACTGAAATTTCAAAATTGCCTTTAGTGGGTATTGAACTATTAACGAACTGTGTCGTCACTTCAAGTGCGAACATATCCTTGGGAAATCGGAATTCGATGGTATATCTATGTTTTTGATGATAGGCACCCCGTACAGAAGGAAACTAGAGATACATAATAGACCCGCTGGTTAAACGAAATTTTGATAGCAACTTGAATATATTTTATATTAATAAAAATCGTCATTTTGCTACTTTTCCTCGAATCCGTCCCTCTCGCACTTTTCGCATATAGAGTAACAGGGACGCTAAAACATTTACATATCGCCTTAATGCTTTATACATACTTGTTAGCTGCTATACCCGTACGGTGAAGGCGCTTTATGCTGCGAAAGTGCTGCTTCTGGCATGCCAATTTAGAAATAAAATCGCTACTTTTTTACCAATTTAATTATTGAAAGTCATGTCTAGAAATAGCAATAAACTGTTTTTAAATAGCTTAGTTTTCATAAACAACGCCTTTGATGATCTAAAATTAACTTTAGCTAAAAACGGCCGCTTTTGGCATAAGTTGCAATTCTAGCTATAAAAAGAAGTGCTTTCTGAAAACTTAGGTATGTAGGAATAGTTCATTGCTATTTCTAGGCAATTAATTAAGCAGATTTTCAATGATTATTCTAGTAAGTCGCTGCATACATATAACGCCGACGACGGCTAATCCTGCTTTGCTTGTGTAAAGTATCTAAAATATGTATGTGACGAGGAAACGTGTGTATTTATTTATTTATTTACACACATACAGTTGCACAAACATATTTCAAATATACATCACTTAAACCCTTAGGGGTTTGTTTGCGGTGCTATTACAATCTACCACATAAGTAAATTAGTTAATCTAAGTTAATACATAGTTATGTTTTATGTTAAATTAAGTGTTCATAATACGATTTTATCTTAGTGGGTAGGTCAAAGGAAAAATTACATTATGATTTCTACTACAAATCCACAAACATATCCGTGGCATCACGATGTTCCATAATGGTTTATTATTAGAGCGCATTATTGATTGTGATGAATCCACCGACAAGTTTGTAGTCTTACAAAGGAAGGTGCAAAATCAAATACAATAGTGTTAATTCGAAAACCATTTCGAGATTTAGGTTTAATAAGCCGTATTTTAGAACTTTTGTTCTGAAAAACCTTATGATGATGAATATTTTTACGAAAAAGCTTGCAACTTTCATTTGACCTTCATGTGACGTCACTTGACTGAAGGCTGTATAGAAATGTGTCGCTTGCCATCAAGTTAAAAAATATTACTGTCAGAGTCACAGAACAGAACATGAAGTCCATGTCTGGGTCACAGTATAAATATAACTGAACGCAGTAAGTGTTGCTGTCTTGTTACGAAATCCCAGATTGATCGGTTAATTTTATTTGTTATGAAGTAATGCATTATTAAAATAAATATAATTTTTGATGACAACAATTTCTGTGATGGATTGACAATCATACATGAGAGATACCAAATATAATGTGCTTTGTGCACATAATGCGATAAAACTTTTAATAGTCACCGAGACAATCTATATTGTATCTCGTTTGCTCGCATAGCTCTGTCCCCTCATTGAATCTGTTTTCACTCCGTGTCTTCTTCTTAGCCTGTTCCATCGTGCGTGTAGCCATTTGCTATGGGGGCGTTCATATATCACGTGACGTAATTTAGGAGAGCGCTGTCATCCAGTGCCACTTTCACGTAGTCAAATTTAAAAACTTTAATTTTAAAATTTTTGTTTCGTTAAATTTCAGCCAAATATACGTCACGTGATTAATAGGCACCTCTTGTACAGTTTAGGGTTTTTTTTGCAGACGTTGGTAACACTCAACATAGTTTCGTTGTTGTTTGACAGATGTAGCAATATTGAATATAGTACTCTGTGGATGACAGATTTTTTTTACAAGCAAGGCAAAAGTCCGCATTCAGTATCAGGCCTAAAAGGAGTCATGTGACGTAACATCCGGAAATTCTTTAAAAAATCATAAATAAATAATGACTAATTTAAATACCATAATATTGAAAACGGTGATCTAAAAGCGCGTAAATTCTCTAAAAAAAAATAAAAAAAAACTTTTTTTTATTAAGCTACGCGAATTGTAATATAAACAAGTTATTTGTTTGTATGACGAGTGGCGTAGCTATCGGAGTGCTAGGCGGTGCATTGCCTCGGGGCCCCCAAGCTCAGGGGGCCCCTCGTCCCCCAGCGACTTTCTAAAAAGTTAATAAAATATCCTAATCAAATAACGAATTTGGAAAATTGTAAAAAACACGTAATTTTTTTTTTCATTGAATAATAGATCTTTACATATGAAAATGCCGAAATTTTCTTACAGATTCATAATTCCTGTAATTCAATTATTTGTTTTTTGTTTGAAAGTTGATTTCAAGGTTTTACATCTACGTATTAAGTTTTGTTTTTATTTTCAGTTTGATTATAAAAATTAAAACTTCAAAAACAGTTCATTCTTAATGCCATCCATTTCCTAATAATCTTTTACAGCTGGCACTATTCAAAAATAAAATTAATGTTGCTGTTAGCTTAATGTTGTCTTATTGATACACATAAGAAATAACATAATTTGGATTTGTCATTCCTAAAAAATATGCAAAAATGTTAGTACTGAAAATTTTGTTTCCTTTAAATTCTCTATAGAAAACGGCAATTTCATATGTAAAGACCTAATATTATCTACTGCTTTACACATGTACTTAATAAAGTAGTAAACACGTAATATGGTGCGTCATGAATCTTCGTTCACGTTCGTGAAAACAAAATATTCCGCTGATGACCGAAGGCGTGATTAACGGGACACCTGACGCTAGAACATCAACAGCACCAGGTTTTCAAGGGTTCATTGGAAGAAACTAGGTCTCTCCTCATATTGAAGAAAATATATTTGATTTATCGATCTTTTATCTAGGGATTCCATATATAAACAATGTTTTAAGATTTATACTTTTGTTAAAAAAAAAATATGTTTTCAATATCAAGGGATGTTACCTAAATCCAATATTTTTCTGCGTGATCACTAGTATTACACGTCCAAGTACAAGAGGCCAAAGAGCCAACATATAATCGCCTCTATGAAAAGCAAATAAGGTTTTTGTCATTAGACTTATTGTGCTGGACGGGTAATAAAAAAAAGTTGCTAGGGTATACCATCCTCTTAAAACCTACAATCAGATTTGTGTCTCATATTTATAAAGTTCAAATTACACTGCAACTCTTTTCCGTCTCACTCACGCAAGGCACGACCCTTCCACTGACGTTTAAATGCCTTCCATGTTTCGTAATTATTTATGAAGTGACAATAAAACAATGCAATACTTCATTGTTCTTGCACGGAGAATAGTACATTGTTCATCGAGGGAAGAAAGGGGAAGATTACCAATGAGGGTGTAGTTTGAGGCCCGAGGCGAAGCCAATAAGGGCCTCAATACACACCGGTTGGGAATCGCACTTTCTCCCGAGTGATACATAGTGCTTTATACTACACCTGCGAGGAAATAGTATAATTTTACTTTTAATCAAGATACAATAAAAGTAACCGACTGACTCGCGTGCGATTGTCACTTTATATTTCCTTCTTATTTTTTATTATGTACAGAAAAAGCAAGTGGCCAGTATCAATTTTCGAGTTTTATGTACGAGTTCGCAAAATAATACTGGCCACTTGGCCACTCGCTCATTCTTTATGTTATTTAAAAAAAAAAACAGCACGTTAACAATGGATTTGCATATACTTTTTCTGCCCGCTCAAGCACATTTTCATACACTCTTTCCGCCCGCATATTTGTATGACAGTAATGACGTATTTTCTGCATCGTTTTCAAAAAAGTAAGAAGGTACTTTCCGAGCAGGTGTAGTATAATAGTACATTGTTCACCGAGGGAAGAAAGGAGAAGATTACCAACGAGGGTGTAGTTTGAGGCCCGAGGCGAAGCCAAGGGCCTCAATACACACGGGTTGGGAATCGCACTTTCTCCCGAGTGATACATAGTACTTTATACTACACCTGCGAAGAAATAGTATAATTTTACTTTTAATCAAGATACAATAAAAGAAACCGACTGACTCGCGTGCGATTGTCACTTTTTATTTCCTTCTTATTTTTTATTATGTACAGGAAAAGCAAGTGGCCAGTATCATTTTTCGAGTTTTATGTACGAGTTCGCAAAATAATACTGGCCACTTGGCCACTTGCTCATTCTTTATGTTATTTAAAAAAAAACAGCACGTTAACAATCGATTTGCACATACTTTTTCTGCCCGCTCAAGCACGTTAACAATGAATTTTCATACACTTTTTCCACCCGCATATTTGTATGACAGTAATGACGTATTTTCTGCATCGTTTTCAAAAAAGTAAGAAGGTACTTTCCAAGCAGGTGTAGTATAAAAAATATTTTAACAATACTACCAGATAGTTTTGTAAAAAATACCTGGTTAATAAAAACAGAATTATGTTAGTTATCTTGAATCATTTTATACATTAGATTGTTCAAGTAAACTGAACAATAAATATAGACGTCACAGTATAGTATAGTACAGTGTTTTCTGTTTAAATGAACTATATTCAGGTTAACGGAACCAGAATATTTTCTCGGTGTGTCTCAGTATTTCCCGCGCTTCGAAAATTCCGAAAATTATTGTACCATGCGGGCGAAGCCGCGTGCTAAAGCTAGTATATAAACAAATATGATCAGTGCACCGCATGATCTTTCGCATTTACTTAAAGCAGGTGTAACTTCTGGGTTAGAAAATCTAAATTATACCACTACACAAAAACGATCATATTTCTGAAACGCATTGGTCATTAAAATTAAAACAACAGTTTATTAAGAAAAAAGTTTTAATGAAATTTCACATAATTTTCATAAAATACAATAAAAAAGCGGATAACCGTGAAGTAAAAAAATTCAATAGCACCGATAAACGAAAAGCCCAACAGAAGACCACCGTACCCTCCAATGTTGCTTAACAGCTCGTACCAGTAGTATATTACATCCAAACGATTTAGGGTTCCGTCAGACGTGACTTGATAAATGGTAATGACACTTTTATTTATCATATTGAGACCTCGTATAAAATTTTCAGGAAACAACTTAGCACGCCATGGTTCTTGACTTGCTAATAATACATTCGATTTAGAAAAGTGCTGTGTGTGCTCACAGTCCGGTAAGCAGTTGGGACAGACAAGAGAATCTTTTGTTTCTAGTTCCAAGCCTACTTTGGTTTCCGGATTCTTAGGTTGGAGGTACAAAAACTTTTCTCTGTACTTGTTCAGGCACCTCAAATTGTCCATGGAGCAAATGGGTCCATCGATTTCTTCAAAGGGCAAAAAGTACGGCGAACATCTACATAGAGTGCGAATTGTTTCATATTTGCACTTGATGATGCATGCGCTGAAGGAATAGTCATATATGTTGTATTTAAGTTTTTCTTCATCGCGGAAGATACATTTTCTAGTAGATTCTGAATACTTCCTTACTTCTTTCGTTGCAACCTGAGTTCTTGACTTCAATTCTATAAGAACTTTCATGTTATTTTGAACAAACCTCTGCACAACTCTTCCACTGCTGAAATCAGGGTAATTATGAGGATCGAAGAGAAGGATTTCAAATCCAGTAATCGGGAGTAAAGGATACGCGTAATCGTCGATCAAAGGATCTAGGATCACAGTCAAGCCTTCTCTCGGTCCAGGAACTTTTTGCCTTTTAATATCCTTTGTTACGTTGGCAATACTTCCTTTGAACTTTTTGACGTAATTGAATGTGCAGCAATGTCCTCTGATGGTACGTCGTACTGCAAACAATTGCATGCAAGGATATGATTTCCCTTCCCAAAAACATTTCAATAACATATCTGAACACTGCGGGGAGACAAATTCCATAATATCAATGATTTCATGTGTTGAAAAATTGGCAAGATCTTGGAAATCAAAACTGGAAATGTTTTTATCGAAGTCTTTGCTGTACTCGAAGTCGATGAAACGCCCGGCATTTCTAAACAAATACCTGTAGAAGTCAGGGTTATCAGATTTATGGGTCTTGGTTTGTCCTGACAAAACAATATATTCATACAATTCTTGAGCTTTAATATCGGCATTACGCTTACTGACCCTGTTGATATTGCATATGGCAACAGCAGGGAAGTCAATTTTGTGAATTCCGTGGGTAGTAGAGTCCATGGTGACGATAAGTGGCTTCGAAAGGCTTGACCAAACAAAGCTCATGCAGTAACCCAGTGTACCAACGACTGTTAATATCATAAGAAACCAAAATATTCTTTGATATATTTTAACATTTGCGCCAGTCATATTGCTGACTCCAGAAAGAGAACTGCTCTGCAGATATTCTTGTGTGCTTTCTATCACAGATTTGCGAAATATCATCTCGTTTGTTAACCTTTTGCGAGGTTTGTATTGTTTTCTTCTGTATTCTGCCCACCATATAGTAGTGTTTTGAACCACGGACATTTTTTTTTATTTTGTACGGGTTAGAGGTTTAGAATCAACCACCTAGTGACTTCTTTTACATACCTGTGTTATTAAAGTAGTGACTTTATTGCATGCTTAAACATAATTAAACTTTTCATTTTGATACTAATCTAGTAATTACCTGTACATTGAATAAATAATTTTTATATCCTGTTATTACAGTGATTTAAATTTTTTCTGTCAATAGACGTATCTGTATACAGAGTGTATTATTGACGTGCTCAGAAAACTAAACCACACGCTCTACTGTTCATATAGATAAACTTTTGTTTCATGACTTCCAGATACATGGAATTAATTTTCGCTTTCCCATACGAGTAAGTATTAAGTACGTGGCATTGTCAGAAAATTTTGCCAAAGTAAAAAAAAATGTTTTACTGTGTATCGTTTTATTATTAAATCTTTTCAAAGAACTCTCCACCAGCATCCATACTATGTTTTATGCGTTTAAACCAATTTTCGGTACCCTTTTTCCAGACCGCCTCAAAAACTTCTTCTACGGCCTTCACAAACGCTGTTAGTGCATCTTCCGGCGATGAAAACTGTATCCCTTTGAGTTAATTTTTTTTTTCAATAAAAAGAAGACACACTGCGCTAAATCAGGGCTGTAAGGAGGGTAACCCAAAAGTTTAACCAGTGTGATGTCCAGGAAGTCTCACGTTTTGAGCGCTGAGTACTCTGGCGCGTTGTAGTGGTGAAGCAGTAGCTTGTGGAGCCCTGTGTTCGGTCGCTTGTTGCACACAGCAGTGAAAACTTCTGGCAAGCATTTGGTAGTATACCATTCGGCATTGATGGTACTTTGATGTCATAAAGGAATTGACAGTAAATCCCTGCGCTTCTCAATCACTTCACTTTGGTAGGCGTTGGTTCGTTTTCAAACAGTCAAACTGTCAACTGGAGCTTCGTTTTTGGATCGTATTGATAATTCCAAGATTCAGCACCTGTAACAATGTCGTTAACACAGCGAGATAGGTCTGCTTCAAATTTAGCAATCATGTCACTGCACCATTCCACGCGGGCCTGCTTCTGAGCAGCGGTGAGGTTTTGCAGCACCCAGCGCAAAACTATGCTCCTCACGCGAAAGTGCTCGTGTAGAATCTCGTCAATGCTCCCCGGTTCAATCTGCAATATGTGCTGAATCTATTTATACGTAATTCGCCTATTCTCTTGGATTCAAATTTTCAGTGATAACACGTTTTCTTCTATAACAACCGTCAAAGGGCGACCACTTCTTTCTTCATCTCTCAAAGTTGGTCGACCGCCCTTAAATTATACCAGCGGTACACTGTTGCCTTAGAAAGGCTTTCATCCATAATTGCCATTTGAAGTCTTTATACGATTCGTCCGGCTTAAGGTGACATTTGAAATCGTAAAAAATCATTGCGGGAAAATGTTCCCGACGTAGATCCATTTATCAATGAGACACGATAGTTCAATTTAGCTCGTAAAAAATGTGTAGTGAAATGTTAAAGTTGAAACTGTAGTAACTCGGACCACGGCTCGTTATTCTCTCTCTCATGTCCGTGCTTGTGTAAGACAGATGTCATAACTTTTAAAATAATAAAGAGGTGTTTAAAGTGTCTACTAAGGTGTTAATTAATCATCCCCAACTAGCATCACCTACCTAAAGATATTTACGGGATCAGTTACCACAATTGGCGACGAGGATTGTGAACCGAAATAAAATAGATATCGTGCAAGATTTTAATTTAAGGTTATAAAATTGAAGTATGACAAACATTAATTTAATGGGATCGTTCAAATATATTAAAACGATAGAGAGCCGTACCTTCAATTCGGACCGTGGTCTGTACAAAAATAAATAATAAACTCTGTGAACGAGCGCGACAGTGCTGCACACGGAATTCGGTGGAACTATTTGACAAACGTCAAACGAGAAAAATGTCCACACGGACGATTTTATCAATATTTTTATGGATTCATATCTAAAAGTAATCAAGCAAAATAAGACAGCTTGGATTCAGACTGTGAGTAAACAAGATCTTTTATTAATCGCTCAGCATTTTGACCTAATTAGCACAACAACTGAGCATGAGACTGACCTTACGGTAGACAGGTTGCGACAAATAATTCGTGAATACGTAAAAAATTTAAACAAACGTCAAGAAAACACAAAAATGTCCATGCCCTATAATACTTTGGATAATTATAGCGGGACTGGTAGCTGGGATACGTATTTAGAACAATTAAATTGCTTCATCTCACTCAACGATATAGAAGAAAACAAGAAACTGAGCCTTTTGCTAACAAAGCTATCGCCGACAGTTTATGAAACATTGTCAACGTTGTGCGCGCCCAAAAAACCAGTATTTATGAAATTTGAGGAAGTATGTGTGTTACTAAGTAATCATTATCACCCGAAAATCAATCTTGTTTTGGAAAGGGCCAAATTTAGAGATCGTTGTCAACAAAACAACGAATCAATCAGTGATTATGTCCGTGGGCTGCGCAAACTTGTAAAGCGGTGTGAATTTAAAGATACAGATGATCAAATTAAAGAACGATTATTGAATGGAGTTAAGGATGAATGGCGGAGGTTTGAGTTATTGAAATCTGGGGACTTGTACCTCCAGCAATTACAAACTATGGCCGAAACAGTAGAGACTGCATATAAAATTGCACATGGAAATAAGGAATCAACGGAAATGTATGCATATAAACAAAATGCTAGCAGCTCATTTCAGAAGAAAAACTATAAACAAGATAATCAGAAGCAAAGTTGCTACTGTTGCGGAAAAATTGGCTATAACCGAAAAGAATGCACATTAAGAAATAAATTTTGTAGTGAATCCGTAGCGAAGGGGCATATTTTCCGAACATGTAGGAGAAATGGTAAAGAAATAAAAAATCTGACGTCAACGGAAAAGCAAGATGTAGAAGAAGATATGAAAAGTTTAAAATTACAAAGTGAAAGTGAAAATAGTGATGCGGAAGACTTTCAAGCATTTAAGTTATCCATAAAAAATTTAAATAGAAGTAAAAAAATTGAACCTCTGTATTTAGAATTGTTAGTAAATGGAAAACGTCTGAAATTTGAGGTTGACACAGGAGCCGATATAACAACATTAAGTCTTAAAGACAAAGAAAGCTTGTTTCCTCTTGCAGAAATATTATCATCAAATGTTACATTTACAAATTTTAATCAGTCAATTTCTAAACCCGTTGGCATGCTTTAAAATTTAGAATTTGCTTTCAATACAAAATTGTACAAAGAAATGACATTATTTGTTGTTCCTGATGGACAGCCTCAAATTATCGAAAAGGATTGGTTAAGTACATTAGAAATTTGGCCATTGCTAAAAAAAAAATTAAAATTCTGTAAACAAAATGATGAAGACTGTAAAAAATATGAAAATAACATTAAAAAGGAATTTTGTGATGTATTTACGGCAGGTTGGGGCAATTTTAAAGGTAACTGTATACATCTGGAATTAAAACCTGAAGCTATACCAAAATTTGTACCAGCTCGCAGTGTGCCTTTTGCTTTAAAATCAAAAGTTAATGATGAGATTAACCGTCTAGTCACGGAGGGTCGTAAAGTTCCTGTGGAATATTCAGAATGGGGAACACCAGTTGTTCCAGTCTTAAAGAAAGACGGAACTGTACGCTTATGTGGTGATTATAAAATAACAGTTAACCCCAATTTAAAAATAGATCATTTTCCATTGCCAACAGTGAATAGTATTCTGGCTCATTTTCAGGGTCAGGCTTACTACTGTGAATTAGATTTACGGGAAGCATATTTGCAGGCCCCTTTAGATGCAGACTCCCAAAACATTACAACCATTGTTACAGAAATAGGCATTTTTAAATAGTTGTTTTTGCCATATGGTGTCAGCACGGGGCCTGGTTCTTTTCAAAGATTGATGTTTGATTGATGTTGATGATTGAGGCTGAAAGCACCTCGCTGATCTTAAGGGAGTCTGTGTATATATTGACAATGTATACATTGTTGGAAAGAATCTTGATGAAACCTTTATTCGATTAAAACAGGTTTTACAACGTTTTTCTGAATCAGGATTAAAGTTAAAAAAGTCAAAGTGTCATTTTTTTGAAACCAAGATCAATGTTTTCGGGTACATTGTAGATCATACAGACATAAAAGTCGACCCTAAAAGGATTGAATCTATAATGAAAACACCACAGCCTGGGAACATAAAAATGTTGAAATCTTTTTTAGGCAAAATAAACTATTACAGCCGTTTCTTAAAAAATATGGCTACAACATTAAAGCCATTATTTGATGCTTTAAAAAATAAAACATTTACTTGGAATGAAGAATGTAGCACATCTTTCGATCAGATAAAAAACGCATTGTTCCACTCAGAAAATCTTTCACACTATGATCCGAATTTACCGGTCATTTTAAGTTGTGATGCTTCAGATAGTGGGGTAGCATCAGTATTATCAGTGCGTGATAAAAACAATGTAGTAAAACCAGTAGCTTATGCTAGTAAAAAATTTAATGACACACAATTTCGCTATCCGACGATCGAAAAAGAGGCATATGCGATTGTTTTCGGGGTAACAAAATGTTACGAATTTATTTTTGGTAAACATTTTGAACTCGAAACTGATACTGCCGCTTTAGTTAGGATTTTTGGTCCACACAAGGGAATTCCAAAAATGGCTTGTCGCAGACTACAACATTGGGCAATATTTTTGTCTGGTTTTGACTATAGTGTGCGTCACATAAGTACCAATATCAATCCAGCCGACTACTTGTCGCGATTTCCACATGATTGCAATGGTGATAATTACGACCATCCTTTACTTAAAGAAGACGATTGTGGTTACATAAATTTTATATCACTGACACAATTCGAATCATTAAACTGGAAAAACATTCAAAATGAAACCAAAAATGACAGCACATTGGCCCAAGTAATCAGCTATTGTACAAACGGTTGGCCAAGCGCTAGTAAAGTTGTAACAGAATTAATACCTTATTATAATAGAAAAAATGAGATTTCTACAGATAAAGGGTGTCTTTTATGGGGATATAGGGTAATAATTCCTAAAGCCTTAATAAACATTGTTTTAAATTATCTTCATTATAGTCACTTTGGCACTAACAGAATGAAACAGATTGCCAGGTCATATTTTTGGTGGCCATCTGTAGCGACATAACAGATATAACGGGTTCATGTTTGATCTGCCTTCAAAATCGAAAATTTCCAGAAAAAGTTCCATTAACACCCTGGCCAGCTACTCAAACGGTCTGGCAGCGTCTACATGCAGATTTTCTGGGACCTTTATGTGGAAAAATGTTTTTGGTAATTATCGACAGTCATTCAAAATGGCCTGAAGCATTTATGCTAAACAATATTACAGCATTAAAAACGATATTAGTTTTTAAAAAATTATTTCTACGCTTCGGTTTTCCAAGGCATTTGGTGACGGATAATGGTGGGGCTTTTATTAGTCAAGATTTTTAAGAGTTTTGTCAAAGTGTCGGTATTAAACAGAGCTTTACACCTCCCCATTACCCGGCCACAAACGGGGCAGCTGAGAGGTTCGTGCAATCGTTTAAGGGTCATGTAACCAAAATCGTTGAAAGTAAAAATACACTGCAACATGCTGTTGATCTCTTCCTTTTTGATTACAGGACATCAGTACATAGGGTTACGGGAAATAGCCCTGCAAAACTAATGTATGGCCGGGAACTTAGGAATAGGTTTGATTTACTGCGACCAGAACCAACCATACAAGATCTGGTTATAAATGCAAATATTCAAGTGGGGGGAGGAAATAGGGCCGTGATTTTTTTAGAGGGAGAAAAAGTCATGACCAGGGACTTCCGGAAAGGACATAAAAATGGGTTTTAGGTAAAATTGCAAGAGTCATAATACCCGGGATAACATATTTAATAGAAGTAGAGGGGAGGGAAGTGAAAAGACATGCCAATCAGTTATTGAAATGTTCTCAAGACATGTTTTCTTGGTTTTAAAAATAGTTATAGTTAGTTTAAGTGCATGGGTTTATTAGATAAGTAAGGTTTCGTAATTGTAACTTAATATAAGTTTCCTCATTGTCAATTTTTAAAAAAAGCCGAGGAAGAGTGTAGTAACTCGGACCATGGCTCGTTATTCTCTCTCTCATGTCCGTGCTTGTGTAAGACAGATGTCATAACTTTTAAAATAATAAAGAGGTGTTTAAAGTGTCTACTAAGGTGTTAATTAATCATCCCCAACTAGCAGCACCTACCTAAAGATATTTACGGGATCAGTTACCACAGAAACATTCGTATTTTTACTTTTAAATATTTTTGTTTTTGCTAAATAAATTATAACTAGCCAGTAAAGCCAATTCTGAAGGCTTTAATTTTAGTTTTAGTGCTGTCAAAGCTTAAAAATTTCCAAAGAAATTTAGTTTCTAATCCTTACCCTTAAGGACTATTTTGTATCGAAGAAAATGTAGTTTTGACAGCACTAAAACTAAAACTAAAGCCTTCAGAATCGGCTTTATAGTCTCATACTTAAAAACATTTTTTCGCAAAACATATTGCGTGGCCTGGTATTTATGTGGGCAAGTAATAATTTATTCACGTTTTTTCATATGCTTGAGTGATTGAACCGTATGACACATGAGGTGGATAGATAATCTATATTTTTTATGGTTAGATATCTGATAGAAGATATTTTTTTTTTGGTTTTTGCTGTCCGAGCATTAGTTTCTGCAGTGTAGTTTCAAATATTATAATATACATTATATATAATATAGGGTTCCAAACCCCAGCATACGTGCCTGACAGCAAGTGGAGTAATAGTCCACTCTAAGTTAATTAATTGTGTAACATAAACCAAGTAAAGAGATTGTAGGAGAGACAAATAAAGAAACCTGTACATGTCCACCTTCGGATGTAAGCGTTTAGTATATTGTACTAAAGAGAAAATGCAGTAGAGCCTTTTTTCACCGTTATTACGATTATAATAAGAGTGGGCACGCAGCATTTTCCCCGATACTACCAACACAAGGCCATACGTTTTGATGTATCTTGTTGTATGAGTGTCGTAAGAATTGCTATGGTTTGCCGTGACGATAACGTGTCGGAAAATGCAGAAAACAAAAAAAAACCGGCCAAGTGCGAGTCGGACTCGCGCACGAAGGGTTCCGTGCCATTATCTATAAAAACGGCAAAAAAAAAACATGTCTGTTCTATGGGTGCCCCCTTTAATATTTGTTTTATTCTGTTTTTTAGTATTTGTTGTTATAGCGGAAACAGAAATACATCATCTGTGAAAATTTCAACTGTCTAACTATCACGGTTCATGAGATACAGCCTGGTGACAGACGGACAGACGGACAGCGGAGTCTTAGTCCCGTTGGTTACCCTTTGGGTACGGAACCCTAATAACATAGAAGTCTGATCAGCGCAAAGATATACCCTAAGAAAACTGTGCCGGACACATGTTGACTATGGCGTTGGTTCTTTTGGCGTTGACTGTTAAGGCCCTGCCATTCCAAAATGAGCATTTTGTTTAATTAATATTGTCAGTTCAATATCTCATTCAAATACAAGTTAAATATATGTTACAATAGAGGATATACTCTAAACACAAGTTGATCTAAAAACGTAATTGAGTAAACTTCACTAGATAGAAAAAAATCACAAAGTAAGCTCCTCAAATTGCGAATAAATGTGTTTATAGCAAAGGTGTTCAACGGAGAGAATTAAAACTTTTCCTGAATTTTCTTTACAGATAACTAAAGACACTTATTGGCCCATTTTTATTAATTTGTCAATACTTTTTCAGAAATTCCAGAAAAACCTCGCAAATTCACCGATTATGCGTGCTCGCAGCGCACGAAGCGAGCGTTCTAATGTAGACTTTCTGACAATATCATTGAGTTCAAAATTACTTGATACGATTATTGTGTTGGATGCGTAGGGCCTTAATGTGAATTGGCTAATTCCGACTGGCCCACACTCACCGTACAAACCAATCATGAGCCTTTTGCCCTTTTGAGTGTGTGGTACCATTTTCGAGTGATAAATTTGTTAGAAACTCGTCTTCTATGTTTTTTGTTCGCTGGTGGCAAGTATATATTTATGCACGGTTTCACAACTGCACATTGTTTTGCTCGCGTTGCAACCATCATTCTCTTGGGTTCATCCTTAAGGTACCCGATCTTAGTGATCATTAATTATTTAGTGTTGTAAATTAACATTATCTCATTTCAGTATAGAAACGCAGAAAGAAAAGTAAATCTGGATGTGAAGAGGTCTGAACCGGGATTCGAACCCGGGACCTCTCGCTTACCGGGCGATTGCTCTACCAACTGAGCTATCCAGGAGACCACTACACGCAAAGTGGGGATGAATTTTTTTTTCTCGTCTATGCCATGTTAAGGGGTGTCGTTGGATAGGTTAATTAAAAGTGTAGCGGGTGTGTGAAAACCATTTATCGATTCAGGGATCCATTTGCGAAATATTAAGCTTTCAAGTGCAAATTTTTGTTAGTATCAAGTGTTCCCCACCTGCCAGCTAAACGGTTTAGTCTAAGAGCTAGCGACCAAATCGGTCATGTGGCTTCAGCTGTATTGAAACTCCGTTAGCTACTTCCCTGAACAACCTTTTCCGATAATCTTCGTGCTGGCAGGCCGCGGGCGGTGGGTTCGGGTGTAGTGGGGTGGGGAAAAAAAGAAAAAAATGTGGACTCAGCGACTTTAATTTTTTTTTCAAACAGTTGCTCTGTACTCCTTGTGCACCCAAAAACATTTTTAAATCGATCGGGTGGTGGGAAGGGGTTGCCAGCGTTAATTAAAAGTACCAAGTCGCCGTGAGCCGTGAGCGCGCTGACGCGTTCACCGGCTGATATCTGAGTCCACATGAAAATTATTATTATTTTGGTACTTTTAATTAACGCTGGCAACCTCTTCCCACCACCCGATCGATTTAAATTTTTTTTTGGGTGCACAGGGAGTAAAGAACATTGTTTGAAAAAAAAATTAAAGTCGCTGAGCCCACTTTTTTTTTTTTCATTTTTTTCCTCACCCCACTACACCCGCACCCACCGCCCGCGGCCTGCCAGCACGAAGATTATCGGAAAAGGTTGTTCAGGGAAGTAGCTAACGGAGTTTCAATACAGCTGAAGCAACATGACCGATTTGGTCGCTAGCTCTCCGTCTAGTTGCTTTTGGATACTTATACGAAAAAATTCACGGTAGTAGCATGTATACCTAAGTTAAAAGAATAACTATCACAGCTAAGTAGGGTTAACAAGATCGCGCCAAACTTTTAGTCACCTCTAAACTCTGGGAGATTCGCATCGGCAGGAACAAAATGTATTGGCCCTTCTTCGGAAGAACAAGTTCGAACGGACTAGAAGTTCGGCGCGATCTGTATTAGTCGACAAACTTATAAATTTACTTATAAATCACACTTGGTCCGTGGAGACTCGGAGAAGAAGTCCGCATATATTGTATAGGGCAACTACAAAACCCTACACGTGGCCCGATGCGCTCTTGACCGTATTTAACATAATGCTGAAAAACAGCGCTGTTTGGACCCCTGTTCAGCAGCATGTGCTGAATATATATTGCTTACATAATTAAATAATAAGTTAAGTTTTAGAGCTAGGATATTTTTTGTGTTCTTTATTTTTTAATTATTGGCAATAAACCAGTTAATTCTTATTTTTATTATTTGATTAATATGGAGACTTGGTAAGTCAACAGGACCAAGGCTCAGACCCATTCGCAATATTAAAAAAATATCAGTTGTATTACTTCTATCTTATGATGATTTATAATGAATGATCATACTAAATAACTTACCCAAAGAAATTTACAGTAGGTTTTTAAATTTTCTACTTACATCCTTATTATTCAATTTCAAAAAATAAAATTATTTGTGTCTCGCAAAAGGGTCTTTTAATTTTGTTACTGTCTACTTCCTTAGTCTCCAGTATGAATTTGTCTGAGTCAGTCAAAGTCACCTGATTGAGTTAGATATGGTTGATGTAACCACGGCTTGCCAACAACATAAAATAAAGCGGTATAAATTGATGCAGAAAGATATAAACATTAAAGTTTACGATAAGAACTCACACCTGACTGCCACACATAAGCATATTATATTATGTATGTATAGTTGTATAGATACATACATATTCAAGAATCAAGGAAAGTGAGAGCGTGTAGGTATTTACTTTTACTTTTGAAGACCCGAAAAACGAAAACCTCACACCTACGTAAGTACTTTTTTTAACATCTAAAAGCGTAGTTGCACACAATTTGTGCAAAAGGTACTTACTAAATCTGCCCAAAGAAGTAATTTAAAGATCCTGATGGCCATATCAGACATATTCACTTGTCAATCTCGAAGTCATGGTCGTCCAGGGTCGCCGATTGACCTGAGTTCACACTTGGTCCGTGAATACTGGCATCTATCATGTCTGTACACTTAATTATAGCACGATATGTATGACGCACGTCAGTACTGTTTGGAGATAAAGCACTGAATCACCGACACATCCGTTGAATACCACGTTCAAGGCGCAACTGGTCAGTGTAGAAAATTACGTGAGTGACAGTACTTTTGCCATTTATCGAAGACCTTAAGAAGTCTTGTTCTCCAAGGTAGAATGCAAAGATAGAAAGGTCTTACTCGACTGGTTACTGAAGTACACGTGTGAATTGAAGTGAACCACTATCCGACTTTTGTTGGAAGTCCATTTTTACATTAAAATTGCAATCGATAAGGCGGCTTACATGGCAGTTACAATTTCAAGTGTTTTTTTCATGTTGCAGGAAAATTTCTATTTTCAGTTCTTAAAATTCCACAGCTTTACAATCATCAAATTACCTACATTTGAGAATTTACGTATTAGGCGGTTAGAGGGATTACCCTAAGTTACTTGGTACTTAAGTACCTAGGTACAGAGCCACATTATAGGATGTGGAGGCCACTGGAGGCCCCTGGGCAACAACGAGGTAGAGGTACCTTCTTTGATTCAAGATCGATCATATATCCGCTGTTTCCATAAGTGCTTATATGTATTACTATAACAAAAAACAAAACTAAGAATACCCACAATAAATTATCTTATTGTTGTAATTTGTGTTTTTGGCAGTTAACAAGCTTTCCAAATTTTTATACTTGTCACGCCAGTATAGTTCGCCATTTTGACGCTTCGCATACAGTCCACTAAAATCAATATATTTAATTTATTGGCGGAGCCACTGTTGTGGGGGTAGCCCCGGTTGCCCTCCACTAAATCCGGCCCTGCCTAGGTACAGTGTAGACCGCATCAAGTTAGACACATTGGACTTTGTACCTATCTTATTTTCTTCTCTGTAGGGGCTACTGTCGTACCGCAAGTGTATAGTCTGATGTGGTCTCCACTGTACATAGTCGTACCTACTATTTCTATACGAAGTGGTTTTGCTTTTGCTTGCAATATTATGTTTTGTTCCGCGTCGTAGTCACTAATTGCCCACTTGACAAGGCCATAGTAATTTATTGTAGAGGCACACCTCCTAGAAATAGTAAACATTACAGGGCCGCGTTCATAAACTGGAGGTCGCGACACGGGTTCTAATGCCATCTCTGTCGCACGCGTTGAAAATTGTATGTGCTAACCTGCTGTCAGTGTTGGAACCTAACGAAATTGTTAATTTATGAAAGGCTATCTGTGTCTTAGATGTATCAATAGACTTCCAAAATTTCCCGCTAAAATTAAATTACACTTAATGTACAATGATTCGGCGCAACACCACTTAACCTATTTAACAGGACTAACCTTATTTTGAACGTCCTATCTTTGTCTTTTCGATACAGAAAGAAGAAGACAAAACGCTTAAATTAAGTTTATTCCTGTCAAATAAGTTAAGTCGTGTTACCCCGAATCGATACAATTACCTTCTAATATATACATACATACATACATACATATACGCCTCTTCCACTTTCATCAATCTAGTCATTCAAGCTCTTCTACTCCGTGTGGTTTTGACTTCGCCTTTCTCTAGTATGTCTTCCAATATAATTAGGGATAAAGAAGAATGAAGCGCTTACCAACTCGCCGGCCCAGCGTGTGTGAGTATGGGTAATTCTTCCAGGATGACCGCCGGGAGTCTCAAAGTCCTGGAAAGGCGTATGTCCAGCAGTGGACGAACTATAGGCTAATGGATGGATGGAAGAATGAAGCGTGGTATACGCGGAAGACATGAAAGAAAGCGGTAGACCAAAAACAAGGGGTAGTGGTGAACTGATATCTAATAGAGGTAGGTAGCCTAATGGATAAATAGAAAAGGAGAGCAGTTTACAAAAAAGACGGACAAATAGGAGGAATTAAGAAAAAAGGAAGACATTCGTGAATAATAGAAAAATTAAATCCATGTTTTTATTATTTTGATATTTTTCGGAACTAGCTACATAATATTATTATGACGTCAGAAAATTTTACCACACACACTGTCTACTAATTATATTGATCTACTTCCATAAAAAAACTTTTCAAACAAGGAGAAAAAAAATCACTTCTTCATAGAAAATGACGACATAGCTAAAACAAAAACCAGTTCCGGGCGTGGCTTATTCTATTTTACGATAGCGCGCGGGGGGAAATTCGTCCCGGTCTCTAAGCTCGCTTCACCATAGCAACAATACGAATAGAGTGGACGAGGCAGGGTCAAAAGTAATACGTATTTTATTTTATCAAATTTATTAGTGTATTTCGATCATCGTCATACGGCATTGATCCTACTTGCTATCACGTCAGGACGTAAATTTATTATGGTCGGCTAAAAGTGGTTTTTTGAGTGTTTGATTTATCAGTTGACCCTCGGAACATTTCAGACACTCCTTTAGAGATACATAATAATATTGTGACGGTTAATTGTCACCATTACCCATTCTTTAAATATTTTTCGCCCGTTGAGCTGGTTTTACACTTGCGGGAAAATAAATTGGACCAAAAATTTCTTTACAAAAAATTTTTACTAAAGTTGTTATTACAAAAAGTGGAAACTAACAAATATTCTCAGAAGGAATGCTCCACGTCACTGTCTATCTCACTGTAGCCTATATCAATTATGCCTCTATCATTCAACCACGTTTAACTGCGTTACTATCTCATTCCAACTCATTTTAAATAGCGTCACTATTTATCTCACTCTAACGCGTGTTAAATGACATTTCTAATGAACGTCAAATATTTTTACTGCCCGCCACTCTTTCATTCTAAATTCTAATTATTTTAAAAAATACGCAGTTCCTTTGGTAGTAAAATAGCAATAACTTTTTTTTCAAAAGTAATACACAAAAATTGCCAGATCATTTGAAAAACAATATTTGATGAGCCGTTATTTAAGACAATTTGCAAAACTAACATAGGACATTTTTTTTCAGGGTGTGGTATCGAACTAACCTAATTCCAAAAAATTGCTCATAAATTGGGTTTTTATTTTTCTTCCTGGTGTAACAGCATTTCAAGGTTTATTTTTGACTTTATCAATAGCATGACAATTCAGAGTTGCGCAACAAAAATTTTATTCTTAGAATTTAGAACTGGTTAGCTTTGACTCTCAAAAATCTATTCGAATTTATAAAAGTACCATCAACTCGAAGACTATCTACTTTTTGCTGAGGTCATAATTTGATATTCTGGTCAGTCATGAGCTGGCCTACCAGCCTTCCAAGGGAAAGCGTTGACTTTTGGGACACCTGTTTACCCTTGGGATAAATCGCCAAGTGTTTAAAATATAGAAATTTATTTGTATCATAGTTTGAAATGTTCAGGTCCCTTTACGCAAAATGAAAAAACAAAACTCTTTTAAGATTAATTTGTTGTCCCTATGTTTGTCTGTTTGTCCGTTTGTCTAGGCAATTTTTCTGGGTAAAATCAATAAATGCTAATATTTACAGCCCTGTAAAATATACATATTGTAACGTTTTTATGGCCTTTTGTTTAACTTTTTCATACAAATTTTCTCCTTATGAAAATATAGAGATCAACACTTGACATAATATTTTGCATTTGAAAGAAAGCACAGAAAGGAACCGTAGAACAAATAATGTAAAAAATATAAAACCATATCTTTCTATTCTAAATGGATTAATAATTTACTGTTTGTTCAATGTGGCGATAGCTTTGTTTATTTTTTTTTTCTTTGTTACAAAGATAACAAATATTTTCATACAAGGTTTTCCTTAAGGGCTATTTCTCCGAATTTGTAACAAAATATTAAGAAATATTTATAACGGTAAAGTACAACTTTTAGCTAAGACAATTTATTGTTAAAAGTTAGCTAACTGCATAAACATATTTTAATGATATTATGGTATCTTCAAAATAATTGGGTTTTCCATAAGCGTGATATCAGATTATTTAAGAAATTTACGGCTGGTATCACGACGACGGATAAGCCAATTATTTTATTACTATTGTAATATAATTAAAAATATGTTAATGCATACAGCAGACTTTTAACTATAAGTTTTCTTAACTAAAAGTTGTATTTTTACTTATTGAAATTGTATTTCTCATCAAGAAGTGCAAGATGACAAGATATTCAAAATAAGTTAATTGAATTTGTGAAATGGTTTCAGGTCAAAACAGTTTTCCATGAAACGGTAATTGTTTATACTTAGCAAAGTGTGTAAACTTAGTCATCTTAACATGAACGACGCCTGTATTTCTCTCTTTTTTATTTCCAGTATAGATAAAAATATACAAACTTGTTAAACTTTGTGTAAAAACGAGGCAATATTGACGATATCCTGACAGCTATTATGATGGTGTTTTATCAAATTTTGCTTTTTGGGCTGTATAGAGACGTAGTTAGATGTCACTAGAATAGAAAAAAGATATGAAGAAAATAAGCTGTAGACTTCACATTCGGTTTATACCTATTGTATGAATTTTAAGAAAAATACAGGGGTAAAGGGACCTCTTAAGGAAAACCTTGTATTAAACTATTTGTTACCTAAGTAAAAAATAATTCAAGGAAAAAAATAAACAAAGCTATCGCCACATTGAACAGTAGATAATTAATCCCTTTAGAATAGAGCAACATGGTTTTCATATTTTTTACATTATTTGTTCAACAATTCCTTTCTGTGTTGACTTTTAAATGCAAAATATTATCTCAAGTGTTCATCCCTACATTTTCATAGTAAGAAAATTTGTATGAAAAACGTGAAAAAAAAAACGTACAAACCTAAAACGTAATATAAATAAAAACGTCAAAAGTATGTTTTTACAGCTCTATAGAGGGCCGTTTATATTGGTATTTATTAATTTTACCCAGAAAAAATTGTCTAGACAAACGGACAGACAGACAAACATAGGGATAACAAATTAATCCTAAAAGAGTTTCATTGTTTTCATCTTGCGTAACACAACCTGAAAATGTACCGACAGGATTATCTACGATCTAATAATTTTGCCATGCACTGTAAATATTTCAAAATAAATTTCTATATTTTAAATGCTTGGCGATTTATCCCAAGTAAGTGTACCTATATAATTTGCAAAAAACTTCACTTATTGGACCTGAAATGGTGAGCCAATACTAGAGAGTAATTTCACGAAAAGGTCATTGACCTTTGTCACAGATCTCAGTAAGTATAAGTAAATTAATTTGGGTTTCAATTACGATCACAAAATTATTGTTTTAGAGTAACATATATTATTTTCCCGCATAAAAGTATGAATTCATTCCAAATTCATTCAGTTTTGTTGTTATGACTATGGCACGATGTAGCTAAATCACTCATACGCATATTTTGTTGAGTTTTTAACGGCAGGAATATGATGCTCCTCAAATATTACTTTATAAAATTAATTTCAATGTGTTTTGAAGTAGTTTTGGGAGATATTTATAGCTTGCAAAAAAGGGCACAGGTTCCACGTCTTACGGGCGCCAACGCTAGGCGTAGACTGACAATATCTTGCTGCCGCTGACTGCATTAGTGGATTTACGTATTTTTGGAAAAAGGGGGTGCTTTTTTTGACCCGAATAACGTGGTATTTGGAAAATAAATAGATATCATTCACACTAATTTTATTAAAAAAAAACCAACAAAATCACGAAAGCGATACCTGAAACAAAATCGATCAGAAGTGTGCAATAGAGGGTTACAAAAAAATTCATTGACAGTACAAATATTAATCGATTAACGTGGTTTGTAAAAAATGAATACCTTAAAGTTCAACCAAAAACATGTATTTTTTTTATGGCTATACGTAACCTAATTATTGCAACAAAATCATCCGAAAGCTGACATTTTATTTCTGTTTGTATTTTCGTTCCCCTTAAACAACGAACTAAAATTTTATGGAAATATATTTCAGTACATCCCTTCCTAGGATTATGGCCCCACGAAACGGAGGTTGTATGTGTTTTTGAGTATACTACACGTACTTAGCCCACTACAATAATCGAAATATGAATGGCTAGTGATTATCACGCCATTCCAATTCCAGCCAATCATAGACTTAAGTCGGACCAAAAAGAATGGACCTAGTCGCAGTCTTTATGTTATTGTATTTAAGACGAAAATGTAAAAAGCACTAAACGTGGAAATGTGTCAATCATTTATAAGGTTATTTGGTTTTTAAAGTTTTTGGTTTTAAATTAAGGGGAACGAAAATACAAACAGAAATAAAATGTCAGCTTTCGGATGATTTTGTTGCAATAATTAGGTTACGTATAGCCATAAAAAAAATACATGTTTTTAGTTGATTTTTAAGATATTCATTTTCCACAAACCACGTTAATCGATTCATATTTGTACTGTCAATGAATTTTTTTGTAACCCTCTATTGCACACTTCTTATCGATTTTGTTTCAGGTATCGCTTTCGCGATTTTGTTGGTTTTTTTTTTATAAAATTAGTGTGAATGATATCTATTCATTTTCCAAATACCACGTTATTCGGGTCAAAAAAAGCACCCCCTTTTTCCAAAAATACGTAAATCCACTGATGCAGTCAGCGGCAGCAAGATATTGTCAGTCTGCGCCTAGCGTTGGCGCCCGTACGACGTGGAACCTGTGCCCTTTTTTGCAAGCTATAAATATCTCCCAAAACTACTTCAAAACACATTGAAATTAATTTTATAAAGTCATATTTCGAGGAGCATCATATTCCTGCCGTTAAAAACTCAACAAAATATGCGTATGAGTGATTTAACTACATCGTGCCATAGTCATAACAACAAAACTGAATGAATTTGGATTGAATTCATACTTTTATGCGGGAAAATAATATATGTTACTCTAAAAGAATAATTTTGTGATCGTTATTGAAACCCAAATTAATTTACTTATACTTACTGAGATCTGTTACAAAGGTCAATGACCAATGACATTGGCTCACCATTTCAGGTCCAATAAGTGAAGTTTTTTGCAAATTATATAGGTACACTTACTTGGGATAAATCGCCAAGCATTTAAAATATAAAAATTTATTTTGAAATATTTACAGTGCATGGCAAAATTATTAGATCGTAGATAATCCTGTCGGTACATGTTCAGGTTCTGTTACGCAAAATGAAAACAATGAAACTCTTTTAGGATTAATTTGTTATCCCTATGTTTGTCTGTCTGTCCGTTTGTCTAAACAATTTTTTCTGGATAAAATTAATAAATACCAATATTAACGGCCCTCTATAGAGCTGTAAAAACATACTTTTGACGTTTTTATTTATATCACGTTTTAGGTTTTTACGTTTTTTTTTTCACGTTTTTCATACAAATTTTCTCACTATGAAAATGTAGGGATGAACACTTGAGATAATATTTTGCATTTAAAAGTCAACACAGAAAGGAATTGTTGAACAAATAATGTAAAAAATATGAAAACCATGTTGTTCTATACTAAAGGAATTAATTATCTACTGTTCAATGTGGCGATAGCTTTGTTTATTTTTTTCCTTGAATTATTTTTTACTAAGATAACAAATAGTTTAATACAAGATTTTCCTTAAGAGGTCCCTTTACCTCTGTATTTTTCTTAAAATTCATACAATAGGTATAAACCTAATGTGAAGTCTACAGCTTATTTTCTTCATATCTTTTTCATGAGTATATTCTAGTGACATCTAACTACGTCTCTATACAGCCCAAAAAGCAAAAAAAGCATCAAAAGCATCTTGCACTTTTTGATGAGAAATACAATTTCAATAAGTAAAAATACAACTTTTAGTTAAGAAAACTTAAAGTTAAAAGTCTGCTGTATGCATTAACATATTTTTAATTATATAACAATAGTAATAAAATAATTGGCTTATCCGTCGTCGTGATACCAGCCGTAAATTTCTTAAATAATCTGATATCACGCTTATGTAAAACCCAATTGTTTTGAAGATACCATAATATCATTAAAATATGTTTATGCATATAGCAAACTTTTTACAATAAATTGTCTTAGCTAAAAGTTGTACTTTACCGTTATAATTATTTCTTAATATTTTGTTACAAATTCGGAGAAATAGCCCTTCAGGAAAACCTTGTATGAAAATATTTGTTATCTTTGTAACAAAGAAAAAAAAAATAAACAAAGCTATCGCCACATTGAACAAACAGTAAATTATTAATCCATTTAGAATAGAAAGATATGGTTTTATATTTTTTACATTATTTGTTCTACGGTTCCTTTCTGTGCTTTCTTTCAAATGCAAAATATTATGTGTTGATCTCTATATTTTCATAAGGAGAAAATTTGTATGAAAAAGTTAAACAAAAGGCCATAAAAACGTTATAATATGTATATTTTACAGGGCTGTAAACATTAGCATTTATTGATTTTACCCAGAAAAATTTCCTAGACAAACGGACAAACAGACAAACATAGGGACAACAAATTAATCCTAAAAGAGTTTTGTTTTTTCATTTTGCGTAAAGGGACCTGAACATTTCAAACTATGATACAAATAAATTTCTATATTTTAAACACTTGGCGATTTATCCCAAGGGTAAACAGGTGTCCCAAAAGTCAACGCTTTCCCTTGGAAGGCTGGTAGGCCAGCTCATGACTGACCAGAATATCAAATTATGACCTCAGCAAAAAGTAGATAGTCTTCGAGTTGATGGTACTTTTATAAATTCGAATAGATTTTTGAGAGTCAAAGCTAACCAGTTCTAAATTCTAAGAATAAAATTTTTGTTGCGCAACTCTGAATAGTCATGCTATTGATAAAGTCAAAAATAAACCTTGAAATGCTGTTACATCAGGAAGAAAAATAAAAACCCAATTTATGAGCAATTTTTTGTAATTAGGTTAGTTCAATACCACACCCTGAAAAAAAATGTCCTATGTTAGTTTTGCAAATTGTCTTAAATAACGGCTCATCAAATATTGTTTTTCAAATGATCTGGCAATTTCTGTGTATTACTTTTGAAAAAAAAGTTATTGCTATTTTACTACCAAAGGAGCTGCGTATTTTTTAAAATAATTAGAATTTAGAATGAAAGAGTGGCGGGCAGCAAAAATATTTGACGTTCATTAGAAATGCCATTTAACACGCGTTAAATAGTGACGCTATTTAAAATGAGTTGGAATGAGATAGTAACGCAGTTAAACGTGGTTGAATGAGAGAGGCATAATTGATATAGGCTACAGTGAGATAGATAGTGACGTGGTGCATTCCTTCTGAGAATATTTGTTAGTTTCCACTTTTTGTAATAACAACTTGAGTAAAAATTTTTTGTAAAGAAATTTTTGGTCCAATTTATTTTCCCGCAAGTGTAAAACCAGCTCAACGGGCAAAAAATATTTAAAGAATGGGTAATGGTGACAATTAACCGTCACGATATTATTATGTATCTCTAAAAGAGTGTCTGAAATGTTCCGAGGGTCAACTGATAAATCAAACACTCAAAAAACCACTTTTAGCCGACCATAATAAATTTACGTCCCGACGTGATAGCAAGTAGGATCAATGCCGTGTGACGATGATTGAAATACACTAATAAATTAGATAAAATAAAATACGTATTACTTTTGACCCTGCCTCGTCCACTCTATTCGTATTTTTGCTATGGTGACGCGAGCTTAGAGACCGGGACGAATTTCCCCCCGCGCGCTATCGTAAAATAGAATAAGCCACGCTCGGAACTGGTTTTTGTTTTGGCTATGTCATACTCTTAAGGGGAACGAAAATACAAACAAAAATAAAATGTCAGCTTTCGGATGATTTTGTTGCAATAATTAGGTTACGTATAGCCATAAAAAAAATACATGTTTTTGTTTGAACTTTAAGGTATTCATTTTCCACAAACCACGTTAATCGATTCATATTTGTACTGTCAATGAATTTTTTTGTAACCCTCTATTGCACACTTCTGATCGATTTTGTTTCAGGTATCGCTTTCGTGATTTTGTTGGTTTTTCTTTAATAAAATTAGTGTGAATGATATCTATTCATTTTCCAAATACCACGTTATTCGGGTCAAAAAAAGCACCCCCTTTTTCCAAAAATACGTAAATCCACTGATGCAGTCAGCGGCAGCAAGATATTGTCAGTCTGCGCCTAGCGTTGGCGCCCGTACGACGTGGAACCTGTGCCCTTTTTTGCAAGCTATAAATATCTCCCAAAACTACTTCAAAACACATTGAAATTAATTTTATAAAGTCATATTTCGAGGAGCATCATATTCCTGCCGTTAAAAACTCAACAAAATATGCGTATGAGTGATTTAACTACATCGTGCCATAGTCATAACAACAAAACTGAATGAATTTGGATTGAATTCATACTTTTATGCGGGAAAATAATATATGTTACTCTAAAAGAATAATTTTGTGATCGTTATTGAAACCCAAATTAATTTACTTATACTTACTGAGATCTGTTACAAAGGTCAATGACCAATGACATTGGCTCACCATTTCAGGTCCAATAAGTGAAGTTTTTTGCAAATTATATAGGTACACTTACTTGGGATAAATCGCCAAGCATTTAAAATATAAAAATTTATTTTGAAATATTTACAGTGCATGGCAAAATTATTAGATCGTAGATAATCCTGTCGGTACATGTTCAGGTTCTGTTACGCAAAATGAAAACAATGAAACTCTTTTAGGATTAATTTGTTATCCCTATGTTTGTCTGTCTGTCCGTTTGTCTAAACATTTTTTTCTGGATAAAATTAATAAATACCAATATTAACGGCCCTCTATAGAGCTGTAAAAACATACTTTTGACGTTTTTATTTATATCACGTTTTAGGTTTTTACGTTTTTTTTTTTCACGTTTTTCATACAAATTTTCTCACTATGAAAATGTAGGGATGAACACTTGAGATAATATTTTGCATTTAAAAGTCAACACAGAAAGGAATTGTTGAACAAATAATGTAAAAAATATGAAAACCATGTTGTTCTATACTAAAGGAATTAATTATCTACTGTTCAATGTGGCGATAGCTTTGTTTATTTTTTTCCTTGAATTATTTTTTACTAAGATAACAAATAGTTTAATACAAGATTTTCCTTAAGAGGTCCCTTTACCTCTGTATTTTTCTTAAAATTCATACAATAGGTATAAACCTAATGTGAAGTCTACAGCTTATTTTCTTCATATCTTTTTCATGAGTATATTCTAGTGACATCTAACTACGTCTCTATACAGCCCAAAAAGCAAAAAAAGCATCAAAAGCATCTTGCACTTTTTGATGAGAAATACAATTTCAATAAGTAAAAATACAACTTTTAGTTAAGAAAACTTATAGTTAAAAGTTTGCTGTATGCATTAACATATTTTTTATTATATTACAATAGTAATAAAATAATTGGCTTATCCGTCGTCGTGATACCAGCCGTAAATTTCTTAAATAATCTGATATCACGCTTATGGAAAGCCAATTATTTTGAAGATACCATAATATCATTAAAATATGTTTATGCATATAGCAAACTTTTAACAATAAATTGTCTTATCTAAAAGTTGTACTTTACCGTTATAATTATTTCTTAATATTTTGTTACAAATTCGGAGAAATAGCCCTTAAGGAAAACCTTGTATGAAAATATTTGTTATCTTTGTAACAAAGAAAAAAAAAATAAACAAAGCTATCGCCACATTGAACAAACAGTAAATTATTAATCCATTTAGAATAGAAAGATATGGTTTTATATTTTTTACATTATTTGTTCTACAGTTCCTTTCTGTGCTTTCTTTCAAATGCAAAATATTATGTCAAGTGTTGATCTCTATATTTTCATAAGGAGAAAATTTGTATGAAAAAGTTAAACAAAAGGCCATAAAAACGTTATAATATGTATATTTTACAGGGCTGTAAACATTAGCATTTATTGATTTTACCCAGAAAAATTTCCTAGACAAACGGACAAACAGACAAACATAGGGACAACAAATTAATCCTAAAAGAGTTTTGTTTTTTCATTTTGCGTAAAGGGACCTGAACATTTCAAACTATGATACAAATAAATTTCTATATTTTAAACACTTGGCGATTTATCCCAAGGGTAAACAGGTGTCCCAAAAGTCAACGCTTTCCCTTGGAAGGCTGGTAGGCCAGCTCATGACTGACCAGAATATCAAATTATGACCTCAGCAAAAAGTAGATAGTCTTCGAGTTGATGGTACTTTTATAAATTCGAATAGATTTTTGAGAGTCAAAGCTAACCAGTTCTAAATTCTAAGAATAAAATTTTTGTTGCGCAACTCTGAATAGTCATGCTATTGATAAAGTCAAAAATAAACCTTGAAATGCTGTTACATCAGGAAGAAAAATAAAAACCCAATTTATGAGCAATTTTTTGTAATTAGGTTAGTTCAATACCACACCCTGAAAAAAAATGTCCTATGTTAGTTTTGCAAATTGTCTTAAATAACGGCTCATCAAATATTGTTTTTCAAATGATCTGGCAATTTCTGTGTATTTCTTTTGAAAAAAAAAGTAATTGCTATTTTACTACCAAAGGAGCTGCGTATTTTTTAAAATAATTAGAATTTAGAATGAAAGAGTGGCGGGCAGCAAAAATATTTGACGTTCATTAGAAATGCCATTTAACACGCGTTAGAGTGAGATAAATAGTGACGCTATTTAAAATGAGTTGGAATGAGATAGTAACGCAGTTAAACGTGGTTGAATGAGAGAGGCATAATTGATATAGGCTACAGTGAGATAGATAGTGACGTGGTGCATTCCTTCTGAGAATATTTGTTAGTTTCCACTTTTTGTAATAACAACTTGAGTAAAAATTTTTTGTAAAGAAATTTTTGGTCCAATTTATTTTCCCGCAAGTGTAAAACCAGCTCAACGGGCAAAAAATATTTAAAGAATGGGTAATGGTGACAATTAACCGTCACGATATTATTATGTATCTCTAAAAGAGTGTCTGAAATGTTCCGAGGGTCAACTGATAAATCAAACACTCAAAAAACCACTTTTAGCCGACCATAATAAATTTACGTCCCGACGTGATAGCAAGTAGGATCAATGCCGTGTGACGATGATTGAAATACACTAATAAATTAGATAAAATAAAATACGTATTACTTTTGACCCTGCCTCGTCCACTCTATTCGTATTTTTGCTATGGTGACGCGAGCTTAGAGACCGGGACGAATTTCCCCCCGCGCGCTATCGTAAAATAGAATAAGCCACGCTCGGAACTGGTTTTTGTTTTGGCTATGTCATACTCTTAAGGGGAACGAAAATACAAACAAAAATAAAATGTCAGCTTTCGGATGATTTTGTTGCAATAATTAGGTTACGTATAGCCATAAAAAAAATACATGTTTTTGTTTGAACTTTAAGGTATTCATTTTCCACAAACCACGTTAATCGATTCATATTTGTACTGTCAATGAATTTTTTTGTAACCCTCTATTGCACACTTCTGATCGATTTTGTTTCAGGTATCGCTTTCGTGATTTTGTTGTTTTTTTTTTAATAAAATTAGTGTGAATGATATCTATTCATTTTCCAAATACCACGTTATTCGGGTCAAAAAAAGCACCCCCTTTTTCCAAAAATACGTCAATCCACTAATGCAGTCAGCGGCAGCAAGATATTGTCAGTCTACGCCTAGCGTTGGCGCCCGTAAGACGTGGAACCTGTGCCCTTTTTTGCAAGCTATAAATATCTCCCAAAACTACTTCAAAACACATTGAAATTAATTTTATAAAGTAATATTTGAGGAGCATCATATTCCTGCCGTTAAAAACTCAACAAAATATGCGTATGAGTGATTTAGCTACATCGTGCCATAGTCATAACAACAAAACTGAATGAATTTGGAATGAATTCATACTTTTATGCGGGAAAATAATATATGTTACTCTAAAACAATAATTTTGTGATCGTTATTGAAACCCAAATTAATTTACTTATACTTACTGAGATCTGTAACAAAGGTCAATGACCTTTTCGTGAAATTACCCTCTAGTATTGGCTCACCATTTCAGGTCCAATAAGTGAAGTTTTTTGCAAATTATATAGGTACACTTACTTGGCATAAATCGCCAAGCATTTAAAATATAGAAATTTATTTTGAAATATTTACAGTGCATGGCAAAATTATTAGATCGTAGATAATCCTGTCGGTACACGTTCAGGTTCTGTTACGCAAAATGAAAACAATGAAACTCTTTTAGGATTAATTTGTTATCCCTGTGTTTGTCTGTCTGTCTGTTTGTCTAGACAATATTTTCTGGGTAAAATTAATAAATACCAATATCAACGGCCCTCTATAGAGCTGTAAAAACATACTTTTGACGTTTTTATTTATATTACGTTTTAGGTTTTTACGTTTTTCATACAAATTTTCTCACTATGAAAATGTAGGGATGAACACTTGAGATAATATTTTGCATTTAAAAGTCAACACAGAAAGGAATTGTTGAACAAATAATGTAAAAAATATGAAAACCATGTTGTTCTATTCTAAAGGGATTAATTATCAACTGTTCAATGTGGTGATAGCTTTGTTTATTTTTTTCCTTGAATTATTTTTTACTAAGATAACAAATAGTTTAATACAAGGTTTTACTTAAGACGTCCCTTTACCCCTGTATTTTTCTTAAAGTTCATACAATAGGTGTAAACCGAATGTGAAGTCTACAGCTTATTTTCTTCATATCTTTTTTCATGAGTATATTCTAGGGACATCTAACTACGTCTCTATACAGCCCAAAAAGCAAAATTTGATAAAACACCATCATAATAGCTGCCAGGATATCGTCAATATTGCCTCGTTTTTACGCAAAGTTTAACAAGTTTGTATATTTTTATCTATACTGGAAATAAAAAAGAGAGAAATACAGGCGTCGTTCATGTTAAGATGACTAAGTTTACACACTTTGCTAAGTATAAACAATTACCGTTTCATGGAAAACTGTTTTGACCTGAAACCATTTCACAAATTCAATTAACTCATTTTGAATATCTTGTCATCTTGCACTTTTTGATGAGAAATACAATTTCAATAAGTAAAAATACAACTTTTAGTTAAGAAAACTTAAAGTTAAAAGTCTGCTGTATGCATTAACATATTTTTAATTATATAACAATAGTAATAAAATAATTGGCTTATCCGTCGTCGTGATACCAGCCGTAAATTTCTTAAATAATCTGATATCACGCTTATGTAAAACCCAATTGTTTTGAAGATACCATAATATCATTAAAATATGTTTATGCATATAGCAAACTTTTTACAATAAATTGTCTTAGCTAAAAGTTGTACTTTACCGTTATAATTATTTCTTAATATTTTGTTACAAATTCGGAGAAATAGCCCTTCAGGAAAACCTTGTATGAAAATATTTGTTATCTTTGTAACAAAGAAAAAAAAAATAAACAAAGCTATCGCCACATTGAACAAACAGTAAATTATTAATCCATTTAGAATAGAAAGATATGGTTTTATATTTTTTACATTATTTGTTCTACGGTTCCTTTCTGTGCTTTCTTTCAAATGCAAAATATTATGTGTTGATCTCTATATTTTCATAAGGAGAAAATTTGTATGAAAAAGTTAAACAAAAGGCCATAAAAACGTTATAATATGTATATTTTACAGGGCTGTAAACATTAGCATTTATTGATTTTACCCAGAAAAATTGCCTAGACAAACGGACAAACAGACAAACATAGGGACAACAAATTAATCCTAAAAGAGTTTTGTTTTTTCATTTTGCGTAAAGGGACCTGAACATTTCAAACTATGATACAAATAAATTTCTATATTTTAAACACTTGGCGATTTATCCCAAGGGTAAACAGGTGTCCCAAAAGTCAACGCTTTCCCTTGGAAGGCTGGTAGGCCAGCTCATGACTGACCAGAATATCAAATTATGACCTCAGCAAAAAGTAGATAGTCTTCGAGTTGATGGTACTTTTATAAATTCGAATAGATTTTTGAGAGTCAAAGCTAACCAGTTCTAAATTCTAAGAATAAAATTTTTGTTGCGCAACTCTGAATAGTCATGCTTTTGATAAAGTCAAAAATAAACCTTGAAATGCTGTTACATCAGGAAGAAAAATAAAAACCCAATTTATGAGCAATTTTTTGTAATTAGGTTAGTTCGATACCACACCCTGAAAAAAAATGTCCTATGTTAGTTTTGCAAATTGTCTTAAATGACGGCTCATCAAATATTTTTTTTCAAATGATCTGGCAATTTCTGTGTATTACTTTTGAAAAAAAAGTAATTGCTATTTTACTACCAAAGGAGCTGCGTATTTTTTAAAATAATTAGAATTTAGAATGAAAGAGTGGCGGGCAGTAAAAATATTTGACGTTCATTAGAAATGCCATTTAACACGCGTTAGAGTGAGATAAATAGTGACGCTATTTAAAATGAGTTGGAATGAGATAGTAACGCAGTTAAACGTGGTTGAATGAGAGAGGCATAATTGATATAGGCTACAGTGAGATAGATAGTGACGTGGTGCATTCCTTCTGAGAATATTTGTTAGTTTCCACTTTTTGTAATAACAACTTGAGTAAAAATTTTTTGTAAAGAAATTTTTGGTCCAATTTATTTTCCCGCAAGTGTAAAACCAGCTCAACGGGCGAAAAATATTTAAAGAATAGGTAATGGTGACAATTAACCGTCACAATATTATTATGTATCTCTAAAGGAGTGTCTGAAATGTTCCGAGGGTCAACTGATAAATCAAACACTCAAAAAACCACTTTTAGCCGACCATAATAAATTTACGTCCCGACGTGATAGCAAGTAGGATCAATGCCGTGTGACGATGATCGAAATACACTAATAAATTAGATAAAATAAAATACGTATTACTTTTGACCCTGCCTCGTCCACTCTATTCGTATTTTTGCTATGGTGACGCGAGCTTAGAGACCGGGACGAATTTCCCCCCGCGCGCTATCGTAAAATAGAATAAGCCACGCCCGGAACTGGTTTTTGTTTTGGCTATGTCATACTCTTAATGAAAATTTCGAATACTTACGCATAAAAACTGATGTCATGTCTCTTGCAGTGTGTGCTCGAGTTGCTTATGCACCATTTCACGGTGCAATCCGGCATTTTGTTATAATTTTGTTGTACTCACTAGTGCGGATGGCGCACTGCGCAGCGCAAGACTGATCAACGTAATACACATAAATATAAGCCCTGCTGACCTGGGCACATAAATGGTGGCGTCAATTTTTAAGCAATTTTATGCTTCCATAAATTTTTAGTTCGTTGTTATTAAAAATGTATAAGCAGAAGTGATTTTTTTTTGAGTTATTTCAAATATTTTACTTTGGGAGTGGTTCAGTACAATCAGTAGATCACGTAGTTTAATTTTCTCAGAACGTCATAATTACACGGTGTATGTCACATTGTAGAATATTCGAAAAGTTCGTGTAGTGCAGGAATTTTGGAGGAGAACATTCTGTAGGTGAGAGAGGACGGGAGAAAAAATTGTGAAAAAGAAGGACTTGTCCTCCATTTGGCTACCATCTGGCAACCCTAAATAGGGGTAAACAAAATAACTAAGTATATGTAGCAGTGGAGTAATATAATTAAAGAGTAAATAGGCGGAGAAAAAGATTGTAGGACTAATAGAAGGCCTATCAACCGATAGGCGATGTTGAGTAGTGTAAAGGGCTAAAAGAAGATGAGAAAGGATAAAAGTAGAGAAGGGAAGATAGGAAGATCACCGTTACATAGATAACCGCACCGTAAATTTAAGTACAAATACAAAAAAATATAAAGAGCCACGCGAACGAAGTCGTCTTATCCGTTCTTCATTTTGTCCTTTTTGACATTAAATTACTTATACAAAATGAACATTGCTAGAGGCACGTCTATTATTGCATACCCTGGTTTAACTGATACTTGTTTTGGTTGTAGGAAAGATTCCATCGATTTAACAAAAAAAATATGACATAAAAACCAAACAGGGCAATTTGAAGGTACTATACCATCTATACCGGTACCAGAGAATATGGTACTATACCATCATAATAACATACAATAAAGAGATTCCACATAGTTCTTCACAAAAAATCTCACAGAAGATGAATATTGTGCAGTGCACGACAATATTTCTTACTGTTGTGTTTAGCAACGAAATTACATTTCAAATAAAGTAATACTTTGTCTTAATTGACTTTATAATTAAGTATTGTAGTAGAAATTAAACTAGTTTTTATAAGGAATGGAATTTAATACATATAAGCAATTTAAAAAGATTTAAGCTATTTATTCCTCTTTCATATAAGTTTTATAAAATTCTGAATAAAAGAGATTACCATCACCTTAGATGCATATTTCGTCGATACCCGGGGAATCCAGACGACCTAATCGACCTGACACGATGTGGCTGCAGAGCCTAAATGTTGACTTATAACCTGCCTATCACATGACCGAGATCGCCGTACTGTTAAATAAATAAAAAAACAGGCCAAGTGCGAGTCAGACTCGCGTACCTAGGGTTCCGTATTGTGGATGATAAATTTAATTTTGCCATTTTTTTTCGTGAATTTCTCAACCGCTTTATTTTTCGTGTAATCTTTACGTAAACATATATTACCATGATTTTTTTTTCGTATTTTTCGGTCCACCAGTTTTGGAGATAAGGGGGGGGGGGGGGGGTTACACAATACCCATATTGTATTTTTAGGATATTTTTCTTTTTCTCACTTTTGTTTTGGAAATATTTTGAAGAATTTCAAATTTTTCATTTTTTTTTTACACTGTGATATTGCCAAATTTCATGTCTTTATCTTTAACGGTAGGTACTACGGAACCCTAAAAACCATCACCTTTCTAAAACATGTGGTGTATCTATCTATCTTCTATATAAATAAAAATGAATTGCTGTTCGTTAGTCTCGCTAAAACTCGAGAACGGCTGAACCGATTTGGCTATGTTTAATCTTGAAATATTCGTGGAAGTCCAGGGAAGGTTTAAGCGATGAGAAAATGTGGAAAAATTGCGAGGAAAATACTAAAAACGACAATTTTATTTTCCCATACACACTGTTCTTACCTGTCAAACATTTGATGTTCGCCCCGTCGCGTCGGTTCGGTATTTTAGGAATAAAAACATGTAGATCTAGATTAAATAAGGGTTTGGAATCGATAACATATATCCATAATAGTCTGATTATCGTGTATTTAGATTTAAAACATCTAAAATACTGACATTATAATGACACTTGATTGTTGTGTTGGGTGCGTTCAGAAATATACTTTGAAACAGTAAAGTTCGCTATACGATCTAAAATTGGGTACTTCCCTAAAAATCAAATCAGCGACTCTTTATCAAATGTCAAAACGCCCCGATACTATGAAATTTGTATGAGGTTTTACCGGTTTTACATTATGACTACAGTTTTCTGTGATCAAACTGCTTCCTTTTTTCTTAGTTTTTAGCAATTATAAAATTGTCAAACCCTCGAAAAAATCCGTAAAAATATTTTAACGATTATTTTAGAAGATCACATTGGATTGTGTCAGTTATTTTACTTTAACAGCAGTCAAGTATCAAAATGCACGGAATTGCATTCAATTTATCTATTACCCGCACACATTATGTTTTTAACACCTGAAAAAAGATTCAAAACTTGATTTATCATTCTGATACTGCTTACAATGCCGAGGAGAAAACGACCTAACATAGGTCGTCGAAGTCGATCGAATGTGCGACGAGCTACCTCACGCGCTAATCGCACTGATGACCAGCGAGAGACTGATAATGATACAGTCGTATTGGTATGACAGATTTGCATTCTAGAGTGAATTACAATGAAGTGGATAATAGGCATAGAATGGAACGAGTTCGGGCACATCGATCACAACAGCAGCGAGCACGGGAAAATGAAATTGATCGATTCCGCAGACGCAATGTTCCTGTGAACCTGGCACGAGGAGAATTCTCCTACGATCAAGAAATAGATTATAGTGGCGACAAATCTGTGACAATTGGGGAAATGTCAATCATTTGTCAACATTGTAAAGCTTTAAAATACAGCGGTGAATTTGCAGGATTATGTTGTGCTGGTGGTAAAGTAAAATTGCCACAGTTAGTCCCACCACCTGATATATTAGACTCATTAGTTTTTGGGATGACTGATTAATTGATTACAGGTGCTGAAACCAACAAAAAAGTCAGTGCTATGAATTTTTATTCAAACAGAATCCGTGAACGATTGACGTACATCCGTCTAAACCAACAGCAGCTTCGATCTGAAGAGTACACTCATCTTCGCGATGCTATTAATGCCGATGGCAATGCAAACAATGTGGGAAAAATGACAATTTTGCCGGCCACTTACATTGGAAGGCCACGCCACCACGGTGTCGTGCATTTGGGTATATTTGTTGACTAATGCATATATGTCTGAACTAATATTCAATTTGATATAATTCAAATATTTTTTGTTAAAGACTATATAAATGAACCTTTACGGTAGGAACCATATTTTCTTAAATTTCCGCGATTGACACCTGATTTGGCAACATATCAATAAATCTAACAGCAAATGCGAACCAGACTTGCTAAAGATGTCTTGACTTGCCTCGCCAGGACTTGACGGCGTGGCGAATATTGCCGATGTTGTGTTCATGAGTTTCTTAAATCTCATCCAAATCTTTTAGTTCATCGGCAGTTAAATTAAGTTCTGAAAATGTTATTCCTTCAGATGATGACACAGATGATGATGATGGCATTGTTGAGACGAACTTCGGTTTTAATAACAGTTGTTGTTTCACTAGATTTTTTTGTTCCTTAGCCCTATTAATTCGTATTATTCGGTTCAAATTGTGACCGCACTTTATACAAAACTTGAAGGTATCAGCGGTTATTGTGAAACATTCGTCGCATCTTTACAATTGTTTTGTGCAACTAGGACAGGTACTTCTGTTGTTCTGCCGTTCTATCCACTTTTTACAAAAGGGACAATGCATTGTAAAAAGTTAACTGTAACTTCTGAAAAATAGTTTTGAAATATCAATTATATTTTCTTGGAAAGTTCGGTGACAGTGACACTGACAGTCAGTGTTGGCAGGTTACTATTGCGTTTAGTAATGTCGCGTAATCGATACAGATAAAAAAAATAGGCTGGTACCTTATTTGTTAATATAAGTGTCTATAATCTAATATAATGTCTCATGCAAAATAATTATGAACATTAAGCTGGACATGTGTGCGTGATTTGCCCACTCTTTCCGCCCACTATGTAGCCGATACTTAGACTATCTGATGATGCCTTTATAAAGCTGCCGGCTCTGAAATACATACATATGGTTTATATTAAGAGGTAAGTCATACGAAGTTCACCGGGTCAGCTAGTTATAGAATAAAGACAAATGTGGCATGCCCTTGGAGAGGCCTATAAATATTATATAATATAATAAAAATAGAATATTAATTATTAAATATTTTAATTAATTAATTAAATATATGAATTATAAAAATTTAAATGCAAATTAAATTTTTACATTAATTCTACGATAAAATTCCTTTCCATCCATTTTTTTCTTTAAAGGATTTATTTGGATTATACACACATATTTTCCAACAGAACTCATAATTCTTCAAAACGTAAATCTACCTAGATGAATCTAAACAAAACGCTAGTGAACAGATTATTAAGATTTTTGTCATGTAATGTTTACAAAAACAAACCTCCGGTTGTACAAATTACAAAATGATGACCGAATACAAAAAATGTACTTAAATAACCAGTAGACTGAGGAAGCCTAAAAAATACTGAATCAAACCTTCCAAAACTTCCTTTCGAAAAGGACAGTAACCTAGGGCGAATACGGATCACTTTCTGAATTGAGAAAATGTCGGTAATCGATACTTCAGCGAAATCTCTTTCGCCGAATTATCGATCGACAGAAAAGCTCTTCGGATAACATCTTCGTACAAATGGAAAGGTAACAATCTAAAAACCAACCACTGCCGTATCCTTAACCGAGCTCTGGAAATACTACCGGAAGCGGCTAACGGGACAGACAAAACACCGAAAACCTATTTATTAGATAGAAGGTATGACATGTCCATGGAAAGCGATAACCAAAAGTTATTGACTTTCTATACAGACGGATCAAAAAACAAAGACGGTGCTCGCTGCAATTACATCTCTCTTATAATATTTTACCCCTTGGAGGTTGAAATTCTAAAATCTCTGAATCATTTCACTCTTTACTTTGCAACATTGGGCTAAACACCTACCAATTTTATTGTTTTACTACAAAACTAATAAAATTCCCATTAAAACTTATACGTATTTCCGTATTTAAGGGATAAATTTGCAAAAGTATTGAAGCATGTCTTTCATATTTTTTACTAAAAAGCTAAATACCGATTTTCTTGGATTTAACTTTAACCTTTCTATAAAATAATAATCATAATGAAACAATATATATATATATATTAACTTACGTTTTACCCCCTTATCAAATATTTTAGTAAAATCCTTCCTTGATGGGTGCTTACGGTAGTAAGAACGTACGATAGCTCATTAATTTTATTTTAAGAGCTGTGCTCTTGTCGTGGTGTCCTCTCCATTCACTTCTGCACTCCGCCTTTTCTTTAACTTCTCGTGTCGTATCATATGCCCCAACATCTTTCCCTTTGTAATTGACAAAGGTCTCGTTAATGTTCGCTTTTCGTTTAAAATCTGCAGGACCTCTCTATTGCTCTTCTTTTCCATCCAACTTATTATTTCCATTCTTTGTCAACACCAGATTTCAAAAGCATTCAGTCTTTCTCTGTCACATTTTCCTCTAACTGATTTGGACTTTCCGCAGTGCTGCAATAACATCAGCAAAACGAATGAACTGATTTTTTGTTCCATCTTGCCCCCCTTTTCCTGACTATTAGTTTTCTGACTGTACACTCTATGAAGATTCCACTATCCCATCCCATCCCACTATCTCACTTGCCACTAATATTATAAATACAAAAGTTTGGACGGATGTATGGATGGATGTTCGTTACTCCTTCACGCCGGTAACAACTGAACCGATTAGGCTGAAACTTTCCACAAATGTAGTTCTAGACCTGGAATAGTAGTTTTTGTTCCATAAATCAATTCCCACGGGAATAAGAAATAGTGTCGTTCAGAGGCGCGGCTCTGACTTCAGCCTCGCCAAACGTACTATATAAGGGGATTAAATCAGTTATCAAAGACCTTCAAAGATACATTAGCAGAGTATTAATTCAGAAAACGAAAAATAGTGTCGATCAGAAAAGCAGCTCGGCCTTCGGCCTCGCCAAAGATGGAAACCTGTCTTGGTCTTCGGCCTCGCCAAAGACACTTTAAAAACACTCCAAACCAGAGTTAGGTCAACTACGTACTAAAAAATGTACGGACGTACGATTGTACAAAAACTTAATCAACGCGGGTGAAGCTACGGGCAAAACCCAGTGTAAAAAGAAAGCAGTAAGAAATAAAAGCACCTTATTTCAAATACAACCAACAAGAGGAAAACTACAAACATACAAAATCACAAACAGTAAAATTAACATGTTCAAAAGAAAAAGGTGGTAAGGATATAAAGGCTTCGCTATAATAGGAACCACAGCGCTCAAGAAACTGAGCACAAGAGGTGAAAGTAGACACCCTGTCTTACTCCTTGTTAAATCTTTTTCTTTCTCTTCTCCTATTTCTACTACTGTTTCTTGGTTTTTGTATAATTCAAATATAATTCTTCTGTCTCTATAATCTAATCCTGCTTGTTTCAAAATAGTCATCACGTGCTTCAAATAGTCATCACGTGCTTCAAATAGTCATCACGTGCTTCAAATTAACTTTGGAAAATGTACTATAACTACAGTCCAAATTTCGACAAATTATAAAATTGCATTTAGATGTTATCAAATTAACAGGTATCTCCCTTTTTAAACTAAAAACAAGCAGGAGTGGCTTTGCGGACTTCACTCACACACAGACATATTATGGTTCTATCGATGTTGACAAAATCATAGATAGGTTTGCTAAAAGCGCCGCAAGGCGCGCCAACTTAATTTTTATATTTTGACCGTAGCTCCGAATCTTGTTAGAATGGGCCGCCCAAAATGAAATTCTGGATCCGCCCTTGTACAGTACTACCCATTGAGATGGGACGTTATCCGTATCAAGCAAATTTTTTTTTTTAATAAAACAATTGTTCGGGTGGTAATTTCTCAGGATTATTTTATTAATTAATTACTATTTAAAACGGATAGACTTACATTAATTATCTCGCGATTCGAGTGCAGTGACTCCGCCCGCTGACCAGAGCTGTCACATGGACCAAATAAAAAGTCCGTAAAAGACCGAAAATGTATAAAAAATCCTTAATCATCAAATAGGACTTTTTCAACCGTGAGCGAGCCCGCGGACCACGGACCGATCGGACTTTCTCGAGCTTCGGGTTATGTAGTCCGTTCAGTCCGTTGGTCCGTTGCCGTTGTGTTTAACGAAATGATTATGGATGGTTTTATGCAAGTATAGCACGACAAAATAATGTTATTCGAAGGATGTGATGACGAGTTGACGACTAAGAGTCAAAATATATGTTTTGTAGGTATGTATTCATTCATATTTTCTTCATATTGTCCGTACTTAATTAAAACTATAAAAGTAACAAACAATATTAAAATAAATAATAAAAACAAAAGACTGGGCTAGACCGCCTGCCTCTCCATCTTGAGGTTCCAGGCTCGATCCCCGGTCGGGCATGCACCAATGCGTTTTTCGGAATTTATGTATTTCTTTTTGCATTTTGCAGTGGGATAAAAAGATTTCACCTTATTCGAAGTTTTCAGGTATTTCAATGTTATTCAATAAAATACACGAAATATTTTTGACTATTTCTCAAATTGTAGCACTGCATTTATTGCATAACTCTCTTGAAGTAATTTAAAGGACTGTTTCGGACCAACTCGGACCGGACCGGCTTTTTACCGAAATAGGGCTAGTCCGTTCGGTCCGCTTGAGTTTAGGGCTTACCATAAAAGTCCATCGGACCAGGTTCGAGTCCTATTTGAACGGACCAACTTAGGGCTTTTATTTGGTTCATGTGACAGCTCTGCCGCTGACGACATGCATTCGTTCGGTATCGCGAGATAATTCATATAAATCTATCCATTTTGAATAATTAATTATGAATTCAACTTACAGTAGGTAGTTACAAATCTAAGATTATTTTATAAACTAAACCTTATATATATTTTTTTGTATTTCATTTAATTAACAATTTTTAAAACATTTTTAATATAAAAATTGAAATACAAACTAGTTTGTGATACATACATGTGTATGAGTAAGTAGAAACATTATATTAAGTGCAAAGAAAACAATAAAATGTTTTTGTTTTTTAAGTTCTGCATTATTTTTATTAAAAAAAAAAACTTAGTACCTAATATGATTGTTTCGAATGACGAGTCAAAATTATTCTTTTTTATAATATCAACTATAAGACTTAAAAATAGAGAGCATCTGTCGAGTTATCTCTACTTTATTTTAAGTTGACATCTAGTCAATAACAATAAGACGTGTGTACATCATTGATATAACAAAGAGAAAGATACGGTACGTTCTTATGTCGTCAACAGAAAAATGGACCTGTTTTTTGAATGAGCGCCACCGAATGGAGGTATAGAGCGACGAGTTTCAACAGTAGCGCGAGCGAGACGAAGCAAATAATAATAAGTCCATGGGCCTGTAGTTGCAGGTCCACGCGCGGGAAGCCAAGTACCGTGTCTTCCCTTTTGTTTTGTCTAACTTCGGTGTATATCAACCGTTCATGTATTACAACTGCTTCTTTCATATTAATTACGCGAGGTAAAATTTACAGATTTCTTTTCTCAAAAAAATTGTTGATTGTAGGATATTCAACGATATATTCGTTTTGTATCTCCTCTCGACCTTACACTTAACCTAAGTAATTAAAATTAAATGGACAAAAATTTTTGGTTAGGTTAAACTTTCCTCTTAAAGTTTTCGAAAAGTCTTTTATAACATTTTGATCCTCAGGGGATAACATTGTGGAGTTTTTAATGAAGTGATACCAATGCGATATGTTCGATATAGTTTTAGATTAATTCTAGTATAGCCCTAAACTAGGGAGCTGGTGAAGTCTTCCCTTTACCCCCAAACCGAGAAGCCAAGTCGATGCTTCTATAGTGACAGGAACAGCAGATAGGAAGTTCTGTCTTTATCTTCTCTGGTCCATCTTTGCCGTCAACCACGACTTCCCAGGTGGTTTCCTTCTGTTTGCAGAACGTCTCGTATTCTCCGTTCTTGGCGAAAACTTTGTCAAAGCAAGTGCCGCCTGGGTTGCTGAAAATGACAAAACATTAATTTTATTTAAAACAGCAGTGTTTGAAATTAAAGCCGACACTGACGATTAAACGGCAGGACACCGTACTCTTATTTTCGAGATTTGGGTTCGAATACTGCCAATGGAGCATGCACCGTCGAGTTTTTTGAATTGCATGTGCATACTACTGTATAGTAGGTACTATTGTAAACTTATCAGCACTTGAACAGTGACTGAAAACACAAATGTTAAACCAGCATGCCTTAAACTATCTAATCAAAATCTACAAATTCTTCTGATTGGTTTTGACTTGGCCCTTCTTCAATATGTCGCTAATTTGGTCGGTAAAAAACATACATATTTAGGACGGCACCGTTGACCTTCGTTACTTTCTTTCATACATCCCTTAAATGACCGAAGCTTTCCTTTTAATACTCTATACAGTCACTATTTACATCTTCTTTCAGCCTCCATGATTCCTTATATCGTCATTACCCACTCTTTTATAATATATACAACGTGAAATTTAAGTCATTTTATATAAACAACTTTTACTATGGAGCCAACCCTGAAATCATAAAAAAAATATCAGCTGTTCCATAGAAAAGTTCAATACCTACTCGACCCAAATGTATGAAACAGCTGATTTTTTTTCACGATTTCAGGGTTGGCTTCATAGTAAAAGTTGCTGATAAGGACGAGTACTATCACCAGTTTTCGTTAACAAATGGACTTAAATTTCACGTTGTATTATACATAGTATATAATATACAAGGTGTAACAGAAAGGTGTAACCATATTTGAAGAGATCATTCAGTCAATGATATAGAACAACTTTTACTATAGAGACAACCTTGAAATCTCGAAAAAAAAAATCTGCCCTTTCATACATTTTGGCCGAGCGGCATTGCATTTTTATATGAAACAGTTGATTTTTTTTTTCGAGATACAGGTTTTGCTTCATAGTAAAAGTTGTTCTATACCATTGACTGAATAAGCTCATCAAATATGGTTACACCTTTCTGTTACACTTACACGTTGTATACAATATCAAACCACAACTCAGGAATGAACACGTTACCACTGCATTCATCTTCTGGTGTTTTGCATGAAATTTCTAGATGTACTTCGTAAAGAAAATATCTGATCCACACAATCCATACCTCTTCTAAAGCCTGCTTGTGTATCACAATCAAGATATCATAATTTTACGTTTTATGCTTTTTTAAATACGTTTCGATATTGGTTTGTCGATATTGTACGATAACACATTACGCGATGAGGGTTCCACAGTTACTTATAGGAACTTCTTAGTTTACTTCTTCAGTTTTGGAACTTACATGCAAGTCTCCAATCGAACCCTCTGCACGTAATCATGATCCTTGACTTGTATAACCGTCCGCCAGCTGCCGCTCTTGTCCTTCGCTTTGTAAATCGGCTCATACTGAAAATGGAACAAAACAGTTCTCTTAGAACTTGTGACACTTACATGCAAGTCTCTAGCCTGACTTTCTGTACGTAATCGTGGGTTTCCGTGTTGATGACAGTTCGCCAATCGCCACGTTTTGATCGGACTTTGTAAAGCGGTTCATACTGAAAAATGAATAAATGCACCCATTAATAAAAGTAGCTCAATTAAAATCAGAAAACGAAAATGGGTATAACTTATCACACAATTCAGAACTGATGAATCTTAGCACAAATAGGTACTGTTTGCAACCATCTCATCAACGAAATGAAGCGTGTAAAGTCTGGTCATTTAACGATTAAACTATTAAAATTGGCAAATTCGAGTATAAACAAGAAGTTTATAACCAAACTGGAGTGTTACCCTCCATTGTAAGCTGAACTGTAAAATAAATCACCGTTTCATCACACCTACGGGAGCCAAAGTAAATTTTATTCCCATGGAAGTTTGCGCTTTCTCTCTTCTGATTGGTGCGCGTTCGTACTACTGATAGATTAAGGTTATTTAACCAAAGAGGTCGAACGCATAATTTATGAAGAAGTTAGGTTAGGTGTATTCTTCTTTCTTTTCGTTTCTTTTTTCTCAGAAATTTTCAAGCTAGTCTTCGCTTCGCAAATAATAATTAAAAATGAGTTAGAGTAGTGATAGTGATAATATATTAACTCATAAAAACAGTAAATGATGCAGCTAATGTGGTGCAACAATTATTACCACAAATACCAGGTACTGGTAGCTTTTTCTTTTTCTCATAGCTAGTGATGAAAAATTGTGTGTTTCACTCAGGGCCAAGATATTTTGTTCTTGGGCCTCGTATATTGAATTCCTCGCTGCGGTTAGGATTCTACTTTAGAATCCTTCACTGCGCTCTGAATAAAAAAATATTCTTGAGGCCCCTTGTTACACAAATAACTATTGGTATCGATTCGGCATAACACGTCTTAACTTATTTGACAGAACTAACCTTATTTTAAGCATCCTGTCTTTTTCTTTCATTATCAAAAAGACAAGGACAGAACGCTTAAATTTAGTTTAGTCCTGTCAAATAAGTTAAGATGTGCTTCACCGAATCGGTACCATTATGTGTCTCTATCAAACATCATTGATTAGTCATGAAACTTTTTTCTCTGTTGTCTTTATCGTTGTCTTTATTAGTTTTAAAGGGAAAAAATTTGAAGGTAAAATCAGATGGATTCCAATCATAAACGTTATGCTTCTGATAGCAAACTGTTGAGTGACAATCTTTCGGTGTGAGACGAGGACGGCATTTCGCGACATGGTGTCCACGAGGTCATAGATATCATAGTACTATTGTTTATATACATATCAATGCACGAGGTGGATTCGGGGTTGCTGGCTAAAAACAAACTAGTCTCATCTTTCGATAGAATTTCCGAATTGAAGGATGTTTGTTGCTTACCGTGACCATAGATAGGCATTGATCGATCTCATCTGGATCACCTTGCCGGGTGTTCAAGCTTGGGTCTGTTACCAAAGTAGGCTGGAGATTCAACATCGATGGTCGTTTCTGAAATCAGGAAAAGTCATGTTAAGTCCAAACATATAAGTAATCCGTACACCTATTATAAAAGCGAAAGTGTGTTTGTTGGTTTGTCCTTCTTTCACGTAGGAACGAAGCAACGGATTGACGTGATATTTTGCATAGAGATAAGTTATGGGCCGGAGTGAGATAAGCTACTCTTAATCCCGGAAAAATGCAAACGAAATCAGCGCGGGCGATGCCGCGGGCAAAAGCTAGTATATACTATTATAATGTGAAAGTGTGTTTGTTATTTTGTCCTTCTTTCTCGAGCAATGGAGCAACGGATCGACGTGATTTTTTGCATAGAGATAGTTTATGTGCCGGAGAGTGACATAGGTTACTTTTTATTTCGGAGAAATGGAAACTAAATCAGCTCGGGAAATAAATAAAAGTAAATAAATAAAATTGCCTAAATTATTTTTTTACTTTCCTGTAGAAAAGTAGCTCAGTTAACTCACACGAATTCTACATAAAACAAAAAAAAAAAAGAACGCTGCCGTTTTTTCGGTTGCGTGATGCGTGTTTGATTTGTTTCATATATAAAGATGTCTCTTTTTAGGGTTCCGTAGTACCCAAAAGGTACAAAAGGAACCTTTATGGTGAGACTCCGTTGTCCGTCCGTCCGTTCGTATGTCACAGCCTCATGACTTTAGCACCGTTAAAGATAAAGAAATGAAATTTGGCACAAAAATAGCCTTAATTTGCCCACATATCAAAAAAATATGAAAAATTTGAAATTGCTCAAAATATTTCCAAAATAAAAGTAAGAAAAATAAAAAATATTATCCTAAAAATACAATATGGGTATCAAATTATAGTCATAAAAAAGTTGATTGTAAAAATATATACTTTTACTATATTTACTGGCACTGGTTTCGAGAAATATTTACTAAACCACAAAAATATGTATGTTCCCCCCTTATCTCCAAAACTGGTGGACCGAAAAATATGAAAAAAATCGTGGTAATATGTGTTTACGTA